>JBAMNC010000477.1:142500-776268 GCA_037902135.1 Cetoscarus ocellatus
AGAAACAATCAGATTTTCATGCAACACTTGCATAGATTTTTTTTCTTCTTTTTCAATCATGCTGATTTTTTTCTCTTCAAAATATACAGAACACTAGATAGGGAGATACCTGTGAGACATGGAAGCAGTAAAACTCCTAAAACCCCCCCTTTTTTTTTTTTCAATACTCCGTCAACATCTCGCCCAAACTCAAATGATTGGTTCACACACGAAAACGATGCAGGGACAGAATGGATGAATCGTATCAGCGGGTGCTACGAGTCCTTTTTTATCAGGAGCACTACACATTCATTTTCATGGAGCGTGATGAAGTGAGTACACCTGAGGATCTGCCTGGATGATCGACTGTAAACCTGCAGTACACTAACTTAAAAATATTTGGCAAAAAAGACGTGAGAGAAGTAACCGTGGATGCTACAATCAATAACGTGCTACAATCGAAGTACAGGGCGATCGGTTAAGGGGGGGCAGGTGGGGTTGGGGGACACCGGGCGGGCGGTGCTTGGAGGTGCAAAAGGCATGCAAGCTTACATTCTCTGAAGCCTGGATCTGAAGAGGAGCTGCGGCTGTGCAGCGTGTGCTTGATAAATATGTGAATGAGCTGATGTAAACAAGCAGTTTGGCAAATAATTCATCCTTGAAAAGACAACATTCCCTTTCTCAGTGGTGTGTACATTCTCTGTGCCTGTTTTTTTTTAGCTTTCAGAGGTGATTGTGCAACAGCAAAGACAAAAGATGCCCAGAATGCACTGCTCTGCGCTGGAGGTGACACTGATGCTGGACTTCAGCTGAGTACTGACACGTGGAGCCTGATCGATATCGATGATATTTAGGGGCAGATGCTGATCTTTCATATAGAGCAGGGATGATCAAAATGCAGACTGGGGTCCACATGCAGCCCCCCTCTCTCACTCATTGTGGCCCAATATGTCTCACTCAAGGACAGCAACTCTGATTACAAGTAGGGCCACATCAAAACTATCCTCATTGTCAGAGAGTCAAATCTTTGGCCGTTTGAGGGACACTGAAAGGGATGAATACATCCACTGCCTGGCCAAAAAAAAAATCGCCACCTGGATTTAACTAAGCAAATAGGTACGAGCCTCCTATTGGATAATTACTGCATGGGCGATTATCTTTCAGCTGGCAACAAGTTATTTAACCCCAGCTGATGCAATGAGTAGCTTCTCATTTCTTAAACAACCATGTCCAAAGACACATCCTGTGGTCATGGAAAAGATGTTAGTCTGTTTAAGAAGAGTCAAGTCATTGGCATGCATCAAGCAGAGAAAACATCTAAGGAGATTGCAGAAACTATTAAAGTTGGGTTACGAACTGTCCAACGCATTATTAATAACTAGAAGGATAGTGGGGAAGCATCGTCTTCAAGAAAGAAATGTAGTCGAAAAAAATCCTGCATGATCGTGATCGGCGATCACTTAAACGTTTGACCAAATCAAATCGAAGAAAAACAACAGCAGAACTCAGGGGTATGTTTTATAGTGAAAGTAAGAGCATTTCCACACGCACAATGCGAAGGGAACTGAAGGGATTGGGACTGAACAGCTGTGTAGCCTTAAGAAAACCACTCACCAGTAAGGCTAACCAGAAAAAAGGCTTCAGTTTGCTATGAGTCCAGATTTACGGTCATAAAAAGCTACTTTATCAACACATATACACTGCTTAACAAATTTATTAGACTACCTGTCAAAAAATGAATACAAAAATATTTCACACATTTTCACAAACTTGTTTAAAACTAAAAAATGTTATTATTTGTTGTTACCATTTTGAGCAGGAATGAGGAATTTCAAACTGGATTCAACCAAAGTTTGAGCTGCTCAATGGGCTTCTCTGAGAAGTCAGAAATTATGTTAGCGTAACATTCAAGCACTAAAACTATTTTTCTGTTTAGGCATTCAAGTAAATAACTATAATTTGACATCTTAATAGAGAAATAATGATGTGCTTTACTATCTTTTCTATTCTTTTTGTAAACCAGTACATCTGAAAATACATGGATAACAATAATAATTATATTTTAGCATTAAAACTATCATTTCAATTAAAGAACCTTAACAGGTTGGTGCATTAAACATTACAGAAACAAAAACGAATGATTTTGGTAATTACAAATGATGTTAATTTAGGGCAGCTTTGGCATAAACCTTACATCGGGTGGTGGTCTAATAAATTAGTTAAGCACCAAATTCAAATGCAATTAGCAAAACTTAATCTGATGAGCTTAACACAGAATTCAAGACAGTTTCAGCAATTTTTTGACGCAAGTGACAGGATTTACTGGTTATCGAAGTATAATTTACTTACATTTTTCTTTTTTTACAAATGCATGAAAGGGAGTTTCACAGAAACTGCAGCCATTGATAGCTCTGTTTACTTGGAAATATTGCTATTTTTTTTTGTTTGTTTTTATGGCAGATTTTGTCAGGATTTCATCGACATCATGATTTTTTTTCCCTGATATTATAAACTGACTGGCCACACTGTTGGAGTAGGAAGGCCTCATGGTGCCTTTAAGCCACCAGTTGCCCAATCCTGATCAAGCTGATACGTATCTGCCAATAATATCCATTTGATATCGATCAGGCTCTACTGAAGTAGTTACCGTTACATTCTGAGATTCAGTCTGTCGTGTGTACGTGTGTGTGTGTGTTTCCTACATGCCATTCGCTGTCTTCATGGTACAAACTGACTGATGGGTAGCAGACATTTTCTCTGAAACAACAAACAAGTCCATATTAACAAGTCAAACAAATATAGTAGCAATGAAACAAAACCAGTGCCCATTCAGTATATATAAACTGTAATCAAATGCATCACTATTTCCCATAAATGGATTCAACAGTAGACATTCCTACATTAGTTTATCCTTAAAGATCATTCAGTTCCTGTTCTGACATTAATGTGCAAATAGTCTTAAAAGAATTATATTCAGACATGCAATAGTAAAGATAGTTAAAAGTCTTTTAAGGAATTTTAAGGCCAGTATATGAGACATCCTACGATTAGAGAAACCTTAGGCAAAGCAGTTTGAGTTTGCGTCAGCTGGTGGCCTGAAAACTTTTCCAATAGCCCTGTTGACTTTAAGCAGAAGGACTTCCCCCTCTCTTTATGTAATCTGAGTTTAGAAGATTGTGACTGTGAAAAGTTTTAATAAAATTGTCTGCTTTGTAAACAGGGAAGCTGATTTTGTTTGTGTCTGATTCAGTTGGAGTTGAGTTAACCCTTACACACTGCTCAGGTCAAAGCTGATCCACTATGGACAGCACTGAAGACGTCCTCTAAATAATTATTTTACTCTAAAATTTAATAACTCTTCCTACAGTGATCCAAAACAGATAAAAGTGAAGGTTGTTATATTTTTTTCTTCTGAACTGGGCCATGTTTGACCTGCACCAAATCATGGAAAACGCACCATAACACTCAAATTCAGCAAGCAAATTTGCACAATTCCATTACAAAGGTATAAATACACTTATTTTAGAGTACATTCAACCGACAAGCCCAGATAAACATCTTAAATCAAGAAATATGAGCAGAAAATAAGGCCTGAGTAGCAGCTATCTAAATCAAATAGTACAGTACATTGCATTTCAGGGCACTTGACAAGTAAATTTTATAAACCCTACAGGCAGATTTGTTAAAATAGTTGTTATAAGCAATTCAGCCCTTAATTTGTCTTTTTATTCCTTGAAATAAGAAGTCCAGCTTACTAGTCCAAGATACTTTGGATGAGAAGATAGACAAATTCATTTGCAGATTTGAGTTGTTGCAGTGGTGTGGTTTTAGGAAATATTAGAATTATGAAACCCCACATCATATTTGTGTCTACGTTTTAGATATTCAATCTTTGTGTAAAAGCATATCCTCCCTGTCAGGCCATAACCTCTTATCTCTAAATTTGCTGCTTCTTAGTAGCTTCTCCACTGAATGGCTAAATATTGTATTATCCTGTTTATTAGAATTATTGTTATTTGTACTTTTAATTGGTTTGAAATTTATAAAACCAACTCACTGATGAATAACATCCAATAGCAGTGCTCTGTTAAAAAAAAAAAGGAAAATCCTAAAAAACACAGCAATAAAAGGTTTTGGCCCAACAGCGATGATGTTTTTCTACAAGAAACGAGTGGTGAAGAACTCAACTGACATATTCTCCCTGCTCACATTAACATTCAATAAGAATTGATCATCCATTTATGAATGTCAAATGGGATATATAGAAACTCTAAACAGATCTTTAGTTGAATTTTCTCTGCTGGGTATACACTGACCTCACAGTATGTGTGACAGACCAGTAGTTCCAGCCGCTTAGTGGTAGAAAGCACAAACTGCTGATGGGAAGAAGAGAGAAGAAAGCAGGGAAACGATTTCATTTAGCTGAAAAGAGCAGAATGTTCAGTAATTGTTTCTTGATCATGTTTTTAGAGGGCAAAATAGATCATTAACTGATATGATATGAAAAATGTTCAAAGCTGTAAAGTTATATTATAAAAGCCCCAACACAGAGGCATATAGTGACAGAAACACAATGCATCTATGTAGAGTATGGACATTTATGTTTCTGCCGGCGTTTGTCATTTTTTTTGTCCATGATCAAGGTAACTGAAAAACCACTTGAAAAATTTTGGTGACATTTTCAGGGAATGTTAGTCATGGCACCCAGGAGAAGTGATTCAGTTTTGGTGGATGTCCAAATATGGATGTTGGTCTGGGATTATTTTTCAGGATTTTTTAATTTTGTGCCATGGGGCAGTGTTCCACATTTTCCAGAATAATTCAGTTTAGATTATCAGAGAGGCTTTGGTGGAGGTTCATGCTTTCAGAGTGCTTCAACTAACAAACTGGCAAAGGAGGTCATGTTTTTGCCAGTTTGTTAGTTCATGAACAAGATAACTAAATTTTATGAACAGATTTTGATGAAAAGGCAGTTTTCCCCATTTTCACTAATGGATTTGTTAAAATTGGGAGATAAAGCAGTTCTCCACATTTCCACCAATAACTCAATAAATTCTCAGTGGATTTAGATCTTACTTTCAAGGAATGCTGGTCATATCACAAGGGATCCCTGATTAGATTTTGGTGGTGATCCAAATCTGGATGCTGACCCAGAAATATTTTCAAGGATTTATTAACAGTGCGAGACAGGACAATTTTCCACATGTTCGACAATAACTTGCCCAACAGTGTTGGAAATGCCTTGGCGGAGGTTTGTGTTCTCTGAATTGTTATTAGTTTGAGACATTTGCTATACAATAAAATCCACTATATGAAAAACACTTGGAAAAAATTATAGTTCCCGGCCAAAAAGACATGTTAATATACATTTACATGTTATTTTTCATTTACATCGATGAACTTGACAAAGTTCTTCCTAACTTTGCTAAAGCCAGCCATGTAAATCAGGCTTCACATGTTTAAGTTTTGTGTATGAGCATATATAATATATAGAGCATGTTCTCCTGTAAAATCATGGCTTTTCCTTTGGCTTTACAAGCTTAACGCTACGGCAATCAAGAAATAATTACAG
Organism: Cetoscarus ocellatus; assembly: GCA_037902135.1. NCBI lineage: Eukaryota > Metazoa > Chordata > Actinopteri > Labriformes > Labridae > Cetoscarus > Cetoscarus ocellatus. The sequence continues at coordinate 148,052 of JBAMNC010000477.1, forward strand.
TAAACTCTTTCCTCTTTTAGCTTACTTCCAACAGATCGCTGTCACCAGTACAAGCTTTCTACTTCTCAGCGGCTAAAATTCCCCTCACTCAAGCCCCTCTGTGGACCCTTGATTTGTCGAAACTGACCCAGGCCACACAGTGAGAGCAAACATTTGAACAGCATGTAAGGGTTAAGACCAACTTTTCAGATCTCTTGTTTGGGAACATACAACATCAGACAGGGGTTAAATCTTGTTGCTGATCTGGAGGCCGGGGGAGGAGGGCTGGTCTTCCTCAGTAGGTGTCTCGGGGCCAGGGGCGGCTGCGCTGGCGGTTGTTCCTCTGGTTATGACCTTGCTGAGCTTCACGCTGGAGCAGCCTGTCCTGTGACTCATGCCCGTTAGCACTGTGGGCGCTGCCTGTGTGCCCACGGTGAGGGGGGTACATGTCCCTGTATGTGCGACCGTGGACGGGGGAAGCGTACTCATCCTCCTCCTCTTCCTCCTCCTCTTCTTCTTCTTCCTCATCTTCCTCCTCTCCCCCCCTTTGGCATGGACTCCCCCTGCGGCCGCGAGACAGGGAGTCGCTGGCCTCGTCAGACGGCATGAGACTGTCCTGCTCAAGGGGGGAGTGGGCCTCCTCGCCCACCTCCTCCTCCTCCTCCTCCTCTTCACCGTCCAAGCCCACACCCTCTCGAGGCTGCGGCTGGTTCTTGTTCTGGTTCTTCAGGACATGATTAGTCATGAAGAAAAAACAGAAATAGTCAAAAGAAGTCTGCAAACCAGAACATCGCAAAGCAGAATCCCACTTTCTAGAAATTTCAGTAAACTAACAGCACAGACAATTTCCAAAGACAGCAAACACACGAGGGGAACAAAACAATGCAAACACTCAATCAAGAAAGACTTTGAAGATGGTGGTATGGAGTATTACAAATCACTTGCAAACCCTGATGTGCATTTTATAAATTCTATAATTGATCTGTCTGCAAAGATATCACTTTCTAAAGAGTCACAGTGCAAGACAAGGAATAAATGAACTTTTCTGTCTGGATGATCTTACAGAGCTTTTGGGAAGAAGAAGCCGTGGTTTAGGGTTATTAGCACAAAAATTTAATCCATTTTATATCAATTGTAATAAAACTCTCGAGAATGGATTGCTTAAACTCACACAACAAATATCAGCCCAACCAATTTTGTCTGATATGCTGGTGTTGGCTAAGGCAGTGCTTTTCAAACTTTTGTTTGCCAACGATAAACTAAAATAAAGCCAAAATCTTATGGCACAACATATTTACATTCATGCAGAACAGGCTCTTTGACACATGTTAACACTGTCTTATCAGTGTGTAAATCTTTATTTTTATTAAATGGAGATTAAAATGTTTTAAATCTATAAACTACATTGTAGAATTAGATAACTTCTGACGGGAGGGTCAGAAAGTTGTAATTTCTACCACCAATTATTCCTGCTTACTTCAAAAGACTTACTTTGTGCTCAGTAAGCATATGACTGTTCTGTTACTTATTGTGAACAATATTTTTTACATAGCATCAGACCTTGCGCTATTTCTTCATAATCAACATTAGTTGTGGGGATATAAATAAAACTGTCTGACCTTATATTATCTTTGAACATGTATAAATTTTGGCAGTCAAAAGATTAATAATTTTTATTGCAGTTGACCTCCATGTTTGATAGTTAAATCGAAATTAACTGCATTAAACTGCGCAATTAGAATATTTGTTTTGTTTATGGTTGAGTGTATATTGATAAACTACATCAATTCTAACCAGTTTGAAGAAGCAGAAATCATCTGAATGTAAATAAATGTATTCTATGTTGTTCATTTTTAGATGTTTTTATCTAAAGTGGTGTTTCAATTAAACATAAATGTGATCTGAAACACGGTCTTACAGGTAGGAGGCAGCTTTGGAGTCCTGATTCTGTCAAATACACTATTTGACTCAACTACTGAATCAAGTGTGTAAAACTTCCTGTCCATCACTCAGTGATGCCCAGTGATCCTCCGCTGATGTGACAGAATTTACACTTTTCAGGAGTTCACCTTTAGTTGAATTCATAATCAAAAAGCTTAACTAGCATGACTGTGGGGCACAGAAAGTCAAAATAAATAAAATGTAGTAATTTTGTTTCTCTGTGTAAGTAAACCAGTTAAGGTTGTCTTTTGAAATGAGAGATTTTATTATGACGTTTGTTTTTGGCATGGTTTTAGTTTGTATTTTGTACTGGCTTTAGCAAAGGTAACTGATTTATTGTCTAAATAAACCTGCTTTAGCTTAATCATGGAGAAAAACATCTCAAACAGTTAATGACAACAGTGAAGGAGAGCAGAAAAAGATGCAGTTTCCCTTTGACTCATCCATGGAACTTTCTGTGACATTTTTTAATCCAAAAAAGGAGTAAAAGTGTCCTTTATATCAGCATGGGTAAGTACTCTCCTTTGTAAACAAGTCCTGCAATTGTGAGGGGAAGGAGGCTCTCTACTTGATCAGTCAGCAGTATGTGAAACTCAAAAAACTCCAGTCATAGCTTGAGTCACAGAGATACTAAATACCAAAACTTTGGTCTTGTGGATTCATCTGGGCGAGCTTAGAAGTCAATTCTGTCACACACAGAACAGAATACACTTTCTTTATCCATTTCTGTAACAACTGCGTACAACTGCGTTCCTCATGACTTCCTGAAGTATAGACGGGGCCAAGTGTCAAAATTCAATGTGTGTGCATTACTCGTGCGTCAAAAGACTTTATGGCATAAAGAGTGCTTTAAATAACATATTTTCTTTACAATAAGTTTGACAACACTAGTATCAATAGATCTCGAAAACTCAATACATATGCCAGCCTTTATTCCTTCACTTCACATCAAGGAGCTCTGGCTAAAATAATGGTGAAAGTGAGAGTAAGACAGAAATGTATGTGACAGTGTGTCAGGAGTTGTTCATGTTTATCAATCAGCAGGGTTTAAGGTGTAAACTCCATCTAAAGTCCTTTTTTAGTTGAGTGTTGACACCGTTTGCCTGTGTGCTTACAGGTTAATAATACAGACACCAAACAAAAGAAATAATGCCAGTGACACAGTAGGTTGGATGGTCAGGTGGTTACTCTGAGACATGAGATGCTTTCATACGGATGTTATGGTTCTTGGTATATGTGATGTGCTTAGATGAGGTGATCTTTTTTTTTAAAAAAGAATTTAGTTTATGCCTTTTTGCCTTGATTTAGAGAGGATATCCAATATTATGTGTGCTGCTGTGAGAGGGGGCGTCATTCACAAAGCATGCTGGAAATAGGATGACTTGATAAAAGACGGTCAGATTTGCTATCTTATTCAAACTTTAAAGAACATAAACTTTTAAGATGATATTTTCAGTTATGGAAACTGAAGCCACTTTGTGAATTTTCTCCCAGAAAGCTTGTGGAGCAGTGATTCACCTGAGACCATCAACTTAAGGAAAGGAGGCAGGATGCAATGTCAGAAAAACATCTTTTCTTTGGTGAGATCTGAATGAATAAAGTGCTCTTCATTCACTGTCTCAGCCGCTGTGTCAGAGGGGATTGTGCAAAAATATAGTATGTAAATATTTTCATATAAACCCTACTACTCACCCAGTTTTGTAAGCCATCATTCAATTAATTCCTGTGTTTCAGAAAACTGCAAAAATGTTAAGCATGGATGAGTGAGAGGACAGACAAGACAACTGGAAACAAACAAAACCAAAGGTGAGAGAATCTGAGATGGGAGAGCTGGTAAACACAGTGACAACATACATACAACATGTTCAAAACAGGAGGCCTACTTAAGTCTTTTTAACACTATTTCAAGTATTTTCATGCTCTCCTTCTATATTCAAACTGATGCGGACTGCCTCACCTGTAGGCTTGAGATGGCAGAAGGTGGGGTCATCAGACTTTGCTCCAACAGGGGGTTCAGAGGGGTGTTTCCTGGGAGGTGGGTGGCTCTCCAATAAACCTCCATGTATTCAGCCAAATGTTCACATGCGTCCTCGAGCTGGTTCTCATCCAAAATGACATCAAACATATCCTGCAGGTGAGCCAAAAGAAAAAACATGAAGGCGAAAAAATCAGATGCTTGAGCTACAATGAAAGAACTCTGACCTTTGTGGAGTTTTCCCTCTCTGCATGACATATTACAACCAAATAACAGTAAACCCAGAAAGGATTAAGCTGTGTGTTACAGTTACATATTACATAAAAAAGGATAAACAGGAGCTGCCCTGATAGGTCTAATCGGGCTGAACTTTAATAGCAAATATATATATATAACATCATTGTGCAATCCATTTTTATTTAGCTAAGATTTCCTCATAATATGATTTTGTTTTTCTATAAAAAAAAAGACAACACACATCTTTCATTCAATCAAGAAAATAACCCTTTTACTGGACCCATGAAAAACTGATGCCTCAAAAGCATCAATAAGGGTATATGATGTCTCAGAGTTGATCCAGATATGCACAGCATGGGCCACATAAACAGGAAAAATATAAATTTGAAATCAATGAAGACTATGACCTGCTTTTCGTTTTCTCTTTTTGATCCAAGTATAAACTAATAAACAAAAGTTCTTAAAGGTAATTTTTGAATCTCACCTACTATATGAACAGTATGACAGAACAAACATTACACAAATGAAAAAGTGAGTAGGGATCACAGTTTACTCACTGCAAACAATGCCTGCACAAATATTACGGTAATCCAGAAAACATTTGTTCAGTACTTTTAGGGCACAATAAAACATTAAGTCTCTTGAAGTGCTTGACAGTAAGGACAAGGAAACAGCAACATTTGAGTGGTCCAGCCGCTTGGATGTAGCTATGTATGTTTTTGTAAGCAACATGTAAGGGCATCAAACTGTGCATTTTCACGTGGCATCAGTTCAGGTCACCTCAATTATAACCAGTTTTAAGGAAGGTGCCTGATATCTGCTACATATTTCAGTATTACCTCTGGAGAAGCTCCAAGCTAACCTGATACACCAGAAGGACTGTTTAATATGTTTCACTAGTCCATCTCGGAAACAGCCCATAGAAAGTGTTTGGGAATGGGCAGAACCTTTCAATAGCATATCTGGTAGGTAATGGGATGATCATTCTGTCAATCATATTCATTAGGGGCTAATTAGATAATGAAGCAGGCTGGCGCTTCTGCCGTGGTGTAAAATACATCACATAAGCCAGTTCAAACTCTCACCAAAACATGTTGGAAGTAGCAAAAAATATTCTGTCCATCGAGCAGTGCTTTCAATGTTGTTTGTTTTTCATTTAATAAAGAAATGCTGTCCAGATCTAATAAAACTGCTACTGAGCCTGTTAGCATCTTTGCTAATCTCAGTCCCTGCTGTCGTCTTGCTCATAGCTCCCTCCTCCTTCTGCTCTGAAGGAAGCTGATTAGGTTGGGCCGCTTTGGGCCAAGCACCGAGCACAACAAAAATGAATATATGACACTGCAACACCTTTGGTTCCCCAGGCCTAAAGCACAACAGCCTTTTGGATAAGAACCTGGAATAGGGACACATATTTGATGATGAACACATACAAACAAACTTTGAATGTTTCATTTTGTGAGATAAAATACATCTGAAATTGCCCTGTTTTGAATTTTAAGCCCAACAGTGTTTTTTAAGTATGGTAGCCAGTGAACTTCTAAAAAGGACTACAAAAATGTCTGGGGACCCTAATGCAATCATTGCTGAATGTTTTTTATACTTGTTTTTAAGTCATATTGCCATGAGGTTACAATAAAACAAATTCTGTAATTTAGAATGATTGGTGTGAGCTAACAGTATTTAATTAATCCTCTTCAAATAGTGTTCTCCGCAGTCTTTGTGACAGGCTTTCAAATCAGTACATTTTTCCCATTTTCCATAGCATAAGGATTGTTGCAGTCTCAAAGAGTGAGTAAAATTCTCCATATCACATAAGCTGCTTTCTTGTGACAGCTTTCTTTGATGCTGCTAGAAGTATTTCAGTCCAGTACGTGTCTTTGCTATGTATGTTTTCAGGAGTGAAGTTTCCAAGATAGAGCACCCCAAAGTTCTTGGTAGTTCATGAATTAAAATAGTTTTACTTCCTTGCCGTACATCATCCCAATACTCAGATACCTTCACACATTTCCAGAAAACACATGTGTGATCGACATCATGTTCTCCACAGAATCTCCAACAGAGCTGTGGGACAAGTGAAATTCTTCTTTTAAGTTTTGCTGTAATGAAAAATTTAGCGATATTTTCCCAACAGAACTCCCTCCATATTCTAGACTTTGTTGTTCTACGCTGACTCCTACACATTTTATACCTCTCTTCCTTGCATATTTCTCTGTCCAGTTCCCTTTGCCCACTTGTCTCTTATGTACAAAGTTGATGCTGTTTGATTTTCACCATACTGTGGTACAATGTTGAGATCAGTCTTTTGACCATGCCTCTCTATGCTTTACACAGTGTTTTGATCAGAGAATTCAGTTCATCTGGGAGATCCAGTCTTATTTCTTTGTTAAAATAATCTCTAACTCGTAGATACATAAACCATTCTTTGTGTCTAAATCAAACTCTCTCTTTTATTTTAGAAAGCTTTTGATTTCTCCTTTTTAATGATGGTGTCAATTATTGCTCTACCTTTGTTTGCCCATTGTTTAAACCTTTGGTTTAATATTACTGTCTTAAAGTTTGTATCATAGGCCACTCATTTTAGCATCATTGTCTCTCTCTCTCTCTCCACTTCATATTTCTTAACAACTTTAAACCAAAACCAGGTTATGGAATCTAGCATACCCTCTTTTTCTTAGTACTTGATTCTGTTTGCAAGCATACTCTGCATGTGGCACTCATTTATTCAACTCGATCTCTTTCCATCTTGTAAAGTAACTTAAATCACACCAACACATCTGTGGACAAGGTGAGCGGCAGCATAGTAATGTTCTTTGAGGTTTGGCAGCCACAGGGCAAGACACCCCCCCCACACACACCAATACCCCCCAATATTTAAGTATCTATGTGTTGAATCTTTATTTTATATTATTACTTAAATAAACTCTGATAGGAGTTTGGGGGTGTGTACACATTAATCAATGTAACCATCCAATCCTCTAGTTTTCCTTTTACTATAACGTAACAACCTTCATAATCCTTGATCTCTTTTAAATTTTCATATTTTATCATAGAAACCAAAATTGCCAACCCTCTTTTGTTGACCCAGTTATGTGAGCCATAAAAAGTATTCTATATATCCCAGATTCTTTCATATTCATGTTCCTGTTGTGACATGTGGGTCTCCTGAAGAAAGACTGCCTGTGTTTTTTCTTTTAATTTTTTTTTCATGACTTTTCCATTTTTTTGATTGTTCAACCTGTTCACATTCAGATGGGCTATTTTAAAAGGATCATGGTGCATTTTTTTGTTTTCCTGACACCAAGGACACTATGAACAACATGAACTATCAGAACTAATATGACAAAAACAAAAACCTTCTTCCATTAAGTGCCAGCTCTCTCTGTAGGAGATTCTCCACAAATTGGTGCTCCGAGTCCCCTATTTTCTTTCCGGAACATTGCTAATTGTTTTTAATACACAATAATACACACACCATAGCCATACCCACGGGCACCAACTTGCTCCGGTCATTAGATTGAGATGAAATTCTCAAACATGTTCTAGGCAGCTGGCAGAGGGTTGTATCGTCTTGTGCTGAGAGTATAATTACAACAAGCTGTTAACTACCTTGTATTGTGTTCATTTTAAACTTTGTCATCCAGACGGAAGCGAGAAATTCAATTTCTCTGTATGTCATGCACGTACAAAGAATTGACAAATAAAAACCTTGAATCCTTGTTCACAGAGGTGCTCTGTCATGCAGAGTAGGTATGTTAAACACACTAAAGGACATATTAAACCAAAAAAAAAAGCAGAGGTCATTCATGCGGCATGTACTGACTAGACACTTACACAGCAAAGAAAAAAAAACTTTATCCACTTACAGGGGGGCACTGAGAGAGTTTGTCTGCAGCCATCATCTGCACGTTGAGGTGCTTGCTCTGAGACTTCCCCCTGGATTTGATGAGCCTCTGGAGCACCTGAAAGGAAGGACAGGATAGAGATGAAGATTAGGGAAGTTTAATTAGCTTCAGTGTAATGTTTACAAGAGAGGTATTCTCCTGCTGTACCTTTGGTGAGGAAACTTTGACATAGACAATGATAGGGGCGAGGGATGTTTTGGCTAGCTGTGCAGGGTGGTTGATGGTGTCTGCATCCAGAATCACCAGCTGCAGAGTTTTGGCAAGCTCAAATATCCTTTCAATTTCACTTTGAACTTCCGCTGCAAAGAAAAGACACATTCAAGATGATGTCATTGCTTTTAAAACCAAAGTATTCCAGGGGTTTTATGCTGACTTCATCGTTGTTACCTAAGCTTGATCGAGTGTTGGATCTCTCCATTATGGGTCTTTTGTTGAGGACAGATCTCTTGGCTAACGACAGGTCGGCAGTTACTCGTGTGATTGAGATCCTGCAAACAACAGGAAGAAAAATTAGTGAAGAGGTTTTGTGATCAGATATGAGACTTCTGTCAAAAACATAAATGTATAATGTGTTCATCTGTATACAGACCTCCCCTCAAATCTGTGTTTCAGGAAGTCAAAGAGTGCTTTCTGCATCATATCTGTCACCTAAAAGAGATAAAACCAAAGATAGGAACTGATTTTGATAGACAGAACAATTAATAAATCCTCCAAAAGTGATCAGGCTTGGTTTGAAAACAAGTCAAGATAAAAAAAACTTTGAGTAAGGGACCGTGATTTGACAATCATGCTTTTCAGATAAAATTTGCCTATTAACACAAGAAATAGATAGATAGATAGATAGATAGATAGATAGATAGATAGAATGAAATAAAACATGAGAAAGTTCTCTTGCAAAACAGCAGCTTCAACAAATTTAAGTTAATAACAACAGACAGAAGTGATGGGCAATACCAAACTTTCAAATGGATAAAACACCAATAATTTTAGTTCTATTATTGATACCAATCATCTCCTATAACGTATAGGTGAGACATTTATAATGTTCATAAATTTGCCTTGTTTCAAAGACAAAGAGCACATGCAGGAAACAGGTAGTTTGACCCAGAATATCTTTATAAGTTTACTTTTAAGACTTAGTCAAAAGCAAATAAATTAACTACGTAGTATGACCCATAATTTTTGATGAATTGATAACTTCTCAGTAAATACAAATAAAAATTGAAATAAAACAACTACAAAAAACCAAGAAGACCAATAGTCCCATTTTATAATTGTTTTTAAACTAAAAAAAATCAATTCCAAGTTACTTTAAAAGTCACTTTAAAATATTTTGTTTTCTTTTTGTCATTTGTACTTTAGTTTGTAACAGAACTGTGTTATGTGTTTGTGTGTATGCTTGTAGGTGCAGCTGAGTGCTGTTTGACACGTCTGATTGGTCTCCACAATCACATGATAAGGAAAGTAGTGAAACCTCGGCAAAGAGGGAGAGACTGAAACAGTCGCAACAACAGCACAAATAGACATTTTGTTAGAGTACTCATTTGTAATAGATATTTTATCACAGCACTCCATACCAAAAAGTACTTGTAAAAGAATCAACACTCAACACTGTAATATCAATACTCCCATCCGTAACAGACTTCTTTTTAATTTGAAAAAGCAAAAAAAAACAAAACAAAACAAAACAAAAAAAAACACCAACTTGACTTTTATGTGGTGCTTTAATTTTTAGGGAAAAATATGTGACAAGGATTATGAAAACGTTTACTGGAAAAAAATATTCACAAATGAAGCTAAAAATTTAAAATAAATAAAATGAAATCAATTACCATATAAAAAAGGAACTTTATACCTTTTACTAAACTCGGTTTACGAGGAAATGTGATATGCCTCTTTAGAGAAATTGCTCCTTTCAATGTTCCTGTGTTTTACTTCCTGGAGTTTATGATGTTATAGCTATACAGCCTCCACTTGAATGTGTGTTTCCGGCTCGTCACAGGCATACTCCATGTCTGTTTTTAAAGTCCATGCCTCCACCTGTGACCCCTCCTCCCCTCTCCCATCTGACAATGTCTGGGCAATCAATCAGTGCAGAGCTTTTATTATCATAGCTTCCTGAAAATTTTCCTGCCCCCTCGGATCTGAGCGTTTCCAAAGGGGAGGGGAAAAGAGCTGCATCTTATCCTCTACAGAGATTACATTTTTCATTTTTTAATTCATCCTAAATCGAATCCTTGATTGATAGACAACAAAGACATGATGTAAATAGTCAAACACCAGGACGTGAGACCTTTAAGGGATCAATCAGCATTTTTTAAGAGGGGTCTCTGACCCACATAAGGAGAGAACCAACACAGAAGTTAGGCTGTACACTGTTGCTGATGGAGCCAAGAGATTTGTGTAATATGATGAATTTGAGTCCAGAGCAAAATAACTAAGAACAGTATTAAGGTAACTGTTCTAGTACTAAACACATTTATAGAGCTTTACTGTTATGCTAGCAAGTCCTTCAGGCATGGTTCTACTTCACTCCAGGTAGAAGGACTATTGCTGTGAAGCGTACAGACGATGTACAAACACAAAGAGGCTTACTGGCCAAAAAGTTGAGCACTGAAATGTGTGTTAGTACACTATACAATCACCCCAGTACTGTTTCTTTAGTTTGGTCTCACCAACATTCAGTTAAGTTCACAGAACTCTTGGTCCCATCTGCCCATTCTTTTCACACAGGAGGAGAGCTGAACAAAATTGATATGGCACTTGTATTTACTACCAAAATACACCTCATACAAGCCCTTTCAAAATTACTGAACTATCCCTTTAACAGAAAGAGAAATCAAACCAAACTTAACTCAATATGAAGCAATCAGCAGTCTGTATTGAGTTATCACCACATACTTATTCAGTCAATCAGGGACATAAGCAGACTTAATTTAATATTACTGTCATTTACCTGACGAATATTTTGAATCACTGTATTATTGTTATTTTCTATTATGTTGCCCTTTGTATGTTATGATAGGTAACAATGTGTTATTGTGTTTATATGCAATGTTGATATGAACCACTGGGTGGAGCCTTGAGTTAGTGTAATGAAAACCAAGGCTTCAGGTGACCACATTTTGACCCTGTTGACATGTAATGTATTCAGTTTGATGATGTGCACAGTGCAGTGGTACTGCTTCAGTTAAAATACAGGTCCTGAACTAGATCCTTATTTGCATCTTAGTGGCTTTTTAGAGAGATTGGGTTGGTTTGTAGTACTAACTATAAGCTAATATCAAATCTATCCATAAATACCTGAGCTGATTGAGATTGATTGAGCTGATTGATTGACTGCTGAGGATATACTCGTAATAGCAGTCAGATTTAAACACATAAATGCAGCAGTGCAGCAAAAGTTTGAACAGAGAAAGAAAGGCATGCAGTGAGTCTGAATGTGCGGGAGGTGAAGCAGAGAGAGACTGACCTCATAGCCCTTCAGTGATGGTCCCACGAGAACCACCGGCCTCATCGAGGGCACCACGTCGTAGGGAGGGACGTGTTCCTACCAGAGAACGGGGACAACAAGGGAAGAGGAGGGAGAGAGCTAGGGTGAGTATTTTAGAGGCTAAGTTTGTTTGTTAAGAGAAGACATGAGCAGAATTCTCAGCACTAAAATGTCTTTTTTATACACTTAAAATCAAATTTAGTATCTTTTTAAAGGGTCCTGACTCTATCGTAAAAGTCAAAGAACATAGGAAACTAACTGAGGGCAAAAAGCCAGTTGAATTGATAATATATGACTTTAAAAAGATTGATATTTTTGTTTGTTCTTTTAAACTTTAACCATGAGTGTCAATTTCATTTACCTAGAACCGAGTCAACATCAAAATGCTGTTGGACAACCTGTGAGTAAAAAATAGTGTTTCCTGACTTTATGCACTTACTCTCTCTACTGTGAAGATAAGGAGCTATTTATCTGCAGAGTCCATCAGCAACTAGCTTTAAGTTTGTACTTTAGATCAACTATTGCACAAAAATATGAAACAAGTAAAAAAAAAAAAAAAAACTCTCATCCTTTATACAGGTATAGAAAAACAGAATAGAAAAACGCCTGAGAAAAAATAATTTAAGCTGTAAAACAGTGTCAGTCTACATTTTTCAGACCTGTAGACACAATCGATATGTTTACACTTTTTTCAATCTGATTATCACAATTCTGATTAGAATGTCCAAACCCCCTGTTTACATAGACACAATCCCATCATGGCTTGTAGGTACATGCACTAAACATTTTATCAGAATGAAAGCATTTGTGTTCATAGACAGCAAACTATGCTTAAATTAAAAAAAAATTCTGGACAGCATTTATTCATTGTTAAAATGTATTGTGGGAGTAGCCAACATCATGAACTTTTAAAGTATGATGATACATGTTTGCGATTCTGTTAATGTTTCAATGTTAAAAAAGTTTTTCTTAGTTGAGTGGATCAAATAAATCAGGAATGTGGTTCAACAATTTGCTTACTAACATTGTACTCTTCAATATGAACAGTGCAGTCACCGATTCCTCTGTTACATTTAAAGATTGCTGTCTGTCACTTGAACTCCCTGCTGGAGGGAAGTTTGATTCCCTTCCTCTATCCACAGCTGCCATTGGTGACTTTGAATGTCTAAAAATTTTATTTCAAAGAGAACCCAAATCATGAACTGCAAGCATTTTTTTCTGCCATATCCCCAAAGAAACTCTAAGCTCTGTGGTAAAAAAGAAATCAACAGCAGCAGGCAACCTGTGCAATGAGACTGAGTACCCTGCACTGTACGCTGTCTGTAACTGCGCATGTCTGAGCAGGTTTAAACCTGTGAAACTCAGTGACTTAGAAATTAAGAATTGGAAATTAGGGGCATGATTGGCATGACTACACGCACCCAAGAGGCTGTTATCAGTTGAGCTAAAATTTGGCTGATGTGGCACGTACATCCTTTGAAATGCAGAATCAACTGTTCAAAAACTCCTTTAATGGTGTTTACATGATTACCATTCTCAATTATGGACTCTGCAGGTAAACCACCCCTCCCATTTGGAGTGAAGTTTCATTCCAAATCAGCTCTTTCTGATCTGACTGGCATGATTACATGTAGCTTTCTTATTCTGATCAAGCTTTTATTCTAATAATTTGTGTCCATGTAAACAAATCTACTGATTATGCCCCTTATTAATCAAGGTGTTATGATCGCGTCATGCCACCACAGTACCAAAAAAGGCCTACCTGTTTTTGCTTCTGTTTGGCTTGTGAAAACAAAAAAAAGACAGTCAAGGATTGGAATCATAGAAAACAGCAGAAGGCAGGGTACAGTATCTTCACAGGAATATAAATATAAAAAAGATAAGCATTTGTAGTACTTACATTCACCTGCAGATGGCGGTGTGGTCCTCCAACCCCCAGTCACCATATCTCCTAAACTAGAGGAGTTACCCCCTGTTTTCCTGTTCCAGCAACACAATCAGAGATTCAATTCAATCATATGATTAACACCAACCATCTGAGAAGCTCTGTTCTGTAAACTGACCTTTGTTTCTGCTCCTGTTTGAGTCTCATGGCCTCCAGTCGTAGCGGGCTGGGGATAAACGTGATGTCTGCTCCCTCTTTTACTAACCGACCGATCCACCAGTCATTATTATACTTCTGTAGATTTTAAAGCAAGACCAACAAATTCAAGTCACATACATTTTTTGGTTTGAGTATAAAACATACAGGAAGTACACTTGGTTTAACTTAAGGCTATGACTCACTTCTTTGATGTGCAGAAAGTCTTTGGCATCGAAATTGACTGCAGCTCCTTGGACGGGACAGTCCTCATCCAGAGCTCCACAGTAACTCACATTTGTCTTTACTGCAAACGCTACAGGTTTGGACTGTGGAAACAAGGAATCCGACAGAAAGAAAATGTTTACGTGATCATATGTAAAATCAAAACACTTGTGGATTGTGAACATTGCAGGTCAAAGGCAGGGGACTCTGAACCAAAGTTTTGAGCTCTGATCAGGAGCATTAACTGCTATATAATAATAATCTATCATTGAAATGCACTGTACTTTACTTGTAAAAACATTTAAAGGATTATCTTCTTAACATGTATTCTGTGAGTTACAAAACCTTCATGTACTCAGCATGTCTTGAAACTGACTTGATCACAGCAAGTAAAAAAGTTGTCACTAAGGAACAAACATAAATCAGGAAACACACAGAGAAAGATGTGCTGTCATTTGCAGATTTTAAAATGAAAATCATGGGAGCAGAAGAAGTTTTTCTTCAGCTGCTGAAAGAATTAAGATGTTTGTGATAGTAAGTAAGAAATAAATCAACAGGTTTCAGTCAATGGAGGTTTACATACATGGCCCTAAAGTTAACTTAGCTCTACTCACACATGTATTACTGAAACTTTTATCTACCCAGGAAATTTCCTGCTTCTGCACTCGGGAAGTTTTCCTGTGGTTTGCCTGTCGGGCAAGGGAGGGGTGGAAGAGGGGGGAAGTGCAATGGGGCCGGTAGAGAAAAAACCTGGGTACAGTTCTGTGAAAAATGTTGCCATTGTGTTCACACATGCATCTCACCAAGAAAACAGTTGGGGATTTTTTTTGAGTTTTGCAGAAGTTTGAAAAGTCCTAACTTTCACACCAAAGCCTTACTTACACACAACAAAACTCCTGAAAATTGCATGACTTTTTTTCTTTGTGAGATGCAAGTGTGGAGCTTAACAGCCAAAAATTTCACCCAAACTTAACCCTGATTATTTCCATCCAGCCCTCTACTACTCTTCTTTCCCCACCCCTCCGTTACCTGACAGGAAACCGCAGGAGAACTTTTTTCTGTGAGGAAGAAATGTGAACAAATAACCCTGGAATATTTTCAGAAGTACATGAAGTGCATACCACACAGTTTTCAATTAGTAGTAGAGTAATTGACAGTGTGAAGTACCTTAGCTCTGTCGAGCTGCAGCTGTGCCTGGCGCTCGGCTTCACGCCGATACGCCTCGCGGTCCTCCTCCGCTGACAGGTCTGAATCCGACGGTCTACTGGTGTACGAATCAGCCGACCCCTGTCAGGACAGAGTCAGAGGAGGATATGGTATTAGAATGAATCATTTTATTACTTTGAGTACATTATGTTTGTTGAGTCAAGCCAAGAATACTAAAGCATATTACTACGAAGTTAAATACCCAGATCTACTGTTCCTGCTTTCATTCGTCTCTCTGCTCTGTACCCTTTGTGAGCAGGTGTGCATGCAAATATGCATCTGTATTCATGAAAAAATTCATGTGTGCGCCTGTGTGGATCTACAACACAATGCTCTGCTCTCCCACACCAGCCATCCTCTGGTAGACCAAATATAGCACAAAGGAGGCAACTGCTTCCTCTTCTCTCCTGCTTGGCCCCAATCCATTCCATCATCCCCCACAGTGCAGCACATACACATCCTTTATTCCCCTGTTTATTCTCCAAGGACATCTCCTCATTAGCAAAATATATGCTGGCTATCATTTTTCATTGTGAGCCCTTTAAGGATGTATTCCAGGGATGGGGAACACGTAGTGCTGAAAGCAAGAGATAATGCAAACAAAGAGATGTTTCACACAAAGTACAACACAGAAAATCACTTGACAGGTGCTGCAGGCTTTTCATCGACGATAATTATTCCCCTAAATACCCAAAAAGCAAATATCAGAATATTGTAGAGTTTAATAATAACTTCTATAAATGATCAGCAGCTCTGCTAGGACATTAATCAATTAATCCATTTCAATTACAACTGTGTCATCTCACAATCATGAAAGAAAGATAATCAAGATTTAACCAATTACTGTGCAGCATGTTGTGTTGCGAATATCTGTCCATTAGTTTTGTCATGTGTGGTTAATAAAGAGCACCCTCCCTTCCTTAACAGGACAGCGTATGATCTGCCCTCCCACCAAAACAGATCCTGCTCTTTTTAAGTTAGAGGTTTTAGAGAGGAGCAGAGTCACAGCACCTACTGCAGGGTGTCCCACACAAAGCTGATATTTGGGTGGACCAGCTCACTTTTTCTGAAGTGCAAAAGGTATACTGTCAAAGGTATACTGTCAAAAAAAGTAGAGAAAATTGGGATACAATTGACATTTGTGCAGCAGAGAGACAACTGCTAACAATTTTCTGCTGTAAACAAAATGACTGTGGTGCACTTCAGCACTCCAGGTTGCTTTTTTTACAGAATCAACCCTGACTTTTTCTAGAAATTTAAAGGTGAGCGATCACAGCTGTCATTTACAACTGGAAGATTTTCCTGCTGTTTCCCTGTCAGTCAATGAGGGGTGTGTGAGGGACAGAAGTTACTGGTCGAAGTCTGGGTGGAAAAAAAATGCTGTTTGCATTCACACATGCTCACCCACGTAAATTCAGAACATTTTCTGGGCTTTTGTGTATATGTAAATAAGGTTTTGGCTCATTGTTAAGGCATGCAACAACGATAAGCCTCCACAGTCACGGCTCACAGTCTAGTCTATCAAAGTGCAAAATGTTATTGGGACGACTATACTGAACATACTGCTGATGAATACTGACAAAAGAGAACAAAAATAACCAGGGCAGGATTATCTAGGGCTATCAAGGTTTTTATGCCACCAATTTTGGCATTCTTAGCATTGGTAACCCTAATGATGGTTCATTTAAAGCGATTTTAATGCAACAACAACTATAGCGACATTTATATCAATTTTAAGTCTTAAAAATGTTAAAGACGTACAAGTGTTTCGGTTGAATAAGTGCTTGAGATACAGTAGTCGTAACATTAATGAACAATTAGTAGAAGTAATCTTAAAATCAATCAAAAGAATCATAATTTTTTTTGTCATAATCAAGCAGCCATGGCACGTTAAGTGTGAGAGACCAAAAAAGGCCACTGGTGGTCAAAATAAAAAGGTAAAAAGGATCTCAAATCACTTTAGGTTTTAGGAGTGGGATCTGGAGCATTGTTAAGTAACCAGCAGGCTTTGTAATCGAGTGTGGCTTCTCATACAAGAAATCAATTTAATTTATAAACACTCAAAAAGCATTATGTACCATTAAGTAATCATAACTTCAATATTGTTTTTAAAAAAAAAATAGGTTGTGATATTTTAACATAATTAGCAGCTCTAATCAGCAGAGCAAAAAAATACAGTTTTTCCTCAGACCTAAGTTTAGCTGGTTCCAACACCTTACAGTTTACAGGAAGAACTTAATCTTTTTATTATCTTTTTTATCAGATTGGACAGTTAGAAGGAACAGGGCTTTCTACAGACATGCAGAGTAGCCAGCCTGTGGGAAAAAAATAGCCAGCCAGGGGGGTTAGTAGTCTCCCACATGAAACCAAACAGTTCAAACTGATAAATTCACCACTGCAGACATGTTTGATATATTCAGCCCTATCACTTGTAACAGAGCAAACTGAGGCTTTGCATAGTGGCTGATTCAAAAGTACGAGAACAAGGACACCACAGGGATGAGGTATTACAAAACTGTTGTTTTGGGTTGCTGGTTTAGTGGAGTGGGTGGCAACCACATATGAAGGCTATTGCCTTGTGAGAGTGGCCTGGGTTCAATTCCTGCCCGAGGTCCATTTGCTGCATGGTTCCCCTACTCTCTGTCCCCCTTTCTGAGTCCACCCAGTGTCTCTCCTCTACCAATAAAAAGGCCAAAATACCCAAAAATTTCTACAAAAAGCATTTTTTTTTTGTTTTGTGTTTAATAGGTAAAAAGTTGTTTTTAAGCAGATGTTAAGAATTTGTCTTTTGTTTAAAGCAAATTCGAATTTTTGTTATTTAACTTTTGAAAGCTTGTACGCCTTACATAAATAAAGAACAAATTAATTAAAAAATAAGTTGGTAGATAAATATTTTAAGATATAGTTAAAAAATGTTGACATTTATACCCTGAAATGGCAACATATTCTGGGAGATATAGTCTGTACATGGAAAACCAGTCAAATCATTACATTGTGTGTTTCTTGCCTAGATGCATTTGAAAATAATCAGTTTTCTAAAATATTTACACATCTGTCCATTTAAGGGCTAAGTTAATATTAAGAAAAAGAAGACGTGTCCTTTTGAATCAAATCAAAATCATCAAAAGATTCAGCATTGATTCAGAATATCAATGAATTGATTATTATAAACCTACTTCTAAGCATAATTTGCTAAGTAGATTTTTACTAGCAGCCCAGCATAGCAAACTGTTGTTTTATTTCGTATAGTCTCTCTCTCTCATCTGTAAATGTTGAGAAGGGGGTGTGAATGCATTTAAGACATAGTTGATTGAGCTTTCCAGTGTCAAATCATATCATCCACTATGTTAACGCACAGGAGAGAGAGGCAGGCTCTGAAATAAGCACCGTTTAACAAAAATAGGTAGGGATGCACAGTATTGTTCGAGCAATATTGGTATCACCAGGTCATTGCTTAAAAAGTTGATTATCAGTATCGGCAGATATGACGTTTTTACCGATATTTATAGCTGATATTTTGGCCTTACATATTGGCCATACATTGTCTGCTTTCTTGCTTCACATCTGTTTTTAACACAAATGGACTGAACCATGACAAAACAGCCCATTTTCAGTTAAGAGGCTTTCCAAAATATGTCAGTACTGATGTCAGACTCATGAGTCACAATGTAATATATGTATGTGTGTTTCCTCTAAATTAATTTATTGTTATTTATTCGCTTTCTCTTTATTTATAGCACCACTATTTATCTTATCTGTCTATTTAGTTACTGTTGATATTCCTTCAGCGTATTATTTACTGAGTTTAGTGGAAATAAATTGTATTGTTCTTTCATAACTGAAAATTGCAAAAACAAAGTATTCCACAAAAAAATGTCAGAATCTGTGATATTAAGTTTATTAAGTTTGGAAGTATTAACATACCAGATATTAGAAAAAATCCAATGTCGTACAACCCTACAAATAGGGAACGTTTTGTGAATCCTGAAATTGGAAATTGATTTTGGTCATATCACGACCCTCAGAATCAAAGTCGAATTGAATCATAACCTACAGGAAGATTCACACCCCTAGAAAAAAATAGCTGGCTGCAACTGAGTAAGTAGTCGGCTGTTTGACCGGCAGCTGGCGCTTGTGGAAAGCCATGCAGGAATATATTTATTAACTACACAGTCATTAAAATCAATTAAAACTTTCTATAGTTGTTTAAGACCAAGCCTATAACAAGCCTTTAAGAAAATAATCTGCAAGATTCTCTCAAAGATAATTGAAATTGTTCAAACAGATGAATATAATCTGACAGCAACTTTAATGCTGTATTCTGAGAGAATTACACAAAAGGAGAGTTCTTGATGCAGTCTGGCTACTGTATGTGTGTGTTGATGTGTGTGTGATCTCTCCTATATTTGGACTCTATTTGGCTTCTCTGAAGGAATTCAGTCCTGAATCTGTCAGTAAATAGACCCGCTGCAGCAAAAAACACAAAAGCACGACAGAGAGGTGAGACAGGACACAAACAGAAAGAAGCAAAATAAAATAAGTGACAAAATAGGGACAAGAAAACACAATAAATAACATCCATATATATACAGTTCAGAAGAGCATCAAAATAAATCGAGAAACAAAAAAACAGCATGTAATACAGTTTTGTGTTTTCCTCTCCTCCAGAGTGCAGTGACTTAGTCGTGGTCATCCATCTTGCCAACATATATAAACGAATCCTCTGGAGGACCAATTAGCACCAGCACAACAAAAAGAAATTCAGCCTCAAAATACAAAAAAAAAGTGCCCGGACATGAAAAACAACCTCCACCTTTGCTCTGCCTGCACTCCAGAATACATGCACATAATCCAAGATAAATTTTCATTTACAGTACCGCTTTGAGTCCCAGAGAAACGGCAAGCGAACACCTCTCCCTCGTTTATTTTGGTTGTGTGTGAGTGTGTGTGCATGTGTGTGTCTATGTTAGATAACTAGATCTGATTTCTAGCACTCACAAGCTCTGCAAGGCAACACTGCACCAGCGCCAGATCACGGCACCGAGAGAGAAAAAAAGGAGGGTGAGGAAGAACGGGAAAGATATAGAGAGAGACAGAGAATGAGGTGGAGGGGGTTGAATACCATTTGACAAGATATAGTGAAAAGAGAGGGACGTTTACGAGGACGGTGAGTGACTGAGGAGCGGCCGCAGAGACGGCAGAGGTATAAACGATTTATACGACAAGATAAAGCAAGGCTATCTCGAGGGGAAGATGAGATTAGAACATAATAAAATGCTATGAAGGAGTGGAGTGAGACCCAGATATTTATCCTCGATCGCAGATAAAGAAAAAAAAAAAAAACGCAAAAAAGAAGAGGGGGAAACACAGCAGGGGTGAGGGAGGAGGGGAAAGGGGGAGCATGACCATGAGAGACACACAGAAAGAGACAGAGAAAGAGAGAAGCATACCTGGCTGATTAGGAGGACAGCGCTAGAGCCTGATAAAGACATGAATCTGAATTTTTTCGCACTGTGACTGCTTCCCTGTCTTCACTGGGAACGCAGTCAAACACACACAGACATAAAAATGGTATAAATATGGTGGTGGGCGCAGGGGAACGGCGTTATGTCAGAGAGCTGCTAAATGATGTTAGAGCACAGAGCGCTGCCTCGGCTGTGATTGCTGGGAAATGTTTGGACATGAGGCTTTGGACCTTTGCTGTCCCAGCCACCTGTCAAATACTACCCACTGAATAAAAGTGCTGCAAACAATGTGGCTAAAAATAAAAGTGTATCATCCTGGTGAAGCTACGCTGCAGTGCAGAGAGTAAAATCTCTATTCTCTGTATCCTGAAGTATCTTCTCTTTTTAGGGCTGACTTAAAATACACCTATTTCTGTCTGTCCTGCTCCTGTGATTATTCCTCTCACACTGCAACACTGATTGCCTCAGCTCCACAGGGAGGGGCCAACAAGGAAGTGTGTCATCCAGCTAGTCCAGTTCTCCAGAGGGACAAGTCATACAGTCAAGGGACAGGGCAGCAGGGTATTCACTTTGTAGGAAACCCCTAGGGAGGACCTAATAGATACGAAACAAATCAATATCATGCAGTATTCATTAAAACGTGTAAACAGTTCATCTGTGTGATCACCTGTGATTAATACTCTGTGGCTGAAAGAGGCACTGTGCTGTGCAATGTTTTATATAACTGAACTGCCAGCCAATAAGTAATAGTCCCATCAGTTTGGTGAATCACATAAAACTGAAATGGAGCCCTTCTGACTGCCAGCTTAAAAACAACTGTCAAGTTGTCTGCTGTTGCTGCTACAGGTCAGTCATCCTCATCCCTTTAGACCAGCTGTGGTAAAATCCACCAGACTTTGTTGTGATCAGGTTGGTTTGAAATGGAAATAAATGATATTGGGTTTTTGGCAAAATCCAAAATGCTGATAATTCTGTAGGTAGGGTCCTGCAGGATTTTCCCTAAAAATAAAATATCAACTTTTCAGGAGAAATCCTGAAATCATCTCCTATGGGTCTCTATTGATGTGTGATGGTGTCTTTGTTTACCTCATCCCCCTCCTCAGCCTGTATTTGGATGTTTTTGTTGTCTCAGGATGCTTTTGGGCGGGGAGTAGGCTGGGATACCCCAGCCAATCACAGCGCGCGCAGTGCACAAGCGACTTTGAGTGTTATGAAATGCACTAACACAACGCTATGCAGACCGGTGTTCTGTTAGGTTTCCCTGTCAAAAAAAGCTACCCTCACCCCAACCCTTACCCTAAACCTAACCAAGAGAGAGAATGAAGACGTAGGGCGCATGCGTAGAACTACCGGCCCATGCGGGCACATGCGCAGTTGCGCTAGGTAGCTCATATCGACAGGTAGTGTGTTTCGACTGAACACCGGCAAAGATGGCAGACGCTAGAGGAAAGAAAAGAAGATACCATCAGGCAGAAGCAAAACACCAAGCGGATAAAACTCAGTCTAAAACCAGAGTGAACTTAGGGTTGGCTTTCACCCGCTTCCGAGCTCTGAAGGCCATTTTCCTGCTCGGAGCCGGCTGCAGGGCTATCGGGATAGAGAGGCGTGTTCTCCATCTGCTGCCAGAGAGGGTGGGCCCCCACATCAGGAACTGAGGAGTTCAGGGGGAGGGGCTTCGTTTGAATGTTGTGTTTACAAACAGTAACGAAAAATCCTGCAGACCCTACCTTTAATCAGACAGATCCATCTTGCCAAGCGCCAATCTACGATTGTTAACAGCCCTAAGTGGGATAGCAAAATCAGAGTCTTTTGGAGCAGGAAAAGGCGGGAGCTACGAGTGAGACAACAACAGGAAGTAACTGCTCCTACAGAGATTAGCATGTATGCTAACAGCTTCAGTAGCAGTTTTATCAGATCTTGACGGCATTTCTTATTTAAATGACAAGCAAATAACAAAACTACAAACTTCTCTATAGAAAGGATATTTTTACTACAACTTTGTCTAACAATGTAAAGACAAAGGATAAAAGCTACAGCCATCACCAAAGTGGCTGAATCAAGAAGCACCAAGATGTATCTGATAGCAAATTCATTCCGCCACACACAACACTTGACACCAGTACCACAGATACTGGTTATAGCCTCATGTAACCAGATTGGGGACCAGAAGAATTATTTACCTTAATCAAGCTGGTTACATTTTTGTCGGCATTTGTTTGCTTGTTTGTTTGCCTGTCTGTCTGCAAGCAGAAACTCAGTTCTCAGCAGTTTTGATGAAATTTTTAGGGAATGTTGGCTATTTCTTAACATTGGTAGATAAGGCAGTTTTTCACATTTTTCATAATAACTCTGCCAAGAATGTCATACATTCCTTGGCAGAGATTTATGCTCTCTCAGCACTTCTAGTTCCAATCTTCTGAGCAACTTTTTTTAATTAAAAGGGTAAAACAGTGATCTGTTCTTGATCCATCTCTGCTTAAAATGTTCAGGGATGCATTAGAGGACAAAAATGCCTAAAATATTTACTCTTGTTTTATAAGATTTTTTTTTTAGTCTCCACCAACTCCAGCGGACATTTTTAGTATTTTTAGCAGGAGAATGCTTCACTGTGTTCACCGTCTAGTTTCTAACTCTGTCTCTTCGCTGTTTGATGCTGAGCACTGAGTGTACAATGGGTTTGTCACGACTGTTTTGCTGTGAACAGAAGCCTGTTGTGGACAAAGATGATCCTGTAGAGAGTTGTGAGACTGAAACACAAGCTGGGGGATGGAAAACAAGCTAAATTACACAAATCTGAGAAAGGCAAAGACACTGTAACACAGCAAAGTTGGTGGGTACTCAGGTAAAACTCTTTATCTGCATCCCCTTATTTTCCCCTGAACACCACTTTTGTTTTGTAAATAACAGATCCCCCCTCCCCACTGAATACCAACAGAAGGCATCCTGATAGATTACATTATTTGAGACAATTTCAAGGAACTGTAACTTTAGTCTATAATCACACGCATTTACCAAATACACAGAAAAGTATTCTTCCATGCTTATAGCGCTCTAAGATTGTGCTAAAGCAGCTGAGAGGAAGTTTAATTTCTGTGCTGATTTTGGTGACCCTGCAGACAAAGTGCCATGTTTTATCAGGTCAGTCAGAGGCTTCAGTAATGGATCTAAACAAAGGATGCAACAATACCAACACCAGTATCAGGTAAAGGTGCTGATAACAAGCCAAATGCTCATACTTGTACTAATAAAACATTTCCAATACTGAAATTGTAACCATTGTACTGCATCTAAGCTTGCACATACTCGAGCAGGTAGGTAAAATTGGAGTTTGCAGAGTTTCTGCAGTTATGTGATATTTTAAAATGAAAAAGATAGCAAAAAGTAGAGCAGAATACAAACTATGTTCTGCTGAACTGTAAAGAGGAGAGGTGATGAACATCTGCTGTAAATATAGAAAACTTTTAAGGTACTCCATGGAAATGTTGTAGTAATATTGGATATTCATATTTGTCTTGCTGTCCAGAGAACACAAATGTTAATATTTATACTTTGTCTGGAAAAGTGCATCCTACACTGAATTGTTTCATCCACAGATAAAAACTCTACAAAGTAGTTTAAAGGTCAGGTAGAGTTAGAGAGAAACTAGTTCATATAACATCTTGTAATCAGGTCAGAAGACTCAAGAGTTTGTATGTTATGAACAGCTGTGATTTTCGCTGAGGTGTAAAGCTAGCCAACACTGTCAGGTGTGATGACGATAACGGTGTTGGGCTTTGCTGATCAAACAAAAATTAACACAAAAAAGTGCAAGATAAAGAAACACAATCATGTATACTTTCTCACTTCCACATAGCTTGAAGTACATATACCACTGCTTTAAACTGAGTGAATGCATAAATGTAAATCTATGACAATGAATGATTATTTATAGGGATGGAAATTGATAAGAATTTATTGATACCAATGCCATATACAAGTTTTCTTATTGATCCAGTTCTTTAACAGTTTTATCAGATCTGGACCATATTTCTTTAATAAATGTAAACAAATGACACTACAAACTTCTCTATAGAAAGGATTTTTTTGCTTCACTTCCGACATGTTTTGGTGAGAGTTTCTTTTTAGAAAGCGGCTGATGTTCTGTCCTTTACACTGCAGCAGTAGCACCCACCTACAACATTATCTGTTTGACCTGTATTGAATGTGACTGATGGAATGATCATCCAATCACCTGCCAGATATGCTTTTGAAAGGTTCTGTCCATTCCTAAACACTTTCTCTGGGATCTTTCCCAGATGGACTAGTAAAATATCCTGAATGGTCCATCTGGTGTGTCAGGTTAGAGTCAGATGGCTTACTGATTTAAGATTTTTGAAGTCGTACATCACTAGCAGGACTTTGTGGTCCTCTGATCAGGGTTTGCTGAAAGTCTCTTCAAAGTTTGCCATATTTATGGATTTTTTCCTCTGAAACACACCAGTCTTATATAAAAGTCGTGTCTACTTAAGCTTTGTTAATTTCTGAAACTATTGTAAAAAATACAAGTAGAGATTTTTTTTAAAGAATCAAAGTGATTCAATTTTTACAACCTTACTGTTGACCAAATAATATTACATCTTTAGAGTTATAACAATAACAATGCCAAAAACAATAGACACCTGAACAGCAGGAAACTATGGTTTAACTATTAAATGCATCCCTTATAAATGTTTGTCAAAAACGTTATCAATGTTACTCATGAGAAATGGATACTAAATACTCTGTATTTTATCAAAATCATATCAGATATAATGTAAGCAAAAGCTTATCCTAAAATCTAATCTTATTTTTTTTTTTCAAGAAGTAGATTCTGCACAACAGCACAATGTATTATTCAGGATGCTGAAACACCTTTTCCCTCAGAGCAAAAATAAAGAAAACTGCAAGCTCCAGCGGTTTGGAAATCCAGGAGCCAAATATCCAATTTCAGAAAGTGTTCGATTAACTGTGCAGTCATAATTCAACGTCAGCAAGTTACACACATGCACGGAGCTGGCTGATACACAAAGCAATAAATCACTGTGTGGTTACATCAATATCAAAGTCATCTTCAGGCATACTGTATGTTCAATTGATCAATCACAAGGCTCTGAGAGGTGCGCACATGAGATGATGGTAATCAAAAAGTAAAGAATCAGGGAAACAAAAGCATTTGCTGACAACAGGAGGTGAGGTGAAAGAAAAAGACAATGGAGCAGGGAGACAGGAGCGGCAACAATGCCACTGAAACGCTACAGAGATGTGTGGGTAGACAGGAGCAGAGGAAGAAGAAGTAGCTGAGTGTGTCGGGAGTCGTTTGTACTTACTCAGTTAATGTGGTGATGCTGTTGCTGACGGTCCCTCCCTCTCTCTACACTACATGCTGTAAAATGCAGACGATCTGTGCTGTGTCCCATCCCCTGACCAGGGACAAACCTGCACTGGAGCAGACACCGGCAACACCTTCTTTTTCTATTCTTACCCCACCTCACCCCATCACAACACACACAACAACCAACGCAGCTTTTGCGTCAGTTAAACAAACCTCCTCTCTAAATTTACATCACATTCTTATTAATTTGAGATCAATTCAGCATGCACAAGTGGAGAAGAAACAATGAAGAAGCTGCTGTTCTTGTCACAAACAGCTGCAGATTTCCACTGCTGTTTCCAAGTCTCCTGTCCTACATATACAACACATATATCCACACTTATGGCAGCATACAGCTTATTGTATCCTGCTGCAGAAATGAGTCATACTCTACTGCTCCTCCATAGACACCCCACCCCTATCACAGACAAGAAACTATCTGCTCTGTTTTTGAAATTCACTCCTTCAGCATAAAGCACTTCATCATTATACCTATGGAGCTCGTACAGAGAGAAGCTAATGATTAAAAAGAAGCTAAAGGTGCTGCTCATTCCGACAATGAACCCACACATCACAACGCCTGAGGCCTTCAAAATGAGCGCCATGAATATTTCAAGCCTCGCAATATTCTCGGGAAATCTGGAAATTGTCATTAAGGCCCCTGATCAGGATAACTAATGTCCCCCTCCAGGAGAAGATGTCTGCTCAGCCATTTTTTCCCCACACCAACGTCTCTGCGTTACAGTTATTCTGCTACATGGTCGCTCGCGTCAACAATGCCACGCATGAAACAGAGATCTGAATGTATGAATCTCATGTTTGCAATGAGATTCCACTTGAAAAGAAGATCCCGCCTCCAGTCGTTTTAAGCTTATAATTGAATTTTAATGTGGGTTTTAATTCAATTGAACTAATTCTGCTTCATCTTTAAAGCTACACTGATACGTTTGATTAAAAACTACAACATTAGTTGAACAAATGTTGCTTTAATTGATTTAGATGTGTCTCAAGTTTGTGTGTTTTCTGGTTGCTTGGATAAAAAGGCTTTTTATATGATAACAATGAGATTATTTTAAGCTACGACTGCTGGTTAGAGGGTCAAAGTCAAGTGATGTTTTGTTTTCTATCTTCTTCACATGATTACCAAAACTAGGGGGCTGCATCATGATGCCGCAGGAACTGCTGTTGCCTCACAGCAAGAAAGTTGCTGGATTGGCTTTGAAATTGAGAATCAAAGTGTCCTTGCTATTAAAAGTGCTCTTAGATATTGATTACTCCCCTAAAATTTTAATAACAAATAGGGTTGGGGGGAAATTAATACACTATAGTACAACCCATTTCCATAGTCACTGATGATATGGGGCTGCATGTCAGGTAAATTGAGTGATTCCATATTTTTTCCCCTCTGCTTGGAATAAAAAAGTAATTGTTACTGACAACTACATTTTTTTTCTTGATTTCTTTTAGTGTTTCTTAAAGCAAGAACGTTGCCATTTGAAATGACTTTAGTTTTGTGTCATGTCTCTGATCTGCCTTTTTTCTACAAAATTAAACAACTGAATGAACATCCCTCAAGACTGGTGATTCCATAATTTTTGCCAGGGGTTGTATTACATCTTTGGCGTGATGATATAATATTGAATCATAGCCACCATCTATCAATATTCTTTAATGTATTAATTTTCAACATTTAATAAAGCTTTTGGTTCTATAGAAGAAAAATAGTTACTCATTAAGCCCATGTAATGATGCTGTTGAGCCAGGCTGTGGTGTTCATCATGCACCAGAGTTGGTGTGAAGGGTTACATATTTGTACAAATAACATGGCTGCACAGAAGAGAGAGAGACAAAGGGAATGCACTAATGTAACTTCAGTGTGTTGTGTGGACTTATTTTGGCCTTTGAAAGGGACATAAGAGATGGACATGACAAGGTTTCGTAAGGAGTGATGCATGAAAGTAAAAATCCGTTGACACAAGGATCACCTCAGTTGGCACCACCCAGGGACAGTGAAAACCAACATAGCAAAGGTATTGCAGGGCTAATGCTAAGATAATTCTAAGCTAACTCTACTGATAAACCAGCCAACACTTTACTTATCAAAGCTGCCTCCTAGTTCTGAGCAAGCTGAGAATATAGCTCAATCCATTAACTTAATGTGCAAAACTTAAGGCCTCACCAAAATGTGGAAAACAGGGGCTTTTGTTACATGCTGGTTGGAGCCAAGGTATGTGCCATCTCTAAGTATTACTTCAACAACAGCAGCACCAAAGTTCCCCAGAGCAGTGAAAATTGAAGAGAGGTTGAGCACAGCAGAGCAGGCTGCATTATCTGGCTACACATGGACATCAGTCTGTGAGTTTTACTCCTGTCTTTAATAAAACTGAAGAGACATGAATATAGTGAGATATGTTTATTATTAAATTTTATAGAGTTTGTTCATTTTACTTTATTTTAGATGTAAATGGAGACAATAAAATGTTAAAAGTCTCAATACATCATGACTTAAGTATTGCAATACTCAGCATATCATAAAATATTACAAATCATGGCAAAATTGAATCTGAATTCAAGTACCACGATAATATTGAACTGTGGGCCACCGGTGATTCCCATCCCTGATACCAAATGAGTACTCTAACAGAATGTCTATCAGTGAAGTTCTCCAGACTGTATTTCAGTCTTTCTCTGTGCCAAGGCAAAGACACCCTCTGTGTCATGTGACTGTGGAGCCCAATCAGTATTGACCGACAGTTATGTTAAAATTCAATCATCTATATTTGCATATTTGAAAACTTGAGCCAATATTTACTGCAGATATTTCTGCCATACATGTCAGCTTTAGGTTTGGGGTATTTTTACTAATCTGTTGTTAAATTAGTTGAATTAATTTTGATACTACAAATTCTAACATTATTATGTTTAAAATAAGTATGGGAATATCTACTATTTTGCATCCTGTTAGTAATTAAGTGAAAATATCTCATTTATCGTTTGTCCTTAAATTTCAAAGTGTGTTTTGAGGACTGAAGTTTCAGGTCAAAACACCAGGTAGATAAATTTCAAGAAATCATACATTTTTGTTTTACCAGCATGGGTAGGATTTTGGTAAAAACATCTCTGAGGGGATAACTTTTGGTTAGTGTTTCCCCTTTTAGCAGTCGCACTTTGATTTCCCAATAATCCACTTAACATACATGAAAAATAATCATGAAACAACGGAGAAAATAAGGTCTGATGCCAATATCACTGTTTGAAATAACAATTAGGCTGATTACTATTCTTTTTCAAAGAATATTATTTTGGGCTTTCCCTACATTTATGGAGGGGAGAACAGACAGTGGATATAATCATGAAGGGGGGTTGATTATGTGGGGGTGCACCTGTCAAAGAGCCTGAGTCCAGATTTGAACCAGCACTGACCACAAGAATCTTCTTAAGGGGCATGCTGCCTGAATGCTCAGCGATCAGCACCCCAGTGCTACCATTGTTTTATTACTTTTTTTTGAGTAACTCTCCCCCAATTCCAACAACTTTATTTTTCATCACAAAAACAGACCTATTTCCACCCATTAAAAAAACTTCTATGAATCCTCAGCAAGGTGTGCTTGATGCAAGCTTTCAATTGATATGACACCGAAAATCTGAAACTGACATCTCTTCATGACAAATTAATTGCCGATGGCTGATGTTATGGCCTAAACCGGCAAACCTGTGCATCCCTAACAAGAATTTTTTTCAAAAACTAACACAATGATAAGTATTCGATTAAAATGTTTAACTTGAATTAATATATTTGTTTTGAAAGTGCTGAAAAAATCTGGTAAAATTTTTGGCCCCGATCATTTTGCTCATTACTTTTTTTCCACAGATCTAGTAATTTCACTGCTACAACAGTTACAGACTACGTTAACTTTTTTCTGAGCTGATTTCAGGAAAAGATCTAACTGCAATTTTTCTGGCAGATATTGTGATTTCAATTCAATTCACAGTTTTCTTTAAATCAAGCTTCAGTGCAATATTCACTGTTTACAGTATAGACAACAGTAAACAGTAAAATCAATGATCAAAATAAATAAATAAATTAATTAATTAATTATTCATCATCTAATATTGATGATAAATAATCTTTTTTCATTATTTAAGGGCTACTCCAACGTCTACTCCTAAACAGAGGCTTTGTATTGTTGACCTGCTTACCAGCACTTCAGTAAATGCAAACTGCCTGCAAAATTGTAAAACAGTATGTGTAAATAGTTGACACAACAGATCCTGCGTCAGTCAGGAGGCTGCAAAAAATTGCAGCTTTGCGATTTCATGATTATTTTGTGAGACACTGCAATTTCGATCCTTAATCTTTAAGCCCTAGTCTAATTTATAGTTTATAGAGCCAAAATTATGCTTTTTGAGTTTTATACGCCCCTTGGTTAGTGTTGCATTTCTCCTCTGCTGATAGAGTACTTCTATACATAAGACAAGAAGTCCACAGCTATTGATGTTTGTTTTTTATGTTGACAACAACCTGCTAACAGGACTTGGGATGGAAATTAGCCACCTTGCTAAAAATCCCTTGTATTTGCATGTAAATGTTCGTTAATGCATACTGTCTCATTTAAAAAAAAAAAAAAAAAAATCTCAATCTCAAAATCTCACAGCTCGCCCCCGAGAAGACCTATCAGTGTGATGTCCTACTGTTGTTTTGTTTAAGTTTAAGCCCACTGGCTCTGACTGCCAAGCCAAATGTAGAGCATAGACTTAGTAGTAGTAGTAGTAGACTTAGCAGAATAAATGCAGAGTCCTGACAACATTGAGAGCTGACCAGTGAACAAATCATAACAGACTCAGACCACGTGGGTAAGGGGTAGTTAAAAAGGCAGGAGCTGTAACAGAGGGTCTCAGACAGACTAAAAATACAGTTGGATCAGGGTAACTCAGTATATGAAAACTAGAAGATTTTTTTGGAAAATTAGGGGTTGTGGACACATAAACAGTCAGCAAAACTGAATTTAAGACCCTGTGGGAGAAAAACATGGGTTCTTTCACTGATTTTTTCCCTTTTGAGCACAACCAACACTCAAAACTCACAGCCTGATTAATCTAGAGTCATTACAAACAAGATTTGTGGGTATTTTATTGAAAAAAAAGACTAATTTTTTTTAAAATATAAACACTTGCAGATAGAAATTCTGTCAGTCAGCTTAAAGAAAAGTCAACTTCCTCCTGCTGCTGGTACCTTTTTAATTGAAGTGATGTTAATTTTAAATCCACTTCGGGGAACACTTTAGTTTGACTCTATTCTTATCTATTCTATCCTATTGAACTCTAATTATTTGAGCTGTAGATTAACCAGGATGCGCAAGATATCTTTACAGCCACTGTTAAAGCTTGCAGAACTAAAGAGAGTGATTTTTTTCTCTCTCTAGTACAGGAAAGTGTGATGTCTGAAATCAGAGTTCAGTTTTTCTTTGAAGTATCAGGACTTATGAAACCATGAGAAAGCTCTGAATTACTTATTCGATTGTATAGGGGGTCAAGTTCCTCCCTCTGCTGGACACTTCATGAAACTACAACCAGCCCTGCTCCACACTGACACCCGGATCAAATCAAAGTCGTTTAAGGAGACAATTATTTTATCATGCTATGATTATCACACCTTTAAATCAGCTGATCCAGATGATTCACACACATCCACGCAGTCTGAGCGTGTGGGGAATATGAAGCTCAGTAATCTCCCTTGTTTCCTCCTGGCTTTTCAGTTTGAGATCGTCTTAAATAATACCAATTCTCCATCTGTGTCTGCTGCACGTGCTTGACCTGAAAACATTAATTAAAAATCTGGGCTGTGTTGGGATTTTCATGTAGCTCTCTGCCTTTTTTAAGCATTCTGCTGCTCTCTGCTGGGCAAAACAACAACTGAAAGAAGAGGCAGAACCTTAGTGGTTGAGGATGCAGGGCAGAAATGTTCATGTGTTGGATACAGGACTGATAAACACAGCATTAAACACTCTTTGATACAAATGAACCCAGTGCTTGAAACATAATAAAGATGCCAGTCTCTAGAATCCAAAATCTGCAATTCAGAAACGTCTGAATATCTATTGCATTGTGAAGCTTTATTCCTCTGCCTTTGGAGCCCTACATGGCTTACATTATCCGTGTGATAATCAGCCCAGTGAATCTGATAACCAGAGAGAGATGCATGCATGATTAAGGAGAGAGGCGCAGACAAATGCCTCAAAGGGCTCCTTACCTGCCGCTTGATGAAGCTGGATGTTGTGTCAGAAGACGTGCTGCCATCTGAACGTTTGAAGCGGCTCTTGCGTTTAGGCAACTTCCTGGGCAGCTGCGATGAAAGAGAGGTGATGAAGATGTGACAAGATAGGACAAAATTAGACAAGAGAGATATACATTTACATTAGAATAAGACTGCTTTGCACCAGAGCAGGAACTACTACTTTTTAACTGAAAGGCTGTATACAATATTCAGTAAATCCCTGTTAGATCAGGGATGGGCAACTTAAGTCACCAAGAGGGCCACATTAAAATTATCCACATGGCCAGAGGGCCAAACTTTTTTGTGATTTGAAGGGTAAAAATGGAACAAATATACACTCACAATCAAAATCTTAAGACCAGTTGAAAAATTGCAAAAAATTGCATTTTGCACTGCTGTTTACTAAGAAGGTTCTAAACAGAGCTTCAAAATACAAAAAGAAGAAATGGGAGCAAAAGACAAAGAATTTTGAGCCCGCAATTTATCGAAAACTGCATTGAAACTCCAACATGCTTTGTCAGCTGATCAACAGTTTAAGATCACAGCCTTTACAGCCAAAAGCCTGGATTTCATGTCATTTTCTGTCAGGTATTCACACTGTCATGACCTCTTGATGGCAAAGGCAAAAAAGCTTTCCCTCCCTGAACGCGGACGGATTGTTGAGCTGCATAGCCCTCTCGCAGCGCGCCATTGCTGCTGAGGTTGGATGCAGTAACACAGACACTTTAAACTTCTTAAATGATCCTGAGGGTTATGGAACAAAAGGGTCAGACCCAAAAACATTTCACTAGTGCTGAGTTGGAGGATCCGATGTCCATCAAAACACAGAGTGATCCTCAAGCAAAGGAAAGCCGTTACTGGTGCTGCTGACTGCAGCCCAATAACCATCAGACGACATCTGCTAAGGACGGGCTTAAAAAAACAAAAAATGTCTTCAAAGGCCTCGTCTCCTTCAACAACACAAAATTGCCTGTTTGGAGTTTGCAGGGGAGCGCCAAACATGGGAGGGAGAGTTTTATTCTCTGACGAGAAAAAATGTAACCTTGACGGTCCTGATGACTTCCATCTATGCTGGCAAGACAAGGAGATCCCACCTGAGATAATTTCCACGCAGCACAGTGGTGGGGGCGCCATCATGTTCTGGGGGGCTTTTTTCTATAATGGAGCAATGGAGTTTTTCAACAGGACAATGTTGCAGTTGCCCGCCTGACGAAGGACTTCTTCCAGGAGAATAACGTCACTCTTTTGGACCATCCTGCGTGTTCCCCTGATCTTAGTCCAGTTAAGAACATTTGGGGATGGATGGCAAGGGAAGTTCACAAAAATGGACATCAGTTCCAGACAGTGGATGCCCTTCATGAAGCCATCTTCACCACTTGGAGCAACGTTCCCACTAGCCTCCTGGAAACACTGGCATCAGGCATGTCTAAATTAATTTTTGAAGTTATCAACAAGAACGTTGGAGTGACTCATTACTGAGTCCTTTTTCACACTTTCATTTTTGCTTTGAGGGGTTTCTCTATGGTCTTAAACTTTTGATCAATAGCCTTTTTCAGTTTAATTGTTGCTCTCAACAAATTGCTCACTCAAATTTTTTTGTCTCTCGCTCCCATTTCTTCTTTTTACATTTTGAAGCTTTGCTTAGAAACCTTCTTAAGATCAAACAGTGCAAAGTGCAAATTTTTTGCATTTTTTCAACTGGTCTTAAAATTTTGATCAGGAGTAAATATACAGCTGTCATTGAAATTCACCCAATCTACACTTATAAATATTTCAACTAAAACTCAGTTAGCAAAACTTAATCTTATGAGCTTAAAGTATTTAAGTCAGTTTCAACTACTTTTTAAAGCAAGTAACAAAGCATTCACTGGCCGTCAATCCATAATTTGCTTACGTTTCATTTGCATAAAAGCAAGTTTAACAAAAACAACCACAGCCATTCATTGCTTTAATGTCTTTTTGGAAAAACTGCAACACTTCATGCTGTCCTTGCAGGTTTGATGAGGTTTTCTCCAAGAACATGCAGGTAATTATATTTCAAACTGACTGGCGGGCCGCATTAAGGAGTCAGAGGGCTCAGTGTGGCCCAGGGCCGCCAGTTGCTCATCCCTGTGCTATATACTAGAGCAAGAAATAAAAGTCATAAACACCAATGTTGCGCAATGTTTAAAAAATTGCAAAATAACTACAAGGCATCTAAACAGTGAATAAACATGGGCAACACTTCTGTTTTTTTATACCTCTGCCAAGACGGTTGTGTTTTTTGCCAAAGTTTGCTAGTTTGTTTGTTAACAAGATAACTCAAAAAATCATCAAAGGAGTCTGTTGAAATTTTAAGGATAGGTCAAAAATGGAGCAAGGACGAGAAGATTAGATTTTTGTGGCATTCCAAATAATATTCCAAATACGGATGCAGATCCAGGATTTTTTTCAGGATTTGTTAACACTGCGCAACAGGGCAGTTTCCACATTTTTGCTAATACTTGGCTAAGAATGTCAGAAATGTCTTGGTGGAGGTTTGTGCTCTCAGAGCATTTCTAGCGAAGGTTATAAATAGTTTCTGTACACTCAAATGTCATGTTTTAGAAATGATCTAATCTTGACAGTATCTCACTGATCTTCAGTCACACTCTTAAGCACAAGACAAAATCACAGTCTTAACATGTTGGCAACATTTGAAGGAGGGCAGAACTGGCATATTCCATCTACTTCTTAAAATACTGCTCACATTTTCAATACAGTTTAGATATTGTGCAGAGTGAAAAAGTGAAAAACATGAAAGTACCCAGCAATAGGTGTTAAGGGCCTATGATTCTGGATTCAGTGTTATCCTACAGATTCCAATGTAATTTGATTTTTACTAATAATTAGGGATGCACACTGGTTCAATATCAGCTGATATAAGTCCTTACATTGGAAAATTAATGTGGGCTGAAGAGATATCACTTTTTAGATGTTTATTTGTTGTGCCATGCCAATTTCGCGCTGTCATCAGGCACACCTATCTGCTGATTAAGAGGGTTCTTCATTTTGGGCAGGTCAAATAACCTTTTGGACAAACTATTCTGTTTTCACAATCAAACACAAGAAAAAGATATTGGCACTGTAGGAGAATTTCACCAAAGAGGTAATGAGAAAAACATCAACATCCGCCTTGATTGTCACAATCAGTGCACCACTACTAATGGCATAAGTTCTCCAAAACAGAGCAAATACATAAATGTCTAATTTCATATTTACGCTAAAAGTTTAAGCTACGTCCTCTTGTGGAAGCATGCAACTGTTAGTGGTTCTAAAATGGTTCTTGTGGCATCCTCTAAAATCATAAACTATAAGCTATAAACTATACTTTATTTTAATATTTCTATTTTGAAGTGATGGCCATGTATCTGAAAAAATGCAAACTCTGCCAAACCGTGTAGCTGATTCACCAGAATCACAAACAGAGTATGCCATGACTGAATTAATCTACCTGCACATACAGGTCTTCATAAATCAGGACTTGGATCAGATTCCTCAGGTCACTTGTAACAGTCGATTAACAGGAAAGCTTGGATGTTGCATTAATGTGTGTGTGTAGGCCCTGTAGACTCAGGCTACAGGTGAGTCAGTCATGGTCTGTCTACTTCACACTAATAAAAATCACTTTACATGTGCAGTTATGACTCCAGTTTAGCATGCATTTGTGGACTGAATGTGGTTTAACTACGTGATGAAATATTAGCACAGAATCCATTTAATGCGTGTTCTGAAACAGCAACACGTAGCTTGAGGAAACATAATAAGGCACAGTATGATAGTTCAAGGTAATTATCCCTGGTTATAAATCGAAATGCAGTTTGGAGGTACAAATTAATGAAAGGAAGAAGCTGATGAGTAAAAACGCGACGCCTCAGATTGAACAACAAGTAGCTGTGAGGAGACGTTAGCTAACCGTTTTTCCTCCGCCGCACTTTCCCTGAGATAACAGCTAATAAGTGTGAATAAAGGTGAGTGTATTTACCTGGAAGTAGTGCGACTGGGAGCCTGTTTCCACGGCAGACAGTGGGTCTACGGGCGATTTGGACATTTTGACTTGCACCATCTATTGAGAGCGCAGGGAGGCGGGATGCATACAGACATGGGTTACTGGAGGAAACAAGGGACACAAAATACATCGAGCTATATGCAGGAGATGGAAGACAGCGGGGGCAGAGGCATGCGGGAATGTGAAAAAAGGGGGTAACGCGAGTATTATAAAGACGCTGAGCTGGTACGGAGGCTTCGTTAAATAACCCTGGATAAGAAAATAAAAGGTATATCGAGGGGGAATGTTCAGGTAAAGCGAGCAGGAAAATATCGGGGCTAAAATGAGCCGTTAGTCTGAGGCGTCATCGCTCGAGCTGCCCGTTGAGGTCTGTACTAACTGGAAGTCTCTGCCGGGGGTGTCACAGATGGCTTCAATGGCACAAAAATCAATTAAAATAAAAACACACCAGCACAATTTTATTTCTGTTTTAGTAAAAGATGCGCTGCTAAAAACAAACACTATCCCCCCCCTCTCCCTGAGCTAATATCTAATGTTCATTCAGTACTTCCGTCCGTAAAACCGCAGTTAAACATATGTCGAATCTTCAAAGAGTGGATGTTCTGGTTAATTTCAGGGGGTGACTGATGCAAAAGTAAAAACACCTCTGATGCAAACATAAACAATCTTCATGAAAGATTTGGAAGTGTATTTCAAATCAATATCTGCTGAAAAAAAAAACTATGAGTCTATGCTCCCACTTAAATGTATTTACTTTTATTTTTACTTGTGATCCCCGGCATGTTTTTATTTTGTTTATCCCTTTTCTTGTACGTTTATTGTTCTGTTTATTGTTTGACATATACTGTGAAATAAAGATTGATTGAAAAAAAACTATAAATAATCATGTAAAAGTTAGATATGGTCAGAACCTCAGTCTTTCATTTTAAGCAAAGTATTAAACTTTAACTTTATATTTTAGAGGCTTCTAGGTACCCTATAATGGTTCTCAAATGGTGTGCCTTTGTATGACCATGCATTATTACCAGGGCTGCCCACAGACATGGCTGGGCCCCTGAAAAGCCTCATAATGGGCCCCAGATTGGTTCTGGTATGCCAGCACACATGGACATTGCTGACCCAAAAGTTAAAGACCCTGGACACTCACACAGGTGACGTGAATCACTCTGGTTAATTAGACCAGGGGTCTTTCTCATTTTCATTACTTGGTCCATCCTACTACGTTTCCTCGTATCCAACAGATGCAGCCACTTCAATTTTTCCCTACCAGCCAAATGCCAGCCGAGTTTCTGCCAGTTACCAGCCAACCTCCAGCCAATAAGGGTCAAAGTAAGGTTTTGGTTTTTTGGCTTGTTTTTGCTCTTGATTGCTGTACTAAGTGGAATTTTCCATGGTAATCAAAATTTTAATTTATATACCCTGCAAAGTAGCAAGGGTAACATGTTTATCACATCATCGTGAGGATCTCATTATAGCCATAAGGGTGGGCAGGTCCAAGCACTTTCCTGTCATGGACCAGCCAAGACTCTGCCAAGGAAAGTGAAGAAAATCTAAGTGGCTCCATCTGTAGCTCCGCCCAGTGAGGAACTGAAAGAGAAGTGAGGACAAGACACAAGGACAGAAAGCACTTGGAGAGCACAAGCCTCCGCCAAGGTACCTCACATAATGCTGTTACACCTATAAGCAATAGGTCCATGATAAAGACACCTTGACCCTAAAAATGTCACACCTAGCACTCAGAACAATGTTGATATCATTATTACTTAGACAGTTATTGAGCAAAAATGATTGTTTGCTAATGGCAGTTGTCTGGATCACCACCTAATTGATTTTCAGTTGGGCCATTCCCAACATCTCCTGAAAATTTCAGCAAAATCTGTCCTGTAGTTTTTGCGTAATCTTGCTAACAAACAAATAACAAATGGACAAACAAAAAAACATATACCGGCAAAAACATAACCTCCTTGGTGGAGATAACTAACTTGTATGGGTTACCAAAGCCTTTAAGTTCCTCCAAGCTTTGTCATTTTCACATGTTTTTTGTTTTTCCTCACTAGAGGGGGCCACACAAGGGTGCCAACAATGCATCTTGGTTAGCTTACCAACAATGTATTTATTGTCCCAGATACACCTCTGTGTGTCATTTTTTAATTTATGTATGATTTGGTAAACTGCTTGCCTGTTTGCAAAAGTAAATTGTCTGATTCTGATTCCCAAGGCCCTCCAACAATATCAGTACTACAAAAGTAAGATTCACACCACTACGAAGAGCATGATTGTATTTTCAAACAGACAGTAATAAAAATGTCTGCATTTTTTGCTTTAATAAAATAATGCCAATTGTATTTAAATAAATATTATTTTGCTTTCTCTGTATGGGCCCCTCATGACTCTGGACCCCAGCTTTACCCTTTAATTTGCTTTCAAAAAGATTTGAAGAGACCAGTTCCCCAAGACCCAGGTTTTCCTGCAGCATATTCCAGTCTGCAGGGGCAGCATATCTGAAACTTCTTTTTCCTATTTCAAGGCAAACTTATACAGCAAAGTAAATTTTGGAACTCAGTCACAGAAGAAATCTAATGAACTCGAATCTCTGACCTCATAACCCTGCCAAAGATTTGAAGTTTGCAGATTATACATTAGTCTTACTCCATAACCTATCATTTTAAAACCCAAATAATTCAACATTTGGATGTTCAGCAAAATGCAAACATGACACTAATATCCTCTTTTAAGTGTTTCAAAGGGCCTCTATTTCAAATAAATGTTATTTTATGGAAATTAACAATGCAAAAGATGCAAGAGTACATTTTTTTTGCCACCAAAAACAAGATCAGCATGATATTTTTGTAAATTAAGAGCAAAGAAATCTTTTAACCTCTAGCGAAATGTTGGCAACACTATGATGTTTTTAAGGGTCGCTATCAGTCCCTTAGAATATTCCTAGCTTTTCCCCTCCTTACCTTATCCCCCTGGTGCCTTGAGATTTTGACCTGATCTGAGGTGTGCCTTTTGCAAAAACTTTTTTAAAACCACTGCTCACATGGTCAGTATTACTTACTGATGTTGAAACCGAGCATATTTCAGAAACTGCTGATCGGTTTTCACGCACAACCATCTCAAGAGTTAACAGAGAATTGGCCCAAAAAGAGAAATTATCCAGTGAACAGCATTACCCTTTGCAAAAATGCCTTGATGATGTCTGAGATCAGAGAAGAATGCCCTGAGAGGATCAGGTTAATTGAAAGGAAACAATAACTCACATAACCATTTGTTAAAACTAAGGTATGCAGAGGTCCACTGCTGAATGCACTAATTGAAGCAGATGGGCTACAGCAGCAGAAGACCCCCTCAGGTGCCGCTCCTGTCAGCTAAGAACAGGAAAATAAGGCTACAATTTGCAGGGGTTCATCAATCATCTAAGATGTCCTGTCTACTGCTGCAAATGTCAGATGGTAGGGTCTGAATCTGGCATAAACAACAACATGAGCGAGTGGATCCCCTGCCTTCTGTCAATGGTTCAGGCTGGTGACAGTCATGTAATGGTGTGGGGGATGTTTTCTTGGCATACTTTAGGCCCTTTAGTGCACAAATTAAGCATTAGTTTGAATCCATTGTAGTTTTATTTCACAGC
The DNA here is from genome assembly GCA_037902135.1 of Cetoscarus ocellatus. Lineage (NCBI taxonomy): Eukaryota > Metazoa > Chordata > Actinopteri > Labriformes > Labridae > Cetoscarus > Cetoscarus ocellatus. The sequence goes on from JBAMNC010000477.1 coordinate 187,879, forward strand.
TCACAGGTCTTTAATGGTACAGAAAGTTTGTTTGTATACATATCCCTGCTTGACCATTGGGTCCCAAAATTTGCCATGCAGACGACCCCCATTTAGGTAAACCTCTTGCAAATAGTTTAAAATTCTTTGTACATTCTGATGGCAATCGTCTAATATTACTATGAACTTCTTGAAATATTTTCCATTTACTAAAACAATATAGATAATCGTCCTATTCATCAGTTTCATTCAATGCCTTCCAGTCATTGATCTAAAACACTTCTCTCCAGGAGTCTGGACACCCTCACATGTTTTTAATGACTCTGGCTCCCCCTGCAGGAGAGGTTGGAAACAGCTCGGTGGAGCAATGGTGAAAATTGATGGAGTAATAAATTGTACACTCTAACAACATGGATGATAACAGGTCAATAAGTACTTACACTAGATTAACAGTCAAACAAATGGTTCACACTCATATAACAGTGCAAAGGGGTCCAATCATGATCTAATTATTAACACCTGTGTGGAAGTCAGGGGCCTTTAACCGTCTAAAGTGAGCGTGAAGTAAGCTGTAAAACAACTAATAAATCTGACAAAGAAACAGAGCACAACTCAAACATGCATTAACTTCTATGAAACCATGCACTGAGAGATCACTGACATTATGACAAAATTCAAAGAGTGAATGTGTTGGCCTGACCAATCAAATTAAAGCATTTTAAAAGAACCATACGGGCTCAAGTCCATTTACTATTGTAGAGTGTAGGATTTTGAGTTTGAAGTCAACCTGGAGATTCATGTGTTTAATAAAATTAATGAGAGTCGTAAGTATTATACCGATGATAAGTTAATGTAAACATTAAACTAAACTTCACTTCACACTTCACAACTTATTGCAACTGCTTTTGATGATTTAATGGAATATACAACTGTGGAAATTGAGATGGAAAAGAATTGCTGTTGTTAACTGTTTATACAGAGCACCAGCCTCAAATATAGAAACATTTACAGACAAGTTGGAAGAGTTAATGGATCATATAAATGAAAGGAAAACATTTATTTTGTGTGGAGATTTCAGCACTGATATATTAGACATTTCTAAACAAAACATAACCTCAAATTTCCTCGATACATTATACAGCAGAGGGCTGCACCCGCTCATCACCAAGCCCAGTATGATTTCCTCCACTTGAACAAGCTTAAGAGATAACAGTTTTACAAATGCAAAATAATGTTAAAGGTGGCCGACCAATTAAAGACATAATTGATCATCTATCTGTGGTTTTAAATACGATGATCAAATAAAGAAAAAGAGGAAAAAGCCTGTTACAACACTTACAAAAGAAAGAACTGATGAAGCTATAGATACATTTTAATATGATCTCCTTACAGAGAGGTGGGAGTGTGCCTATATATCTGAGGAAAATACTGCATACGACTCATTTTAAATAGATATCTTCTATTATATAATAAGCTCTGTCCTATAAGAGAACTTAAAAAAATAATTTCAATAAAAAAAGGTGGATTACAAATAGTTTGCAAAATGGTTGCAAAAAGAAAAACAAGCTTTATAGCAACTTTATCAAATTAAGAACAAAGGGCACTGAAATGAGATATAAGGTCTATAAGATTAGATTAAGATTAGATTTAAAATAAATTGACATCTATAAAGAGACAAGCTAAGAAAGATAACTATGGTAAAACATTGCTGGAAAACAAAAAAAAAATATCAGAGGTTCTTGAATATTTTTAAACAATGTAACAGGAAATGATCATGTATCCTCAAATACACCAAGACTCTCTGTGAAAAACAATGCTATCTTGTGGCTGTAAATAAGTGAAATTCTTTTTTTGTGTTTGTTGGACCTAATCTAGCACACTCTTTTAGACATGATAATAAACAAACAGTAGGTAACAATTTGATAGTGTATATCTCTCTTTCTTTGTGTGAACGGCTCAACCGAGGAAAATACATCAGGAAGTCAACATTAAGCTTCACAAATTGCTGGTATTTCTGTTGAAACCTTAACATCATCAACTGGAGGCTCTCTGACCAGTCTCATAGCCACGCTAATAAAGGTTAAAACTTGCAAAAAGAAATTTAGGTACATTTTTTTCTAAACAAGTGTATGCTTGATTACTGGTGCTTATCAGTCAAATTATTTAGGGTGTTTGACCTTTTAGAATTATTTGCTGTGAAACTCCCTCTGTCTCTAATATTAGGGTCTAAGTTGTTCTTCGTGATTGAGATGTTAATTTTCATGGTCTGTTGTTTAAATTCCATTTAATGTGTGTATGAATATGGCAGTTTTACAGACCACCACTCTCAATAATGAGCCGAATGGCTTTTCTTATCCTGTACATTTTAAGACGTCTGACTTAATGCATCTTTCTCCGTAACTCCACTTGTTGCTCTAGTATCTGTGCAGGTCCTTCAAAGGTCCAGTCAGTGCTGACAAAACTTATTTTCTGACCCCTCCAACAGTCCTTTGGCTCCCCTCCAAACTTAAAAAGTTGTACAACTTTCCTCAAAGTATTTTTTTTTGTAAAATTAAATCAAAGTGCAATTTTTGTAAAAAAAAAAACAAAACAATAACAATAATAATAATAATAATGATAATAATAATAACAGTAATATAGGAGACTTCACTTTTATCTGAAATACAACTTACATGTTTGGTAATAACTTTTCTTAAAAGGAGTGATGTCAAATTCCATCTGGGTGTGTTTTCAGTTTTGTTAACATAGATGGTCAGTGCTTGCTTACATTTGTTTGGAGGAAAAAACGTGCTCATGCTAATGTATTCTATTATATTCTATTGTTTGTTTGTTTGTTTGTTTTACATGAATCTTTTCTTCCAGACAGACAGCCCTCCTCAATGAGGAAAAGAACAACATGCTGTTTTTTTTTTTTTTTTTTTCTTAAACAAAAACAAAAAAAAAACCTATTTAATTCAGCATGTTTTATTATCATCGCCTCATTATTTTTATGGGTTTTTTTTCAAGCCAGCATAATGATAAATTCTAATTGTTGGTAGACAATTCAATATGAATATAAGGCCTATTTCAATAGAAATTACAACACAAAGTGTTGTATAAACAGGGCTTTAAATACAGAAGTTTAACACTTAACAGTTCATTTCTACACTGTATGTATGCTCAGTTTTACCAAAGTAAACAAAATCCAGTTCATAAAATGAATTAAAATCCTAATTCTTACCATTATCCAGGTCATTGTCAACTCTTACAATTGCAGGTTAAGTTAATCTGCTTCATCAGATTCTTAGTAAATGGGGCCACATTTGCCAGAATTATAATATTCTGTATTTAGTGACTTAAAAACATCAACTGAGTCAATGAACTCACAAGTTATATGTTTAATCTTGAGCAGATGCAGTGAAAACTGAGGATTTACATCCTTCTATCAGTCAGTTCTGCCATTTACAGCCAGTGATGTCTCCCCCTGCTGGCCAATTGAAAAATGAAAAATAATTTTCCATCCATCATCCATACCGCCTAAGCCTTTCAGGGTCATGGGGGGGCTGGAGCCCATCCCAGCTGACTTTGGGCAAGGGGCAAGAGGCAAGAGGCAGATACACCCTGAACTGGTCACCAGCCGATCTCTCATAGAGAGACAGACAACCATTCACACTCACAGTCAGATCTAAGGACAATTTGGATTCACCAATCAACCTAATGAGCATGCTATTTGGGCTGTGGAAGGAAGCCGGAGAGTTCAGAGAGAACCCATCCATCCACAGAGCGAGTATGCAGACTCCTTACAGACAGGCCCTGACCGTCACAGGGATCGAACCAGCAACCTTCTTGCTGTGAGGCACGTCCACTACCTGCTGCACCACTATGCTGCCCAATACATTTTTTTCAATAGTTTTAATATTTGGATGAAAAGACAAGTCCTATAACTATACATGGATATAGTTATATATAAACTTCTTCTTCAGCACCCATAGATAACTAAACAGATTCTTTGAATGTAAATTTCGACACCCAGAGACAAACATTTATTTTGAATGGTCATGTCATTAGTAACTTGTTTTTGTGTAACACTTTAATAGGGCATTAATCATCCCTCACATTGTAAACACAGTCATGGTACATCTAATTTAATCTGAACACAGAGTATAAATCAATAGATATTTCTTGGCAAGCAGCCTCTGTGACAAGTATGGTCCAGTTTCTAGAACCCATCGCGTGACATATGGTCTCCTGGTGCAGAGGGGTTTCTGTTCTTATATCATAATAATGCCACATCAATGTGTGACAAACATTTACCATCATAACAAGAGTAGATTTATTTCATGACCAGATACCATGTTAAGAAGTTAGTCTCATCAAGGTTCCTGCATTTGGTGTGGAGTCTATCCTAAAGGGGTAAATCTGAGGAAGCCATGCATGATAGACAGTATAGAGCAATGACTGAAATAAAGTTTTGATCAAGTTATTACTGTTGCCAGGATGCTCCAACATTACAGTACAAACAAGTAGAAGACCAAGAGCATCAAACAGAAGTAAAACATGTCAACATAAAGCATCAAGGGCATCAACTGATCAAGGGTTTGATAAATAAAGATACCTGTTAGAAGGGCATCAGTACAACATTCACTCCATTATTAAGACGAGTATTGTTTCAAACACAGATCCAGACTCCATTCATCAAAACTCAGGTTGTGAAAAAGGCAACTCTACTGTCCAACTTAGTGTTCTTTACTTAGTGTGTTTACTTATATGATACAAAATGCAACTGAACAACATAGTACAGAAAAATTATATCACAGATGATAAAGACAGTGTTATGAAATCCCATATGGTGCTGGATAACCTTAATAAACCACCATGTGGAAGAGTTAAACCCTCATGAGACACAGCAAACATTCTTCTCCTCTCCTCTGAAGTCTGTTTCCCATGTCCTGGTGTGTTTCACCGTTTACATCATGCCTTGGGTGTCAATTAATCAAGTACTTGATTAAGTTAATGATGAAGTCTCTGAAGAGGATCAGATGCAGCTCTTTTTCCTCCCCTTTGGAAACACTCAGATCTGAGGTGGTGGGGAGGCTATGATAGTGAGCTCTGCACTGATTAGATTAGATTAGATCAGATCAGACAGAACTTTATTTATCCCTTGGGAAGGCTCCTACAGGGAAATTAAGGTTCCAGTACCATTGTATAGTACAAGGTATAAAAGAACACAGGATATCAAAGATAAAAAACAATTTGCAGATCTATATATATATATATATATATATATATATATATATATATATATATATATATATATATATATATAAATTTTAAATAATAAATAATAAAAATTCAATCAAATTTAATTAAAGTAAAAGAAAAGAAATAAAAATAAAAAATTAAATTAAATCAAAAATTAAAAGAAAATATAATATGACTACTTGCTAGCTACTACTACTACTATTACTATTACTACTGCTGCTCCCTGTTACTCCTCCTCCCCCCGAGTGAGGAGGTGTACAGCCTGATGGCCTGAGGGACAAAAGAGTTTTTCAGTCTGTTGGTCCTGAACTTGGGAAGGAGCAGTCTTGGGCTGAACAGGCTCCTCTGGTTGCAGATGACGGTGTGCAATGGGTGACTGTCATTGTCCATAATGACAATTAATAATAATCAATCAATAATAATTCAACAATGTTGGATGGGGGGGGGGGGATTACAGGACGAGGAGCGGGCTTTTAAAACAGTCATGTACATGATGAGCAGGAAACACACATGTAGGCGGAGGCTGTATGACTATTACATAATAAACCCCAGGAAGTAGAAAACAGAGTGTTTAAGGTTCATTTTCTTTAAAGAGGCATAGAGCATTTCTCTGTGAACTATGAGCTGAGGAAAAGGATTCATGTTCTTCTGCTCCCAAAGCCCCTTCTAGCAACACTGAAAGCAAAGCTCATTGACTTTCCAGGACATGGAGCCTTTGAGGAATCAGGCTAAATCCTGATGTGCCAGATAGAGAACATCCTCACCTTCCTCATGATTATCATTTCTTGAACTGTGCCATACATAAAAAAAGTTCTGCCCTGTGAAAATGGCTTCAAACTAAAAGATAGGAATTCTATTGTTCATAAAGCAAATCCACCAAACAGTGCACTTTTGTCATGAGTGGTAGAAACTGGTTGTAACTCAATCTTCTCTTCATGTAACCAAGTCTCACAGACAACAGGAATTCGTCTGAGGCGGGAACATTTATGAAGAATTATGAGTGTGGCCTCAAAGCCTGGCTTTCAGATAACAGGAAAGTACAAAGTAAAACAGTGTTTATGTTTTTCGGATGTTAGTTTATCTCGAGCAGTGTTTCTCAAATGGTGCGCCTTGGAAATTTGGCACAGTTAAAGCTGCTGTTTCGTGGAAAAAAGCAAACAACTTGTGGCGTCTCCCAGTGATTGAATGAAATGACTCTACCTTGCTTTTGAAAGGATGAACTGCTTCTCAGAGAACAAACTTGACAAGTTTTGGAATATGTGGAACATTTTTTTACAACTTCCTGGAAAGCAATGACTTACAACATGAGGACTGGTTTGATGGACAGAAATGAATTTCTTTGAGGCTGCTTTTATTTAATTACCATTTTTTTAAATTGATACTATTACTGTTATTACTATTGCTTTGTTGTCAACTGAATTCATTTAATTTTATTTTTTTATCAATACTACTACTGTCATTATGTTGCTATGGTTTTATCATTTTATTTATTTTGCATTTTTTGTTCAGTATATGTTAAATTGTTGTTTCATGCTTACACAAGAGAAAAAATAGATATATGTCGGGAAAAACAACGTATTGTTGCGTTGGTTTTCCTTTACAGCTGCAATTTTTGTAACTTTTGACAGTCTCTAAAAAAACCCACTGGGGAACATCATCTTTTGCAGTTAACAGAATGAGAAAATGGGGGAAGTTGTTACTTTTAATCTATCCTTTTAATTTGTTCCCCTAAATTTACACAGCTTCATGTCTGATTATATAAAGCATTAGGTATCAGTGAACCTGTATAGATTGGAAATTGCAACACATGTTAAAGTTGTTATATTTGTCATTACATGTTAATGTAACAAATATGGTGTCCCTTAAGATTTCGGCTTAATTTCATGTGCCCTTGGGCAGTTTCTTTGAAAATCACTGACCTAGAGAGCATTACCAAATCAGTTGAAGTGGTTTAATGTTAGGTAAATTCTAAAATGTTGGCCCTGAAGGTTTTCCAGTGGCTGACACAAGATTATTTAGTGTGTCTTAAAATCATTGTAAAACTTGAATAACTGTATGTTTATTTAAAGTTGTCCTCTCTTTTAACAGGTTTCCTGCAGATCCTTAAAAAGGCTTCAAAGCCTTGATTTTGATTTTTTGAAATTGAAGGCCATGAAATGACTTAATTTTATTCATTAAAAGTCTGAAAATACACATGTCACTTTGCTAAAGATAGCCTCAATCAGTTCTTTTTGGCATTTAAGGGCTGCTTCAGAAAACACTGGAAAAAATGTTGGTAGCAGCGTGTCGACTGCACTGTAACCAAAAAGAAGTTTTCTGTCAGTAGGTTAACCTCTTCTTTCTTATACATCTTGTCAACACACCTTTAGGAACAGAAACTGATAAGATTTAACACATGCCAATGCCACTATCAAGTCTTCTTATCGATCAGATTCTTTTTTTGATCCCCTTATTGATTCCTGTGGACTTTCTGTGTGAACAAAAAGTTGGCCTACACACGTTTTCAGTGGAAAAATTCTCAAACAAATGGCACCCCTTAAACTTGACGCTGTGCTGCATAGATGAATGCTCATGCGGGTAGCTTGTGTTTCCACTCTGGTTTGAAATCACACAGACACAAACACAGGATGTTGTGCAGTTAATGTTACTCTGAATAAAACTGAGCCACAATTTTGCCAACATGTGTTTCCAGTCTGTCATCAAAAATGAAAATGAGAACCTGATTTCCTCCAGTCTTTTACCAAAATGGTCAAGTGCTAGTTGAAAACATGACGGAGCTGTAATTATTTTAAGATTGTTAATTTATAATGGTGAATAAAATGTATTTATTGTTATGTTTCGATGCATACATTATAGTGCTTGAATTTTTAATTTTGAATATTGTATTTTTAAAACCTTAATATCATGAAATGTGACCTCTTTAGTTAAATGTGACTTGGAGTGTTGATTATCCTGGTCCTGATGTTTCAAAAATGTTTTCACAGCAATATAAAACAGATGCAGGAATTCCAAATATTAATAAGATACTCAAATCAACCAGTTTACTACTATGATGTTCTGTGAAAAATGTAAAAAAAAAAAAAAAAAAAAAGAGGTGTTAATGGAGAAATTTTAACCCTATTTCATCCCTTAAACGTTTTTAGCTAGCATTTCTTTAATCTTAACCTTTATGTTTTTCTTGCCTAGGTTAATCAAACATTGAGAAAATAAATCCTACATTTCAGTGAATAAGTAGGTGTAATATTTCACATGATATGAAGCAAAAGTATTCAGAGCCCATGATGATGTAGAGAACTCCATTCTGCTGAGGCTGGCTCGGCCCCCTCCACATCACTGTGATTTTTCCTCCACTGGGAGCATGTTGAAGATCACAGCTGGTGGTTTGACCGGCCGGGCTCTCCGCAGACACGGATTCTCCTCTAGAGGGAGCTCCGACTTACCAAAAGTGTGGATGAGATGGTGGTGAGAGCAACGGCGCGCCTGAGCCGAGGAGAGCTGCGTCAAACCAGCACAAGTTACACAGGATCCCAGCGGAAACCAGGGGACTTAGATCAGTACCTTTTATTTAATAGAAATGAGAGGTTTGGTGAACAGCTTTTCAAACATTTCAGCTGAATAATTGTGATTAAACCCTCGTATCAAACGTAAAAAGGCAACCCTACAGGGAAGAGGACATGATTTGGCTGTAAAGATTGCACTCACAATGAGTTATTCTCAAAACTCTGCCCCTATAATAGCTATGAGTGAAGTAACATATTTTTGATGTACTGGCAAGATGAATACATAAAACTATGGCTCAATATTTGTTTTTCATTTAATTAATTCTTTCACATTGATTGGTTCCCTGGATATTATGTTTGTCATTCAGATGTAGTCCATACTTTGAGCCCCTCAGATATTATTTTTGATTGTGCAAACACTGATAAGGACAGTTTACCATAACATGCAGTCAGTGGTCATAAAAGAGTGCTGTATGGATGATGCATTTTTGTAGGCCAACATGGAAGTTAGCATCACACTGATTCTCTCAACTGAAAGCCTGAGGGATTTTTTTTGTGTGTGTTTTTGATCAGTGCAGATAATACAATCTGTAGCAATCAAAAAATATGAAACTTCCAAGTTCTGTCCTTAGTGCCTGTTGCCATGTTACTCTGTGCTAAACTAAGCTGTCTGTTCTTTGTTAAGGCAATTATTAGCCTGTATTTAACAGGCCCTTTTATTAATATTTAGGAAATTCTTCATTTAGACCTTCAGATTAGGTGTATTTATTTTATTTAAGACATTGCCTCCTGGACAGCTACTGTCCACATTTGACTCAAAAGGGTTATTTTGACATTTTTGTATGACTTTTTTTTGTTTTGTTTTGTTTTTTGTTTGAACAGAAATTGCTCAATGTGAGCAATTTATGCTTACCACACAAAAATGTAACCCTACTTAAATAAAAACTCAAACACATAACCTGTCTTAAAACTTTGATTTTAGAATTTATACTTTGAGTAACTGAGTTAACTGCTGTCACCTGTTGTTTTAAGCTTGTGAAATTTCTAATAACATTGTCCATTTTACTGATATTTAACAGAGCAGTTATAAAGAAGTTGTTTGAGTTCTTTCAGTAAACAACACAGACAAAACTCTAAAGCATGCACTAGGAAAAAACAACTATTTTATAGCATTTAAGGGGTGAGTTGCAAGGATACAGAATAGTCTTCAACTCCTGGACAAATGTTGGTGGATTTTCTGTGAAATTTTTAATGACATTGTCTATTTGACAAATATTTGACAGAGTAGTCTCAAAGAAGCTGATTAGGATTCTACAATAAACCACCTATTATAACCAAACAAAAACTCTAAAACTTGCAGTACCATAAACCAAACATGTCATTTGTTGTAATAGTTAGTTTTAGTCCTGTTGGGTTTTTGGCTAGCTGTTTTCACTTGTAGCTTTGTGCCAAACAAAGCTAACAAGCTGCTAGCTTTAGTCTGTATTTTATAGAATATTTTATCAATATTTGTGGTATTTTTTCAATAGTTTTACTTTTCATTCTGTGCTTCTAAGTAGTGATTTGCAAGGATATATCATATTTCTACCTCTAAGACCAGTGGTGGTGGATTTTTCTGGTAACATTTTTAATAACATTGTCCATTTGATCAATCAGTCAATCAATTTGACTTTATTTGTATAGCACTTTTCATAAAAAAAAGTGCTGTACATGGACAGAAATAACAAATGAACCTACAAGACAGACATAAAGTCAATTAATACAAACAAACCTATATGGAATTAAAAAAAAGTTAAAAGAAGTATACTACAGACCTTGATAAAACAAAACTGCAGGATTTGGGAACTGGGGAATTTTACATATATTGACACCATCTTAAAGAATTTGCTCAGGTTCATTCATAAAACAACTTATTATAACCAGACAAAACTCTAAAGCCTACACTGGCAAAACTAAAACACATACTAGTCCTAAAACATGGAAGTCTTTGTCCTGTTGGGTTGTTGGCTAACAGTTCGCACTTGTTGCTATGGGCTAAGATGGGCTAACTGGCGGCTATGATATTGGCCCCTTAGTTATATATCCGGCATATTTGATTTATAATTTATCTCTGACTGTTATTTGTATTTTCAGTACGTTTTTAGAGGACGCAGGCTATTTTAACCTCTTGTACCAATGGTGTCTGAGAGCTGTTTTAATTTGAAAACACGAACCGGAAGTGTGATTTCCGTGTGTCCCTCCTCTTGACAGTGGTGCTTGGAGCCGAGAGGGTCAGGGGGAGGAGAGGAAAGGGAGTGGAGCGAGAAGACGACAGGAGGAGATCCACCACCACCACCACCACCAACAGGGAGACCGATTTAACGGGACCATCCTCGGACAGCCAGCTGATGGTCCTCCTCCCCGGGCCCGCTCCGAGCGACCACACCGCCGAGTCGGATCGTCCGCTGCGGTCCTCCTGTCGGGCAGCAGAAACTGAGGATGATCACGGTGAGTCCGTCTCTCTCTCTCTGCCCGTCACTGCTGCTGCTGCTGCACACTGCAGGCCGACATTGATAATATATGTCCTCCTGTCACACAAACGTGTCAAACGCTGTTGCACTGGACCGTGGACGCCTCTGTGGGCACCATTTCTGCAGAAGTGAATGACAGAGCTGCTCCTCGGGCCTCTGCTCCACTATCACACTGTGGTGGTAGAGGATACATGGTCAGCTTGTGCTGTCCATTGGCGGGCAATAACAACATATATCTGTAAGGTGGAGCAAAAACAAGATGCACCACATTGTGTGAGCCTCTGATCACAGCCTACTGCCCTCTTTAGGGGTGTTATGAGACTAGCCCACATTCTGCTGCGTCTTATGATCATTATGAGCCTCCTGTAAAAAGATGCATTTACAGTAAAACACCTGCATATGCTGCATTTCCCTGTTAATGAACGGTTTTGCAGCAGGAATGATCCACCGCTACACTGTAGCCCTCCATGCACTGACTGATGCTGAGGAATGTGCAGCAGCAAAAACGTGTTTATATCTGTTTATTTACCAAACACTCTTAATGTCAATACGCTGATGCTGCCAGCTGCTGTTTTACATCAACCCAAAGTACATTTGCATTGATAAATCCCTGATAGAGGCGTGTTTGTGTCTTAACTTGGACAGTCGGACGAGTGGTTTTATGGTCCCCGCTATGGTTGTCACATAGGCCATGGTGTTATGTAACAAGAAGCCTACGCTGTTTGAATGCGGGCCCTTGCATACGGCCTGCCTGCCTGTCCGTGCACGGCATAATACACCAGATAGCATTTGAGTGACATATGGCTGGTGAAAATGCCAAATTAAACCCCTCTTGTGTATTATATTTGTTAGTTGCATGATCTATTTCTGACAACAGAGGGATGCATGCACAGCTTTGGACTTGTCTCACTGATCCAAGCCCACAAATAAAACACTCCTGCTCCTTGTTTGTGGCTCTAACTCCAGTGTCCAGTTGAAAATGTCCCCCAGGAATAGTCAGTCACCCCCGCCTTCCCTTCCCCAGCTTCCCCTCCCCTCCTCTAACGCCAGTGGGGGAAACCGGAGAGTACAGCCAAGCACCATGCAAACACACATACGCGCACTCACACCAAGCGACTGGCAACACCGCGACGTTTGCAAATGGGTACAAGCTGGTCGACCTTGTGCAGGGGAGTGAGGGACGCAGCCGGGGAGGAGGAGGAGGAGGTGCTGGAGGTGGGAAGGGAGGTGTGTGTGTGTGTGAGAGAGAGAGGGTGGGCTGGTTCTCCTTGAATCCTGTCGGAGGGATACAGCTCGGACGGATACGTGCCAGAGAAGGCGCATGCAGGCAAAGATACAGCGAGGAAATGCTATTTTTGCTTCAACAACACAGCGTGCCTCTCTGCTGAAAAAAAAAAAAAAAATGCCGGTCGAGGAGGAGGCTGCAGAAGCGGCTGCGTTGCGTTTGCGCGTCTCCCTGCACCGTGCGCAGCTCAGGACGTCTGGAGGCCTGGTAAGATCAGCTGGTGGAGCCATATGTGGACGTTTTATAATCCAGTCAGGATGGAAACCATGAATGCACTGCTATAGGCTTACTGGTATTGGATAAGCTTGATTATCTAATTCCACATGGTTATTATGGCAACTTAGGATACAGAATAAAATATGATCAGGTCTGAAAACACTTAAAAGATATCAGATACTGCCCCACTCTTTATTTTCTCTGCTCCATAAGGAGGTTTTGTTTTTCCTGACAGGAGTTAAACCACTTTTCAGCCTGAATCTGGACTGTAGATGCACAGGTAGTCATTGGTAAATAAATGTGCCATGGACCAGGGTCAGTAGCAGGTGTACCATAACATGCAAATCATTTGTCTTTGCTTTTAATATTGGTAGAAAGGGCTTAGGGAGAAAACCATGACACCTTTTACTAAACTCTTGGTTAACAGAGAAATGCCCAATGCCTATTCAAAGAAAATTACCCTTAAAATGCTCTGTTTTTTTACTTCCTGGGGTTTATGATGTCATAGCTATACAGTCTTCACCTAAAGGTGTGTTTTCTGCGTGTCACAGACAGATGCAATGACTGTTTTGAAAATCTGCTCAATGGCCTGAAATCCCTCCTCCCCCTCCCATCAGGCACAAATTGAGCAACCAATCAGTGCACAGCTTATTATCATAGCATCCTGCCCCCTCAGATCCCAGTGTTTCCAAAGGGGTGGGGAAAAGAGCTGAATCTAATCCTCTAGAGTAACGAAACTGTTTCATTTTTTTATACAAATTTAATCAAATCCTGGCATAATAGACCCCCAAGACATAATAGTCAAACACACCAGGACACGGGACCTTTAAGTGCCGCATCAATTTAATGCTCACATCTTGTAAATCTAACTGCTGATTGTGGCTGAACAATATATTGTTTAATATCTCAGTCCCATGACTCAAAGACGACATGCTGCAGCACAAGAAGTCATTGATTTTCCTCAACTGCATTCGACTCTTTGACGTCATAAAGTCTTTGAAACACAAGCAACAAGCAAAGGTAAATATGAAAATATAAACATATCTTTGCTTTCTGGCACAATAACCCTTTCTCCAAAATTGCTACTTTTCAGGAAATGAAAAAAAAAAAGTTCTACCACTGAATGGATAACTATTGTTATGTCCTGATATCAAGTAATTTTTGGGATTTTGATTTGGTTAAAGTTTAGAAAACACAATCACCACCATTGAAGATGACCAGTATCTCAACTTTTAATAAATTAAAAATAAAAACATTAAAATGGAGATCGAAGGCTTCAGTCTGACAGTGATGGTATACAAAACGTATGGCATTAAATATCATGAATAAATATAGATTCAATTTGTGTTTGAGGTAGCGGTGAAGAACTCCTGTCTCCAAAACATAACAACCAACACACGTTAGTTAGTAACATTGAAACTCAATAAATTGTCCGGTTCTAGATATTTATGCATCGTTCAAAGCCAAAACTGCCAATTTTACAGTTTCCTTGACAATATTTAGAATAAAAGTTCTTCGTTTTCACCTTCATTAGGCTTACTCAGAAAAGGGGATTTGTGTGTTACCTGCTCTTAAAGTGTACAAGCTACAGACAGCACTCTACACAGTGACAGTGGTGTTATAGTACAAGCAGTGACCATGTTAAATGAGGACTGTCAGCTGATTTTTGTCTTTCTTTAGCCTCCTGGAATTTTTAAGATAGGTCTGAAATGGGCCAAGGACCAGTTGAATCGATTTGGTTGGTGAAAGGAATTCAGATGTGGATCAGGAACTTTTTACAGGATTTGTTAATTTTGCAAGATAGGGCAGTTTTACACATTTTCACTAATGACTCGATAAGTTCTCAACAGATTTTGATAACATTTTCAGGTAATATTGGTCATTGCACAAAGGACAAGTGATTACATTTTGTTGGTGATCCGAATCTGTATGCGGATCCAGGATTTTCTTCAAGGATTTGACAACACAATAGGGCATAATAGCATAACATAATAACACAATAGGGCAGTTTTCCCACATTTTTGACAGTAACTAGCCTAAGAGTGTTGGAAATGCTTTGGCAGGGGTTTGTGCTCTCTAGTTACAAAAAACATTCAGAGTATGTGTCTTATATGAACAACTAAACTAAGAGACATTTGTTAAGACACTTGTCATCTTCAAAATGTCTTGATTGCCACAACCTCATATGCTCAGCAGTGTAACATGGAGAGCTTGTAGAAATGAATAAAAGTAAAATGCTTTTTGAATTACAACATAAGTTATAAGTAAAACAACTGTGATCCACAACGGAAGAACAAGTAAGTTCACAGTTACAATCCCGTACAAAATGTGGCACATAAAAAGTCAGCATTCAACTGGAACGTTCCCTTATGAATATCACAATGCACATTGGAAGAGGAAAAAAAGATTGATAAGACATTAGCGATAACAGTACCATTATCAGTTCTGTTTATCATCCAACTCGTAACTGATTCCCTTATTGATTCCTGTGGATTTTTGTGTTGGGAGAAACAGGCCTACTTGTTTTCTGTGTCAACAATATCGGACACGTTGCTCCTGGTATGCAAAGCTTTGCTGTTTCATAATGTCGCTGGTTTTTCCAAATTTGCTTGAAATCACACAGACACTAGCATTGCCTGCTGGTGTCATTATGTTTAATATTAAGCCAAACTTTAGATTGCTTCTGTCTTTTCTATCCCATGACTACTTCCTCAACCTCCTTACTGTCACTTGGGACTTACTGACTGCCTCATGCAAAAGGTTAACCTCTTTGTGTTGCAAGGCGTGCCAAACTAATGGAGATATGTGAAAGCAATGCGCGTTCACATGGATCCATGAGAACGACTGAAAACGCGGTAGCGTGCATGCCAGGGCCAGTAGTTGGCGATGTAGGTCTGTAGTAAAACAGCGGTGTTACAACACACATCTGCACACTAACACTTTCCGGTGAAGAAAAATGGGCAAATATAAGGGATGCGTCTCCACTGGTCAGAGTATTGCCACAGCAAATCTACATTTTGTTGGAGTAGCGATAACAAAACGAGAACAGTAAGCATGTTTCTCAGTAATCGGCCGTAGCTGTTGTTGTTGTTGTTCCTAGGTGCGTGCACAACCTTTATCTAAAGAGTACTGTACAAGCGCCGTGCGTCACCGTTTTCCCTGACAACGCTGATTCCTGTTTAGACGGAGACGAATACGAAAAAGTTTTCAAAACTATTCACTCTAGATCCTCGTTTCAAAAGTTTGCAGATTCAGGCACTCCGGGCAGAAATGCAATGACAATTCTGCCGTTTTCGGCCCCTAAGAGAAAGGAATTGATTTGAAAGAAACACAAGACAGTTGTGCCACAATGAAAGGATGAGTGCTCAGTTAAGAGAACACTAACCCCACTAGTATCCCAATAGTTCCATAATCTACCACATGGCTTTTCATTGCCTCAGCATTACCACCTTCAACAGACCCAGGCTTTGTACATACTATCTCCAGGGAGTGACAATACTGATGCCATCTCTTTACCCATGGCCTCCTACTATATAGACTGATTAGCAGCAAGAGCCAGAACATCACATCAGGAGGGGACCCACTGTTTTAGCTTTTTTTTTTCAATCCTGTTAGCCTCCTTGTCACCTCTGTAGAGGCTGGCCAGTGAACTCCGGCATCCCAGAGACACCCTTCTCTATATTGACTCTCACCGCCCACCATGCATGTACAAATTCTTACTTTATCTTACCTACCGTACCATATGGCTGTAAGAGCCCAAACAGCATTGTCACCTTCATTGGACCAAGGCTTTGTGTTGAAGCTCCAGGTAGTGACATGCTGATACTACCATCCGTAGTCCATAATCACCCCACCTATCAGCAATTACTGACACACAGTATTGCCCATTAAAATGTGGGGTAAACATCCAACACAAAAAATCAGCATAAATAACAGTGCCTCTGTAGTTGGGTGGTAGGAGTGTAGGGTGGGGTGCATGATGGGGTCGTCCTGCCCCCCTTCAGTTGTACAGTATATGATGGCAGTTGGGTAAAATGGCTAAAGTCAGTTCTGTTTTGGTGCTGACCCTGGTTTCACTATTACATCTAACTGTCAGACTTTTTTTGCTCACCTCAGATCATCTGCCAGTATCAGAGTTTCTGCAAATCTTCAGAAAGTCTTTAAAAGTTTAAATTAGATTTTTGCAAATTCAACATAATAAAATGTCCCAGAATATTTGTTCCTGTTGGAGACTTTAAATGTAAGATAGCACTTTGACTGAGACTTCTCTGAATATTTTCCTAAATGTTCACTTCTCTGTCAGAGTCACGTTTTATCATACTATTTTTCAAAGGAAAGCAAAGACACACTCTCTCTTCTCAAACAGAAGCCACATATTCTTTGATGGAAAAACAACTTTACTGTTGAAGTAAATTTTGCAAACTTTTCACAAAAAATGCAGTCTACAAAATAAAAACACAAAGACATTTTTTTTTTTTGTGGAAATCTCTTCCAACTTCATTTTACCATATGTTCAAATGTAACTGAACATACAAACCCCAATTCCAATGAAGTCGGGATGTTGTGTAAAACATAAATAAGAACAGAATACAATGATTTGAAAATCCTTTTTGACCTATATTTTAAATATGTTCTGTGTGTTTTATTCCTATCATTGATGATTGTTTTTTTTATGTGTTGACACCAACCTGCTAATGAGACTGGGGATGAAAATTAGCCACCTGGCTATAATCCCATGTATTTACATGTAAAGAAATGTTCATTAATGGATCCTGTCCCATTAAAAAAAAAAAAAAATCTCAAATCTCAATTTAATTAAATACACAACAAAGACAAGATATTTATGTTCAAACTGACAAAGTTAATTGTCAACATTCACTCATTTTGAATTTGATGCCCTGCAACATGTTCCAAAATAAACCTGGGGACATCTGGACTACTGTATGTTTACCACTGTATCATATCACCTTTCAACGCTCAATAGGCATTTGAAACTGAGCTCAATAATTGTTGAAGCTTTGTAGGTGGAAATCTTTCCCATTCCCACTTGATGTACAACTATTTGCTCAACAGTCCAGGGTCTCTGTGATCAGATGTTGATCTTAATAATGCTCCAAACATTTTCAGTGGGGGACAGGTCTGGACTGCAGGCAGGCAGTACCTGCACTCTTTTACAATGAAGCCACTTTGTGGTAACACGGGCTGAATGTGTCTTGGCAATGTCTTGCTGAAATAGTCCCTGAAAAAGACATCACTTGGATGGCAGCATGGGTTGCTCCAAAGTCTGTATGTAACTTTCAGCATAAATGATGCCTGCATGGATGTGCAAGTTACCCATGCAATGGGCAGCAACACATCCCCATATCAGCAAGAATGGTGAACCTCACCACATTCTTGTTTGTGAATGACTGAGCGTTTCGGGGATACTCCTTTATACTCGATCATGACACTCACATGTTTCCAGATGACCTGTTCACCTGTGGAATGTAAAAAGCAGGTCTTTTCTGAGCATCAAATACCTTGCCTTCGCAGTGTATCCAACTGAATACAGGTTGAAAATGATATGTAATTTATTGTAATCTCTTTATGTTTTACAAAATGTCCCAACTTTACTGGAACTGGTGTTTATATCTTGAAGAATATTGAATAATTTAATTATTCTAATCTAATAAGTCTTTTAAGGCTAGTATGCTTTTCTGTGTTTCTACAACTTCTTCCTTTCTGGCCTTTTTTCTCATCTTTGTACATGCGTTTTTACTGTAATTTGTCTCATAATTTTGTCGCCATCAAAGTGGATTTTACCTGTAATAATGGCAAAGCAGCATCAAATATCTCAGAATAAAAATAATGATAATTCAATTGAAATTCATACAGCTTAATTCTCTACTGAAAATCAAAGAAGAATACTAAATATTTGCACTCATTGATTAGGAGGCTTCGAGTAAACAAAGGAACAGTGCATTTTTTCCATTTATCAAAAGTAGCACCAGACTGACATTATACCAGTCATGTCTGTGATGTATGTGTTGTTATGTCGGCAGAGAAGAAGCCTGTTTTTTTTAGTTATTTCTCAACAACTTTTAGATAAGTGCTTCAGGACCCACAGATCCTGTCATGCTATGACTCTCCCTCCTGTCTTGATATTTGTATTGACAGTGTCCTGCAGTCTCGTGGCATTATCAGTATTTATTGCTCATCTTTATAATTGTGATTATAAACAGAGCCCTGAGGAGCTGTCCTCTGTCTCCAACCCAGCTGACTCCAAAACGTTGACGTGATTTTTCAGCGGGGTCAAACAGAGCAAGTTGTGGTTCACTTTAAAAAACCAAGCCCTCAAGCTATTTTGGGTCATTTTAGCCCACTCCCTCCCAATCCCCTCCCCTAATAGTTTGAAAGATGCTTCTTCCTCTCTAGTGACTCTTTATGTTTTAGGCATGAGGCAAATATTGAAGCAATTTTGTTTCTGAGGAAATGAGACTCAAGTGCTTCTCATGGTTAATAGGAATTTTAATAGGGATTTTATTTGTCCCATAGCGTAATTAAGGTTGTCCTGATACCAGACCTGTAAGCTTTGATACCACACCAGTAAAGAAACGTGATACCTGTTTAAATACCACAGCAAAACAGTTCAATCAAATGATAAATACTCCATAATATTTCATTTTCTTCTTTCATTGACAACTTGGAAGAGTAATTGAACACATGACAACACATTTGTGGAAAACTGTCAATGGTCGTCCTTGTTCTATAAATTAATATTTTTCCTGTTATCACTGATTGTCTACAATTCTTTTTCTCTGTGTCGTTCGTCTAGTATTCACTGTTCCATTGTTACAATCGTTATCTGTGTTCGAAATAAAGTTAAAAATGACAAAAAAATGAACACAAAATGTAATGACAAGACATACTTCCATGAAAGTTTAAGTGATTCTTTTGTTTTTTGATTAAACTTCAAAACATTAGACTGTGTTTTTAGAGTGTTTCGGAAAAAAAGGGTAAAAGCACCATAATGTGGAGAGACGAGAACGTTATGTGGAGTGTTAGCTGCAGTTGTACAACAACAGGTAGTTGATCTGATCCCCTTCATTCATTGTTGCAACCCTGCGTTGAAAAATCTGATTCTAGATCTGTTTTGTAAGCTTCTGTATTTTTTAGACTATTAAGTGGTGCAGGTATGAACTATTTTTGTAGGACAACCAGGAAGTAAGCACCGCGCTGATTCCACTGACTAAAAGCCTATGGGAATTTTCAATGTGTTCTGGGATCCTTCAAGAACAAACCCAACTTTCACAAGATTTTAGGCGTAAATGTAAATGGCAACAGAAAGCTATGATTAAGCTATTATGGAGCTTTGACATGGCAGTACGACTTAGAAAGCAGCTACTCTGTAACCTCTTGTTTGAGAATTTCCTCTTAATCTAATGAACTGTACTTCTAATGAAGTGTATGTATTATCGTTCATCAAAAAAAAATGATCAGAGGTGATATGATTGCCCTCCTGCCATTTTTGTAGTCCTTGTTAGCAGTTCATTTAAAACCACCCTTTCTGAAAACACTTGAACAAAGTGGGGCAACATGAGGTGCATTTTATGTTGCAAAATGAAATGTTTAAATCTTTTATGCATGTGTTTGCTGCAGTCCTTAGATACCAGTTTTTCAAAAAGCTATTGTAAAAATCCATGCACTTTAGGCAGTGGGAACCATAAGTGCTAAAATGTCTGCATTTTTGGACTACTGAATTGAAAATTTCATTGAATTTTGAATGTATCATTTTCTGAAAACCTTAGTGTTAAGAGTACATTTCTTCAAGAACTGGATCATTAAAATGTTTTCAAAAGTTGTTTTTTTACTTGAGAGAAGTTTCAGATTTGATACTTAGACTGGCACTTTGAAGAGCACATGTTTCAACTCACTAAATCAAATCTACCCAATGAGCAGTTTTTGCTGGTATATGAAATTCTTAAAAATGCTTGAATTTGACTATTCTGTTTTCAAAATTTTAGAAATGCTTTGTTTTTATCTAATGTTTTTTTTAAAGCGGTTGAATTTGATTACCACACAAAGGTGGAATTGTTTTCCTGATCAAAGGAAATTTTGCCCTCAATATCCCATGTAGACACTGCCTCTCTAATTAGTTCAAATTAAAGTATTTTGTATTTTTATTGGACAATTTGAATGAGTAGGTACAAAATAAACCAGTGCTGTAAGATGCAGGAAAAGCTCCAGAAATCCAAGTTGAAAATGCTTGAAAGAGCTTGTATTTAAATGAGAAAAAATGTATGAACTCTGCATTAGCATCACTGTTTTTTTAATTTTCTGAAATTTGCAGTGTAGTAAATACTGAGAAGATGATGGGGGAATGTATGTCCAAGGATATTGGTCTAAAAGACTTAAAATTACTGGAGTAGATTGGGGAGGCACGTAATTCATGTGCAGTACTCCAACACTTTACTACTCCAGCTATAGCTTTTATACTATTTTGGATCTTTTTATCTCATATGTACTTTTTTTACATGTATTTTGTATTTGATCTGTTTTTATTTTTATGTTGTTAAAATGAGTGAATGACTGAGTGCACGGCTGCTGTAACAATTGCAATTTCCTGTGAAGGATTATTAAAGTATCCATCTATCTATCTATCTATCTATCTATCTATTATTGTGAGACAAAATTTTACAAAAAACCCTCACCAACAGCTATTAAAAGGGGATCAAAGGCTGTTAATTACAGCATTAAACCTGGATAACATTGAACATACACATTCAAAAATGCCATCAATCCATCTTTATTGTTTTTTCAGGAAGTCTTCCATTTGATTCTAAAATATGTGCAGCAACCTTGATTTCAATGTTAAGTTTAGGCCATCACTGTTCTTGAAAGCTCTTTTAATTAAATTTATCATTTATTAAAAGTGTTTAGCTGCTGACAAACAGTCGTGCCAGCTGACTGTTTCCCCTATTGTTATGTCATGGCTGTTTGGAAACAATATTTAGGTGGGGCCACAGCCCTTAGTTGTAGTAATGTATTGCTGCCTGGTGCTTGTGAAAATGATGGGAAAAGAAAATATTAGGAGGAAATAAAAGATATGTGATTTGCTCATTTTTACAAATAATGGCTAGTATACCATTTTAGATTTAAGCCCTATAACTAGAAAGCACCCGGTAGCATTATCAGTCTGCTCCATTCATATTTTAGTTTAAGTTTGTTTTTCTTTTCTCTTCACAGATCCAGCAGAAGCCGTGGAGATAGTCCTCCTAGCAGAGATCCATCCTCTTGATAACCTTGGTCTCTGCTCCGTGGCTCCAAACCTACCATCTGCAGACTGGTGAAGCAACTGGTGCAGATCTTCACCCAATCTGCTCAACCCCACTCTGCATCCCTGCAGCGTGGCCTCTACATACCCCTCCGCACTTCTTCATAATTTTGTCCACAGGGATAAATGAGTGATCCGGCTGCAAGGAATAGGTCTGGGACATGTACCAGAACCCCAACAGGTAAATATGCAAGGAGGTGTTTTTTCATAACTGGAGGGTGCACCAGAGAGGGGGAGACTAAAGGTTATGGCTGGTCGGTTGACCCGAGACAGCGTTTGATTCACTTTGGGATCTGTAAAGTACCTACCTACCCATCCACCCAGCAGTCTAGTCCAGACCTGCTTATCCCATTCAGGGTCACAGAAGTGTGAGAAATGGATTTATGATGATTCTTCATATCTTGATATTTGTTAAGCAACAGAACAAAGCCAGTGGGACATAACCATACTAACTGGGTTTTCACTGATCCCTAAAACATTTTAAGTCCTGATAAAATTTTTGATATTTAAAACAATCAAACATCTTGACCAAATCTTATTTTTACCTAATACAGACCTTTTTTTTTTTTAACAACACTTTGCTTAAAAACTGTCTGATACTTCTTGATTTGTATTAATAGGGTCTTTTTACTGGGCTTTAATGTATCCTAAGGTTCATACAGAGGTTTGGCTCATTTAAAAGTCATTATTTGGTTCTTAAAACATGAGTGTCTTTTGGCTGTCGCCCCTTTTCAGGGGTGGAAAGTTGCTTTTTTGTTTTGTATAGTACTTTGGATACTTTTTAAAGGGACACGCCAAAATTTTCTTTGTTTTCATGTCTTGCCTCACTCCCAAGTCCATGACAAGCAGATAGACACCATTCGTTCGTCTGTGCGTGCAGTAACAAGACAGAGACGGCTAAAGCTTGCCCAGCACTAGTAAGCTTACAGGTAGTGCTAGCCTGCCTTTGGCTACAGTCATCAGATAAACTCTTCAGCAACTCTAAACAATCCTGTGTTTTACCACGTCATGTTACGTTATCTTCTGATATCATCGTATTATCTTCTTCTACTCATAAACAGAGGCTTTGTTTTGTTGACCTACTTCCGCGGGGGTTTGCGCCAGAGATGTGGCATCCGCGAACAAGTCGAGTCTTTTGAACGGCCCTTTCAGTGAACAATAAGAACTGCGAGCCATTGTTAAATTTGCAGGCAGTTTGAAAAAACAAGCCACAGCAGGCACACAGGATCGTTTAGCGTTGCTGAAGAGTTTATCTGATGACTATAGGCAGAGGCAGGCTAGTTATACCTGTTGACTCCCAGTGTTTGAGCTAAGCTACCTAGCGGTGGGCGAGCTTTGGCCGTCTCTTTTTTGTTACTGGACGCACAGACGAACGAATGGTGTCTACCTGCTGGTCATGGACATGGGAGTGAGGTAAGACATGAAAACAAAGAAAATGTTGGCATATCCCTGTAAAGTTTTTTTTAAAGTCCTACTCAAAGAAAGCCTGGGTATGTTGAGCTTGCCTCATAAAACACCATTTTGGCATCTCTACTTTTGTGTGTCTTTGACCTGTCTCCGTGCTGAATGTTCCTCTCTCTGTTCACACAGAATGTCCTGGTTCAGTAGTTTCCTAGTCGCTAGAGTGGATGACCGCAAGACTGCGTGGGGGGAGCGCAATGGCAAGAAGTCCAAACGGAAGGGAGGTTCATCTCTCTGCAACCCGCGGTACATGAGCTGTCTGCGGGACCCGGATGCTATGGAGCCCCCTTCTGGAGCCCCCCTCCATCAGCACCACCGCGGAGGGGTGGCGGGGGCCGTGGGCGGGGGAAACTTTGGTGTCCGATGTGGCTGGCAGGAGGACCACTACGGCAAACGGGGAGGGGAAGGGGTGGGACTGAAATCGGTCGACTTGGGCTTCGAGGATGGTGAGCTGAAAGGGAGGAAAGGAGGATGTAATGGAGGGAGCGGGGATGTCGGCGATGAGGGTCCCAACGGTGCAGCGGGTGTGGTGACAGCTGCAGACTGCTGGCTCAGGGTGGTGCGAGTGTTCCAGTCAAAAAAATTCCAGTCTCGCAAACTGGAGCGCCTATACCAGCGTTACTTCTTCAGACTGAACCAGAGCTCGTTGACCATGCTCATGGGGGTACTCGTGATTGTGTGCGGCATCATGCTGACCTTCCACTGTGTCCATGCTCCCCCTCAAGTGGCCTATTCATCGGCCCTGTCGGTGGCGATGGCGTTATTCATGGCTCTTATGGTAGTGTGCAACCGCAACGGCTTCCACCAGGACTACATGTGGATGGTCAGTTACCTTGTGATTGGAGTCTTGGTGTCAGTTCAGGTGTTTGGGGTGCTCATGGTGGCCCCCAGGAGCGCTTCAGAGGGCATCTGGTGGTCTGTGTTCTTCATCTACATCATCTATACTCTGCTGCCTGTGAGGATGAGAGCGGCGGTGCTGAGCGGAGCTGTGCTGTCTATCATACACGTGATCACCACCTGGCAGATCAACCAGGAAGACAGGTTCCTCTGGAAACAGGTGAGAGACTGCTGTGTGATGTTTGACTCTTTTACTTAACAAGCTTGAACTGAAAGTGAACAGGGGATAACGAAACATTTAAAGAGTTTTACACTGGTTTTCTCTGTCAGTTACTTATTTTTTAGGGTGAGCATTTTATCCTGCAGTTATACTAACATGTTAATACTCTTAAAAAGGCCATATGTTCCCCATTTTAAATTCATACACACCCTTTTGTTGGTAGGACAGTGTAGTATCAACTAAGAATTAGATCTGTAATACATTGTCTTGTGGTCGAAAAGCATATTACTTTAAGTGGTCCTATATACAAAATAACCTTTTTTTTTAAATCTTAGGCCTTCCTGTATTTGGTTTTTGAATCAACATAAGCATAAACTTTATCAGTTTTAAACGGCACCATCCTCTTCATATCTTATTTGACATTGTATTGATGTATCTTAGAAATGTATTTATCCCCTAGATTTATGTAGCCTGAACAAAAATACTGATTCAAAAAACTTTTAGGAGTTGAAGTTGGAGCTCCTGATTTAGGTTTAATAAGATGGAAAATGGTGAATAAGCTGAAATGTCTACCTTTTTTGCTTATTTACGCCCCTTACAGGTATTTCTAGCCAGCATACTTGTAAATATGAAGTCCAGTACAGATGCTTTCACAATTATGGGTCTTTTCCACTCTGTGGTATTTGCTCAACTTGGCTCAACTCCACTCAATTGTTTTGGTTTTCCATTAGGGATTGTACCTTGTACACTTTTTGTATCACCTCCAGCAATTCCAAGCAAGTTGAGCTGAACGTGATGTGAAGACACTTCTGACTTCTGAATGGTCAGAGCTTCACCACCGGTATAGAGACAGAAATAAACCCACCCCCCAACCCCATTTCTGGCCCCCCAAAACTTTGTTTTCAGTCCTTTCAAATCAAAATTATGAATAGTGTTGAAGTATGTGCAGAAATTCATGCTGAAACTAAATAGATGGAAGTTAATCAGCTAAGCTATACGTGCATATGCTGCTTCTACAGCATATGCACGTCATGCTAAGCGCATTTAAGGTCCAGTCAGTAACACTATGATGTGTTCAGGTTAGCTCCTTAAAATAAGCTTTTGAGGAAGTTAAGAACATGACATGTTTAAATGTAAGTTACAGAGTTGGACACTTAGATTTTAGCTGAACCTTGAATAAATAATGTTGAGTGTGGGGGAAATTTGTTTTCCTAGCAATATGGTTACATCATGTAACTGAGTTAATATTTATCAACATATTTCCTTTTATTTATCCATCTGTTTGCTGTGTTTTGCCAGTTGAATTGAATTAATAGTATTAATCAATCTGTCTATCATTTTGTTAATTCACATAAATAAAAACAAATAATAAATGAGTCATTACACTGTTTAATTTAGATGTCCTTACAGTGGGTGCTCCACGAGATCTTCTGTACTCTGTTGAGCAAACTCTCGACCAGTATTTAAAACAAGTCTTTAATAAGGAGATTGTGATAGGTATGGACCAAGAAAAGCCTCATTGGGACATCCCTAAATAATATGCATGACACTTCTTTTACTGGAAAATTTACGGTTCAAGTGTGCAGTAAAATGGTCAGAAAACATTCAAAAACAGGATTAATGTTGGTGAGATATTTCTATAATATGACTGAAGTTGATGGATAAATGTTTTGTTTTAAGAGGCTTTTAAAATGTCTCCTCAGTGATGATGTTAATGATTGAGCGGCAGTGTTTCTGTGTTAACAAACTAAGATTATTACTCCCTGTTTTGTCATTTTGTTGTCCTGCTTGTTCTTTACATGTAATTTGCTCGTGGCTCTTTCTGTACAGTGTGTTGATTGTGAGTCATGTGCGAATGACCGAGGGGGCTCGCTGAAGGTCAGCAGGCCGAGTGAACCGCCCTGGCTGGACGCTGTTCTCTGTGTGTTTGACAGTGGGAGAATACCATGATATAAAGCAGTATCACTCAGGTCTCTGTGCTCTCACACAAGGGACGCTTTGTACTTCTCTCCAAGGATGGGGCGACGAGGTTGAGGACGAAGAGGGGGGGTAACAGTATGTTGGCTGCTTGCTTTATGCACTATTATAGCTGTTTTTACACTGTCATCTCTGTTACGAAATTTTGCATAAGAAGAAGGACATGACTTTGAAACAATAGCCAGATTTTTGATTTATGAACCAGTGACTGTCAGTGAATGCACCATTGTGACCCTTGCTTTACAGTCAGTGGCATGTCCTTTGACATTGAGCTGGGAAATATGGACCGAAATTCATATAATTATTATTTTTTTGCTTACTGCACAACAATATTGGTAACTCATGTTTAATTCTGTGCCAAAAATAATAAAAAGATTTTGGACAAAAAAATATTATTTTTTGCTGAATGGTGATGCACAATACACAGCGTACCTCTAGTTTGTTCTATAAAAAGTCATCAATGCTTGTCACAGCACCAGAATTATAAACATTGATATCAGGGCCTGTGTCCACAGCCGGCAGTGTAATAATGAATGTGCTCTCAACCTCAGTTTCAAAACATTTCTCATCAGCACTTGTGTTGATAAGTTTTGTTAGATAACTTTAGCTTCACTCTTCACACTGTAAGGCCATTTCAATTAGATGTGTTTGCTTATAATTTACCTTTAGTCGTGGAAATATCACACACAAAACATGAAAATAAAATAAAGAAATCATCTCCTATCACTTAAAGCAGCTGCAGACCAGGACATAGTTCCCTTTAACAGATGAGCCTTGCTTGTGGATCATTTGACATCTGCCAGTGTTGTTGACAAAGTGGACATCAGAGTCCTGCCCCATCTGGACTTTGATCTGTGACGTAGAAGTAACATTGACAAGTGCAGTGCTGCTCCAAAAGTTGAACTGTTTTTAACTGAAAGCACTGGGCATGTGGCAAAAAAGGGGTGTTTTATGCTCAGGGTGCTGAGTGCTAAAAATGCTGCACAACTTTAGTATTGAACTGAATATGAACGCTTAAAGTGCTAAAAAAAAAAAAAAAAGGGCATCATGAAATGCAGCAGGTAGTGCACGTGCCTCACAGCAATAAGGTCGCTGGTTCTATCCCTGCCTTGGTCAGGACCTTTCTGTGTGGATTTTGCATGTTCTCCCTGTGAATGCGTGGTTCCCTCTAGGCACTCCGGCATCCTCCCACAGACCAAAAAACATGCTCATTAGGTTGATTGGTGACTTTCCTTAGTTATGAGTGTGAGCATGAATGGTTGGCTGTTTCTCTATGTGGCCTTGCGATTGGCTGGAGACCGGTTCAGGGTGTACCCCGCCTCTCACCCAATGTTAGCTGGGATGAGCCGTATAGATGATGGATGGATGAACGGACTATGGATAATTCTCCATTCAGATAGAAGACAGCATTTTTACCATGCACAAGGCCTGGTATCCATTTTTTTCATCAGTATTACATTATCTTGGTGCAAACAATGCTGCCTACCCCTAGCTCTTGTTTTAAAAACATATTTGGATGTATCTTAAAAACTTGGTTCAGTTCCTGCCCTTACTTAGACCTGGATGAGTTGCACTTGATAGAAGAATTTGCATAACTGAAATAAGTTCATGAAGAGATCCTTCACCCGTAATATTGTGATTATTCATCTGAAGCATTACAGTTCAGGACATGGTTAGAGGCTCGTGGGAACTCAATAAAGGTCTGTGTACTCAGAAGCATCATGTATGATAAACCGCGGTGTAATCCATCACAGGCTCCAACATTGTTTGCCCTCTTAAAGTGAATGAATGTCATGAGATAGCTGCAGCCCTGCACTGCTGGCTCGCCGTGTGTACCATGTTCCACAGTCAAACAGCTTCATCAATCACTGCTTTACGCTGGTGCCCGAGTGTTTCCTCTTTCTCCAATAACTCATTAACCTCACCAGGGGTTTCTGTTGGAGCTGGTGGATGCAGATTGTGATAAAGTTTATTGCGATAATTCTCACAGATGCTCTTATTTGCACTGGAGATTTGAACAAGGATTAAAAAGGACTCTGTAAGGTTGAGTCTTGCTGAGATGTGAAGGAGGGTGGCGGGTCGGACTCAGTTCCAAAAGCCAACAACACTGCTATTGAGTTCTGTGGACCAACTCACAGAGGTGCTTATTTCTGCGTTTTTTGTCTCTTGTCTGGGTTTCCACATGCATCTCTGTGTCTTGTATAAGAGAGTTGTCTGGTCTTTATACAACAGAGTGACGGAGCATTGGTTCTTCTTTCTCTATAAAGCCATATTACATGAACTGCCTTCTTATTTATGTTCTTTCCTGACTCCAAAAACTGTCAGTACCTTTTCCCTTTGGTCCCATGAATTTATCATGTTTGAGATTCCTCTAATTTCCTCTGTCTTTGGCAAAACTAATTTTAATGTTTTTGCTCCACCGTCTTGGTCTGACCTTTAGAGTCACCTAAAATCACGGCACTGTAGAAGTTTGGGAGATTTCCAAACCTAAATTACAGATCATTTGACTTGTATATATACCACATAATACTTAATGCTGATTTGCTGGTAATGAAATCCTCCTTTGTCATTCTTGTTTTATGTTATTTGTGTTACTGCTAGAGGGGCAACAGGTTGTGTGTGCCTGATATCAGCAAGAAGGTTGCTGGTTCAATCTCTCTGTCGGTCAGGGTCTTTCTGTGTGGGTTCTTTCCAGGCATTCCAGCTTCCTCCCAGAGACCAAAAACATGTTCAATAGGCCCTGTGATTGGCTAGCGACCGGTCCAGGGTGTACTCAAAGTCAGCTAGGATAGACTCTAGCCCCCTGTGACCCCAAAAGTGGTAGGTGGTCTAGAAAATGGATGGTTTGATACGTTTGCTGCTGTCTTGGCCAGGTCTCCCTTGTAAAAGAGGTTCTTTTGTATCGTATTGGAAATGCTCCTGGTTAAGTAAAGGTTAAGTAATAAAATAATAATAATAAAGTCAAAGATTGTATCGACAAAACCTCAACATGAAGGATATTTTCCCCATGACAAATTGTGGATATTGCCGAGTCCTACAGGATTGAGTAAAGTCAGAATAAAAGCTTAATTGGAATAAAAATGCGTCATACAAACATGTCAATCAAAAGGTCCTGATCCAAAGGAGCTTATCGGAAAACACATTTTATTTGGAGTGAGAGACGGGGTGTAGGCTGATTTTTGTTCAGACAGCGTTCATGTATACACTCAACCCGAATGAGTCTTCTTGATCCCCTTGCTTCTTTCCCCTCTTCTAAACTGTGCATGTTAAAGGCTGTTTTGGCATGTTGAGGTGAGGGAACTGTCCCACTGAACAGGCTGCTTGCTACTGCCAGCTAATTGCAGGGCTCTGAGTTCCTAAAAGGAGAAAAGTGGTTCATGATTTTGGGTCATTTCAGAATTAAAAAATAATGACATTCATAGTTACTAACGACAGCATAGGAGAGAGGCGGGGAATAAAATCCATGTTCCTCTGTGAGGGAGGACGAGTGACAGACAGCAGTGTTGGTTAATAATCAGTGGCTTGAGGATTGCTTTTTTTAAGGCTAAACTGAAAGATTAACAAGATATTAAACACACAGTAGAACCTCATTCCTAATTTATTTAGCCCTCACAAAAGAGAAAATCTTTATTTACAAACATCATCATCATACTTTAGAAGTTTATATTGTTGACTATACATTTACACAACATATTAACATTGACCATACATTGTTTTTTTACAAGTTAGAGCATTTTTAAAAAATTGTTTTTCACTGGGAAGGAACAGCTGCTTCTTCTGGTGTCTGAGTTTAGACTGGGGATACAGCTCTGCCAAACGGCTTTTATTCTGATTAAATGTTGAACACATGAGCTCACACACCATAAACAGATTGGGTCCATGTAAACAGGGGAATTCGTAAATTCCAAATGAAATGATTTCAGCCAGGTTGAATAAAAATGCCTATTTAAACAGCTAATGTTGTCCAGCGGTGAGCAAACAACACAACTTTAGAGCCTCCTGGTCAAGTATTACTCTAGTACAGGATCTTTCAAGTACTTAAAAATCCAGTGTTGTACATTCAGTATGCATGAGTGTAGTCCAGAGCACACAGCTGCATTCTCTGCTGCATTGTGTTTTATTAGAAAACATCATTTACATTCTTAACAAACCAGAAATTCGAACCAGAAAGCTAATTGAACAATCAGGCTGGTGTCAGACTCAAATGAGAGGCTGTGCTATTTGGTGGTTTTCAGCCCAGTGTTTCTGTGGTTGACAATGATGCAACAGATGTTAAAAACCTGTTGAACATTTATATTAACTATAAGCATCCATCCATCTATTTTCTACAACGCTAATCCCGTTGAGGGTCACAGGGGGCTGGAGCCTATCCCAGCTGACAATGGGCTTGAGGTGGGGTACACCCTGTACCGGTTGCCAGCAAATCCCAGGGCCACAGAGAGAGACAGACAATCATTCATGCTCACATCCATAACCCACACAGGTATGGGAAGACATGCAAACTCCACACAGAAAGGCCCTGATAGACACAGGGCTCCAACCAGCAACCTTCTTGCTGTGAGGTGTGAGCTCTATCTGCTGTACCACTGTGCTACCCAACAATAAGTGTGTTAATATAATGTTTATATTAACATGCTTTGTAA
Organism: Cetoscarus ocellatus; assembly: GCA_037902135.1. NCBI lineage: Eukaryota > Metazoa > Chordata > Actinopteri > Labriformes > Labridae > Cetoscarus > Cetoscarus ocellatus. The sequence continues at coordinate 219,061 of JBAMNC010000477.1, forward strand.
CAAGCAAGTATGTTATAAATACATAATCAAAAGAGGCATTAACTGGGACTAAGTTTTTAACACTTGCTACTAAGACATGCTCAAAAAAGTCTGTTGTTAACACGGCTAGAGGAAAAAATAAACATTTTACCTTATTTCAACGCAATATAAACAATACTGATATGAACAATATTATCTTACCTTGTATCTTGAAAATATCTATATAAAATATATTACAAACTGTCTGTAAAGTCAATGTAAGGGCTTCCTGTCCTGCATCATTCTCTGTAGCCACTAACAGAATCAGTCATCAGACCAGCGCAGACAGAGGCTCCGGCAGACATCTTGATAAATATATTTCATGATTGTCTCTTTAAATTTATGACCCTTAATCCCCTCAGATCTTACAAAACACATGTGATCTCTCTGCTTGTGTCTTAGGCTCTATTGCTCTTGGCGTTGGTGTGTGTGTGTGTGTGTGTGTTTTAACAGCTGCGTACAGTAAACTTGAGTGTCTGTCTTGGAGCTTCACTTTGAGCCCCTTATAGCACACAATCACACCATAAACTGAAGCATAAAGTAGTTTGAGCTACTGTGTTACATGCTTTCAGAACTGTGACATGTCAAAGGGCTGTTTATAGAAATGTACGGTTACATGTAGGGTTGGGAAATATACTGTTTTCGAGAGCTATTGATTTATTTTCGAAATAGTTACAGCGTAATACATCATTGTTTGTATCAATATAGTGTTGATTTAAAAAATTGATGGCAGGTCTGATGTTAAGTAAAAAGAGTTTTTACTGAAAGAATTATTAACTGTTTATTTTTATTGACCACAGGTTAAAGTACTTGAAATATCTAAAAGGGTAATTATTGTTCTATTTACTGTAATTCGACCACAGATCATTTTATTATTGGTAAAAATCAAATGATATTCATGCTTGTTCAATTTTATTGCATATCTTTAGCTCTTTACTGTCTGGAACCAGGTTTAAGTACCCAAGCCTATTTACCACTAGCATTGCAGTGCAGCTGGATCCACCTGATTCAATGTCTGTAACATGGACTGTAAAAGAATTTGACAAAGCCATGTCATAGGAGCCTCTAGAACACTAAAGATGCCCCCTAATACTGCAGGCGCTCTCTCAACTTCACTTCAGCTCCTCACAGACACAGAGGCCGTGTCAGGCAGGACTGAAGACCGTCTGACCAATAGTAGCTCTGCATTTTGAAAACTGCAAATCCTAAATAAATCCTTGATAAATGAAAAAACAGTGCAACATAAAAAATTCACCACCTTCACAGTGAGAGCACACAGATGCATTACATATGTAGACAAAGCTGTTTTTTGAACCAGGCTGTAAAGATGTGTTTAAGGCTGTAAAAAAATGCATTTTCCCTGCATAATCATCGAGGTGTCAGGTTACTGCAGCCACCCCCAAGTGGACCTCCTGGGTACTACAAGGTTTTGCACCTTCGAGTGGGCCGCCATTGACACCCCCTGAGGTTGCCGCCTGGTCTGTGATCAGGCAGATCCATCTTGCAAAGCTATAATTTGAAACAACAGTGCTCTGTCTGCAGTTAACATCCTAATCAGAGTCCCTTAAAGCAGGAAGAGGTGGGAGATATGTGGCTGCTAGTACAGAGGTTAGCATAGAGGCTAACATTTGATCATATCTAGAGTGCATTTCTTTAGTAAACTAGAAAACCTCCGCCAAAGTAGCTCACATATTACCGTTACATCTATAAGCATAGCGGTTATCTGGATCACCACCAAAATCTAATCATTTTACGTTGGGCCATTACCAACATCTCCTGAAAATTTCAGCAAAATCTGTCCAGTACTTTTTCTGGAATCTTGCTAACAATTAAACAAACAGCCAGACAAACATACGCTTGACGGAAGTAATGAAAAAACAAATTACAACACTGAAAGCATTTCTCATCTGATTGGCCCGTAATGAATGTAACTGATGGAAAGATCGTCCAATCACATGCTGGATATGCTTCTGAAAGGTTCTGCCTTCCCCAAGTACTTTCAATGGACTGTTGCCTGGTTGGACAAGTGAAATATCTGCTGTATTTTTTAAATGGTCAGGTAGTCCAGTTAATTTACTGCTAAAATCAAATCAAAGTTTCTATTTCTGGTATCAATGCAACCAACTGATCTTTCTTTACACAGGAAAATGATCAAGATGTGTTTCATGTATCATACCATGAAGTGATTTTTAATCCATAACACTGAGCCCTAGTTACATGTGAGCTTAACTTTGCTGTAACTTCTCATGTTTCTTTGCCTGTGATGCTCAGACTTCTCAGCTGAAATCAATTAGTTCCACACTCATGTTCATGTCCCACCCAGGCACACACCAACACACACTGAACACACACGCCCTACCATGCTTTGTTGTAGCTGTCACCTTCCTCTTCAGTCTCTGCTGAAATTTGCCAGAATTGCTGCTCTTTGTTTTATCTTTGGGAATAGACATCCCACAACTTCTGCACTGATGTTTTTGTGGGTGTCTGTCTAAGTGAGGCACATGTACTGTTGTGAGTAAAATGCCGAGCCAAAGCACCACAAAGCCTTCATTCCACCAGGGCACATTTTATTATTGAGCACCCACAGAGCTATGTCCAATGGTTTAAAGTTTTTTTCTGAAGCACATTTTAAGTTTCCACAATTACCTTAATAATAATTTTTATTATAATGGCAAAGGTTTCCAATTTGGAAGTGAAACGCTCAGTAGGTACTTCCTTAGCATAGAGAAAACAAAGTGCTTTGTAAGAAAACCAAGGAGAGCACCCAGTGTATCGAGGCTGTTGTCCTGGAAGAGGGGGGTCAGGGTTTAAATTTGGCCTGTGGCTCCTTTTTCACATCATCCTCCACTCTCTAACACCCTTAATTTTCACTCAACCCACTGTCTTTTCTAAATTAAAGGGAAAATCTCAAAAATAGATGTGGACTTGAAGTGCTCTGAAAGTACAAACTTCTGCCAAGGCCTTTCCAACACTGTCACTGGAGTTATTGTCAAGATGTGGGAAACTGCCCTGCCTCGCAATGTTAACAAATCCTTTAAAAAACATCCTGGATCCACATGTGGATTCGGATCACCACCAAAATGTAAGGACTTCCTCCTCCTGCCATGACCAACATTCCCTGAAAATATCATGAAAATCTGACATACTGAGTTATCAGCAAAAACGTGGAAAACTGCCCTTACTAGCAAAGTTAACAAATCATTAAAAAAAATCCTTGATCCACATCCCAAAATCTAATCACTTCTTTCTTTTGCCATGACCAATATATCCTAAAAACGTGATTAAAATCTATTTATGAATTTTTGAGTTAACCTGTTCACAAACTAACCAACAAACAAACTAACAAATGCCGGCAAGAACATGACTTTCTTTGTTAAGGTAATAAAGAATAACCATATGTAACAGACATTAAGAAACAAGGCTTTTTTATTTATGGCAAAATTATTTAAATCTGCAAATTATTCTCAAAAATAATACAATTATAAAACAAAAACCTCTGCCAAGGCATTTCCAACGTTGTCGGGCGAGTTATTGTCAAAATCTGGAAAACTGCCTCTGCTTACATTGTAAACAAATACTTGAAAAAATTCCTGGCTTCAAATCTGGATTCAGATCACCACCAAAATGTTCCCTGAAAATTTCTTTAAAACTCGTTCAGGACTTTTTGAGTTATAAGCCAAATTGTGGAAAATTGCCCCATCACTTCTTTCTTGTGCCGTGACTAATATTCCCTGGAAACTGAATCCACATCTGTTCTTTAGTTAATGAGTCATCTTAATCACGAAACAAACAAACTAACAAATGCCAGCTAAAACATAACCTCCTTGGCGGGGGTAGTGAAAAACTATAATCACTGATTAACATAATCTTTACTGCAGGATTACTGCCGTCTGCGCCCCATGATGTCTAACATTGTTTCGTTCCATTGTCATGTGTGAATGCTATTGACAGTGCTGAGGGAGGTCAAAGAGTGGTTCCTAAAAATACCCAGCCCTTGGCGTTTCTGCTAACTGTTGCGTCACAGGGAACAGTCTTATCAGACCCTGCGTCACAGCAACAGACAGGTCACTCCAACCCCGTTTTCTCTGCATACACACTGAGCTGAGATTTCATACCCTGAAACACTACACTGGTGTCAGGGCTTGTGCCGTGTAATCACATACACTGCCGAGGTTTATTCATCTGTTTCCTCTTGTTGTTAATGAAGTGTAATGCATGTTGATGTGGATGTTTGATCTTAGACCGCAGCAGAGATAATGGGTTAAGCCCCTAAAAGCCCATTAATTCAACACAGAGGACAAATCAGGCCTGTTTGTGGACTCTTGGTTAGTGCATTTCACTGGTCTCCCTGATGAGCCTCACATTGTGACTAGGTGTTCTCACTCGGCAGATAAAAGACTCATGTTGTCACGATAGTAGAATTTAAACCTCGCTCAGGAACTTCATAACAGTCAAGATATAAATAATAGATTTGATACCACAGCAACAACACAATGAAAACTTTAAGTATCCAATATTGAATGATTTCTCATTATTAAAATGAAAAAAAAAATGAAACAAAGTCCTGCTTCAGGGATGGAAATTGATATCATGAATTGATAACAACACTGTTATTGGTAGTAGGTTATTGAACCTATCCTTCATTGATTCTTCTATCTATTCTTCTTGATTTTTTTGTTTGGAAAACAAAACAGTAGGCCCACACAGATTTTCTGTCAACACATGGCTTCTGATACTTAGTGCTGTGTTCAGCTGACAAATGTTTCAGCATGATGCTGGTGTTCCCACATTTCTTAAAACCACACAGGCACAGAAATCAAATTTTGAACATTTCGTGTGAAATTAAACCACACTTCAGACTGTGCCTGTCTTCTGTCCAGAAGTACTTCCTCGGCTCTTAAGCTGTTGTTTTTATTGACTGCCTCCTGTGAGAGGGAGGCTTCATTGTTTCGAAAGGCACACAGAGTTAAGAGAAAGGCATTGATGAAGAAATTGTCAAAAGGAAAATGAAAACATCTTTAACTCGCTAAAAGCTGGGTTTCACTGAATCAGACTGTTTATATCCTTTACAACCAGTGAGCAAAAATGCACATTTTGCCAATGTATTTGAACACTTTATAATATGAATGTGCACCTCAAGGAAAAAAAAACATGGCACAAGTCACTGGCAGAACATTTGAAAATGGTTTCTAAATTGATGTGGATGTACATCTCGGTTTGTCAACTTGATGCGAACACAGAATATAACACACAACAGGCTCACAGATTTAGAAAGGCATAATGCTAGTTTTATCTTAAGAATCTGGCTCTTATCGTTGACATTGTATAAATTTGGACAAATTCTTTCACATGTCTAGAACTGCAGAGTTTAAAAATGCATTATTCATTTTCCGGATCTCTGAGCTACAGACACTTTCTGGTGGTAGAGCTGCATCACAACCGGGCAACTCTGAAAATATTTAAGAAATATAGTTCCAAATTGAAGGGATGGACAAATCTTTACTTTTTTTATTAGGTCATGATGGTTTGATTGTTCAAAAATAAAACGTTATTCCTAGATGACCCTAGAATTTCAAACTTCAGTCGTATATTAATAGTTATCAAGGATATTAAGACTTTTTGATAACATGGAAACCAAAAATAATCTGGCACCCTATATCGTGTACTTTAGACAGGCTCCAATTTTTACTTGTTTTTTCCTGCAGTATGTATCTGTCTTTGAAATTGATAGAGCCGTATCTTTTCTCATTTCCTGATTTATTTATCACCTCAGCCAGGGAGGGTGTGTTTTTTTGTTGGCGTTTTTTTTTGTTTCTTTAATTGTTTGTTTGAATTTTGAACAGGATACCTCAAAAACTAATATATATATTATCAGGAAATTTCAAGGGAATTTTGATCATGTCACAGAGAAGAACTGGTTACATTTTGGCGGTGATCTATATCCACATCCAGAAATTTTTTCAAGAATTTGTTAGCATCGTGGGATATGGCAGTTTTCTACATTTTTGCTAATAACTCAAAAAGTTCTCAACGGATTTTGATGACATTTTAAGGAAATGTTGGTCATGACACAATAGACAACTGGTTATTTTGGTGGTGATCCAGGAATTTTTTCCTGGGATTTCTAAACAATGTGAGAAAGAGCAGTTCTCATATTTTGACAATTACTGGCCAAACAATGTTGGAAGTGCTGTGGCAGAGGTTGTGCTCTCAGAACACTTCTAGATATTTGTGAAATGTAAAATAATCAAGAAAAATGGCTCTGTAAGGTCTCAAATAAAATGTAATAAGATCTTTTAAGACTTTATTTTGCCTTAAAAGTTATTTTTTTCAAACTCAGTGGAGAAAAAAAAGTTCTAAGTCCTGGCTGATATGCATCAATAATCTTTTGTTAATTTATTTCTGTTTATATCGTTATCGCAATACTAAGCAGTGTTACCATACATGATGTTTTTCTCATATCTTGCTGGCTTACTCCTTTTGGTGAAACTTTCTCATCATTTAAACATTTCCTCTCATGTTTGACCAAGAAAGACATCAGGATTCAGTAAGTACTCTTTTCTAATAATCAATAAGCTGTACCAAATGTGAGCTTTGAATTTATTTGAGCCTGAACTACTGCTGACATCCATTCAAGCCACATTTTTTAAATGACGGCTAAAACCGTTGCCATACCATCGCATCTGTGCATCCTTAGGATAAAATTTATTTTCTTTAAAGCTTTGGCGCTCGCTGATTCCACTTATAATCTGCATAATAAAGATTTACTGAAGGAATAAGTATTTTAACACCTTTATGAGCGACAGAAGTCTGAACTCTTCCTCTGTGCTCTCACTTCGAACTTCCCAAATGGCAGCAGCTCAGTTTCAAAAATTTCCAGGATGTTTTACGGTGAATAAATGAATCTCAATGAGTGTTAATCTCTCGCTGTATCAAGTGCATCAGCTGTTCACAGTTTCACTGCAGCCTTCCCTCCTGGTGCTGAAATAACCTTGTGTGTGCATCCAAACAGGAGATTTGGATGCAGGTGTGGGAAGTGTCAGTCTGTGACGGTCACCTGTGCACGGCTGCAGCTGTAGCATAAGACACGCTGTATGAGGAGGTGAAGAAGAGGGAGGAGGAGGAGGAGGAGGAGGAGGAGGAGGAGGTGGTGTGATCGGAGGGAGAATCCGATATTCTCCCCACGCAGTCCTTCCACTGCCTCCTTGATAAATAATTTGTGTGTTTAACGCGGCAGCAGCATTTTAACGAGGATACCTGTCACATGTACACGTTGCTCACGACCTGGATGAGCGCTGACTGATGTGATCACACACAGAAACACTCCACAGCGCTCTTAAAGGGTCCACGTATGTTGCAGTGCGTCAGAATCGGGGCATTCGTACATCATGGTGTGATGTGATCCGACGTTGTGTTAATACATTTCTGGTTTGTAACTGTCTGTTTGTACTTGTGTGAGTGAACGCACACTCACGCCACCACCTCCAATCAGCCAATCTGTGCACCAATGAGAGCGCTGGGGGAAAATGAGTTATCAGTTTAGCATCACTTCTGAGAATGATAGGGAATAAACAGCATCGCTAAGTGTCTCCCCTCAGCGCTTGTGTTCAAGTCAGTCCAGTGGTTGCCATGGAAACAACTACGACTCAAGCTACCGAGACCCAGTTCAGCCTGCTGCTGCTGCTGCTGCTGGTGTGCGCCCGTGTGTATGTGTGAGTGTACAGCTTGGTAACCATTGCTTCAAGTGAAGAGAGAGAGAAAAAAAAAATCAGGTCAGAATTGATTTCTGCTGTTCACTTCTCCTTCTGTGAACGTGAAAGCTGGAGAAGGAGGGTGGGGAGGGGGTGTTCGAGGGGTCTGAGCTTTCTAGAAAACTGTTCGGCCTCCCAGGATGGATTTTGCATGCTGTTTTCCTCCACCACCACCCCTGCTGTCAAAATGAGCTGGTCCATAATTAAACACGGTGGTGACAGAGGAGAGGTCATACGGATGGAGGAGGAGGTGGATAAGGAGGTGGAGGAGTCAAGAGAGAGGGAGGGACGGATGTACGCAGGATGTTGTTTGCCAGTTGTCTGGTTCAGGGGAGCTTATCTCTCCTCAGCTCGCTATGACTGTGCATGTTTGTGGTGATCTGGAGGCTGCAGGATGGGTTTGCAGGCCTTTGAAGACGCACACTGTTAGACTGTCTGTTTAATTCATGATTTCATCTTTAGCAGTAACTGGACCGGAGAAGACATGGATGTAGCACTTGTGACCATTGTTTCCAAAACAGAGTACAGGCCACAAGACAAATAAGCTGATTTTGTGTCCAGCTCTTCCCTTTAAACAATTATTACAATGCTCATGATTGCTTTTTTAATGGTTAGAAAGATTTTTCATTCCAAGTTTTGCTCTGGTGTGAGTCTGTGAGAAGAGATGTTCTAGAGTAAATATTTTCAATCAGGCAATTAGGTGCAAAATAAGTAAGTAAACAGGTAGGGATGCACAATGTTATTGGAGCAATATTGGTATTGGCAGATTATTGCCTAAAAAGTTGATTATCGGTATCAGCAGGTATGAATTTTTTTGCAGACATTTTGCAGGTGCAAAATGTAGCTTCATGTCCTGTACTGAAACTATGTTCGTCCCTATCAAATAAAATAAACTAAATTCAACTTCAAACTTCAGCCCCGAGCCAAACCAAGTCTGTCACACTTTAGGTATGAAAGGCAGTCATGAGGCAGGTAAAGGGGAGTCATGTAGGGGCCCATTAAAATTTGCAGAGATATGGTCCCACCTTAAATTAGACCATGATTTCTATTAATTTACACCTAAATACTCACTATTCATAATGAAAGCAGAAATAAAAACAATTTTATTTGTCATTGCCTGTTTCAAAGTGTGTACCCCTCCCCTCCGCACCCTCCTGAATGGTAAAAAAAAAATATGTTTGTGATGTTTACTTTGTAAATGAAACCTTTGCATAAAACAGCACAATAATTTTTGGCATGTTTAACAATGTCAAAGACCTGCAAAACGTTTTTTTTTTTTATCAGCCCCATAGCTAAATATTCCTGGTATTAATCATCATCATCATCTGTTTAAAGGTGCAGTGTGTAGAATTTGGCAGCATTTTGCCGAACAGAAACGGTTAATATAGAGTATAATGTTTCTATTTGTATGTAAATTCCGTCAAAATAGGAGTACAATCATCCCCATAAAACGTATGTTTTATTTTTATTTAGTTAGAAAAAGCTTCAAAAATTTACATTACCACGGGCCGCGTTCATGTAGGCGATATAACGATCCGCCATGTTGTCTACAGGTGGATTTTAGGGACAAAAAGAACGAAACACGAATCTGTCCGCCGGTTCTGAAATCTACCTGGAATGCAGGCGAAGAAGAGGAGAGAGGACGGCGGTGGATGTAGAGACAGTTATTACTCTGCACTCTGGATTTAACCTGAACCCAAACCTTGTCACTTTAGTAAATGATGCCGTGTTCACGATCCCTTTTGGTCTTCACAGGCTTCCGTTGCTCGTTTTGGTTACAGTTGGGCTCATTCTAGAATCTGAACGATAGATGTCGCTCAAATGCCAAATTCTACACACTGCACCTTTAAAATCTGTAATGGCAGGTCTATAGATGTTCATCTATTGTGTCATACCAATTTAAAGCTGACTTATGGCTCATCTTAAGACTGGTTTATAGAAGAATTTTCTTATTAGGCAATGAAAGTGACCCTTTTGTCAAACTTTGATCTGTTTTCATGATTAAACAGAGAAAATATCAGCATTGAGGGAGTAATACACCAAAAGTTGTAAATAGAAAAACATCGGTATTAGCATCAGTATCGGCTTAATTATCATTCTAACATCAGTTTGAATTACACATTATTAGCATCTGCCCTGATTTTCACAGTCAGTGCATCACTAGTACAGCTATGACTGTACAGAAGTGTATCATGCTATACCTCACCAGAAACCTTGAGTCCTCAGGATTCTAACCTCTTTAACAATATTAAGTTCAAATCACCACAGCAGCCTCAATTTACACCATTACAAACAAACAGATGATCATTACACTGGAGCTACATGACATTAGAAGCTCTACTGTCATCTCTCAATCACAAGATTCCAACAGAATAGTCAGTCTACATTGACAAAGATCTTCACATTTCAAAAACAAAAAAAAACAAAAAAATTGTATTTCGAACACTCATTAAAATCCATAAAGAATCACAGATTGCTCTAACCTGACATACCAGATGGACTGTTTCACATACCCTTAGGATATATTTCAGGTCCATCTGGGCAACGTCCCAGAGAAAGTGACTGGAATGGGATGAACTTTCCTGGAAAAACTGGAAGGTGATTGACAAATGTTTTATTTGTCACAATCAGAACGGGCTAATTAGGGAGTTGTTTTCTGACTAAGAATAACCGCTTCAATCTAAAGCTTTACAATATGGATCTGATGATGACAGATAAGGAATCTAGCAAATCCAGCTGCTTTGCAAGGTTAGAATCGCTCTTTTGTAATTTCAGATTTGCAAGCTTCATCATGCCTCCTTTACCACTTTCACACCAAAATCCGTGGGTCAACGCTGGTTTTTTCAACGCTGGTTAACCCGCGAGTGACTCCTTTACCACTGCCAGCAGACCCGGGTCTACTCAGCAGCAGACGAGCTGCGTGGCTGTTTTTTTTCCTCTGGCACATCAAACTGATGTCATCATGTTGATGTCGTCATCAGCGCGACAAAACACGACCACGTAAACAATGGAAAAGAGCATGGATGCCGTGGACACGGTTTTCTGTACTTTGTACTTTTGTCCCTCTTTAAAAATGTACAAACTCGGCGCTGATGATACAAAGGCGGATGGAATTTGTTGCTGAGATGGCAAAGAGTCACGTAAGTTACAGACAGAGGGGACGGGCGTGATGTTATGCCTTGAGCACGTAACGCCGACGTCATCTGTAACTTAGCAGCTTGACCTGGGTGTGATGTTCTCACGGAAGCCGGTTGGAGACAAGCCGATAAAAACTCATGTTGCTTGAAGGGTAAAGTCAACCCGGATGGAAATGCCGATTAGACCCTTTCAAACTGCGGACTGGAGCCGATTATTGGAGGATTTACACGGGTTTTTTGGCCAGTCTGAAAGGGGTACTTGTTTTCTAGGCCAGCCTCAAGTGGACACTCAAGGAACTGCAGTTTTTTGCACTTTTCAACATTTCAGGTTGCAGCCAGTGATTACTTTGCTGTAACTTTGGTTCAGATTTTTCCTTCGACTCCTTTACATTCTGCTCATGCTGAAACATTTCCTCTAACAGCATTTTGCTTTAACCGCAGCAGTCAACCATGATCCTGTCGTCCAGTTTTGCAGGGCTCTGATTCCTCTCAGAGAAAGAAATATTTAATTCTTTCAGGCTCCCATCTTTCCCTGCAGATTTTCGTTGTTCTAAAATAAAATAAACACTTTACACTTTTTAGCGATGCCAGAAAACTTTTATAGTCACACTCTCCACAGTAGTCACACCCGCATGGTTGGCAAGAAAAGTGTGTGTGGAGTTTATTTTTTCAGTGTGAGGACCCTCAGCGTGTCACTGTCCATGTTTACAGAAACAAGTCTGAGGAAAAATGAGTCCGAGCACGGTCAGTGTGAATCAGGATAACTGGATTTACATTACACCAAACGACGAGGCTGTACATTATTCATGCGGTGTGTATGGTCTTGTGTTTCAGCGCACGGCGGGAATGACGGCTGAGAGGAAGCTGAAGGAAATGCAGATACACCAAAAATGTATTATTTATAGATTTGTGTCACACTTTGATTACAACAGATGACAAATAATAGTACACTCAATGATCCAGAGACATCAGCAGTTACACGATAATTTAAAGAGGACTCAGTGAGTTTTCGATCCACAGAGACGTACGTTGTGTTTGAATTAGTGGGTTAGTTACACTTTTGGGAGGTCAAACCAATATTCAGGCAGTTCTTATTTTGAAATTGTCTAATGCATTAAAAGTAAGTTTATATACACATTTCAACCAAAATTATAAGAACATTATTCAGTGCAACCTACAGCTAACATACTGCACAGTATACAGTAAACAATTGTTGATATCTGATATGCTGATATTTCAAAACTTATTAAAGGAGATACCTATGAGTAACCTGTAAGGCAATTAATTTATTTATTTTAAAGGGCTTTAAGGGGTTTATATCAAAACCTCTTTATTTCTTCAGGATCAAGGCCGCCCACAAGGGGTAAAAAGGGTAAAACTTTCTGGGACTGGTAGTCATTGAGGGGCCCGCAAAGAGTAACCAAAGGCATGTCCTTAACTTAATCAATAATTAACTTAAAAAAAAAAAAAAAAAAAAAAAAAACAAAGCATTTACCATTACTTATATGAGGGACAAACAGCCTTTTTCATTGTTGCCTGTTTTGAAATGCAAACATCCTCCTTTTTTAAAAAGTGATGAGCCTTTATTTTTGTCATATCCATATTGTTACTAAGGCTGGGAATCAATCTTCAAATTCACTCACCCAAAGGGCCAGACAGTTTTTGCGATCTACCAAACCTTAAGCAAACCTCAATTCCGATGAAATTGGGATGTGTGAAACGTAAAAAGAAAACTGAATACAATAATTTGCAAATCTTTCTCCACCTATATTCAGTCAAGGTACACCACAAAGACGAGATACTTAATGTTTAAACAGATCAACTTTCTTGTTTTTCATAAATATTATCATTTTTAATTTTAAGACTGCTACAAGTTCCAAAAAGGAACATTTTCAAATTGCTGAACACAGCGATCGACCTCTGCTTTGGTTCAAACAACCGCCAACAAAAGCTTGTCTGAAATAGGTGGTCTTGGCATGTTTCCAGTTGACCCCCACAGCAGTTCGTTTGCAGAAACATAATCAATTCAGCGACAGGCACAAACAGGGTAACGAGATAAATCATCACACTGCTGTAGTAGTATAAGCAGCAATATTAATAACAATAACTGCATTACTGCTACCAGGCGACCAGGCAGACAACAAAACACCACCTAATGATGTTTTGGATCTCAGAGTCACTTTGATAATGTTGCCCACCATCTTAACAGCAGATCATCACAGGACTTAACAACATCAAATGATGCTTAAACTTGTTTAGGATCCAAGAATCTAGTCCACATTTTCTCAACAGGTGTTATGTTTCAACAAGTCACCATGCTATCTGGTGTCCTCTGTGGTCTGCTGTAGACTCCAGCGAGCGTTAAAAGGTCCTCTTCTTCATGCACTAAGTTTGCTTACATTTGTATCAGGAGGGGTTTCACACACTGACTAATGTGTATCCATCATTATGATCAATCATGAGTCATTTCAACTCCTCTATAAAGCAATAACTTGTATGTGGATAGCTTAGCCTGCTATTTTCCTTCCCATAATGTTGAGCATGTCATAGCAACACTGGCTGTGGTGTAATGATGTAAGGCCAACTGGCCTTCTTGTGTGTTTTGGTCCACTTCAAAACACTGCTATGTGAACATCAGACAATCCAAAAAAAGGTATGCAAATTTGCTGCATTATTTAACTGAATTGGACAAAACAGCCACGCTGTTGATGTGAAAAACACCTTTGTGGAGACCAAAGCTCATTTTACTTTTTACAAAATAGGTACAACAAACTGAAAAAATATTTCAAGGGCAGACTTTAGAGTCTTAAGTTCAGCTTTGGGATCCATTTTTGTTGTCATATATCATCCTATTTGGAATGAAAGATTTAGGAAAGGTGTACTGTAACCAGCACTTTATATAAGCATGTATCAAACACATAATATCTGCTCTGTAGGATGGCCTGCCTAAAATCTCCTAAACTAATGACTCAATAGCAGGGACTAGGGGCAGGAATTGATACGATTTTATTGATATCAATGCCATTAACGAATCTGCTACAGATGCAATTCTTTAATGATTCCTTAATCGATTGCTGCTGATTTTCTCTGGGGAAAAATGTTGGCCTAAATAAATTTTTTACGTGGCAACAATGTCAGACACTTGACAATGCTGATATTCAGTGCTGTGCTGCATAGTTGCTGGCGTTTCCACTTACTGAGCGTTGTGCAGTAAGCATCTTTTAGTTAAAAATAAGACGCAATTTTGACCTCCACTGCCCCCCGTCTTGCATTGTTTTTGACCTCTTTGTTATCTTGTCTGCTGACTGTCTCAGGCCTGAGAGTGATGTCCTTGATGTACAAAAAATGCTGAACAAAGTGGAAGGAATTGATAAGCACCAATGATATCGATTTACGAGGGAGTGGTAATTGATTCTCAACTGGAATTGGTTTTTGATTCCTATCCCTAGCAGGGACAGATACATTTTAGGCATGTTTTTACATGCTTGGAGGCTGTCAAAATTTGGTTTACATATATTATATAAAACAATGCTAATAGTTGTTTGTCCTGGTTAAAAGCACCAGAGAGATTTACTGCTTCCCTGCTCAACTTCACTAGGAAGATTTCAGTGACTAAATTACCATGAGTTATGGATCAAGAGTTTTGTTTAAGTTCTGAGCACGGTTAGAACACTAGGCATGCTACAGCGGGTAGATTTACTCTACTGAAGGTAAAAACTAATAATCTGAAAAAACCCTGTAATGTACAGGGCCATGTTGACATAGGATACATTACCTGGGTGTACTTCCAGAGAAAATTGGCAACATCAATTTTAAATCATACAAGGAGGCATCTCCTGGCTAAACAGATCTCCTCATTCTATTGTTATCTTGAAATATTTGTTATTGTGGTTTTGTTATTGATACATGTTGAGATCATTGTGTGTAAGAGGTAGGGGTGTCCCGATACAACTTTTTCACCTCCGATACGATACCGATATTGCAGCCTTGAGTACTGGCCGATACAAATATTGATCCGATATGATATCTGCGGGAATCATACATTCTTTTATTACTTATTTTGTAGTATGGACTGGAAGAAAAGGCTTGATCAAGTGAGATTACTCAAACAGAGAACAGTAGTCAGCAATAGTAGGTATGAGAAAAATTGACCCATTTGTTTTTAACCAATGGGTTAAATAAAATTTTACCTTAAACGTAAGAATATACTACAAGTAAATAAATATATAAAAAATAAATTAGAAGACCCTGAAAAGTAACCTCAATAAATCCAATAAAAACAAAAACAGATATTTTTAAATTGTAAAATAACCCTTTTGTTTAACTTAAAGATAAGCATATTTTACAACTGAATTAACTAAATTAAAAATAAATTAGAATGGACTGCTCGTATCGGAGAGCTAATATCGGAGATTTTAGATGCAGGCCGATATAATACGATATTTCATTTTTTGCTGATATCGGACCGATATCCGATATAAATATCGGATCAGGACACCCCTAGTAAGAGGTGAATCAGAATTTGTATTGCATTGTTTGTTGGGTTGGACTCCAGGGAGAGTAGCTTTGTAACAGATAATGGAGATCCAAATAAATGAGAAATGGTAACACACTAAGGGCATACCCTTTTTGCACAAGCATGTGTGTTTGCCCATTTTTATCCTGATTTTACCCATTAAAGGTCTCATGTCCTGGTGTGTTTGACTGTTTACATTATGTCTTTGCTGTCTGATAATCAAGGATTTGATTTAAGTTCAATTAAAAAAAAAAAAGTTAAAAAAACATCTCTGTAGGGGATCAGATGCAGCTTATTTTCCCTCCTCTTTGGAAATGCTCCGATCAGAGCGAGCTGGGAGGCTATAACAATAAGCTCTGTGCTGATTTGCTGCCCAATCAGTGTCTGTTGGGAGTGGGGAAGAAGGGTTACAGGCAGCGCTGTGCACTTTCAAAACAGCATCTGCCTGTGACGAGCTGAACACTCCTGTAGGTGTATAGCTTTGATAAAATAAAACCCAGGAAGTAAAAAAACGAGTATTTTAAGGTCCAGTTTCTTTAAAGTGTCATAGTGCATTTCTCTGTGAACTGAGGGCTTGGTAAAGAGCGTCATGTTCTGCTCTTGAAGCCTCTTCTAACAACATTTAAAGAAAAGAACACTGATTTTGCAGGATGTGGGACCTTTAAAACAATAACAATGGGTCTTTGCTTTGCACAGCAATGCATCAATGTTTTTTTGTAGGTCCAGGGATTGCTTGACTCTTTTTGGGCAAAACTAGGGGGCCTCCAAAGAGAAACGACTGGAATCGCTGCCGTATATCATCCTTTTTGTTTGAAAGATTTAGCAGGGACGCGCTGTAACCAGCAATTTTTACAAGCATGTTCCAAACACATAACATATGCTCTCCAGGATGCCCTGCCTAAAATGTCCTAAAATAATGGCTCAGAAAGCAGGGGCAAATGAGTGTTCTGCATTTTTTTATTGCCCTGTAAAACTCTGCTCAGAACGGTCTCATATCTGGAGAAACCAAGAATATCTTTTTACAGTTTGATTTATGTCCTGGAAAATCATTTCCTGAGAAAAGACAAAAAACAGCCCTGCTGTTCATCACAACTTTACAGGACTGACAAGACTGCTCAGATGCCAAAATATCCTCATCTGCAGCTTAAAGATGAATTTGGGGAAGTGTTTTTCCACTGTGAGGCACAGCCGTCTTGTCTCGTGTGTCTCCGTTAGTCGACAGTGTGTTGACCACCCGAGTGAGCGAGCGCGCAGGCGGGGCTTTGACTCTTTATCTGTCGATGTGGTTCTGGTCATTTCAGATAAGGGCAGAGCGAGCTATGTGTAGACATGAGGCTCAGGCTGAGTACACAAACCCAGCAGCTGCCTGGCACCACACACACACACACACACAAATACACACAGGGACTATTAAACAAAGCCTCAAAGTGAAAACCGGCACGAGCGAGAGGAGGACGACACAGCAGAAACTGAGCAAAGTTCTGAAAATAAATAAGCTGACGCTGTTAAGGAAAGATTGGCGACGTCGTATGTCTGAGATCCTCAAGAGTTTGAGTGTGTTTTACAAAGCTTGATCAAACACAGATGCTCTAAAGAGATCCAGATGTTCCTCAAAGGCCGATGAGCTCTAACTCACACTCTTCTTGGCTACGTTTCAACAACAATATCCCATCAGTCATTGCTCCCTCTGGGAAAAGGTCATATAAATCCAGCATCTTGTTCTCCAGTTTACTGTCAGGCTCAGTGTCTCCTTCCATGTTTGTTTGAAATAATGTTCTCTGAGCATTAAAGTGACATTAGTGTTTTGATACGGCCCCAAACTGTTCGGAGTGAAGTTCAACAGCATGTTCAAACCCTCAATGCAATGGCTTCAGCATTGTAACCAAGCATGAGAAGTTTTTGATGTCATGCTTACTCATAGGCACAAGAGGTCATGTTTTTGGAACCAGATGTCCATTTGTCAGCAGGAAAAGGTGCACAGAGCATGAAGGAGGCACCCATGAAATTCTGGAGCTTGATCAAAACACCACGGTATATCTATCAAACATAGAGGCTGTAATAGTAACCACAGTGTTGTTACAGCGACTTCACTCCAGCAATGTGAGATGCTGCTGAAGGTTGTTGTGGGTTTGTATTACAGTTATGCCCATTCTTATCTTTTAATACTTTTTTCACACGTCTTTTATAGACAGGGTGCTATAGATCTTTGAAAAGTAAAAGGCCACAAAAGTCTTAAAAAAGTCTAATTTTTACCAGTGAAAAGTCCTCAGTGTTAGATGGCATGAGGACTAAGTCATCTTCATCATATCTCTTTTGAGTTATTTACCTGCTGCTTCAGAAAATACTAGAAAAAATACACTGATCAGGCATAATATGACCACTGACAGGTGAAGTGAATAACACTTATCTCTTCATCATGGTACCTGATAGTGGGTGGGATATATTAGGCAGCTAATGAACATTTGTCGTCAAAGTCGATGTTAGAAACAGTAAAAATGGGCTCTAAAACTGCAGATCTGGTGGGGTGTTTCCGGTCTGCAGTGGTCAGCATCTATCAAAAGTGGTGGAAGGAAGGAACAGTGTTGCTCCAGCAACAGGGTCATGGGTGCCTAAAGCTCAGTGATGCCCGTGGGGAACGAGGACTTGTCTGTGTGGTCTGATCCAACATGCTGGTTTTGATAGAGAGATGACAGAATACGCACTTTCTGAAACTCTGTCAGAAATCTTAGGACAGATGCTAATGCTATACATTGCTGTGCATGGTGCCAAACTCTCCACGTAATTAAAAGAATTGTGGGAGAAAACAAGCCACAAATAACAGCGTGGGGTCAGTTTGTTCAAATCCTCTTACAATTCCACTACCAAGCTGCTTCGATTGGGCACTATTTTGAGACACAGCACAGCCTATGTGTCCTTCCACCAGCAGCACCGACTAGTTTGCTTCACAAGAGGTAACAACCGCTATCAAACGGGATAAACTGATGATGTTTGCAGCGAATATGATCGCCATTTATTTTGGATACTTTGGATACAAACTGGAGTGCACAGGAGAAACTTTAGACGGAGAGTCAACAGGGCTAAATTGAAAATGTAAGGAATCTGCTGTTGGTACTGGAGGATATAATTGCACAGACCAGACAAACTCTAAGGATAATACAGGAGCCTAATGAAAGTTCTTCTTCTTGGTAAGTGTTCGACTTATACTGATTGTTAATTTTGTAAAGACAGAACAACAGTTACAATGATAAGTGTACTTCATAGTAGTACACTGTATGCTAGTTGTTTTGGAGGTTAACTGAGCTATAAAAATATTCTTTGTCAAAATTACTGAGCTTGGTCAGCAGGATAATCCTTAAACATTCATACACTTGGCTAATCTGTATTTGGGATGAAGTACTATTGGTGTATTTGGCAAAATTCAAGCAAGACTGTAGTTTGATCCTTACACTGCTGTTGGAAGGACACGTAGGCTGTGCTGTGTCTCAAAATAGTGCCTAATCAAAGCGGCTTGGTCGTGGAAAAGTAGGTGGATGTGAACAAACAGTTAGCATGTGATGACCCCACGCTGTTTTTGTGGCAATTCTTTTAATTTCGTGTAGAATTTGGTACCATGCAATGTACAGCATTAGCGTCTATCCTGATATTTCTGAACAGGGAGAGAACTGAGCTGTGACACTGTGGCACACATTCAGGATCATGCCATGTATCTCACACAACCCCACTTAAAAAAAACAAACAAAAATGAACTACCCCGTTAAGTGCTGCCTCAACACGGCTTCTCTGTGTGCGAGTAGGTTGAACTAACTTTTGACTGAGACGATGTGAAGTATGGCAGCAGCCTAAAGCCTTCTTTGTAATCGTACTGCTGACTTTCAATGGTGTTGTCCAGTTTTTTTGCAGTCTATGGTACTCACAAGTGTAAGACGTCTAGGGAGCTGCTTTACCTTGACCTCTGACCTCAAAAATTTTATCAGTTCATCCATGAGTCAGAGGAGACAGCTGTGCGAAGTTTAAGGAGTTTTATACATTTATTAATTCAATTAGAACAAACCAAAAACCAAGATTATGGACTTATCTGATGAAATTGTTCAACCTTCTATCAGTTTCTGGTAATGTTACACACTTTTTAAAGAAGTCCAGATTTTATTTCATCCATTTCTAGAAACTAACTTTTTATCCCCAGCTACAGCTTATAAAATCGTCCTGTGATGGTGTTGCTTCCAGCAGCAAAATGTGCAGTCAGCATCAAAAAGACATACAATATTCTTCCTAATCTGCCATTGGGGGCAAACTGCATGAAAAATAGACAGGATTTATTTGTAGATCATTTTTATACCAGAGTGAACAACTCAGCAGGCAGCAAACGTGACTAACAGAGGTGAAGCTTGATGAACTGTGAGCTGATAAACTGGCATTACAGCTCTGTCGAAGTAATATTCTATAGCTTTGAAATAAAGTGATTAAACAAAACATAAGGACTAATAATCAGTCATTTTTCCATTAATTTAATGTGTTTGACTTGTATTGTGACTTGTTTTGTATTTTTTAACTTCCCTGACAAATGCTTTATACCTCTTTTTTGATATTGTACCCCTGTTTGTGTTGTTATTGCTTAAAAAAACAGAGACAGTCCTCCTGTAAGTGAAAACCTGATCCTGAATAAGTTTTTAGGAGTAAATTAGATTCAGAACAGACTCATAATACACAGTGTTCCTCTGACTGTACCATGCTGGTTTAATGAACTTGTAAGACAGTCTGCTTCCTCGTCAGCTGGTCCCCACGCTGCACCCTCCCTGAACCGGGGTGGGGGGCTGCCGTGGGTCTTTGGAGGGAGGCTGAGGAATGTGGGTGATAGTTGCTAAGTGAAAGCTGCGCTGCCGTCTCTGATAATTCACAGCCTCCGTGGGTGTGAGTCTCGGGCCAACACTAAGCAGAACCTTTCACAAGACTGAGAAAAAAGCACCAGCAGAAAAGAGAGAGAGTAACTCTTCAGCAGCACACAGTTTTATGTTTATTTAGTTATTTATTTCTATTAAAAAAACACCATCATCAGGGCTCCATCTTCCACGCACCAGAGTTTAATGACTGCTGGCTTCAAAATGAGCTCCCTATCAGAAACATCATGTCAGGAGAATGAACATCATACCTACAGTATTATCCCAGCAAAGTTTGTTTTTGCATAACAAGCAGAGCATTAGATTCAGTATCTTTACCTGTAATTTATTACAGAAAAAATAGGGAGTTTAAACCTCGATTCATAAAAATTTTGTACTTTTTAATTTGTTTTCCATTGATTTGCAGGAGTCTAAGTTAATGAAGTGACTCAGTAGTGATAAAGAACGCATTCAGATTTTCCTCCACATGTTGATGTTTTGTATTCACGTGTCGCTCCCATCTTCCTGTATTTACTGTCAAATGTAAGCTGAATCGAGATGGGGTCATGGGGGATCAAAAGTAAGGACTTGCTACCTACTGCCATGAACTGAGAAAAAAAAAACAAGGTGAGCTGTTTGTCATATCAAGCAGTCTTTTCTTTAGCGGACTGTAGTTTATTCCTCACCTTTTAATATCAGCATTATATCACGAAACAGATGCTTTTTTTAGATCCTGTTAAAATGCACCATATAATACGCCACATAACCCACATAATAAAGCATCTCCTTTATATTGCAGATATAGTGAAGAGACCCCTGATAACCTGACACATCACATTGTCAGTTCAATATCAGAATATACAGAATATTTACTAGTCTGTGGGGCAACAGCCCATGGAAAGTGTTTGGGGAGGGCAGAACCTTTCCAAAAGAATATCTGGAGGGTGATTGGAGGAGTGCTGTGTCAATCACATTCATTATGAGTCAATCACATGTTGGAGTAGCTGGGCCCTACTGCTGCAGCATAATCAGGCTGAGTGAATTTTACTGTCAGACTCAGTGTCTCCTTGATACTGGACCATACTGTACCATCAGACTGTACAACTCCTAACTATGGGGGATGAGGAGAAACAGGAAGACAGAGGACGGGAGGGAGCAGTAGCCTGCCAGTAGCCATATATTTTTATTTTTATTTTTATTTTATTAATATATTTATTTATATTTTTGGTTAGATCTATCTTTTTATACATCTTTTTAATCTGTGATACTGAACTGCTTCTGAATCCCAATTTTCCTGAGTTAGTTTTTTCCAAAGGGATTATTAAAGCACTATCTAATGTAATCTAATCTAATGTAATCTAATGTAATCTAATGTAATCTAAAGTACAAACCTGAGACCATTTGTGTGAAAAGTTCTTTCCAAAAATGTTTAAAGTAGATTGAAAGTACATTTTCTTTATAGAAATGCTTTCAGTGTTGTTATTTGTTTTTCATTTAATAAAAAAATGCAGTCCAGATCTGACAAAACTGCTCCTGAAGCTGTTAGCATCAATGCTACACTTGAGAGCAGTCTCTTCTGCTGTTGTCATGCTCTCAGCTTCTGCCTCTTCCTGCTTTAAAGGACTCTGATTGGGCAGTTTCTCTGCAGAATGAGCTCAGTTGTTTTGGCTTGGAGCTTTGCAAGATGGGTCTGACTGATCTCGGACAGTGAGTCATGGGGATCCAGCTGTACTGCAAGGTTAATCCCCTGGTGCAGAAAACTGAAGCTAATGCTGAATTATTATCATTGTTATCCCAGCAAACTTTGTTTTTGCATAACAACAGCTCTTACACTGTTAGAGCATTAGACTCCCTTTATTTTTTTCCTGTAATTTATTATAGAAAAAATAAAGGGACTTTAAGTGTTAATTCATGAAAATTTTGTACTTTTTCATTTATTTTCAGTGCAAAAGCACAAAGAACCTGAAGGTCCTCCAGTGGACGCCTGAGGCTGGCTGCAGAACCACATGCCAACTAACTTTTCCTACTGTAGAGTATAAATAAACATTTGGTGTAAACATTTGCACCATGGTTAAAAAAACAAATATGGTTGAATCATGTCCTTGTTTTTGTGAATTATTCCATTTTTTATTCACTAACTCTTCTGTTATGGTTTATGACAGTTCAACAAGTTATGTTTAATCCAGGGTTTGGTTGCTGTTTCCTTATAACAGAGGCATTAAGGTTCCTGGTTTGAATCCTGGTTACAGGGCCTTTCTGTGAGGAGTCCAGAAGCATGCATGATAGGTTAATTAGTGACTCTAAGTTGTCTGTTGGTGTGAATGTAAATATAACTTTTGGTTGTCATCCCTGTGATTGGCTGGCCACAAGTCCAGGATATGGCCTGCCTCCTGCTCAGTGACAGCTGGGACAGCCCCTGCCCCATTAAGAGCAGGATAAACGGGTTGGATGGGTAGTTCAAGTTTGTCAGGAGGCTTAAGACCAGCCTCAGCTCCACCTCTGTCTGTTGTCTCAGTTGACCTGAAGTTAGTTTGAGTTTGAGACAGCATTTTCAGCATGACAGCCACTGTTAGCCTTAAAAAAAAAAGGCCTTCAGTGATGAAGTGGATGATGCCACTCAAACTTTGTCCAATACTTTTACAGCCTGTGATGTGAGTCCTGTGTTCACTCTTGTTTATACTAGCTAATGTATGGGGGCAAGTCTTACTAATGAGTATCTTTTTTGCCCTTATAAAAGGAGAAATAGCCATAGGTGTACTGTGACCCCTTAAAGCCTGTTGATGATCAACAAATTACCAGAAAAAAACATCTGAATAAAATCAGATAAATGATACAAATGTCCTCAAGTGGATTATCAGTTGCCAAAACACCAAATGTATCAAATGAGATACAAAAAAACAAATATGTTAAATTTAGTGGAAATTTTGATTATTTTGGGTTTCAGTAGAAAGTGAAATAAACATTTCAGCTCCAAAAAATTAGATTTTTTCTGGCTATAATTTGTATTTTCAGGCTTTAAAGGGTTAAATGTTCTGTAGAAGATGTAATTTTCTGTTTTAGTCACAGAAGCCTGTAAAATCATCATTTGATATAGTTCTTAACTTACATAAATATATTTGCATTCCCCCTTATTTTGTTTTTATATATGATGTATACAATAATGATGTCTTCCTTTATTATTTTTCCCTGGTGCAATGCATTTCAGTTCTTCAGTTTTTTTTTTTGTTAATTTTGTCCTTTTTCCTCAAACCTCTCCGTCTTATTCTGTATAATTCTTTCCTAGTTCAAAATGGTGGTCTTGCGTCCTTAAAAGTCAATGTTTATAGACTCTCTGTCAAGACCACAAACCTCCTGCTAAAGTAAATGACCCCTGTCCTAAATCCATCATAAAGAAGGAGAAAAATTATGAATACAGATACATTAACATTATAAGTACACTTCCATTAGCCCCCTCTCCTTTGAAGGGTTACCCTGCTTTAGAGCGGTGATGGGTGTTTGATGTGGAGGGATGGCGTTGTGTTGCTGCTGAGATATTTTTCATGATGTAAAGGGAACAGCTTCAGCCAAAAGGAGCCAAAGTAGTCTTAAATGACAGAGTACAGGGCTGCTCATCCCCCAAACTGTATGCAGGCAAATGTTGCTAAGACTTTGACCATGGTAAATAAATAACTGCTAATTATCCAAACTTTCTTTTATGTTTTGCGCCAGTAGCATGCTAACTTAGCAGTTAGCCCAAAGTAGCATATGACCTTCTAGCATGACTGCAGACCTCTTACTTTGTCTTGAGATGATAGCAACATCTTGAGTCTTGCATTTGAGAAAGTTTCATAATTAGGCTGTCAAAAATTATAGATAAGTTGATACTGTTCCTTTTTGTTTAAATGTTTAAATGCCTGAATGTTTTGTAAACATCGTCCAATTCACAAGACAGGTACATGAAAGAGAGAGGAATTCATCTAAAATTGGGCAGTCTCTGGTGTTTGATTGTGAAATAATGCACATTTTTAAGACATTTACACTGTGCAATGTAGTTTGTCTATTGTTGATTATTTTTAATACGTTTATTTCTGTTGCCAAGTTTGAATGTCATTTCATTTGAACTGGAATCCTGTCAAAGTCCCATGTAGTAAAAATAAGAGGGGATTTGATTTCTTCTACTTTATATTAAACTAATGCTCTTTTACTTCTTTATTTATTGTTTTGAAAATTGTGATGAAATATTCTCACAAATATGGTTATAATGACCCCAAGTCAACCAAGTCAACCCCCCTACTACATTATAAAAGACAAAATGAAATTGGAAAATAATGAACAGGAACAAAGGGGTAAAAACCACAGTGCAGTGAGTAGTGCTGTTACCTCATAATGACAATGTTTCTGAGTGGAGTCTGTTTTTTTCTTCCTGTACATGCCTTGGTTTTCTTCAGATAATCTAGCTTTCTCCCAAGGACCAAAAACATGCTAATCTGCGCAGAACACACCCTGCCTCTGGCCTTTTTCAATACCTGGTGTTTCTGATTCTTGCATCAAAGCTTTGACATCCTTACATTTACATCAACAATACTTCAGTACTTCTGACATTTAAACAAAGTGCAGAAATTAACCTGCAGTTATTTATCAGTGCACTCAGAAATCACAGTTTAAGATACCTCGCACTTCTATGGTCAATGCTGTTGTATCAGGACTGGTGTCTATATTCTTTAACTTTACTAATATATTAAAGTTGGAAGTTCTGGTGTCATGGCAGCCCCACTGTGGCATAAACCACTCAGGGAAACCACACACTGAAAAGTGATACATTTTCAATTCATATACCTATATTGATTTATTGTTTGATTTATTGTTTAAGTACTACAGACACTGCTCAAACTATCATTATCAAAGATAAAGAAAATATTCCCTTTGAACTCCACAAAAGTCAGACTTATCTTTCATAATTCTCATTCTTTATTTATCCTGATTCTACTTTTGCTCTACTTTATTTAAGGTAGGGATGCACAATATTACTGGTAAAATATCAGTATTTGCAGATGTTGGCCTTAAAAGGTTAACACTGGTATGGAGAGAGATTGAAACTTTGCCAATATTTCCTACAGATATACAAGCCATGCATGTCGGTCATGTTTCTGCTGTGAAATAGGCATAATACACAAATGTACCATAATGCTTCACCTTAACACAATTGTATTGGTTCATTTAAAACTCAAGAGTTTCACTTTCATTG
Organism: Cetoscarus ocellatus; assembly: GCA_037902135.1. NCBI lineage: Eukaryota > Metazoa > Chordata > Actinopteri > Labriformes > Labridae > Cetoscarus > Cetoscarus ocellatus. The sequence goes on from JBAMNC010000477.1 coordinate 244,581, forward strand.
TTTTTGCATCTGTTGCTTACACAAATTGACTGTCGCATTAAAATCAACAAGTCAATTTCATAAAGTTTTTGTGCTCTTGACAAAAAATATCGGTATCAGCCACTCAAAACAGATATTGGCAAAAATCAAATATGCATAATAGAAGGTATGTGAAAGGCGTTGTTTTTAAAACTATTTCTACAACAAAGACTTGAATATCTGAATCCACATCCACACAGGCCAGCTGATCATTTATTGATTAAGCCTTCACATCCTTTTTTAAGCTGGGGGGGTTTGAGGCAAAATACATTTTAATCTATGTGGGGCTGAATGACCAGTATTAGTGCTGTTTTGCCTGTCCTGACTAGATCAGCAGAGCTCTTACATAATGCCATTTTGATATCCAGGGATTAGGCTGAGGTCCTCCTCTCACACTGGCTGGCTGCCTTCATCACGTCACCCTACTGGAAAATGAGGACTTCTTCTATGGCAAAAAAAAAATTGTGATTTTGAGTGACGTGATGTCCAACTTTTTGGTTTATTTTAGCCATGACAAAATGAACATAATCCTATTTTTGGAAGGACATGATCTTATTGGTGACTCAAACAAGACACAGGGGTGAGTCAGGGCAGTAAACAGAGAGTTTAAAATATGTATTGATGTTATTTTAAATGAGATTCAGGAAAAGGAAGTATTGGTTTTGTGACAATTAAAAAGATTAACCACCAAAAAGATTCTTCCCCATAAAAACAGGTAACAATGAAATATTATTGACCACATGATCATCTGTCTGTAATGTTTGATCTAAATAGGAAGTCATTATTTCACTGATTTTATCTTATTATAGTGGCATTATTTATGAAAAGGAAAATTCAAAAGACATTGATACATTATTGTACCACAGCAAATACAAGCAAACAAAAAACACAACGCCAAATGCAGGGCTACATTTTTAAGTTCATAATTCTACAGTTGTTACAAAATTCTTACAAAATTTTTGGATCCGCATTTCATCACCACCAAAATCCAATCCCTTCTCTCTTGTGCCATGACCAACATTACCTAAAATTAACATCAAAATCTGCTGTGATCTTTCTAAATGATCTTACTCACAGACAGGAAGCAAAACAAGAGGAAGATGTCTTTCAAACATGAAGCTTATCTGCTGTGATTATGGGGAAATGTGTCGAAACACATGCAGTGTTATTGGAGAGTGTTTATGAAATGTGCTGCTAATGAATATTGTCAAAAGAGGAGAGATACACAAAAAATGCACAAACAGAATGTTGTCAAGCAGGACAGCCCCACCCACGCATCGCTGCCCTCCAAGTAAATTATCTGTATTCTTACCAAAACAGAGAGTAGGTCATTGTCCTATTTACAGAAATGTTTGATTAGAGTATTTCTCTACCTACCAGCTTAGGTTTTGTGTAGGCTTTTTGTCCACATGGATACAGTGTTTTGGGTGCCTTAAAACGCACATTTCTGTGGATAGTGGATAAATCTGAAAACGATGGCCTTGCGTTTCCGTGTGGACGCCGAATACGGAAACAATGACGTCAAAGCCCCATCTCTTGCTTAAACCGCATGAGCAAACCCTGACAACAATGCCGGAATACAGTGTTGCATTCGTGCTGCAGAAGCTACTGAGTTTGTCATGGCTTTAAAAGCAAAATCTTCTCCTCCTCTGCGACCACTGTGAGCAACAAGAGGACACGGAGAACAGTATACGCCAGAGTTCTGGCCTTTGCACTACAGCTTTTCAGTGTTTCCGTGTGGACAGACACATTTCTTGAAGCAATGCTGTCTTTACAGAGAAGGTTTTCAATATGAAAACGCTTTCGTCTCTGTGTGGACAGGGCCTGAGTTTGTGGCCTCAGACACATGCAGTGTAAATCTGGACAGATGAAAACATGCCGCAGCTGAAAGTCATCACATGTGCAGAGGTTAAGTCTTTTGACTGGACTGACAGGAGGCGTTCACCTACAGAGTCGTGCTGCAGATTTCACTTTTGTCTCCTGTCTTTTTTTTTTTTTTTTGTGCTTGTTCAGTAAGAGTAATGTAAACAGAGCCCAGCGCCCCGAGCCATCTGCCTAATGTTGCCCTGTCCCATATCTGCCTCTGTTTTTCTCTCCCTCTGTACTCGTCCTGTCATCCTTACATTGTCTTTTTCCTTCCTCGTCTGTTCCTTGCTCCCCACCGCTCATTTCCTTCCTTCCCTCAACATCTGTCAGTCTTCCATCTTATCTGCGTTGTCCATTATGCCGCTGCTCTATTTTTAGCTCCTCCCCTTGTTTGCGTTCTTGTAAAACTCATCCGTCCATATCCCATCTGCTTTCTATTCTTGTGTCTGATCCTGTGCAAACTGTGTCACCTCGGGTCACCTTTAACCTCCATTTCTACTCGCATTATCCTTCATGTGGCTAAGGTTGTCACTCACAGGCATTAATGCTCTGCTGTTTATGTGCATATTCATTTAAAACATGTTTCTATTGTTCAGTATTTAGACATAACAAATGCTCTCTGGCTTTTTGCCTTAATACTGACTAAACTAAACCAGTGGTCTCAATTCGTGTATAAATATAAACTTCAGAATTTTAATGAAAAGAAAACAGATTTTTCTTGAATAAGAGTATTTACAAATCAACAACAGATTTACAACACATTTTCTAAGCAAATTCCTGGTTGGTTTATGTGACCTGAGAAACCTTTTCCGCCTTCTTTTTTCTATAGAAACTTGTCAATAATGATGCAAATCCTAATTCCAATAAAGTTGGGATGTGTAAACATAAATAATAACAATTTTCCATCCTTTTTGACAAAACCAAGCAACATTCTGCATGTGTGTCTTCACAAGTCTATAGTCACACATCAAGCTAGAATGGAGAAGAATTTCCTTTTTAAAGCTTCAGCAATTAGTGTCCAGAGTTCAAAAACACTTACTGGGTGTTGTTAAAAGGAAAGGTGATGTAACAGAGTGGAAAACATGCCCCTGTCCCAGCTCTTCTGGGATGTTTTTCAGGCATCAAATTCAAAACGTGACAATATTTCAGTTTGAACATTAAATATTTGTCTCTGTAGAATTCTATAATACAGGTTGAAAAGGATTTGGAAATCATTGTATTCTTTTTATATTACTGTTTTACACAACGTCCCAACTTCATTGGAATTGGGGCTTGTTACAAAATGTTTTGGTCACAATACTTTAATGCTTACATTTTTTACTGAAAGCTAAAAATGTGTTCATAAATGTATTCAAAAACATTACTACAAACTCCAGCACTCATTTAAATATTTGACTTGTAGTACAAAAACAAGTTTTTGTGTGCGTCATTTCTTAAAGACGTCATACTAAGCTTCTCTGAGTTTTACATGCCCTCTGGTGTGCTCTTCATGACTCTTCCACCTGATAGAATACCTCTGTGAGAACAGCATCAGTAACGGCCTGAAACAACGGACCTCCACAGCCTAACGAAAAGAGCTACCACTGTGGGGTCCTGCATCTGTTATGTTGGCAGTTCAAGCTCATTAACTCAGGGTAACACGGTGCAGAGCATCTCTAGAGAGAATGTGGAGCTGTTGAAAATGGCGCTCAACAGCTTTTTTTTTTGAGATGTGGAAACAGGGAGAGAGAACAAAGTTAGAAGACTGCTACAGTCTGCGGAGCCGTCCACACAGAGACGAGTTTAATCCACAAAAGGTTAGTGTCGTATAGGCATTTCGTCCTCATGGTGTTTTGGGAGCCTGGAAACACACTTTCATGAAAGCTGGTCGCAGAGCGGATAAATCTGAAAACTCTGCCCTTGTGTTTCTGTGTATACAACAAATACACATTTTCAGAAACAATGATGTCATAGCCCCACCTTCCCCTTAAAAAACCAAGCGCTAACCCCGACAACAATAGAAATAACTAGAAAAGCACTCGGAGAGCGCAGATCTCCGCCAAGATAAGATTCGGGATCACCACACGCTCTGATATGACGGCTGAGTCTCCGCTCATGTCTGTCCATGTGGGGAACTCCTCCGCTGGCACTGCAGCTGGGTAATGTCGTGACATAAGCTTGAAAAACATTGACATTAGTTTGCAAATAAACTCCAGTTCTCATAATGACGTAGAGGGGGCAGAACCCCAGAGCAGGCGAGGAGAAATGAATGGGATTTGCCATTATAAACTTCATTGTTTTTTTGTGACGTCAGTCTGGATCAGATCCAGATGAAATTTACTGTGATGATAGAGTCATATTATATATATTATCCTGTAAATTTTGAAGTGAATCCATCGAGTGACGTCAGAGATATGATTTTTGAAAATACGGCCCAATTATGGGATTTTTCGCAAAAAATTTTTACAGCAAAATCTTCTCCTCTGCTACAACAAGTGGACATGAAAAACAGCATACGCCACATTCTTTGTTTACATCGCGCATGTTTTATGCGCTTGCTCCATGTCTTCTTCTCTGGTTGTGTATTTTTTCTATGCCAGCTTAACAGTGCCACTTACAGGCCTGGCATATGCACAACAGCTTTTTTAGTGTTTTCATGTGGACAAACTCATGTCTTGAAACGATGCCTTGTTTACAGAAAACATTTTATGAACAAAAACGTTTTCATCTCTTGGTGGACAGGGCCTCAGTTAAAGGGGACCTACAGTGGAAGCTAATAATGTTTCTTAGGATAGTGAGGAAAAGTAAAAAGCACGACTTCATTTTGACAAAAAGGTATATATAAAAGGCTGTTTCCAGGTAATGGTTTCTGTTACATGATTTTTAAAGTCAACCACTCCAAACATGCTGCAGGCTTAGTAAACTATTTACATCTTCATCATCAATATTTGCAAATCTGATAGTCCATCCTGATATTTAAAGGGGAAAGTAAATTCTGTAATATGTAGATATGTATTATTTGTAATCAAACAATACTCGAGTTCATCCATCAGATCCATTATTCTTATATCACTGCATCAGCAGTATATTTTGTTTGTCTTGAGGTTTACTGACCTGTTTATCCTCTCTGCCTTTCGTCCCTCCAGGTGAGCGCAAACGTCCTGATCTTCCTGTGCACTAACATCATTGGAATCTGTACCCACTACCCCGCAGAGGTTTCCCAGAGACAAGCCTTCCAGGAGACCAGAGGATACATCCAGGCCAGACTGCACCTGCAGAGAGAGAACCAACAACAGGTCAGTCTGCACTCTCAGTACACGCTCATCTTTTCAGTATCTGTGACGTTTTTACCAAATTTAAGCTGATCACCTCTTTTTATTGGCTTGTTTTTTTTACTATTTCAATTTTTGTGGATTAACATCCTTCTCTCCTCTAAAAATTAAAGATGAAGTACCTATCCCATTAAGTAAGAACATAAATCTTATTATTTAAAATATATTTTAAGCAGCTTATTTACATCAGTTTTATGCTCCCCAGTTCATCCTGTCAGGCTCTTTGAGACAGTCATGGTGAGTCTGTTTCTTTGACACTCGGCTCTGTTTGGGCTCCTCGTCATGACACTTAGTGGAAATTTAGATATTAGACAGATAACTCAGTCCCAGCTCTGTCTCTGCTGTAGATACACCAGGATCTTTAAGCCTATTTTTACTTTTTATCTGCCATAAAAACGTCCTTCCTGGCAGCAACACATATAAAACTGTCAAACACTCTAAAAGCTTTTACAGACAAAGAAGCCCTGTGAGGGACTTCAAGTAAAGAGCTTGTCAGGAATTAAACAGCCCACAATGTAACGTACTGTACTGTTTGTCCAGTGCTTTAGGGGGCCTAACAGACTGAATTTGTATGTTTATTACAAAATGTATTATGATAAATAAGTTTTTTACTGCAATAAAGTAATGCTTTCTTACTTACCATGTGACATGCTTTCACAATATTTTCATGAGGTAGATAAATCTTTTTTTTATATTATTTTTTGGGGCATTTTATGCCTTTATAGATAGAGAGAGTGAAAGGGGGCAAGAGAGAGTAGGAGAGGACACTCTGCATATTGACCACAGGCTGGATTCAAACCCGGGCCAGCAGAAGCATGTATATGGGTCGTGCCTGGTTGCTTACCACTCCACCAAACCAGCACCCGAGGTAGATAAGTCTTAAAAGAGCTACCCTCAGATACCTGTTGAAAAGTAGTTATAAAAAATAAATATTTGCATGAAACATTTTGCCAATATTTCATTTCCCAAACTGTTACCACAACTTTAAAAAAATAACATTGAGCAGAAATTGTTTCCTCATGAAGACCAAGCCTCATATAATTCAAAAACAATTATGAAAAACAATAATAATAATAATCACAATAATAGCATCATTTACGTAGCTCTCTGTAGAACCTGTTTGAAGCAATACAATTAGACTGTAATATTCAATATTAACAGTTAATTTTACCCCTACATTTACTAACTGCATCATGTGCAATATTGAAATATAATTTTTAAAAAGAAAATAAATCACATCTTTTTTCCCCAATATTATTCAGCCCCACAATGAGCCCAAAGAATATTTCCAATGTTTAATGTTTAATATTATTGAGCAAAAAATCACTCACCTCATTTTTTTTGTGTTTTAAAACAGGGATGATCTAATAAATGGGTTCATAAAATATAATGTTAACAAGTGATTTTCTGTAGTTTCATGTTCGATATGTACTATTCATACTTTCATTCATTTCGGTTTTATTTGTGTAGTGCATTTCATACAAATGTATCTCAATGTGCTTCACAGAGTATAAAAACAAGCTTCACAATTTAACACTGAAAGCAACACAAACATGGCATCAGAAACAAACACATAAATAGTAACATATTTACTAACATACAGTCAAAGGCTTGAGAGAAAAGCAGTGTTTAAAGACCACTCTTAAAATACTTTTTTTAACTTGTGCACATTTTTTGCTAATTGGCCTTAACCAAAAACCTCAGTGATATTTTTAGTAAATGCAGGTTAGCTGTCAGGCGCTGCTCCCCTTCAGTCTTTTCTTGTCCTTAGTTGAACCCTAAACTAAACCAGTGGTTTCAGATTGTTAGATTTTGAAGTGTAAGTTTTAATTAAAGGTCAGGCAGCCCGCTGATGCCAGATCTCTGTCTTTGCCAAGATCAAACTACACAATTTATGCTCGATCTTAGCCTGACCCAACATTCAAAGGGTTTTTTGAGTTGTTTGCTTTGAGTCGTGTGTTTAATCTCATGTAGTGTGTCATAGTGGACTACATCAACAGGCCTGTCTGGGTCACCTCATGATTCCACAAGACGGGAAGTCAAGTATTTTTTTTTATTTCATTTTATCCTCCTTTCTGTAATTTGTTGTCATGTCAGAGGTGTTGACCAATGAGAGCAAAGAGAGCTGTGCAACATTCATAAACAAACCAAAGTTGTTGCCTCAAGATGGAACTGTGAGACAGAGGAAAAGTTCTGAAAGCTCTAAAAACAATTTCTCTGCATTTATACGTTGTAGAGGCAGAAATAAGAGAAACATTAAAGAGAACGAGCAGAAGCACCTCAGTGACTATCTGCTAGCATGTAGCAACGAGCTAACATATAGTGCAACAGATTGTTGTTTTTTATTCAGTCTCTCAATACAACACATTAACACCACAAAACATTTTTTGCGACAGAAGTGACTGAAAAGGCACAGGCAGAAGCATAATGCTTTTATTTATGCCTGTCTTAATTAACTAATTAAGCTATCCTCCACATATTTATAATATATGGAAAAGAAACAAAAAACAAAACCACAATGATAAGACAGTAATATAAATCATTAAATCTAAAACATAAACAAATAATTAACAAAATCATTAACAAATCATTCTTTTAAAAACAAAAGTGTGTTACGTTTGCAGATTTATATTAGCATCTATCCATAATCTAAGCCCTACAACAGATACTTCTCCTTTTAACCATGTTTTTTTCTTTTTGTACCCTAAATTTACAGACATCTCGTAAATCATACTTGGACTCTCGTAATGAAAAAAGCCTTTGTACACAGTCTGGAAGTAACTTTGACTTTGCTCGATACAGAATTTGTATTATTTTAAAATATACCAAGTAATCAAATATCATAGCATGGGATTTCTTAAACGAAGGAATGGTATGTGCATGATAATCAGCCTTATTGATGATACGTTTTTGTAGGAGGACTATGGAATTGACTACTGTTTTATACGTTGACCCCCACACTTCCACACAGTATGATATGTAAGGAAGTATAAGCGAGCAATAAATAAAACGTAAAGCCTCATAGTTTAGAAAACCACTTGAAAAGACAAAAGTATTATTTTGTAGATATAGTACATTTCTTTCTCTGCACGTTATGGCTACTGACATAGTTACCATTGTAACAGTTGTCTGACCTCTGCATTACTTGCACCAAAGAGACAGGGATGCAAAATATTCATAAATTCTGGTTGACCTATTGTGACCTTTAAAGGGAACACTGCTGTTGTCAGGTACATTTATTTTTTATAACTGTGTGAGTGTTACATAAAGAAGAACCACAAAACTACGTTGGGTTGAGTGCAAAAAACCTCAAAGTGCTTTATATGTCCTCCAGGAAGTCTCTGTTCGGCATTTTTTCGACTATTTTATGATGCAGCAAAAGGCATTGAGCTCTCTTGCCTGTTCTATACATTTCTTCTTCTGTATGATCTGGTTCATAAAAGTGAGTATGTGCATCCACAGTAACAGGAATGTTGTCACTTGAGTCAAATATCACCCATATTTGGTTCAGTATTAGATTCCTCTGCTGTTGTTGTGTCTTCCTGAGTCCATAGCAAGAAACAGCAAAAATGTGGAATCAATGCGCACAGGTAGAGGAACACTTAGCCATTTGCTGTGTGCCAAACACAGAAACTAATGGAAAAATAAAGGATTCTGAAATTTGCTGCCCAATCATACATTTGACCCAACATAGCATCTTTCGTTTTTCCTTAAAACTCACACAATTATGGGAAATAACTGTACCTGTGAAAAGCAGCTTTATGATCTCCATAAAGATACAGAGCTGCTGGGAGCCATTTCAGCCCCGTCACTGACTATTTTCAAGTACCTCATGCAACCCAACTCTAAAAATAATGAAATACCCCTTTAAAATGAGGAGTCTTTTCAATCAAACCAGTACTTCACAAGGTTAGTTTATTAAACAGCACACCACTTGTTCCTTAAAATGCAGGTATTTACACTAACAAGGAAGAAAAGTTTTAAAAAGGTGGCGCCGTTCCCTGCCATCCTGGTATGTGTCATTATGAATCCACCATCTTTTGAGCAGTGATGTGGCTACATGCAGGAAACTTTAAAGAAGAGAATTTTCAAGAGCATCAGGCTGCGTACAATGTGTGATGGCAGTGGATGCACTCATGGTCATGACAAAGTTTTACTTAGCATTTCATTATTGCATCTTGTTCACACTTATAAAGAAAACAAACTTTTTAGTGGAAAAAAAGGTGTTAAAAGAGTGTCTTGCTCGCCAGGATTTCACTGTAGCTGTGCTGCATTTTCCTGCACCTCTGTGAATATGTTATGGCAGAGCAGCTGAAGATGAGGTGAGGTTGTTATTTAATGCCTGTTTGGTTGTTCCTGTTTTTGTTTGTTTATTTATCATTTCAAAAAAATCCTGATTTTATCCCTAACACTGAAAAGACATGATATTCTGAACAGGCTGCTTAAAGGAAATAGAAGCTCAAATATTCTCTCATGTATCAGGTGTGAAACCCAGAGCCTGTTTTGATGTGACGTAACACTCGACACTCTGCACACAGACAGCAGCGCCGTGAGTGACATGATCTGCATTTTGTCTCTTTTTTTCCGTGTTTTCCAGGAGCGTCTGTTGCTTTCAGTGTTGCCAAGGCATGTTGCCATGGAGATGAAGGCTGACATCAATGCCAAGAAGGAAGACATGATGTTCCACAAGATCTACATCCAGAAACACGACAATGTCAGGTCAGATGAGACGCCGGCGTCAAAGGATGTTTGAAGCAACAGTTATTCTGATTTCATCTACAGTTTGATATAATTTAGCCTGCTGTGGGGCTGGACAAAATAACATAATATGATGTGTGTTTGAAATAAAACAAAACTAAAAAGAAAATGAATCATTTTATTAGATAAGGGTTAAGGCAGTGTTGTTTATTTTGACTGAAAATAATGTTTTACTTTTCTTCTGACTTTCTCTGGCTGTTAGTGAGTCCAACGTTAGATGACTTAAATCCAAAATTAAGCTAGAAAAAACAGTCACAGTCAGAACTTCCAACAGTAAAGGCCAAGGGGATAAATTAAATGATTTGGTTTTAGCTTCTTAAGCTTGCATGCAGAAAACTTGATGGAAAAAATGTTTTTTAAATAATCATTGAAAGATAATCACTTACAACCTGAATGAGGTGATCAAAACAGAGATGTGCTTCAGTACTATTTAACAACATAATAATAAATTCAACAGCTAATTGATGATTTAAAGTGATCATGATTTTCAGGAACAAAGCAATTTACAGTTTAAGTCAAGAGTTTCGGCTTTTTCATAGATTTTAATTTCATATCTGTATCTGCTACAGGGGTTTAAAGATAAATGTAAATGCTGAAATTCTGTGCAGTTTTCAGAAACCCAGATTTTGGAAGGTCATTTTCAAACAAAATTGAAGTTTTTGATAGGGATGCGCAATAATTGGATTTCAGCAATGTTTAATTTCCTTCATTTATTCTTCGTTTGTACTCGAGAGATTTCTAGAAGGCAAGTGTTTTCAAGATCATCAAAAGACAGTAAAGTATTGGAGGACAAACAAATGCAAAATGAAAAAAAGAGAGAGAGATGGACACAGAGCAGCTAAAATTAATTAACTTTAGTATTTTCACAATGCTAAGATGATTTAAAGGTGCAGTGTGTAGAATTTGGCAGCATTTTGCCGAACAGAAACGGTGAATATAGGATATAATGTTTCTGTTTGTATGTAAAGTCCGTCAAAATAGGAGTACAATCATCCCCTTAAAACGTTTGTTTTATATTTATTTAGTTAGAAAAAGCTTCAAAAACTGTGCATTACCGTGGGCCGCGTTCATGTAGGCCGACATAACAATCTGCCATGTTGTCTACGGGTGGATTTTAGGGACAAAAAGAACGAAACGCGAATCTGTCCGCTGGTTCTGAAATCTACCTGGAATGCAGGCGAAGAAGAGGAGAGAGGACGGCGGTGGATGTAGAGACAGTTGTTACTCTGCACTAGGGATTTAAATTGTGTGTATTTTACAGTTAAAGCTTTTGAACCCTAGCCCTTTTGGTCTTCACAGGCCTCTGTTGCTCAGAGGCCTGTGAAGGCCATCTATCGTTCTATCGTTCTAGAATCTGAACGATAGATGTCGCTCAAATGCCAAATTCTACACACTGCACCTTTAAAGGAATAATTAAGCAAGAGTCAAACTAACATGCATTGAAAAAACTGTGGAATTAAACAAAGTGAATTAAGTGTTAATTCAAAGGTGAAATGCTGAAATTTCCAAAATTATCGCCAATACTGATGAAGATACTGATATTTTAGGTCTAGAGCTCAAAACTTCTACTTTACTAATATTGGCCTGTCTCATCTATTCAAGGCAGAAAATAAATGCAAAACAAAAAGTAATATTTCATTTCCTATAAAATGATACTGTGAATGTTTAAGTTAAAGTTGCCCCAGTAATATTGGTATCGATCAGTATCTGACGTTTAAACGTGATCGGTTTACCACCTGTGGATTAACCTCATGTTTACTTGTGTCCGCCCGTCTACTGCTCCTGACGCTCTGTCATCCTCTTAATTAAACTGAAGTAGTGTCACCGAAACTTTGTATTCAGTCCATTAAGTCTCAAATATTAGTCCAGGTCTAACTCTGTACAGAAATTCATGCAGAGACAGAATAAAAGCTAATCAGCTTAGCTAAACGAGTGACACATTGCTCCAAAACAAATGCACCTCTTGTTTAGTGATGCATTTGAGGTCCAGTCATGAACACTGATGCTTTCATGTTCGTTGGGTAAAATGAGTAAATGAGTACGAACATGATCTGTTTAAGTGTATTTCACAGAGTTGGAGGGTTAGATTAAAACTTGAATGAATAATTTTGAGCGGGGGTGAAACTTTTCTTGGCAATATAAAATTATTACATTAGTAACATTATGTCAGTGAGTTAATATTCTTAAATCTGTTACCTTTTCTTAAATAATTATTAGCATTACTCTGTCTGTTAGATTGAATTGATAGTTTTAGTTAGTCTGTCAATTATTTTGTTGATTCACATGATGAAACAAGTGGCAAATCGGTCGCTCACTGTGATAATAAACTTTTCAGGCCATTATCTAGATTGTGCCAATAATATCATGCATTCCTAGTTTTAGACAGTTATTTGCAGGGTCGAGGAGAGTTTAACTCACAGTATTTAAGAGAAATTGAACTTTTGACAACCTAAGTATGTGGAATATTTGGCATGGTTTTGTATATTTTTGACAGTAAGTAGCTTTTCTGTAACTTCTGATTGTCGGAAAACTCAAAACAACTTTCACTGTTTGACAAGAAAGTCTATTTTGTTGCTATTTTGGCCACAGGTGGCCATATCATTTTAGTTTTTAACAAAACAGTGTTAAAGTAAATACTTCCGGTGTTGTGACAACCATTGGATATTTACTTCTAGTATATATATAGTGTATTTCTTTTCAGCTAAGACATACTGAGGTATGGTTTTGGTTTCCATTGCCCAGCCCTACTCTGATGTAAAGTATCCAAAGCTTCAAAACAGCACAGCATGCTAAAATGTGATGCCTGTTCCCACAAAATCAACAGAAAACAAACATTTACCAAATTATTTTTTAGACTGATTTACCAGCATTTATGCACATACACTCACACCCACACACAAACAAACTCATAAACATACATGCGAGTGTGCTCACAGAGTCAGAAAAGGGTAGAGAGGTTTGGCAGAGTGGAGGCTAATTAACACTAGTGAGGGAATACTTAATCACCAGCAGCCAAGATAAGATAATCCCCAAAGATGGAGAGCTTCAGCACACATTCAATTACAGCACTGAGCAAACACACCACTCACAGTCCCTATGTTCCTCTTACACACATGAACACACATGAACACGTTACACAGATCCTCTCCAGGAAACATTCAGGTCAAACTTCCTGCCTCTCTCAATGTCAGCAGATCTAACACCAGCATGCCTCCATACACTACTGTTTCTAATAATTAAAATGTTTATCTTTTTAGGACTGATTGTATTTTTTCCTGTCTCTCTGGACTGTGTCCTCAGTATCCTGTTTGCAGACATCGAGGGTTTCACCAGCCTGGCCTCTCAGTGCACGGCTCAGGAGCTGGTCATGACACTAAATGAACTGTTTGCACGCTTCGACAAGCTGGCATCGGTAAGGAGCTGCAGAATCTTTTCATACTGTATCATGTTTGGCTGAGCTGTAGTGACAGTTTGACTAGTTAAAAGATTTAAATGTGCTGGATTTGCCTCCAGAGTCAGTCTAAATTACAGCACTGAGTTGTTCCAGTTATGAGCAAGTTTGCACATAGAGTGGTTTGAACATGAGCTAAAACCTGTGACAAAGTTCAACTTCTTCCAACATTTAAACTGTTGGACCAGCTGAGATGGCTCCAATGTTGGCTAAAGTTATAATTGAAATATTGTAGCTACTTTCTAGTAGGTGTTACATCTTCCATAAGATATTGTTTCATTGTAATGGTTTTGAAAAGTGGAATATTTTAGCTGTGTTTCCACCAAGCAGTTCAGCCTGGTACATCACGCAATTACTGGTGTTTCCACTACCGGATAGAAGAAAAGGTACCCAAATAACTGACCCGTGTCATCCCACATGCCTCACCATGTTCAAATAAGCCGTGGATTTAGAGTTATTTGTTCACTGTTGTTGCTGTAAAAGAAAAGAAAGTCCTCATGTAACAGTGCTCCATGGAGTGCTGGGACACCTCCATTATTACTCTTTGTTTACCACTGTGCGCTGCGTTGCGCAGCTGTGACATCATGCATTTCTGTAGCTGGCGTTTCCCTCTTCTCTCCACCCTCAAGTGAAGGTACACCAGGCAGTGGAAATGTGAACAAGATCAGGGTTATTCTATGTTTGTCTTTCCAAAAGTTATGGTGAATGACGCACTAGCCTCATGCTAATGCTAACAGCAGTCGTCATGGAGTTGTTTCTCGCTCAAATTTCTTCAGAAAGGCAGTTTTTGTTTTCAGAGCTTGACAGACTTCAAAGCAACTCTTAACTCTTCTTCTGCTTTACTGTTCGGTTTGTTTACATCTTTGATAGTCAAGGATGCAGAGAGTTCGGTGCTCTTATTGGTCAACCCATCTGACATCACAAGACAAAAATTAAACATGCTAGACTTTTTGTTGGGGAGACCCAAGTTGTCCGAGACGGGGTCTTTGTTGTTGCTCACCATGACACTATACAACATGAAACAAATGATACGTCGGGTGCAAGGTTGATGTTTTTTTCAATTTGTTTGAAGGTCAGTGCTGACCATAAGTTCTGTGGCCAAACGAAAGTTTAATGAAACTTACAAGTTTTGTTCACCATGATTACCTTCACAGATAAACACAGCTTTGACTTTTAAGCATTAACTTAATCTGTAAGAGTAAAGAACTATTGTCAGGCTAATGCAGAACAACATGGCGGATCTACTGAGAAGCTGCTACTACACTTCCAACATGTAACTTCAAGTTGTAGCTTCTTTTTTGAGGATTTCATCCCAATCAAATGATATAACCAAGTTGGTGCTCCAGGCTGCGTCTATTGTGTTTGTCATAGCTTTAATTTAAAAACAATCTGAAATTATAAGGTAAGGGTCTCCAGTCATTTCTGTAGTCCTTATTAGCAGTTTGTAAGCAAATGTCCCTTTAAAGACAATATGAGGCTTTGAAATTAGAAAGTGGGATACTTTTGATGCAATTTACTTTGCAAAAAAAAACGTTTAAACCTTGTAAGCATATGATAACCACAGACCTTATTAAGGGCACTTATCAGAGGGAGTTCATTTGAATCCCATAAGCTTTGGGACTGGGGAACCAAATGTACTAAAATGTTGACTTGCTTTTGTGTTTGGGACTTACTCCTGCACCAGTGTTATTCAGGCACTGATGGGTCCTGCAACCCTGCAGACGGTTTTATTGGCTGTTTGTCATTAATAGTGCACTCTTTGATTAAATATGTCTCTCAGAAATATGAGCTCTTTGTTATAAGTCCTGTTTTTTTTTTGTCCATGAGTTTGTATGATTTAGTCTGTCCGGCAATGGCAACTGTAAAATGACCACATGTAGCTGACAAATTCACCATTTTATGTCACTGTTTGTATTTTCCATTGGATGTAGATTAGGGTTGTTAGCTTTAGTTATCACCTAATCATAATTTTATGACATTTACATGCATTCTCTGCCTATTTATTTACTAATTACAGTAAGAAGTTTCTTTCAGTCACTAGCCTCTTAAGAGACAATGAAACATTAAGGCAGGGCATGAAACTCATTTTATCTGCAATAATATTTGGACAGTAGTTTAGACGATTTGCTCTACGAGCTAACATGAACCACATGTCTCAGTGGTGTAACCAGTTAAGGACACAACTCAAGTTGGAACCTTACTGGTCTCGTCCCAGGGTTTTGTGTGGACTCTCTAGTGCACCCTGAGACTTGACTTGAGCATAAATGATGTAACAAGGCACGGATGCTTGATGAGGGACTGTGTCTCTGTGTCAAGGGAACAGCATTTTCTTGACAGTTATATATGGATATTTTCTCATCCAGTTCTCGTAAAGAAAGCAAATATCTCTTAAATGATCAACTTTTCTTGATTTTTTTGATCCAAGAAAACTTGTTCTGGCCTACTAATAATTTTCTTTTCCTCTCTTGTCCTCCCATCATCAGGAGAACCACTGTTTACGCATTAAAATTTTGGGTGATTGTTATTATTGTGTATCCGGGCTGCCTGAACCTCGTGCTGACCACGCCCATTGCTGTGTGGAGATGGGAGTCGACATGATAGAGGCCATCTCGTAAGTTAAAATGATGTTAATCGACCCTTTTTGGTGTGCTATGTTAATTGTTTCAATTTAAAGCCATGGAATAGACACTGATCTTCTGTCCTGTGTGTCTGCAGGCTGGTGCGAGAGGTGACGGGGGTAAACGTAAACATGCGTGTTGGCATTCACAGCGGGCGTGTGCACTGCGGCGTGCTGGGACTCAGGAAGTGGCAGTTTGATGTGTGGTCAAATGATGTCACACTGGCGAATCACATGGAGGCAGGAGGCAAAGCAGGGTGAGGATGTTTGTTTGAGTTTAGTTAGTGGATATAGCTATGTATTTTTTTCACGTACGCTATATATATTCCAGAAATTGTGCTTAAAAGGGCTTTTTCTCCTTTTGCCTGTTGTTTTCTTCCAGTGTTTGATTTTTGAATTTACTGTATGTTTTTATTCATTATCTTTTTTATGTTTTCTAGTTTGTTCTGGTTTTTATTCAAACAGATGTAGTTTCATATTTTCCGTGTATTATAATATATAAATTCAAGACCTGACATTTTTAAACATTTTCTGGCTTCTCAGGTTCTTCAAATACCAAAACCATTAAAGATATGTCTTATCTTCAAACACAGGTCCACATACTAATACTAAGATTTTACTTCACATTCCTTGTGTATTTGCTTCTGCAGGAGGATACACATCACCAAAGCTACCTTGCAGTATCTGAACGGAGATTATGAGGTGGAGCCAGGCTTTGGAGGAGAGAGAAACGCGTATCTGAAGGAGAACAGCATCGAGACATTTCTAGTCCTCGGCTGCAGCCAGAAACGGGTCAGTGTGCTAAATAAACACAGCTGTACGGAATGAGATGAGTTGAAATGAGTTGGTATAGCCTGCTTGCAGAAAACTATACATCTATTTTTTTACAATAAATAACACCATTATATTTTTGCTTTTTCTTTTGCTCATTTATATTTTCCTTCTCTTTCTAAATCATTAGTATGCGATAATAGCTTTCTGGGAAAATTTTAAACTTAAAAGAAAAGGGGATGTATATGCACTTTACTTCCTCTGAGTGTAGGAACAGGACAAGTCCGAAATCAGCAGCAGAAAAGGAAGGCATGCCTGCAAACTTACTTAATACCACACAAAGGTTTATTTATCACAATGTTTGGACAAAGAAACATTGTGATAAATACAATTTTTTTGTAGCAGTATGCAGGCGTGCATTCATTTTCTGCTGGAATATGAACCATGCCACATGAACTTACTTACTCTTCACTTCACACCGAGTTTGTTTCATGCTTAGTGTGGGTATATCTTTGTCATTGATAAGAGGTCTTAAAGAATGTTTTCATGCAGGTCCAGTTTATTTCAGTTTTGTACAGTTATTGTTTATGTTTTTAGTGATTGACACCATCAGTGTTGTGGTCAGATTTTCACACAGTAGTGATGCAAACAGATGACGCTAAAGCTAACTATTAGCTACCCTCAATGCTGTCAATGTAGTGGTTAAATTTTCTTTCTGGGTTTATTTTTTATCACTAATAAACATGTTGTTTATTCATTGTTACTGTGCGGTGCATGCTTACATATGTATACAAGCATCACACATTTCTTGTGTGACAGAGTGATTGAATGGGAATTATGCTTTAGGGATTTATGTCACATTCTACCTCGTATAACAATGGCACTTTAACTCTTGCACTTTTAAAAATGCACTTTAAACAATATTTATTGCTACTCGCTGCACTTTTACTATTTAAGATTGTATTATATTGATATCTGTGTTGTTGAGGGAGGCACACTGGCACAGCAAGTAGTGCACATGCCTCACAGCAAGAAGGTTGCTGGTTCAATCCCCAAGGTGGTGAGTATGGAGTTTGCATGTTCTCCCAGTGTATGTAGAAGTTCTTTCCAGGCACTCCGGCTTCATCTGACAGACCAAAAACATGCTCATTAGGTTAACTGGTGACTCCACATTGCCCTCAGGTATGAGTGTGAGTGTGAATGGTTGTCTGTCTCTCTGTGTGACCCTGTGATCAGCTGATGGCCGGTTCAGGGTAAAACCTGCCTCTCGCCCAGTGTCAGCTGGGATAGGCTTCAGCCCACCCGTCACCCTGAATGGAGAAGCAGTGTAGATAATGGATAGATGGATGTATTGTATACAACCTGCTAAGGGACCACAGATGCAATGTAGCACTTATGCTAACTCTGTCGTACTTACGTCTGTATTGTATACTGCTGTTTATTAATGTGCAGTGTCTTATCAAATAACCATTAAATTAAACAATGTTGCAAGTACATGTGCTATGTAAAACATGAGGACAGTAGACACACATCACAGACATGGTGTAGCAGAGTGGTAAGCACCAGGCATGACCCATATATATGCTTCTGCTGACCCGGGTTCGAGTCCAGCCTGTGGCCAGTTTGCAGAGTGTCCTCCCCCTGCTCTCTTGCCCCCTTTCACAAGCCTATCCACTGTCACTCCCTCCTCACAATAAAGGCACAAAATGCCCCCCCCCCCCCCCAAAAGAAAATCTTACCAAAAAAAAAAAAAACAGAGTTACAGCCAATATGTGTTCTAAGTTTATTAATGCAATATTCAATGTCATATTGTTCTCATGCCACGCAGGCCAAAAGCAAATACTGTATGCTTTATATGAAAATCTACAGAATATATGAAGCATGTTTGGTCCAATCCTGTAATAACATCTGAATTTATGAAGTGCATTACACAGATCATATGGTATCCATCAGCATAATCAGAAAATACTTTTATTGATTGAACTTTTCGGCACTAAAGCTGCTTAAAGCTGGTGGAGGTGATGTGCAGGTCATCAAGCTGAAGACTGTCATGTGAAGAATAGCGGAGACATTATAATAACAACAGATTTGTGAATGAAGTAATCTTCTTGATCCTGAGCTGACTGCGACACTTCTCTGTGGGCATCACAAAATCCAGAATAAATAAGGATTCTTCTTGTGTATTTAGACACTTGTACAGTTATTGACTGTGTTGTTTGGAGAACAGTTGGTCAAGCTTTCATGTTCCTCCCTCTGAGCAGAAGGAGGAGAAGGCGATGATGGCGAAAATGCAGCGGACGAGAGCCAATTCTAACGAGGGGCTGATGCCACGCTGGGTCCCAGACAGAACCTTCTCCAGGACCAAAGACTCCAAAGTCTTCAGACAAATGGTGATGCTCCAAATCAATACACATCCACAGACATTGCAAGCTTTTCTGTGAGAGTCATGTTTTCTCTTTTTCTCTCCTTCAGGGGATTGATGAGACCTCCAGTAAAGACAAGTGAGTACTGAGTCTTGAGGAGAATAATACATTTCATTTTTAGGTGCCTTTTTAAGGATGCTAGGCTACCCTCAAAGGGCAGAGTTAAAACAAAAAAAAGAGGGGCACTGATTGCTTAGTGGTTAGCACATGCACCACACGTACAGAAATTCATGGCCAGGGTGAATTAAAATCCAGTTTATGTCCGAGGCCTGGATGATGTATCCATGAAATCAATTTAAAAAAAAAACTAAAACCGAGATGTATTTATATTTATACATATTTTTTGTATATGTAGGTTTCCTTCAAACAGAAACAACACCAGCCTGAAGGTTGTTGCACTGTCTGAAGATAGAAATACTTGACATAGTCACTATTGTCATAATTGTGGGCCCTGGCCTTTTTACACAGGCACATTTCTAGCCTTATATTTTTAAAAAATGATAATGATATGGGAGTTTTATTTTCATGTTTTCTAAAAACAGTGCAGCTGTCAGTATGTAGACAAGCCTCCAAAGTGTATCTTGCAGGTGACTGGACGATCGTTCCATTAATCAAATTCATTTCAAGCCAATCAGGTAATGTTGCAGGCGGGCGCGACCGCAGTGGCATAGAATACAAAATGTAAGCCACCTATTAGAACTAAAATCTCGCAAAAAAACATGTCAGTAGTGGGGCGAAAATACCCTTATGTTGAGAAGTAATTTGAGCGTTGTTGTTTGTTCTTCATGTCATAATGAAATGCAGTTCAGATCTGAGAAAACTGCGACTGAAGCTGTTAGCATCCATGCTAATCTCTGTCACTTCCTGCTGTTGCTTGCTTGTAGCTCCCACCTCTTCCTGCTCTAAAGGACTCTGATCAGGTGGATCCATCTGATGCGCAAGGTTATGTCATTAGTAGTTGAGAGATACAAAAAAAATATTAAATTTGAAAATCAAATTTTATGTGTAAATATTGGAGAATTTATTTTTAGGCCATTTTACCCAGGCTTACTTTTCCTTTGCTGCATGTTTTCCCTCCTTTTACAACTTGATCAATGGATCCTCAGGGAAATAGCTGTGGGGAGACAAGCAGAGACTAGAATATGCAGGAATGTAAATATCTGAGTTTAATCAAATGAATGTGGCCAGCTGGAAAGGATTTTACACAGTTAAAAATACCACATGCTTCGACATTTATTCAACCTCCTCATTTTGTTTTTGGTTACAGCCGTGGTGTTCAGGAAGCCATGAACCCTGAGGACGAGGTGGACGAATTTCTGGGGCGAGCCATCGATGCTCGCAGTATTGACCAGCTAAGGAAAGACCACGTGAAGAAGTTTCTCCTTACCTTCCAGACCTCGAGCCTGGAAAAAAAGGTTCAAACTAAGATTTTTGTCTGTTTAAAAATAATATACTGTTTTTCACAGGACAGAAGGAAGTCTACTGTTGCTCATATCTGACTATTCTCTTCTTTTTTTCCTTTTGAAGTATTCCAAAAAAGTGGACGATCGTTTTGGAGGCTATGTGGCCTGCACTCTGCTAGTATTCTGCTTTATATCATTCATACAGATTGTTGTCTTTCCACAGTGAGTACTTCATAAACTTACAAACTATACATTGCACACTGTTTTCATGGGTCTTATCTGTGGTTTGGTTCACTTGACCTGCAGCGAATGTTAAAAAGTTAAGTCAGTGCGTTTACATGCATTGCATACAAGCATTGTTTGGTCAGCTAGGCCATTTCACTGGACTTCTGTCCTAGTTCCAGAATAAAAGCACTGAAGAAGAATCATTTTATTGCTGGAATATTTATGTCTCTGGTACAGTAAACAGCAACAGGCCCCCTTACAGCTAGATACTGTGGGATATTTTTCCTGTAGACCTATCACATCACATACTAAACCATCTACAGAACAAGTTGGCAAAAAACAAACCAGTTTAATGTCAGATAATAACATGAAGAACACTCTAGCTCATAGTAAATGTTGCACTTAACTGTTGCAAGCCAGTTATGGACTGTTAGGGATGCTCAAAGAGCTCATGGTGTGTTTCATTTACCTCAGAAGTCGGACATGGGAAGAAGGAATTATGTCACATCCCAGTAAAACGCATTTCAGTGACGAGCTACCTGAACATCGTCAGAATTCCTAGTATGAAATTCCAACTAAAGGGGGCTTACCCAGTGATGTATCTGAATCAGACATCTAAGATTAAATGGAACGTACCATTAGGCCAACTTGGGGCAAAGAGAAGTGGATACAAGGCCACCTATCCCTGTATGCAGAGTTTGTGCCGGTTCATCTGTGAGAGGGGTCTTGCATGTCCAAGTTTGCATCAAGCTGCAGTTTTTAGTTCATTTTCTATCCCAAGACTTAAAATGAACACCACCTCCAGTCAAATAAAATGCCAATATGTATATATTTTGGTTGAAAATGGTATAATCGAAGATCAGTTGATAAATACACGGAGCGCACTCACTCTGCCCCTCCTGTTTGTCAAATATGGTAGAGACACACTCATGCACTGTGCTGTGGAGCACGCCTGTTATGTTCCTCTTGTGAACACGCTGGTGGTTTTTTGAGATCTCCTATTAAATGCCCTCTTTGTTCAGTTTGTGTGACTGTACACTATGTTGTTTGATAATGCTCTCCAAAAAATAGAACAAATCTTCTTAGGACCACACTGTGGCCAGCAGAGCTCTGTAAGAGTAAACTGATTCCCTTTGTGTGATGGTCTGATCTCGTGAAATTTGAAGAATGATTTCAGTCACCCTAACATGTACATCATATAATCAAGCTGTCCAGCTTTAACAGTAAAAACAAAAATAATCTTTTTTTTACATTATCGAAACATGCTGATAGTTACCCTCAGTGCTGAACTATCAAGGCAGAGGTCCAGGTCAGAAATGTTCAGTTTGTGTTGTTGGGGATGTCAGATACTCGTGATATCCCCAACAATACAAAAGAGCTACTAAAAATAACAAGAGTTCTAAATTTGCAGGTCTCTGTTTGTCTGTATGAATAATTATAACAGCTATAGGTAGAAAATGCCAGTTTAATTTTGTGCAGAAATGAAAAAGCTGTGTTTAGAAAAATGTGAACGCATATGAAAGAAATTAAAAAATAACTGTCCAAAGTGAATCCTTAGCTTTTTACAATAAATGTAAAACATGTATGACACTGAAAAAACTGACATTTGAAAAGCAAGGTCAAGCTGCAGCTTTAGAAGGACCGTGGGTCAGAATGGCTGTCGTACAAGATGGTGTAGTTGTGGCCGTAGGGCGTTAAGTTGTAGTAAAAATGCTGAGGTACTCGTAAGCAGTGCAGAATGGGTGGTTGTAGGTGCAGCTGTGGTGGTTGAAGTTCCAGCCCTGATGGTTGTAGGATTTGGTGTGATGTTGGCAATAATACTGCAACTTTCTTGGCAAGACTGTGGCGATTTAATGGCAGCACTGCAATATGACTCCAATTATAGTGCAATCTAATGGCCAAAATAATTGTGCAATATGACAAAAGCAAATGTACTGCTTATTTTTTTTTATTTACTACTTACATGGTTGCAATTTATGGCAATAATACCACAATTTCATGTAAATATTACTGCATTTATGTTGAATTGAGACAATGCAGTATAGCTGCAGTTTTTTGGCAGTTCAACTGCAATGTCCTGGCAATATGACTGCAATTGTTGTTTAGCAATATCACTATAATTTTATGATAATCTTATGGTAAGCGTATGGTAATCTGGTGGCAATTATAATGCATTGTTACAGCAATATCACCGAAATTTAATGGCAATTATACAACAATTAAATTAATTATATCATTAATTTTGTGGCAATAATAGTGAAACATGACCAGAAAGTTTAATGCATATTTATATACAACTACTTACATGATCACAATTTTGATGGCAATAATACCACGGTTTTATGACAACATTTCTGCAGTTACCTCAGAACTGGAAAGTGCAATATGACTGCAAGACAATTTAACTACAATTTTCTGGCTTCATGACTGCTATTTTATGGCAATAATACTACAATTTCATGGTGATAGGGACTTTGTGATCTTCAGGCTGCATCTTTTCTAGGCTCTTGTTCAGCTTAGGTCTAATCATTCTGTCCATGATTCAGTTTAATTCAACATCACAGTGCTCAACAATGGCAGAATGAACCTGTCTAATACGGAAAACATCACAAACATGACTGAAGGCTGATCATCAATGAAAAGATTATTCCCCCCTGTTGATCTTGTTAAAAATGATTTGATTGACAGCCCTCACAGCAGCCCGAGTGAATCAGACAAACATTGTCTTTGCTCAAGCATCGTCAGCGTCTCTTTATAACTTTGTTTTGTTCTCTCCCCCTGCAGCACCCCGGTCATGCTGGGAATCTATATCAGTATCTTTATCATACTCGCCAACATCCTTTTCATCTGTGCCATTTATTCATGCATTAAGGTAATACAGACACATGATAAATAACACATACATGATATTATTGACTCAGTTATCTAACCCTGTTCATTTCCTCTTTAAGCTCTTTCCAGCTGCGATGCAGACTGTTTCAAAGAAGATTGTTCAGTCACGCACCAACAGCACCCTGGTTGGAGTATTTACTATCATCCTTGTTTTCATCTCTGCCTTTGTTAATATGGTGAGTGATGCTAACACAAACACAGAGGCGGTTAAACCACACAGCAAACCAATGATGCGTAACACTGCTCATGTCTGTATGTACAGTTTTCCTGCGACACCAAGAGCTTGGAGCAGTGTGTTGCCGAAAAGCTCAACACCTCTGCCAACCTGGTGACGCCGTGTCTGATCCGCAGCTTGAATGTTTCCATTGATGGGGGTCTAGAGATCTGTCCGAGCCAAGGCCCCTCCTGCCCCTTTCCCGAGGTGAGTTCATTGTTGTGTCGCCACTTCACCGTTTGTGTTCCCTACGCAACAGGTCCGAGCGTTTCCGCGAGAAAATGTCACATTAGCATTTGTGTTTTCAGTGAGATCTGTTGACGATAAACACCTCTTTGTGACAGCGCTCTCCGGTTTGTGTTTCAGTATTTCAGCTACAGTGTGCTGCTGACGCTGCTGGCCTGCTCCGTGTTCCTGCAGATCAGCAGCATAGGGAAGCTGGTCCTCATGCTGCTCATCCAGCTCACCTTCCTGCTGCTGGTCGAGTGGCCACAAGTAGCACTATTCGACAACGCAGACCTCTTTGTCACCTCAAATGCCATGTAAGTGACACATACTGGTTTCTAATAAAAGAGAGTGTGCAGGGTTTTGTCATATGTAGAGATGTATCAGTTTTAAAGATTAGAAAAGACACTTATGAATATGTTTTACAGCATAATTTAGCTGATGACCGACTCTGATACTGATGCTCTTTCTTTATTCTGTGTTGGTCATTCTTGTTCTGTTTTCCTGGTTTTCAAATAACCTGATCTGACTGGACATATTTGAATTATTGTAATTGGTCTGTCTTGAAATACTGATGAATTAAGTCACTCAGACTGGATGCTGCTGAACCCCCTTATGGTGCATTACCTTTACCTGGGAACTCAGATGCTAGAAGTGGGAATTACGTCACATCCCACTTAAAGGCAGAGTTGGTAGTCACGGAAAACTAGCATGAATTTCAATGTAGCATCTCCTCAGTACTCCGTCTAGCTTGATGTTTCTTTCGTGGGTTTTTTTTACTTTAATTTTGACTATATTTTGCGTTTTGTTTTTGTAAAAGTGAAGTGATTTATATGAAAGAAGATAAAGAACTGGCAGGAGGACAGTAGTTTATTTTATAGGGATAGACTATATTATACTTTAATTTTTAAGCCATATTGGGCAGGTAAAACCTTGTTAAAATTGTATTGTCTGTGTTTGCAGATGTGAATATTTCTGCCCCTGGTTGTAGCCAATATTGGGCGCATGTATCTGCCATATACAGTATATCTGGTATATCAGCTGCAATATTAACAGAATGTATGAATAAATTAATTTGATAAAGAGATATTGATGGTTTAATGAAATAAATAATGAATTAAAAATCGACACAAGTCATTTATTAGTGAATGAAATGTTGTTTGACTTTTTTCACATGGGTTTCTAATACCAATCAATTGCCAAAATGAATTAAAATGGTCAATTATGTTACTGTAGAGACTTCACACTCTTAAATAAAAACAGGTATCAGTATCAGAGAGTTTGGAAATATCAGCATATCAGAGTTTGGCAAAAATCCCACATTCTTCATCCCTTACATTGTTTTCATCATTTGCACTGATACAAAAAGAAGTGGCTATAATTTTGAGGATAGAGTCACACGGTTGACCTCCTACAAGCTCGTGTGTTTATCCTTCCAAACAGATGCAGTTTTTGACTCTATCAAGTAAAAGTCCTAAAATCATAACTAAACTGTGTTTCTGAGCTGAACGAAAAGGATTTGTCTGTAAATCTCATTTGGATGTACGCCTTTACCATAGCAGAGTCGTTCATTTGCACTGTATTTGATTTCAAATTCTAACCTTTTTTGACTCTTTAGTTTTATTCTAAAGTATTTTTTTGTGATATTTTCTGACCTCTTTGAAGACTTGTTGTTGGGGATGCACAATATTATTTTTATAATGTGGGCATCAGCAGATATTGGCCTAAAAACTTAAATATCTGCTGGTATTTAAAATTTTTTACAGCTGATGTATTGACCATACACATCGGTCATATACAGTATATCACATATTGTAGTTCTAATCTGTTCTTACACAAATATACTGTCACATTGGAAGCAGCAAGTCAATATTTGTAAAGTTAAGACTTTGTGCTGTTGACCAAAAATATCAGTATCAGACAAAAAAATCAGTACATGGGATATCAGCAAAACTCAAAAATAGTACATTCCTGGTTGTTGCCTTTCACTCCAGAGTGATGACCGTTAAACCTTTTATTATATATTTTATAATGTAAATCAATAACAAAAGGGGATTTAAAATTTAGATGCCTTTATTAACCCAAAGCCTTATCAAGACAGGATGTATTATAAGTATCAGTATCAAACTTTTAGTATTAAACCAGACACTGGACAGCAATGTGTTGATTCTTCCAAATAAATTTGTGTTTCAAAAATAAAAATGATAGGACTGTTTCTGTTTATGCAGTTACACTTTTGGCAGTGCGCAGTTTTGTTTTGTACAATTCTTCTAACTGTATTTTCATGTATTCATTTCTTTTTCAGCAATCTAAATGAAACTATTGCTCAATGGTAAGATGTTAAATATATAAGGATTATTCAGAGACAGAACTGATACATAGATACAACAGTGAGTATTTTTTTCTAAATTAATTAACGTCTTTTTTTGTTTTTGTACTTTTAAGGTCCAGTTCTAATGACACTTCAGAACAGTGGTAAGATCACATTTAGAGTGACTCTTCATTGATAAAAAGTTTCCTGTAACCTTCGTTTTTTTTTACCTCGAGCTCGTTTGTGTCTCTTTTTCAGCCCAATATTTGTGACCAAAGTGTCCCTGAGGGTCATGACTCCAGTGATCCTCACTGTCTTTGTCCTGGCACTGTACCTGCACGCCCAGCAGGTGGAATCTACCGCACGCCTTGACTTCCTGTGGAAATTACAGGTATACACATATTCCACTAGAGGGCGCCATCCTACCATCTGAAATATTATAACTGCATCTCATCGCTTTCTCTTGAAAGCTTTGGACAAGAGGTCTGACCTAAAGTGTCAAAATAGATCATCTGAAGGTTTTCCTGGACTTACTGTAAACTCTTTTATAAAAGCTGAATATATATCTAACAGAGATTCTCTCCTCTCAGGCCACAGAGGAGAAGGAGGAGATGGAGGAGCTGCAAGCCTACAATCGTCGCCTTCTCCACAATATTCTCCCAAAAGATGTGGCAGCTCACTTTTTAGCTCGTGAGCGGCGAAACGATGAGCTCTACTATCAGTCCTGTGAGTGTGTGGCCGTCATGTTTGCCTCCATCAGCAACTTCTCAGAGTTCTACGTGGAGCTGGAGGCCAACAACGAGGGCGTGGAGTGTTTAAGGCTGCTCAATGAGATCATCGCTGACTTTGATGAGGTATAATTAGACGACTGATGTCTGTGAGGTCTGTTGTTTTTAAGAGAAAGATGGCAAACTGAATTAATGTCTATACCTTTTGTTTTCAGATTATCAGTGAGGAGAAGTACAGGCAGCTAGAGAAGATCAAGACCATCGGCTCCACCTACATGGCGGCCTCTGGTCTAAATGACTCCACCTATGACAAGGAGGGCCGCTCTCATATCACCGCACTGGCCGATTACGCCATGAGGCTGAGGGAGCAGATGAAATACATCAACGAGCATTCCTTCAACAACTTCCAGATGAAGATAGGTAAGCTGAGGCTGCACGTTGAAATATATAAGAAATACTTGTAAGCACTCGGAGAGAGCAAACCTCCACCAAGGTAGCTCACATATTGCTGTAACAGCTATAAGCAATAGTTCCATGATAAAGTTACCACCATGATGTGATTCCTTGACCCTGAAAACCCACACCTAGCACTCGGAAAAATGTTGATATCATTATTGGTTTGACTGTTATTGAGCAAAAACGATCGTTGGCTAATGGCGGTTTTCTGGATCACCACCAAAATCTAATCATTTTAAGTTGGGCCATTACCAGCATCTCCTGAAAATTTAAGCAATATCTGTCCAGTAGTTTTTGTGTAACCTTGCTAACAAACAAAAATACAAAACCATAACCTCCTTGGTGGAGGTAATACACAGCTAGGGAAATTCCGATCAGCTGTTTATGGCCCCCAACTGTCATCTAGTTTTATCTGCCGATACAAAGTCCTGATCCAGTATTTATATTTACCCAAGGCAGTACAGCTGCACACTGTCTACTTTGGTTTTATTTTTTAATCAAGTTATGTAAACAAAATAACATGTTTTATTCAGTTCCATTGAAAAAAGTCCAGCTAGCATTACTGTAAAACTCATTAAAATAAATTTCATTCAGGGTGTCATATGTGACTGATGAGTGTCTGGCATATTCATATTAATCTGGAAATCCTCCAGTCGTGAGTGAACCTGCTGTGAGGGCTTATAATGGCCCTCATCTTCCTTGTCCTTGCAAAGGAGTCTATGATGCTGCGCTGGGACAGCAGGCCTCATATGCAGCCAGTTGGAGTGAGTGAGACAGTGCAGCCCACACTTTGAACCCCCATATCGTCCATTGCCTTTCTTAAAAATGCTTGCATTGTCACACAGAATGTCATATACCTGTTGCTTTATTTCTCGTGTACTCAGCAGCTCCTCCATGTCCTGTCTGATATGCTGTACTGAGACCCGAAACTGGCGTGTATGCAGTACAGCACACTTTAACTCAAAAGTGGAGGAATCAGTCCAGTGTGCAGTCAGACTCAGTGATGATATGAGACAAACATAAGAGCTCTAAATTTCCGTGGTTAAACTCACAGCCTCATTGTTCACATCACCTTGTATGTTGCGTTGAACTTAGCTCCAGTAAAGCAGTGTGTGCAATGTAGTGTCCAGAGAGTGTAGCATCGATCCAGAAGAGCCAGAAGATGACAAAACCCATACATTCTCCACCAGAGAGAGATGTGCTGGCTGTCCATGGTAATGAATTCAACCAAATTTTCTGTCATCTTTATCACCTTAACAACTGCCTCGAAGATATTACTCCTTATTTTTAAAGTCTAAAGTTTGTTCTTCTGGCGGTTCAGCCTTTTTACTTACCTCAGTTGCTTTAGTAAGCACTCTGTACTCTGTTGCACATTTTGTTTTAGAAATTTATCAAATTGCATGTATTTAAGCAGTTCTAGAACTTCCTACATGTACAACAGTAGTTCTGTAGACACTGCAGGTCGCTGTTGGACTGTTTTCACTGTCTAAATTAAAGTATTTCCACACCGCTAATGTGTGGTGTGTAACCAGGAGTTTAACCTTGCCATGCAGCTGGATCTGCCCGATTCCATGCCTGTAATCAGGCAGATCCAGCTTGCCAAGTTCCAATCTACAACAATTGTGAGCGGCCTAAAGTGGTACGGCCCAATCAGAGTCCTTTAGAGCTGGAAGAGGTGGGAGATACAAGAGAGATGACAGCAGGAGTGAGTGCTCATACTACGATTAGCATAGATGCTAACAGCTTCAGTAGCAGTTTTATCAAATCTGGAATTCATTTCTTTAATAAATGAAAAAAAAATCCAACTCTACAAACCTCTCTATAGTAAGGATATTTCTGCTACACGTCGTGTTTTGACGAGAGTTTGTTTTATGAAGTGGCTCACGTTCTGCAGCACAGTAGCTTCCGCTTACAACACTATCTGATTGACTGAACGATTATCCAAACAACTGCTGGATATGCTTTTGAAAGGTTCTGCCCTCCTCAAAAACACTTTCTATGGGCTTTTTCGAAGATGAACGAGTGAAATTTATTGAACAGTCCATCTGGAGTGCCAGATTACATAAAGTTTGCACAACTCACAAAAACTGACGTAAACAACGGGGTGAGATAATCAGTATAAGTTCTGGTGTTGCATGTTATTATTGGTATGATATCCGTATCTGCAGATAATAGTTACAAAATCCAAATATCTGTAAAATATTTACGGACAATATTTTCGCAGTACATATTGGGCAAATACATATCGTACATTGTGGCTATAAGGGCAGAATTTCTAACACAAATAGGCATTTGGTAAAGTGGAGGCTTTGTGCTCATAACAAAAAATATCTGTAGCAATATCGCCGATAATAAGCTTAGAAATATCGGCATATCATATATTGGTAAAAAAATCAAATATCATGCATCCCTGATAAATTCTGATTTTGATCAGTTTAAAAATGCTGGTATCGGCCTGGATCGATTACTTTTGTTTGGTATTGGTGCATCCCTGTAAGTAACCTTTCTACAGTGGATGTTTGTGTATTCCTAATAAAGTACGTGTGACAGTCTTTGTTCCTTTTGATGCAGACGATGAATTTGTCGTTCATTTTCAGGTCTAAACATCGGGCCAGTGGTAGCTGGGGTTATCGGTGCACGGAAACCGCAGTATGATATTTGGGGAAACACAGTTAACGTGGCCAGTCGTATGGACAGCACAGGAGTACCTGACCGCATACAGGTAGGTTTAATAATGAGATTACAGCTGACTTCAATGTTTACTTACAAAACAGTAGACTTTTGTTTTTGTTTATGGATTATTTCACATAATGTAGGAAAAAAGCTGTAAAATGTGGCCTCATTTTTTTATGAGAAATCTAAGATTATACTTCGTTCTACTTGTAAAGGTTGTTGGTATTCCTTGTCGTGAAAATCAGGAAGGCCCTCTTATCAGAGCTCTCCTATTGATTTGATGGAAAGCCAATCATTATCAGCTAACATTTGTTGAATAGACACGATCGGGTGGTAAAAAGCTGCAACATTTCATGATAACAGACCCTGCTAAAACTTTTATCCTGGCCCCTCACCTCCATAAATGCTCACATTTTAGTTTTTTATTCATCACTTATTTTTGCGTTTGTTAAATCTCAGTCTTTTAGTCCCAGAACTGGGTCTTGTACAACTCTTCACTGGGGGGGAGGAGAAGTAACAGGAAGACAGAGGACGGGAAGGAGCAGTAGCCAGCCAGTAGCCATATATTACGTTTTTGTTTTTATTATATTTCATTTTATTTATATTTATTTATAGTTTTGTTTAGATGTATCTTTTTTATATATATTTGAATCTGTAATACTGAACTGAGGAAGGTTTTCCAAGGGGATTAATAAAGTATTATCTAATCCAATATAATCTGATGTGGATCTCTCTCTTTCTGTCCCTCTTCCTGCTCACAGGTGACCACAGACCTCTACCAGGTGCTTTCAGGCAAAGGGTACGTGCTGGAGTGTCGCGGGGTGGTAAAAGTCAAAGGTAAAGGGGAAATGACGACCTACTTCCTGAACGACGCACCGCCAAACAGTTAGCAGCCGTGGCAGCAGCGGACGTCCGGGTGACCCCCACCCCCCCCCACCCCCACTGCAAGGACACAGCGGCACTGAGCGAGGACTCACGGTGCGAGCGAAAACAGCTCAAAACTAGAGACGCCATCACTTGAATCCTAAGCAAAGAGGAAAAAACTTTAAGACTACTAAAAGGAAAAGTGTTCTTGATGAGAGGAAAATGTTCTTGTTTGACAGCCATTTTGGCTCAAACATGTCGAAGGACAAGTGTTTCTCTCACGTCTAGCCTCTCTCTCAGGCTTCTTGAAAGATGCAAAGTCTGTTTATTTAAAAACAAACGCCTTTTAGCCTGTGTCAAAAGAAGATTACCGCTGTACATAAGGCTACTTTTTTATTTTTATTTGTGTTTTTGTTTCTGATAATTTTGATTTCACATGAATTATGAACAGGTACTCATATTTTATTTCTGAATTTAACTATTTATTTTTGATCTCAATGTTTTGTGCAAAAGGTCCTTTATGAAAAAGTGTGAATACATACGTGCACAAATATCCAGTTTATTACACGTTTATAAGTGTGTATGTACATGCATATTTGTGTGTGTATGAATATATGTATAAAATGAGGAGGAATATATTGACCAAAGACTAAAGTATTTACTAAAAGCAAGGCAAGACATGTTTCAAATGTTCTTGTATAGTCAGCAATGATCACCGCCTCTGTGTTTTTCTGCAGATGGCCTGAACCCTCTTTTTGCCCGACTGCTGGCAGCAAAGGTTGCTTCATTGTTTTCATAGAATATGTAAGATTTATTTATTTTGTCTGTCATTCAGGCAGCAAGGAGCTGATCACTTTAAATTATGATTATGCCCTCGACCTCTAAAGACGACTAAGGATGTTAAAGAAGGTGATACCTGAGAGTTATATTTTTTATCTCTAAAGAGTAGAAGACACTCCAGCAGATCATCCTCATTTTAAATCTGATTGGTTCCTCATTGGTTCCTATTTTTATTTGGTGCAAATATTAATGAAGGAACGTTAATATCAGCTAGTTGTTCCAGAGCCATCGGGGGAAGATCCTGGGATTTCAGCGCAGTGCTACCAAACAGTCTGATTCTTCTATGAAGAAGAAATAGATGAAGGAAAGAAATAATCTATTGATATTGACTGAATACTGTGCTTTGTAATCCTGAAGGGGCATAACTTTTTTCACTGTGAGGTTTTTATGAGACAACAAAAACTGCTTTCTTGCCAAACATAACCGCTTTGAAGCATGTCTGATTGTGGTATCTTGTTTTCATTTTTGTTTGTTTTAATGTAGGGTATTTTGTATCACTTCTGTATCCATTATTTGTATATTCTTAATGTTGTTATTATTATTATTATTATTATGAAGATTCTGATTAATTATTATGCTTATTATGATGATTCCATTCCAATGAAAAGGATCAAAGACCAGCACGCTTTCTTGTAAAATGCCAGTCGTAAAGCTAAAGCTCACTGGTACCAACTGATCAACTGCAGCCAATCAGTCCTGCTGTACGTTACAGTGCGTCTACTGTAGACTGCATAGAGTGGTGCAAGGACAAGATTTTGTAGACCAACCCTGAAGTCATCAAGCAGGTTTCACTGATAAAAGACCTCTGTTTTTTTCCCCCGGGGTTCTTGTATGATTGCTAAAAATAAGCGATGAAGTGTGAGCTCTGAAGTAAGACCGTCACATCACAAGGCTCTCAGAAACAAACTGCATTCTTTACTTTTTTGTCTTGTTTGATTGAAAAGTCAAGATGATAGGGCATCATGCAGCCTTAAAAGTTTGCCACAGGACTCTTATAGAACTATAAGTCCCATTTACGCTGATGTTCAAGCCATAATAATTTTATTAGGGTAAATGTGGAAAACTGACACATCTCACACTGTTAACAAATACTTTAAAATAAATCCTGGATCTGCATCTACATTCGGATCAACAAATGGGACAATGCTAGTAAAAAACACAACCTCCTTTGTGGGGGTAAATAATGCAAAAATGTGAGACTTAACATCACAAAAAGCAAGTGTCTGTGCAATAAATGGTATTAAAAATAGTACATTCAAAACAACAGAGACAGACAACCATTCATGCTCACATTCACACCTAAGGGCAGTTTAGAGTCACTAATAACCTAATGAGCATGTTTTTGGTCTTTGGGAGGAAGTTAGAGTGCCTGGAGAGAACCCACACATGAATGGGGAGAGCATGCAAACTCCACACAGAAAGGCCCTGACCAACACAGGGATTGAACCAGCAACGTTCTTGCTGTGAGGGTCATGCACTTCCTGCTGCGCCACCATGCTGCACCATTTTGTTTATAAAGATAATATTTACACAGGTTTTTTAAGCATAAATGTAATTAAGTTAAAAGCTAAAGTCAGGTTATTACGGAAGAATAACACTGCGGCTAACAGAGCAGCTGCTTCTGACCTAAATCTCATGCTGTCTGAGAGTATATCCTACTACAGAGACCTAAATGAGTTGGTTCCCATGACTGTTGCAATCATGTATGAAAAATTGCTTTCCAAAAAACGATCAGAAATGATTAGGTCTCTGGCCGTTTTTGTTGTGCTTAGTAGCAGTTTGTTTGCAACCTTCCTTTTTAAAGTGCAATAATGCTCAAAATTTACAAGTGGGGTAATTCCAGATAGAAGTGATGCAGGGAGGGAGTTTTTTTTTTTTTTTTAATGCACTTAAAAAAAAAAAATTGTGAGAAAGTCCAATTGTCAAGATTAAAGTCAAATAATACATTATCAAGCATTATATCAACTTTTATATTTAACTTAATCCTTAAATTGTTTTACCTTGCCATGCAGATGGATCAGCCTTATTCAATGTCTGCATTCAGGCAGATCCATCCTGCCAAGCTCCTATCCGCAATGATCGTGCTTGGCCCAAAGCGGGACGGCCCAATAAGAGTCCTTTAGAGCAGGAAGAGGTGGGAGGTACAAGCGAGACGACATCAGAAAGTGACTGCTCATACTTCGATCAGCATAGATGCTGACAGTTTCAGGGGCAGTTTTATCGGATCCGGAGTGCATTTCTTTATTAGATAAAAAACAAACAACACTACAAACTTCTTAATAGGAAGGATATTTTCACGCCACCGCAGAGAGTTTGTTTTACGCAGTGGCTCACGTCCTGTCCTTAGCACTGCTGCAGTAGCACCCGCCTGCTACAGTATCTAATTGGCCAGTAATGAATTCGATTGACGGAAATATCATCCAATCACCTGCAAGATATGCTTTGACAGGTTCTGCCGATTCCCAAACACTTTCCATGGGCTCTTTCCCAGATGGACAAGTGAAATTTATTGAACAGTCAATCTGGCGTGTCAGGTTACAAATTTTGACCTTATTCTCCATATTTTAACTTTTTCTGATGTTTTGTCTTATCTTCTACTCAAAGTTCATTTTTAAATCAATCCTCTGTAATTTTTCTTTTCTCCTGCCTTTCTCTAATACTATTCTGTACCTATGGCTTTTTGTCGATGCTACCCAAGCTTCGCCATCTTCCAGGTTTGCCTACAAAACCCATCCATCCCTGCACCACTCTGTCCTGAAGTCTGTTCGTCATAGTTGTGATCATGTAGTCAGTTATAAGCAACATTTGCCTTTGTGGCAGAATCTGTGTGGTTTACAGGCATATCAGCACAGCAGTAAACACACACAGACACATATACAGGTGATTCACTGTGCTTTTTTTTAATGTATGCCTCTACTGCAGTATTGTAAATCTCAGTCAGACTTTCCTCTCTTCAGCACTAACTGAAGACATCCCTGGTGTTCAAGCAATGTGAAGAGGAAAAGGCAGAATCAGCAGACAAGCATCGTGTATTTCTCATATCACCCCCCCACCCATGCTCAGTCTTTCAGTACTACTAGCTGAGTTTGATTGCCTTAAGTTATTTAAAACAAATCATAGCTACACTGAACAGGAACTGTGCCTGCTTGCCCTGCCTGGACTGCTCACGCTCAGTCAGAAAAAAAAAAAAAAAAAAAGGAAACGTGATAAGGGCTTGTCGTGAATAATCGTCAATCAACATTCTCATCAGTTTCTCCAGCTTTGACTTTCTTAGCTCTTCCGCCACGCTCCACACTGGCAGCCAACAGTTGATCATGTTTGTACCAAAGCCAGCTCATGCAGCCTTGTGCTACTGGTCCCTCCTGTGCAATGAGATTTGGCCTCGGGCGCGTGAGGATGTCACCGAGATCACCCGCTATCAAACGAACTGTGACCAGTAAGAAGTGATTCATGTAAGCAGGGAGTTTCTAGAGAGGACTTGAGTTTTAAAAAATGTGCATTGTATGTATTCTCTTTCTATTGGCTGTCCATAGACTTGTGTTGATTGTTAACTCTTGGGATGTTCTTTAGGGGGGGTGGAAATGGGAGAGGAGAGGGGAGGAAGGTTGTCCCCCCCCATACTACTGAAACAGTGTTCTGCTCAGGCCTGATGAATCCTTCCTTATTTGTTTTTTTTTCTTGTTTTATTTGTATTTTCCCTGAGTTGGAGAGGTTGAAAGGGGAGTGTTCTGCAAAGTGGAAAGATGAAAAGAGTTGAGGACTACGACAAAGAGAAAAATAACATTTCCCCTTGGAGAAAAATAAAAAAAAAAATCAATGGCTCTTATGTCTGTTTATTTGTCACTGATGCTAAATACTACTAATAATACTAATTCTTTTTCTAAAGGGCTTTCAATTAAAGTGTCATACATGGATTAAACAATGAAGCTGTAAAAATCTAAAATTATTCACAAAAACTACGACTGCAGACATTAACAGTTTTACCAAGTCAATTAAGCACTACAGTCCACAGCTATTTACTAATTTGTAAGTTACAAACAGCATCCTCACGTCTGCTCTAACCTCACGAGAGAACCAATAGGGGGTAAGCACTGGGGTGCTTTGCTCATATTCACTGGTTTTTGTCAAAACATGAGGTGGCTTGGTCTGGAAATGCATTCACATTTAGTCGGACGTTGGGGGTTTGTGCCTGGCTTTTCACTGGGCACTAACCTAAAGTTGCTCCAAAAGCTGAGTCACTGCTGTGCAAACGGGTGTAAAAGAGCACAAACGTTCCACTGATACAGCAGATTAGTTCAACCAGCAGTGTGTGAATGAGTAGCTGTGACTTGCAGAGTAAAAGCACTCTGAATAGTGGCAATACAAGAGAAGAACCAAACAAACTACTATTTACTTTCAGGGAACAGAATGACCATTATGGTCATTAACAGATGAAACAAAGGCATGAATATGGACTTCATGTTCCTTAAATGACAGGATTAGGCTTATCTTAATTATTTTTTAAGTGAAAAGAAAACCTTTTCCAGCCAACTTCTTTATTTGAAAATAAAAGAATCAACATTAGAAACATCATCAGGTGCAGTGACAACAGCAGTTGACCCAGTACAAACCTCTGAAGAGCTTTATCCTAGAACAGCACAGAACTCAGAGAGCACGACATAAACAGCACATTGAGATCCGTGGTTTGAAATGACCTTTTCACCTGCCCTCCACTGACTGGTGGATTAAAACATCCATCCATCCATTATCTATGCTGCTTCTTTCTCCCAGGGTTGTGGTGGCTGGAGCCTATCCCAGCTGTCATTGGGTGAGAGGCAGGGTACACCGTGAAGTGGTCGCCAGCCAATCACATGGCCACATAGAGAGACAGACAACCATTCACGCTCACAACCACTCATAAGAGCAATTTGGAGTCACCAGTCAACCCGTTTTTTAATCTGTTCGAGGAAGCTAGAGTGCCCGAAAGAACCCACACATGCACAGGGAGAACATGGAAACTTCACACAAAGAGACCCTGACCAACACAGGGATTGGACCAGCAACCTTCTTGCTGTCTTGCTGTGAGGGTCATGTACTTCCTGCTGCGCCACCATACCACCTAGATTAAGACAACCTACCACTTCTTTATTTTCTCTGGGGTTTTTTTAGCTGTCTCTTAATTTAAACATCAGACTTCTGTTGAGATGCTGCTGCCAACAACTTTGCATTTCCTGATACAGCTGTTACAAAATAAAAGCCCTTTAACAGTCCATTAGCTCAGTACTTGGTTTATCTTTATGTATGTTAACTTAACTTAAGCTAGGCTGTCATTATACTTAAGTGACCCTGAGTCAAGCTATTTCTTCTTAAAGAGCATGAAATACACTAGACGTAACAGAATCCACTTCCACCAGGTGGTGGGCGTTCTCTAACCCTGTTAGGTAGAATCCCAATCACTGCAGCTCCTCAACTGAGATGCCCATATTTTTATTCCACAGCCTATGTCAAATACTGACAGGGCTGACAACACATCAATTTCTACCAAGACCACTGAGATGAGGCCCCCTTGAGGACCCGGGGGGAATAGCAGGTGGACCGCAAAAGCTCATTTACAGTAGATAAAAAAGCGATTATAATTGAAATCACATTTTAAGTTATTAAAAATACCCAACGTCCTGTTTTAACGCTAAAAACTAGCAAATACAGCCATTGTATAAATTCAAAATTCTGAAGTGAGGTTAATGTTTCAACAATCAACAAAGTTACATAAAATGTTGCTCTTAAAAAAGTACTAAAGAAAATGTCAGCAAAACTAAGGATCCACAGTGAATTTATCTGTCAAAAAAACTAATAAAACAAAGAGGTTAATGCTGAGTCCTGTGTTATGTTTATATGATGGTTTTGATGGGCCCCAGATGAATGTGGGGGTTTTAATTGGACTGCAGCGTACTGAAATCTGAGAAAGGCGGATCTACATTTATCCGACAGAAAATATTACGCATTCATAAACTTAACACACGATTGAATACTTAACAGCTCATTCAGTTGTTTCAGTGTTCAGTCAAACAGAATGAATTAGAAAATATTGTCATAAATTTATTCAGACTCACTTGGGACTGGACCGCGAGACAGAGTAACTGGCCCATGGATAGCAAGTTTGCTATTGTTGGGCCAGTTACGATTACACAGGCCACTTCACAACATCTACAGGCACAGTGTGGTATTTAAAGGTCTCAAGTCCTGCAAAATCAATTTTTTCTTTGCTTTTGATGTTAGAAGGGGCTTGAGGGACAGAAGAGGACACTCTTAGTTCACAGAGAAATGCTCCATGCCTCTTTTTACCTCCTGGGGTTTATTAAGTCATAGCCATACAGCCTCCACCTACATGTGTGTTTTCTGCTCCTCACAGGCAGACGCCATGACCAGTCCACGACCTGTAACCCCTCCTGCCCCCTCCCATCAGACATCATTTGGGCAGCAACCAGTGCAGAGTTCATTATCATACCCTCTCGTTGCCTCCCCACCCCCTTAAATCCTAGTGTTTCCAAATCGGAGGGAATAAGGGCTGCATCTGATCCTCTACAGAGATAAAATATATACATGATATAAACAAACACACCAGGACAAACCCTTGCAGTAAATCCTTTTGTCATGACTTTCTTGATGCATGACATGCAGACAAAGGGACTCCCACTGCTCACCTGCAGGTAACTCAAGCACCAGGAATGCGGTTTCTGTTTCTTTTCAGCAACCAGGCCTCAGGTATCATTTCCCATAAGTGATGGCACTTACTGTTAGTGAGATCTAGAAACTTAAAGGATTATTGTCCAGCTTGCACCTGAAAAATCCATTTCACTTCTCTAGTAACAAAAAAACTACAGATTAAAACAGGTAATCTAAAACAGGCTATTTAAAAGTTAGAGTTCATAAAGGTATAATAAAAATCCAGCCCAGGTTTAATATTACACGTAGAATATTTGTGATTACAAAGCAAACCAACACTTACTAAAGTTGTAGAGAAGAATCCCTCAGTTTTAGTTTTTGTCGATTTATTTCATTCTTAAGTAAATTATTTGTGTCTGACTATACCTTGGATTAGAGCAGATGTCATTGACATCTTATTGACTTGTTGTCAGATATGTTGAATACGACCCTATCTCATTATGTTATCAAACCCGTGGAAAAATTCCTGGATCTTTATCTGATCACTTCCAAAATGTTATCACTTTTGTCTTTCTTTTAAAGAGAGATAATGAATTGGTTTTTGCATGCCTCTGTCTCAGGCTGGTTTATGAGCTGAGTCAGACGGTGCCCTTCTCAAGAAGTGAATGTGGCTTGAGCATGAGCTTTTATTTTCCACTGGTGCCTGGCTTAGGGAATGTCAGGGAGGGGAGGTGACATATCTACAAGTTATGTCTTTAGGGGAAATCCAATAACCTGTTGCTTGAGTACACGTTTTCTGAAGGGTGGGGCAAGCAAAAGAGGGAAAGGAGGGGGTTCCTACAAATGTACAAATAACAATTTCAAGAAACTGAGTTGGCCGTGATTGGACAAGTAGGGCAAACTGTAAGGGAATAGAGTCTCTCTTTGACCACTCGTCCAAACATTGTAGACTTTGTTAAAAATAAAACTAAAGAGTTCTTGTACTTAAAAAGTTCTATTTTTTACACGGTAGGACTGCTTTCAGTTGATCTAGACTGACGGTGCCTTGAGTTTCCTAACGTGTGGTTTATGTGTGTAAAACAGAGAAGAAGAGAGCACTGTCAGAACAGAATGAAACCCTGGTCAGGCATTGTAATTTAGTTCATTGTTCCTCTTTTAGATTGATAATTCAATCCATGTGTCCTTTTCAAATCTCCAGCAAGCCTGTGAAATACACAATTGATAACTGCCACTGAGACGCACATTACACTTTAAAAAATTTACATTAAACTTGAAAATGTTACTCACTGTACAATATCGCTGGTCTTTCGAGGAAACCGTTTGGTTTTGGTCCACGGTTCAGGACTTTTGGATGACATCCATCCATACTGCTGGTTGCTGGTCAAGGGCATTCTGTACAGCTGGTCGGGGGCTGGAAAAGAGAAAACTTTAGATCCTCATCACAGAAAACAGATGTAGCATCTGACTGAAGAACAGAGCATACATTGTGGTATTTGCACCTGTCTGACCATCTCCTTGTAGAGCCTGTGGCTCCCATGGTGGATGTCAGAGCTGCTGGGAACAGACCACTGGTTTGAGCTGCCTGATTCTGAACCTTGGAGCTGTCTCTGGTTTTCTATATGGGGTGGATGAGATTTTGGAGAACACACCAAAAAGTACAAAATCAAATACAAAAAAGCACTTTGAATAATAAAAACAAAAAAATGTAAGTTGAAAACGCAAATAGATGGGGAAGAACAAAGAAATCACAAAACAGAGCAACATTAAACACAAAAAGAAATGTGATTTAAACACATAAAAAATCAAGAAAAACAAAAATTGAAATTTTCCATCAACAAATAAATTAGAACAAATTAAAGTGAGAGACAGCAAAAATCAATATCAAAACCAAAAAAATTCAAAAACCTCAAAACAAGAAAACATTACAAATTTGGAAAATTAATCAACACATAAATTTTTTAAAAAGAAAATATGAAAATAATAATAATAACATCACAAAAACAGCAAAATAATACAGAAAAAAATTGAAATATTTTTAATTAATTTAGAATTATTTGTTTTCAACTTGTCATATGTTTTTTGATTCTGGTGTTTTGTTTTCTTTTTCTTTTTTTTTTTTTTTTTTTTCTGTTTACAAACTTTTGACATAAACTCGCCCAGCAATGTAAGAAATGCCATGGTTGAGGTTTGTGTTCTCTCAGCACTTCTGGATGGTTTTGTTTCTGTTGTTGTTTTTTCAGTTATTGATTTAATTTCTTTTTGGTTGTGATTTTTAATTTGTAATTTTTGTTCCGTTTGTTTTTGCTGTATCTTCATTGGTTGTGACTTCTTTGTTTTTTTTGGTAAGCTTTTAATATTGTTGCCACTTCAAAAGGACAATATTATACATAAAATAGTAATACAACCTTGTTAATACCAATTAAAATTAGCCACATATTTCATAAAGTCAAACACTTCTGTCTTTAAATATTTAATTGAACAGAGAATTTTCAAGCAGCCCTTGAACTCATTTCATAAAGATTTCCAAAGAACCAGAAACAGAAATTCACATTTGCTTCAAAATCGTTCTTGCAAACTGTTGCTTGAACTTGAATTTCTGCCTGTGCTCCTAATCTTCTGAGCTTAAAACAAAGCTTTTGTAAATTATCTGGTCAAACTTTACTCTTTGCTTTGAACATTATAATAAGTGTCAATAATTCAAGTCAATCTTTAAATTTCAATAATCCTGCCTTCATAAATAGTCTGTTAGTGTGCTTTCTGTAGCCCACTTTATGAACAGTTCTTATTGCCCAATAAGCTGATGCAGATAACTGTGTTTCTATGTGTATATATACATATATATATATATATATATATATATATATATATATATATATATGTGTGTGTGTGTGTGTGTGTGTGTGTGTGTGTGTGTATATGTGTGTGTATATATATATATATATAAAATTATTTTTATTATTATCATTATTAATAAAACAAGCTCGCAGCCTGGTTTGATGATACAGGTAAAATAGAAGGGAAACATTAAGGCACCTGATACACAAAACATCAACAACACTTCCTGTGTCAATTTTTTTTTGCAATGAAACGTGCTGTTTTTTAAGCATTTATAAAAGATTCAAACATGTTCAGTGCAAGTAGAAGGTCTGTATTGCAGCCAGATCTAAGGGTCAATAACTCCGACCCTCAGTGAGGGTGAGGATGAGCCACCACCGCCAAGCACAAACCCCCTGCCCATGTCCCCTAAGAGGACAGGTAGGATTCACTGCTAATTTAATACAAAGAATGCTGTTCAGTCTTTTTTTCTTACTTAAACGGACCAGAATTGGAGAAAATTAAAATTGAGGGGAAACTAAGAACTAACTTGTAGAAATATGAAACTCATCTGTGGTTAAAAAAATAAATCCTAAAGTAATTCATAAATATGACAAAACATTTAGGTCAGAGTCACAAGTATGAGGTTTGACTCAGCAAATATGACTTATTACCTCAAACTCATGACTTTCTGTTTCATAAATATGACTTACCACAGGGTTTTAAGGTCAGAGTTGTAACTATTTAGTTTGATTCAGCAAATATGACTTATTACCTCAAACTCATGACTTCCTGTTTTATAAATATGACTTACCACAGGGTTTTTCAAATCAATGTCACTTTTTTCAAAAAAATGTAGTTGTGTAAACAGCCTTAAACAGACTTAAGGATTATCAGTTAAAAATTCAAACTTGTTTTTTTGTGGCAGAGGCTCTGAAAGGACCTGACAATGTCAGCAGAGCATTTGTTGCTGTGAATGAAGGAGGCAGAGGTGAGCTGTTGTCCCACAAAGTATGAAGAATATCACATGATCACATTTTGTTCCAGTACCAGCTGTATTTCTATCCACAAACTAAGTGTGGTCATTTATGCTTTTGAAACAGATTTACCATTAAAAACACCAACTTCAGAGCTAAGAGGGAACAAACAGGACGAGAGGGATTTAAAATAATACAACATATTATGCTATGAAATTGTTTTTTTTATTGCTTTAATCCAATCAAGTTTCCACGTGAGATGAAATTTAAAATTCAGTTTGAATCATAGGGATGTAGAGAATAATTAAATATTTCTGACATTTATGCTCATGATGCTAAAATTATACCTACAAGTCTTAAACAGAGTCCCACTCCGGTCTGTGTAGACTTATCATCACATATTCTAAGTTTATCTTGAGTATTTAATGTTAAACCTACTTTACCTTCGACATCACAGCAGTGCTGAATGAGAGCATGTCAAACTCAGCTGAACTAGCAAACAGGCTAACTGATGTTTGCAGATGAACAAACAGTTAGCTAGCTGTAGCGGTACTTACCCTGTGGATAAGACGTTCCTCTGGGATTATCAATCATTTTATCGCCAATTGGATATTGGTAACCCAGGTTCGTTAATCCAAAAAAGGCCATAATGCTGTTTCAACCCAGGCACTGGAAACACTGAGGACCCAGAGGGCCAGGCAGCCTGAAGCCTGAAAGAAAACTTTACTTTTATTTGGGCTTTTCCATGGAAACGCCTTGGTCACTCGACTGAGACGTTAAAACGTTTAGTTTAGATGAATTAATAAACAAACATTAGGTAACAGAAGAAAGAAGCGTTAAACCTGTGTGCAGCACTTATGGGACACCCAAGCCACAAAAACTGCTATGAAATAATTATTAATAGATTTTACTCTTTTTTCCGCATAAACCACATAAGCACTTCAGCTCTGCTCAAAACTACCAAATATTCAGTCATACTCAACATTTTACCCCTTTAAATGTCATTTTAAATACGTGTTATCATTTGTTTTATTTAAAAAAAACAACACAATAAAGAGATCTTTTTCATATTATGACGGGGAATGTGACATTGCTGGTTATTTAGGATATGATAGGACTAGTATGAACACTGATTCCATTACATTAGAAAATTTTATGCCAAAACGTACATGTACAAAAACTACCATAAAACCATCACATATTAACGTTTTCTCCATCTTTTTCTACATAAATCTCATAATCACTTTTGCTCTCTTTAAGCTACTTAGCTAATAAAAAATCATTTTAAGGATTTTGACTTTTAAAATGTCGGTTTCAATGCATGTTACCACTTTTTTATATATAAAAAAAAGGGTAGTTTTCATATGATAAACATAGGGGCATGGGGAGAATGGGGGCATTTCTCTTTCTTTCTTTCTTAAAAAAAAAAGTCAGTGGTGATTAGTTGTGGATGTACAAAAAAAACTGCATCAATATTAATTCCATTGTACAGTTTATGTACTGTCTGATTTATAATTTTGGAAATTCTATGGACACTTGAGCCAGAAACTTACATGCACAAAACACTGCTATAAAATCTTCACATATAGGTTTTCCATCTCTTTCTGCATAAATCTCTTGAATCACTTCATGCTAAAAACTTAAACATTTTCAATAATTTTCAGGATTTTGGTATTGGGGAATTATAATTTTCAGGATTTTGGCTTTGATTGTATCAGGGAATTGTCAATAGTAAATGAAGCCTCAGAAAGGCTCCCAGCAACATTAAACATTTAAGGAGAATAAGCTGAGAAGACTGCTGTGGTGAGAACATTTATTTCTCTGAATTGTTTGAGTTTAATCTAAAAACAAGCCATGAACCCTATGTTGGGTCCAGTGTATGATTTGGAACAAAATATCAGCGCTTCATGTTTTCCTCCAGGGAGTCTCTGTGTTTGGCACTGGTTTGGATGAATAA
This sequence comes from Cetoscarus ocellatus, assembly GCA_037902135.1. NCBI lineage: Eukaryota > Metazoa > Chordata > Actinopteri > Labriformes > Labridae > Cetoscarus > Cetoscarus ocellatus. Next base: position 289,017 of record JBAMNC010000477.1, read on the forward strand.
ATGGCTACGTGATCCTCCCCCTGGGCTGATGAAGTAGCTTATGCCATTATGATGGCTTCTGTTCTTTTTTATACTGGGGTGAGTTACTTACTTTCTTTCTTTCTTGGACTTATTACTCTCTAACTTCCTTACTAACTAGGCTACTTACAATTTTGGCAGCTTACTTTCTCATGTGACGCATGTTAGTAACTTATTCTCTAAAATGACTTATTTTCATATAGAGAATTATTTTCCTTCCAGTGCATCTGTTTGATTTAGGCTACTCTGTTCGTAACTTGCTTGCTTTTTTTTAATTTTATTTTCATTTATTTGGTCTATGTTCTGTCTCAGGATAGTTACTTTGGCTACTTACTTCCTAATTCTTATTACTTAATTACTAATAACCCCATTCACACTTGCAGAAAAACCCTGGGATTATCCTGAAATTACCCTGGTGAGCTGCATGTGTGAACACAAACATCAGTGTTTTTCACCCTGGAAATACCCTGAAAATTACCTGCTGCTCCCCTTGTATGTTCCAGACATGTAAACTGCAGGAAAAACCTCCTGCTGTGAGAGGCCATGTATTCATGTATTTCTAGGAAATAGGAGTTGTATAGTATAATTTATCAATTTATGAGTCTATCGTCACTGGGTTTTTTCTAAATCACCTGACAGTCATAGAGTCATAATTGCTGCTGACTGTTCAGAGAAGAATTTAAAGCTGACAGTAGACCGGTCTGAGCAGTTGCTTCTTGTGTTTACTGTTGTGATAATGCTCCATGGGATGATATAAATATCAGAGCAGTTTCCCTTCATGACTGAAAGACAACAAAGAGGAAACTTGAACCGACAGAGTTTATCTCCAGCCGTGGAACATTGTAAGTGTTGATTTAGAGGATATTTGGGAACTGCATTAATGTGATATTTATCTCAAGCTTGGTTAGGCCTACAGGTACTTGATCATGAGATGCATTTACTAAGTTTATCATATATTTTTAAATGCTGTTTATTTGGTGTCTATTGGATATTTCTTAAACATTGATAAAATTAAACTTTTTTTTCAGAGAGATCTGATTTTCTGATACCTCACAGACTAGAACCTAAATCATTGCATTTAAAGGCATTAGCTTTATGTACACATTAATCCAAAAAAATTGAGAATTTTTAAGCTATTTCAATATTTCAATTTATGCAAAAATACTGCACCAAGCACCTTTTATCATTGGTAAAAATCACATAAAGTGCATCTGTTTTTAAATTTTCAAGGCAAAGCAGTTTTACTTACACCGTAGAGCTGGGCAACCCCTGGATCTTGAATCTATTATGATAGTTTTATGATGTGTTTTCTGTACAACTTTAGGATTTTGCATTTCTTTTAATCTAATCAAACAGCTGCCTCTAAAATTTTGCAAGAGGGGAGGTGTTTTCATAAGCCTTTTGGGGCTTCTAACCTCCATTGTTCAATATTTTACTTTAATATTTTTTATTGTTCTTATTTGAACATTTTATAAGCTGCAATAAACTAAACTAAGATATGTACACTTAATAACTGCCTCCCACAATAACAACGACTGAATAATTAAGAGTGAAAGATTACTGTGCCACATGACATTTAACACTTGTTTTGACTTTTTTTTTTATGTGCATTTTTATTCATTATCCCATATTCCCTATATTCAGAATGATATTGTCAATGAGTGTTAAATGATTGCATGTTGTTCTTGTTGTATATCGTTGAAAAGATTGTGACTTATTATAGCGATCACAATATCTATCAAAGTAATTGCAATTATGATTTTTGTCATAGTCGATTTTAAAAAGCACCTTTCATATGTTCAGCAATTAAAATATATTACAGAGCTCAAAACAAAACTTTTATGACATAAAGAATAGGGATGCACAATATTATTTTATTTGCTGATATCCAATACGTCTGTATTTCCAAACTAATTCTCACTGATATAGATACCAATACCAACAATTTTTGTCAAGAGCACAAAGCCTTCATTTAACTAAACTTGATCTGTTCCTTTCATGGTGACAGTCTAATTTGTGGAAGAAGAAAAGCATTTTATTCTTTAATAAACTACAATTTTGATCTAAAAGTGGACATTTAGTGATGAGGTAAACCATTAAGGAACATTTTCACATTCTGCCAATATACAGCCAAAATATGGAATATTTGAGGCCAATTTGTAAGATCAAACATCAACTGTAAATATCAGCAAAAATATCATATCTACCAATCATCATGTTTTTAGGCAATATCTGGTAATACTGATACTGTTCTGATAATATCGTGCATCCCAAATAAAGGGCAGTAAAAGACACGACATTGAGCATCAATAAGACATCAACATTGTAAACATATTAAACTGAAAACAAAAGTAAAAGATAAACTTACAATGACAATTTTAATGTAATTCTAAAAGATAAAATATTCAAATCTTACATCCATTGTCATTTTATTCTGTTTTTTAAGTTAAAGATATTTTGCACCCATAATTTAAGATCTGCATGCTTTCAAATATGATGTTCCTTATGTTCTTTCACTTTTGTTTCAGGTTGTTTTTTCCCCATGCATGCCATGTACATCTCTCAGCGACGCTTCCGCATTCTAGTAAAGGTCATCTGTGTCTCCATAGTTTCGCTTTTCATTCAGTACAACCCAGGACAATGGACCCTGCCTTCTGCAGGTGCTGTAAGTTCTGTAGATTCTACTTCCGGGGAATTAATCCCGTTAACTAACTGTCCAGGGGGATTTTACTCTGAGAAGGAGCTCAAGCCTCACCTGCAGAGACCTCCCCAAGATCCCAAGGCCCCAGGAGCTGATGGGAAACCCTTTGAATGGGGGGCAATGACTCCAGGGGAAAAGCAGGAGGAATCAAAGGGATATGCTAAACATGGTTTTAACCAGTTTGCCAGTGATCGCATCTCCCTACACCGTGAACTGGGCGAAGACACACGGCATCCAGAGTGAGTGCATCCATTGTATAGTGACTAAACAAACCTGTCCTCATGTGAGATTATAAATGTCAATCTAGAACTTGTTTCTAGATCTTTTAACTTTCAGTTTCACTCCAACAGCTGCTTGGACCAGAAGTTTCACCGTTGCCCCGGCCTTCCTAACACAAGTGTGATCATAGTGTTTCATAATGAGGCCTGGTCGACCCTGCTGAGGACGGTCTACAGTGTCCTACATACTGCACCTGCAGCCCTGCTCGCTGAGATCATACTGGTGGATGATGGCAGCACAGATAGTGAGTGTGTTACAGTGCATCACATTAAAAAAAATGTAGACTGGTGCATTTTCATTATGTTTCATTCACAAAAGTCACACTGAGGACATTAAGTCCTAAAGTGGACTGTCAGATAAATGCCACAAAATCACTATGTAGTAATATGTTTTCTCTAGTGCATTAAATCTGTTTTGATGTACCAGTTTTTTACATTATTTGGCAAGAAAATAATTATTACTATGCAAATACAAGGGAATTTCTGTTTTTCTTTTTTAACACTGTTGGTTGCACGTCAATGATTTTCATCAGGATTAATTATTGTTCACTTTCTATCGTTCCTGATGTAATTTCTGTACTCTTTGTCCTTTTTGCTCTCACACCTAAGAGCACTCTTGAGTCATCAATTGACCTAACGAGCATGTTTTTGGTAAAAACCATGTACAGGGGAGAATGTAAATCCCACACACAAAGGTCCCATGCCGCCTGGGGGGGGGGGGGGGGGGGGGGGGGTGTCAAACCAGCAAGCTTTTGCTGTGAGGAAGCGGCACTATCTGCAGTACCACCAATCAGCACTCCTTGCTGTTTCAGCTAAATTTAAAAAAATGGAAAAAAAGAATGAAGCCTGAATAATGTCCACAACTGATTGCAGGAGTGTCATGTTTTTGCTGTAGGTGACTAAAATTAGAAAATTGTGCCATCTGCTGGGAAGTAATAAAACCTTCAACTCTGAAGCCTGACCTGCAAATAAAAAGCATAATACATTGATGTGTTTATTTGCTGCAGTGGCCTTAGATTTAAAAAATGAAATTACATATATATATATATATATATATATATATATATATATATATATATATATATATATAGAGAGAGAGAGAGAGAGAGAGAGAGAGAGAGAGAGAGAGAGAGAGAGAGAGAGAGACAAACACAGTGTCAAGCTTATGTAGAGGTGCATTAAACCTAATCTGCATTAGGAGTTCTTAAGACCAAAAATAAGAAAGAGGCTGATGGCAAGGGTCCAGATTTATGATAACATAATAGTAATGTGTATCCTCTCTTCCACAATGCAGGAATAGTAGCATTTAGGTATGTAATCATGTCCTTATTAGACAATTTGAAAACTGATTAAAATACGTAAAGCAGTTTTACAAAAAAATATTGTAACAGGCTACTCCTTCAGTTAACCAGAGGGGAAAATCCTTCTTTCACCTCATAACTTTGAGATATTTGTTTATTGATAAAGTCAAACAAACACCGAAAAGGAGAAGATTAAAATTTATTGTTGACATGACTCCAAAAAAGTGTAAGACCCTAACATCTGTTAAATACTAAAAATAATGATTTAATAATACTAATAATAATAATGATAATAATAAAGATAACAACAATAAATATAACAATAAATATAACAATAAAAATAACAACAACATCAACAACAACAACAACAACAACAACAATAATAATAATGATAATCATTATTATTATTATTATTATTATTATTATTATATTTTCCAGTTACTTCACTCATGAACTTGACGTCTGCTCTGTCTTTAGACCATCTTCAGACCCCTCTGGATGACTATGTGCAGCAGCTGAAAATTGTCCGTGTGTTACGACAGAGGGAATGGAAAGGTTTAGTAGCAGCCCGCCTATTGGGAGCACAAGCTGCCAGAGGAGAGGTCCTCACCTTCCTGGATGCACACTGTATGTAACCTTTGATGTGACAAGCTTCAACTGTGTGAAAATACATATAAACCAATAATTTTGCCACACCTTTGTTAATGAGTGCTGTTTTACAGACTAATACACTTTCTTTTGAACATTTCTGCTTAGGTGAGTGCTTCCCTGGATGGCTGGAGCCACTTCTAGCTCGGATAGTGGAGCAGCCCTCTGCTGTGGTCAGCCCAAGAATCATTACAATCGACCATGATGACCTCGAGTTTATTAAGCCAGAACCCATAGTGAGAGCGCGTGGGAATTTTGACTGGACGCTCAAGTTTACATGGGAGGACATTCCTGAAGAAGAGATGAGGAAAAGGAAGAATGAAACCTATCCTGTCAGGTAAGAGAGACCCAGAACCAGAATTTTAAAATTTGATATGATGCAAGTAAAACTGAAATGATGGAGCTGCACAGTGGAGCAATGGTTAGCGCTGTTGCCTCACAACAAAAATGTTCTTGGTTCAAATTCCCCCACATGTGAGTCCATAAATTTATATGTTCTTATAGTTCATTCATGGGTTCTACACACTACGTCCTACAGACCAAAGACGATCTTGCTGTAACAGGTGACTGCTTGTTTGATGCTGGATTTCACTCCTGGGATTGACTGTGCCCTGCCACCAGGTCTACCCAAAGTAATGTCTGTCCTGAAAGGACCAGTGAGTTCAGATTCAGACAAGTTCCTCTGTCTCAAAGGACAATTCAGTTTTTGCAGTCCATTAGATCATACTCTTAACTTCTGCATCAGTCTTATCTTGTTTGTAAAAACTTTGGGGACTTATGAAAAAGTACAATACATAAGAAAGAAACATTATGGTTATTGGACATGATCACAGTACAGAGTGAGTACTATCTAAATGCTTTAAAAATATAGATCTTCATCTAATGCAGGAGTTCCCAAACCTTTTTGCCTGTCACCTCCAAATAGCACAGTCAGTAACTGGGGACTCCCACTGTCACTGTCATTGTTAAAGCACATGGTTTTGTTCACAGCCACACACATTTCCTAAACTAACCATGAGAACAACATAACAGGGCACAAAGCCTTTGAATCATTACATATGGTAGTCAATTGTGTGAAAGGTACCGTTAAAGAGTAATTTACACATTTTTTTCATTCCAGCATAAATGTCACCTTATCACAATGGTTTTATTACAACAGGCAAAATACTGTATGCACGGTTTGCATTCCATCCATCATCATTATTGCTCATCCATTTCTGGGTTGTTGGGAGGCTGCAGCCTATCCCAGCCGACTTTGATCAAGAGGCAGGGTACAGACCAGCTGACAACGTGGCCACATTAAGAGACAGACAGCCATTCACACACATTTAAAGGCAACTCAGGGTCACCAGTCAACCTAATGAGCAAGTTTTTGGATGATGAGTAAACCAGAGTGGTTGGAGAAAAACCAGAAGAACAATCAAACTCCACACAGCAAGGCCCTGTCTGACACAATGAGGGGAACCAGCAACCCACCTGCTGTGAAGGACACGCGCTAACCTGCTGTGCCACCGTGCTGCCTAATTTGTATTTATCTTAAAATATTTTGTTTTACCTCAGAGGGTATCTTACAAACCCCAATAGGTGTCTCATGACCCCACTTTGGGAAACACTGAGTCAATGGACTCAATGTTTCTAATTTTGTATCGATCATGAACTTGATTTGGATTTTTTTTGTACCTGATGCATAAGTTCTGGGGTTCGGTTCAAACACAATCACATACTTTGCACGCTAACTGACAAAACAAATAAGTTGTTGACGTAAATAAACAGATTTTTTTAAACACTGCAAAAAATGTAAAAAGACAGAAAATCTCCTAAATGTCAAAAATGGTAACATCTTGAACAATTAAAAAGAAATCCCTTTCTTATTGTTTTCATGCTCATGGTTCAGGTGTCACAGCCAAAACCAAACTCCTATCAAATGTCCACATGGTGGTGCTGTTCACCCAACATACTCATGAGTTCATCCACAGCTCATGTCTTGTTTAACTGAAATGTGGGATTGACTGGCTGTCTGCCTTGACTGTGCCCCGCTACCAGGCCTGACCACAGTAATAACAAGGCTGCTGAAAATATCCAGTGTATTCAGATTCAGACGAGTTCATTTATTTCAGAGGTAAAATCAGTTTTTGCAGTCCATCAGATCATACATTTACAATATTAGCGGCCTTTTCTGATGCTCACCCAGTGACAGTGAAATGTGTGATGCTTCTTTTATAAACCACCTGAAAAGCTGACAAAAGCTCAAGTTGAAGAGTTAACCTTAAGACATAAAGAAATGTTTTCAAAACATGTTATTCAGCCAGTTATTGTTGTTTGTAGGCTATAACGTGTCTCATTTTGTAGGACTCCTACTTTTATTGGTGGGCTCTTCTCTGTTTCAAAATCCTACTTTGAGTATATTGGGACATATGACGACCAGATGAAGTTCTGGGGAGGCGAGAACCTGGAAATGTCCTTCAGGGTGAGAACTTTTTCATGCCTGTGTTTTTACATAGGTCAAACAATTTCATGTCTCATTTTTACTGTTGCTTCTCTGACAAAGGTATGGCAGTGTGGAGGTCAGCTTGAGATTATTCCATGTTCAGTTGTGGGGCACATTTTTCGCAAAAATTCCCCCTATGAATACCCCAACTCCTCTACTGTGATCAACCGCAACCTTGTGCGACTGGCTGAAGTCTGGATGGATGAATACAAATGGGTCTTCTATCGCACAAAAGCAAGAGCTATGATTGTTTTTGAAGACGTAAGACTGTGTGAACAGGATACAAACTAAACCATTACATCTATTGAACTGTTTATTGACCACTTTTCTCTTCATTTTCCTCCAAGAAATCATTTGGAAATGTATCTGACCGCCATCAACTCAGGGAAAGATTAAAATGCAAGAGCTTCTCTTGGTACCTGAACAATGTTTACCCAGAGGCCTATGTACCTGACATCCTGCCACTTAAATTCGGACAGGTAACTTTCTTTATATAAGGCCACATACACTCACCAGCCACTTTATTAGGTACACATTGCTAGTACTGGGTTGGACCCTCGTTTTCCTTCAAAATTGCTTTAATACAGCATAGGCCAACAAGGTGCTGTAAACATTCCTCAGGTGTTTTGATCCATATTAACAGGATAGCATCGGGCAGTTGCTGCAGATTTGTTTGCTGCATATCTATCATGCAAATCTCCTACTCTGTCACATTTAAAAGGTGCACTTTGGATTGAGATCTGGTGACTGTGGAGGCCACCAGAGCACAGCAAACTCATTGTCATGCTCAAGAAACCAGTTGAAGATGATTTGAGCTTTGTGACATCCTATCCTCCTGAAAGTAGTCATCAGAGTACTCTGTGGTCATAAAGGGAGGGACATAGTCAGCAACAATGCTCGGACAGACTGTGGTGTTATTCATTTTCTATACTGACTATCCCTTTCGGGGTTGCGGGGGGGGGGGGGGGGGGTGGGCTGGAGCCTATCCCAGCTGTCATTGGGCGAGAGGCGGGGTACACCCTGAACCGGTCGCCAGTCGATTGCAGGGCAACATATAGAGACAGACAACCATTCACTCTCACACCCATACCTAAGGGCAATTTAGAGTGACCAATTAACCTAATGAGCATGTTTTTGGTCTGTGGGAGGAAGCCAGAGTGCCCAGAGAGAACCCACGCATGCACGGGAAGAACATGCAAACTTCACACAGAAAGGCCCTGCCCGACCCGGGAATTGAACCGGTGACCTTCTTGCTGTGAGGCACGTGCACTACCTGCTGCGCCACCGTGCCGCCCCGCTGTGGTGTTTAAACAAAGCTCAAATAGTACTATTGATCCATCCTGCCTGACCAATAAAAGGCAAGTTGGATCCATGCTTTGTCGTAGACGCCTAAACCTGACTCTAACATCTGAATGTTGCAGCAGAAATTGAGACTCATCAGACCAGACAGCATTTTTACAGTCTTCTAGGTGAGCCTTTACAAACTGAAGCCTCAGTTTCCTGTTCACAGCTAACAGGAGTGGTAACTGGTGTGGTTTTCTGCTGCTGTAACCCATCTGCTCCAAGATTCAGATTGTTGTTCCTGTAGAGATGGATCTTATTCACACTGAAGTTGTAATCAGTGGTTATTTGAGTTATTGTTGACGGACAACTAGCATTTACTGGACATTTTCACTTTTTATGGACCATTCTCAATAGACCCGATGGTTGTATGATAAAAAAAATTCCAGTAGATAAGCAGTTTCTGAAATACTCAGACCAGCCTGTCTGGCACCAAAACCATGAAAGTTGTTTGAACCTCAGTTGGTAGTCTTGACTATGTCTGCATGTCTAAATGCACTGAGTTGCTGCCATGTGATCAGCTGTTAAGCAATGTACACTAACAAGAGTTGAATGGGTGTACCTTACAAAGTGGTCTCTAAGTGTATGTCTAGAAAACATCAAGAATGTTTTATATCTGTCCTTAAACTGAAACATTTTCTCCTGCAGTTGGAAAACACTGGATGGTATTGTAACCTGGATGCAGAGATTACAGATAAGTCTTGGGAGCCAGTCCAGAAATTTGAATGCGGTGATAACAATTGGGCAAAGGTAAATAACATTTATTTTCTTTCAGTGACTTGAAGTATTTTAAAATAGCATATTATGAACTTTTTAATGGACAAGTGACCCTCAAGAGTTTACTGAATTAAGGTTAGAAAATGTATGTGTTGTCTTTTTCATGGTATGTAATGCTGTCATCATAATAAGAAATTGTGAATTACTTAAATTCATATACATGTGTGCACAAAAATGCCACCATCTTCTATGGCAGTGCCTCAGTTTGGCACCCCAGTGAAGAAAGTCTGAAAGTACGAAAAAACCCAGTGATGTTATTCTCTAAATCAGCACTCATGAAATCCCTTCTGTCCAATGTGAATCCTCCATTGGAACTTTCTGGTGGACTATTTGCTCTGTTGCACAAAGATTTCTTGTCCAGTCTTGTATGAGACAATTTGGACTGAATAAAAACTTTAAAAAGTAATCTTAAAATAAAAAACAGTAAAGGACTATGATAATTGTGTTAATATAGTTAAAGAATAATACAATAAAAGGTTGTTTTGTTTCTGCTGTGTCTTTGTTATTTGCAGTTTTTTGAGTACACTTCAGAGCGAGAGATAAGGCTCAATGAAGCTGCCATTGACCTGTGCTTACATGCCAACCCAGGGAGAATCGCAGTTACTCTTAAACCCTGCCAGCTGAAGGGAAACGGAACCTCAGTTGCGCCTGAGCAAGTGTGGGTCTTCACAAAGGTACTTAAAGATATATTTCTACATCACCTTAAAACAATGGAGCAACTCATTTCACAACTCTTTCCTAATTTGAACCAGGAAATAGTAACATTTCCTTTTCCTTATTCTTGCCACTCAACCTAGTTTTACAGTTCACATTGTATTTGCTTTCAGGAAAACCAGCTGGTTAACATTGCATCGGAAAAGTGTTTGACTGTCTTGGACACATTTGTGTATCTGACCACCTGCAAGGAATTTGATTCGAAACAACAATGGGACTTCATCTAACTCCAGCTGTGAATTTGTGCATTGGGGTTTACCTGGAGAGTCAGATGTTTCACAGTGTACCCTGGAACAATTTCCACATTATGTACATTCAAAGAGTTAAAGGTCTGTGTTATTGATTCCTTGTAGTACTGCTCAAATGTAAGATATGAGTCCAAGGTCCCCCTTCTGTGCATAAATGCTCTTTCAATTTCAGCTGAAACTAACATGAGGCCTCTGAGATCACCAAGAGGATTTAGCATACTGTCAAAGAAAAAATCTTTTCTCCTCTGAAGAAAATACCAACACAAGGAGGACCTATAGGACAAAAACAGCATTGGTTTTAACATATCCAGTCAATATTTATCATTGGTATCCAATACAGCTGAAAAAATACTTTGAGAAGCATTCAATATTCAATGTACTACTATAACACTGAGTCAAACATACACTACGCACCTGCTGTGTGTTCTGCAATGTTTGGCAGTAACTAGTAAAGTAAGGTGGTACAACTTATTTGGCAGTAAAAAGAGTTTGGATTGGTATTACATATTTAAGGAGCAATGAGTAAAAATGGATCAATAACATTTTTTTTAGTACTTGTATTCTGTTGTTGAAACTTGCTCTTATTCTTAGACTGAAACAACAGACGCAAGCTAATGACATCAAGTTTTCCTTAGTGTTCATTAAGTACACATTTGTGACCTGGTAAATTGATTATCAACTCCAAAAATTACAATCACATTTAAACTAAATGTTAAATTATGGTGTGAGAAGAAAGTGTATCTTATGTCTGGACTTACATTTACACATTAACGTGGTATTTGTTCAGAAAACTTGAGAGCTGTTTGGGGTGATGTGATGGGGCAGTTAGTAGTATCCACAGTATTACTACGCTGAGCTCATATGTACAAAGTCATGACTGTTAAAGCTGGAAACGTTGGTCAGGCTAAGGTGGACGCCAAGGGCCAAACAGTTGGTAAGGCAGGTAATAGAAGGCATCCCAACTGGAAAGAGGTTGCATTATGTGTGTGTGTGGGAGGTTACTCCTTTCTAAGCACTTTTATGTCTTATAAATTATAACTTTGTGTGCTGCTGGGAAACCATTTACTGTCTTCTGAAATCAATTAAAGGCTATCATGTTTTTTGACAGCATTTATTAATTTACTTGTCATAAACTAGTTGATTTTTTTCCTTTATTGTAATATGGTATTTACCCACAAATCAAGGTTTACGATCAGTAAAGACAGAAATATTTTGAACACTTGAGATGTGGTTTTTAAGGGGATACAATTTTTTCCAATAAAGTAAAAAAAAAAATCATATTGTTTCTTGTGTTTTGTTCTAACTTTTGTTCTTTGATTCTTCATGCACAGACTCCTCTGCGTAAAAAGTTGTTTCATGGCTACCCGGAGTACTGTTTAGTACTATAAGTTTGATTATCATTGTACTCTATTTATTTATCTTTTTATTGATTTGTTTGATTTATTTATTCATATATACAGTACTGACAGAAAGAAGAAGGGTATTTCTTTTCAGATATGATAGCTATAGAAGGTGTTTTTAACATTATAATGTTTTAAGTAATAATCATATACAGTAATTTTAGGAGTGAAGCACCTATTGTGAAAATCAGGACGGAAGATGAAAAATCATACCAGCAGATACTGACACTGATGCCATTTTTTTTAAATTCTTTTGAATACTTCTTTTGAATACATCCACCTTTCAGCTATCATAGGCTATGTTCAACCTTGAGAATGAGTATAATGGAGTAAAACCCAGTGATGAAAAACATCAGAATAGCCCAAAATATCTCAGCTGCCCCATGTGTCTGGCAGTGGTGTTAGTAGAAGGGGCTGATCTCACTGTTTTGGTTAAAGAAACACAAAAATTTTGAACAAAACTGAAATATCAAACTAATAATATGTTAATCAGACCAAAATATTAATGTTATTGCATTGTTTATGTTGAAACAAAACCAGCCCTTGCACTAATCTAGTTGATGACCCCTACCGTATGTATCTTCTGGTGGCTGTGAATAGGCCTAGTGTAGAACAGTGCAGGAAAGTTCTGTGGTGAACAAAAAATATTAAACGAACACGTCTGTTTCTTTGTGATAATCTTTGACAAGCAAATCTAACTTTAATTATTAACCTTAAACATAATCAGCAAGAGTGAAAAGCTGTTAAACTACTATGGAACTACAACATGGCTGTTCGACTTAAAAGCCGTTTTAATATTTCCAACATTTAATGCCATGTTGTAACCTGTTGTTTAAGAATTTAATCATAATTGGGTGATCTGATTAAGTTGGTCCTTAAAGTTGTGGAAAAGGTGTGTGAATGTTTGATTATTTTAAAAAAAATTAGAAATGCTTACATAAGGGTCCCGAGTATTTTTTGTGGTCCTCGTTAGCAGTTAGTTAGCATCTGTTCTTCAAAACACACAACAATGCTTTAAGCTCAAAAGCAAGCAACATTATATGCATTTGTTATTTCAAATTAAACATTGGAATCTTTTGTGCGTGTGTTCATCACAGACTTTACTTCAGACATATTTTCTGATAAGCCATTATAAAAGCCAACATGCTTTCCACCTTGGGAACCAGGAAGGGCTAAATGTTAACTCACTTCTTTGTTTTGGATTCTTTATAGGGCATTACTGATGTGAAGCTTCTTCTTTTAATAAACAATTTTTGATTTTTTTATTATATTACTTTCAATTAGTAAATTCCTCTCACACATTCACAGATTCAGATTTTGAAACAAATAACACCACACATACAACCAGAATCTGGGGATGACAAGATCAAAATTTGAAAACAAAATAATACACAGGATCTGCTAATCATTAAAATCAAACTGCACAAACAATCGAATTGTTTTCTAATAATTTATTGTTATTGCTTTATAAATTGATAATACCGGTAGTTTTCCAATACGTGTTGAAAGCTGTCATTTTAAAGTGCAAAAGGAGGTAACTTTATTTTGCCAAATCATTCTGTGTAAAAAGCATTCTGCAATAAAAAATATAAAGTTAAATACATATCTTCCTTCAGTTGATAAATTTGGTCTGGTGGTTAAAAAAGATATTAAATATATCTTTGCATCCTCAGTTGTTCAGCACTGATAAGAGAGCATCAGGAGCGATGCTATGATATATATATATATATATATATATATATATATATATATATATATATATATATATATATATATATATATATATGTATATATATATATAAAGAAATACAGAAAATAAAATAACTGCGTACATTTAAAGAAAAGTTTTAGTGAAGGAATAGGCAGTGTTTTTCTGGGCGCGCGCATGTACGTTGGGAGCTCCTACAGTTTAACTCCTCCCACAAGCCGCGTCGGTGACGTCACTTGATTCGACAGTGATGGGAAGTCGAGCGAGCGCTGGTGAGTCTCTGCCAAGCCAATAACCTCTCTCTTTTCTCATTTAGTCACTGAAACAGGGAAGTAGGCAGGGCACTCAAATACTCAGCAGCAGCCCCGAGCTGTTATCTCTGTGAGTGTGCTGGAAGTGAAGTCTGCAGCCGGTCGCTGGGTTTGGTCGTGTTCACTGGTGCCAGTGGGTTATCTTCTCGTTAACACTTGTGAGTAGCCGCCGCTAAGCTTCACTTTTCTAACTTAACCGCTGTTGGCGTGAAGCCAGTCGTGAGCTAGGCTCTGTTGTGCTAACTTGTTAGCGGCAGTGTTAGGTTTTGTGACCTGTCAACTCTTGTTGTCAAAATAACAGCATGCGAAGCTTTGGGCTAATGACATAGCGGTTTTAGGATAAGCCTTCAGTGCAGCCTGTAGTTCGGTTCTTTTTCAGCATGACCTGAACTCTCTAAATGAGGAAGGCTGAGTCTGTTTCGTCCATCAAAGATCGTCCATGAGCATCACTGTCGCTGCATGTTTACTCGATAAACCAGCCGATCCCGTCCGGCTTTGTCTTGGTGTTGTGCAGTGAGGTTTAGCCTTCTATATACGGGATTTGGTGGAGGATTTGACTAATATCATTATAGTTTGTGGGTGCTATTTCTGGCAGCTAATTAGTGACCAACTGACAGAAATCCACGTGCCGTATTTCCCAGTGTGGTTTTACACACATGTATGTACACAGATATTAACCATGGAAAAGACAGGGAACTGCTGTTTTAACATAGGACACTAATAATATAGTCAGGTAAAAATAGAGCTATTGATAAAAGAAATTGTCAAGTACAAGTAAAATTAGCAGTCTATGAATGTAATAAAGTAAAAATAAAAAGTACCAGATTTCAAATGTGCTCTAAAAAGGCTATTGAGTATTTGAGAGCACACTGTTGTATCATATGAAAGACAGCAGCTGGAGTGTGTTGAGGTAACCAGTTATTCTCAGTATAATGGTATAGTATACCAAGTAAGAATGCCCTGATCAGACTTTTCTTGGCTGATACCGATCACTTGTTTTTGAGATCACCCTATACTGATCTGGTTAAGTGTTTGCTCAATAAAGCAGTACAAAATGATCTCATGGAGCAATGCAATAAATTATCCAGTAATCTATATTACACAATAGAATTATTAATTAATTACTTGTTTTTATTCAGGTTAAGTTAAGGATTGCCAGGACAGACTGACTAAAACTATTAATCAATCTAGCTGACAAAGCAGTGCAAATAGTTTGACAAGTTTATGGATTTGAATATGTTTAAATACTTTTTTTAACACAGTCATCCAGCCAATTTTAACAAAGATCGGCCGATCAACCAGTCACATTATTTAATATCAAAAATTGTCCAATACTGATGGGTGGTCGATCTATCAGGTCATCTTTAATACCAAGAGTTGATCCAGATAATTGTATATAAACTCAGTTTGCCAAGATATAGTATAGATATTAGAGATACCAGTGCAATAATATTTTGGAGTCATAGTTTTGCATATGCATAGTATTTTCCTAATTAAATATGGAATACCATAAATATTACCATAATATTTGCCCTGAAAGATACTAAATTGTTAAAAATAATCATATACATATTATTTCTTGCACTTGATATTCTTAAACTGTCAGCCCCAACCCTTGTGGACAGTCTCTCTGATTCATCAGGTCTAGAGTACTGAACAGACTCCTTTTAGTTTCAGTTATTGTTTCAATCAGTATTTAAAGGTCCCATAGCCAGCAAAATCTGTTTTCTTTGCTGTAAATGTTGTTATAAGGGGCTTGGGGAGCAAGGAAAGAAAGAAGCGGTAAGAAAATGTACTCTGCATGTTTTTATACATGACTGTTTAGGTACAAGCATTAACCCAGTGTGTGGTGCAGAACATAAAATTCATCCACATTTAACACTTGGTGGGTTTTAATTTCAGACCCTATTAGAAACATTTTGCAAGGTGGGGGGAAGGTGAGAGCTTTACCCATCTTCCCAAACATTGCCAATGGTGTGCGACTTTATAACTATTTTGCAAATGGATTTAGAAAACAATTATTTTAAAAAGTTACAGGCATACTTGTTCCTCTGTAAATTCCACATACAAGTTTGCAGTTTCATGACAATTGAAAGAGGTCCTTGTCAGTCTCACCAACTTGTCTAAACTTTGCTAACACTGCCAATATAAATGTGCAATTTGGACGCTGATCCTTTGGTTAAACATAGGGACAAACAAAATTGAATTTTGTAGATTTCCAGTATGCAGATATTTCCCAGCTTTTAACTGCCATACCCATACCAATACCAATTTTTTTGTCAGTAGTACGTAGTCTTTGTCTAAAATTTAGCCATTCCTGTCATTGCAAATTTATTTTTGTAAGAAACGAATGTGAAACAAACAAACAAAACCCCAACATTTCGTTCTCTCATAAAAGATGCAGTTTTTGATGTAGACATTCAGAGATATGGTGAAGTGCTGTGGTATATTCTTAAATTCTTAAAGATATTTATGGTCTATATGTAAGACTGATATATTGGCTGAAATTTTTGGCAGAAAGTTTTGTAATTCTTGATACTGCTAATAAGCATTTAAAGCTGTTACTAAAAGTGCAGATGATATTGTACATTCCTCATTGGAAGTATGACTGGATATTACAAGGCTCTGTTCTTTAAAAGCCCCAGAATTACTTCATATTATGTAAATCATGGTTAGGCAGTTTCCTTATGAGTTGGAGAAGGGTCTCATATTACCTTTTTTGTTCCAGTTCTCCAAATTTATAAGAACTGTATATAGAAAACTATGTATGCAACATGACCACATGAATGTTGATTTAAGTCAACACTTCCTGAGGTTTGTTGGAAGTTTTTGTTGGGTAACTTTGCAGTAAAAATGATGAAGTTATGATTGAAAATTGTGAAAAAGAGGAATACTTCCTGATTTGCCGCATTGTTGGGAAGCGAAAAGAGTCGTAAGGTTTTCTCTCCAACATATACATACCCTCCTTATCTTTGGATAATGGGTAACTGAGGAAATGAAAAACCAGTGTGAGTGGTTTAACCTGTTATTGTCACAGTATTAAAAATCACATCACAGGTAAACATGTATAAACATTGTCTGTCTACACTTGTCTTTTGTTTCAGGCTTCAGTTTGTTTTCTTTACACCAGCGCATTTTAAAATGAGCTATTGTTTTAAGAGCAGGTTTTCATGACTCTATTCATTTAACCTTTATCCCAATCTCAAAGATTTGACATGTTCTTGTTTTTGATAGTGTAAAGCGGGGGTTCTTAACTGGAAGTTTTGCATTTTTCTCAGATCTCAACTAGACCATTTGAGAGACGATGATTTAGATTAGCAAACCAATGAAAAGCATGACAGAGTAAAACTAAGAGCCAAGAAAAACATGGTGACAATATACTTTAAACAGTCATACATGAGGGAATAGAAGCTGAATCCTGAATTTGATTTGACGCAAAAGGTAAAAGTGTGGGGAGTTTTATTGTTTGCGGTAAAATGGTGCTCTATGTAAATGAAGGGGAGATGCTGCAGTCATTTTTTTTAAACCAAGTGTCAGTAGGGCATCAACCAAGAAGGTTTAGAAGTGATTATGTAGCTGTTACAACAAAGATGGGATATGCCATTGCATCTTGCAATCAAGACTTTGTAAAAATCAAAGTAATAATATTTGTCTAAATAACAATGATGTGTTCAATGTATTGTCACTTGTAATGAATCTAAGGACAGAGTGATAAAGAAATCCAGAGGGTTCAGAGTAAAAGATAAGGCGTTGCAATAAATAACATCTAAAATGGAAAAGAGATGGCCAGCGTAATTCAGTTTTAGATTAGATAAGGTAGAACTTTATTAATCCCTTGGGAAGACTCCCTCAGGGAAATAGAGATTCCAGCAGCAGCATTATATTGCAGATAAAAATGATATATAAATAAGATAAATATAATATATATATTATATAAAAATAGAAAAAAAAATATATAACCATTTTTTACAGATCATTTGAAAGTGTGTTTGGTTTAGCTTGTTATTTAAGTTATGTTATTTAATGCTATGTTCTATCAAAGCTGTGTTTCAAACCATCGTCTGACTTAAAGGACTAACATCCTGATGGTCTTGCGAGGGTTACGAACCAGTTGTAAGCTAAACAGAGCGTGCTGTATTTGATCAAATGCTTGCTGGTGAATTGAGCTGACTGAAGCAGCATTAATCTGTATCACTGGCTTTAAAATTGGCAACAATTTGTAACAGTTGGAGTAATTAAGGTCCAAAATGAACTTTTTGACCCACCAGCCAAGGTAGCAGGTAAATGTAAAATAAACTGGATATTATAAGGATATTTTTTTAGACTCCCAAATAATGAAATTTGTTGTTTTATCACACCCTCATGTTTGAGTGCTTGAAATGAGTCAATGTTTCACAGATCATTCTTGAAGCTTAGGAATTTAGAAAGTGGTAAAAGATTACTCAGTAGGCATTTATACAGGACTGTTCTGATACAAACGTTTACCTGCCATGTGTAGCAAAATCCTCTGACATTTAACCACCAAAGGTCTACTTTTAGTTGGTCCACAGAAAAATCTGAACCTGAAATGAAATTTGGTCGATATTAGCATGCAAGACTTGTCCTTAAATGATGACTCTGGACAAACGCATAAAGCTTTAAACAGCAGCATATATCATGCTCATTTGCTTGATCTGCTCCCTCGAAGGAACAGACTTATAATGAATTTCGGGCTTCAAGCACCAACAGTCTGACAAAGTTTGCAGTTTTTTGCAGTTTGTGTGTGGAGATGAACTGTCAGCTTCGCTTCTTTGTGCTCAACCTGACAAGGCCATCTTAAATTCCCATACATTGATTGGCTTTTTGCTATGTGAAGCTTTTAATGGAAAACTTGATGTAGGTTGTTTCTTTAAAGCATACTCAATAACTAAGTGTATCCAAACTTAAATTGGATTGGTTTTACCAACTTGAATACACTGAAGGTCTATGAATGTGGGCCTAACTTCGTTACGTCTGTTAAAGAAAAAAAAAAGTTTGGACACCTCTGGTATATTTTAAACAAAACAGGACCCAGCACTGAGCCTTGCAGAACCCCAGTTGACAGTACTTTGATCTAGGGGTGCACAGTATTATTAGCATGGTATCGGTATGGGCAGATATTAACTTAAACAGTGGAATGTCATTATCAGCGGCTTCATATGAAATAATTTAGATTTATTTTTTCATTATAGAAAAAATGAGCAACATACCCCTCTCTCGCTCTGAGGTGTTTGGGGAGCTGAGGAAGGAGCTCCACCAAGACCAAGAGTTTCATGCGACGGACGCTCACATCTTCATCATCATGGGAGCATCGGTGAGTACGAAAGTACCGAAGGATAACGTGTTCAGTAAAGCTGACAAAGAGAACTTTTGAATATGATAACAGAGCTAATAGTTGGTGCATTCCTGAATAAAGTAAATTTTGCATTTATTGAGACACTCTGGAGCATATCTGTTATTTTTCTCTGAGTTTTCTGATTTTCCGTCTTGCCCCTTTGATGTGAGCTGTTTGCCTTAATTTGTTTTTGAAAATTTGAGAAAATCTATAGACGTGCTTTCAGATCTGCACATTATATGTTTGAGGAAATGGTGAAACTGATTTGATCAGTCTTATGCAAACAAGGCCAGCACCGCTCAGGCATTAGAGCTTTAGAAAGTTTAACATTGAGTAATGAAAAACCTCAAACTTCCTCTTTTCTCACAATAACAATAGCACCAGATCTTGTTACACAGGATCCATAAACTTAATTTAAAACTCACTTTGTTTCGATTTTATATTTCAAATTTGCAGAATCCAACCCTGCCAATTGTCCATTTTGCATCGCTTTATGTATTTTTTCCACACCACACCACTTTACTTCTGATCATAGTTTAAATTATACCAACAAATGTAGATTTAGTCCTTCACTGCTGGATTAAGTAAAGAAGTACTTCTCAGTGAAGCAATACAAGCTGTCCTCTCATTGTCAGTATTTCCTCATTCTGCTCAAGAGTCTGGTTGGGGAAGTAAAACCCATCATGAAAGTTTTTAGACCAGTTTCTTTGTGTCTTCTGTTTAAAACAATGTTTCCTGGTTGCTTTTTCCTCCCTTTCAAGCCTCACCTTAACCTTTTGTGTCTTTTTGACGATGTTTTAACCATGTAGATAAAGAAATCTCCTCTATCATTTAATAAAAAATACAGGAACATGCCTATGTGTAAAAGCATGCATGAACTTGTTAAAGCTCTTACTAAAGTGATTTATTTCATTGTGTTTTCTTTCTTCTTTTGCTTCATTGTGTTTGTTTGAGGAGCTTGGCCCTGTTGCTGATTTTTGCAGTGTCACTAACAGTCAGCGTTTTTCTTTCAATGGCACACAGAGGCGGGTCAGGGCGTGCAGAGCAGGCCTGTGTATAGTGTCACCGCTGTAAGGCGTGTTTTATGGATATATGTGTTTATTGCTGCAGTTCGTGTTTTATCAAAAAGTTAATCAACCATAGCCATGCTTTTAATAACATGTTTGCTCTGCTTCTCAAACATTTTTGCTGTTCAGTGTGCTTATAAAACATTTAGTGTGTTGGCCTTGTTCTTTGCTAATGTTGTAAGACAGTGTATTTCTACATCAGCTCAAGTGAATTACCAACCTTATCCTGAGCGTATCAATGAAGATTACTGTTCAGGCTGCCCCTAACAATATCTGCCAGTTATTTTCATCATTAATTGATCACTAATTTGGTCAAATTGTGCAAAATTAGGAAACAGTTACTCAATCTATCTGAAAGACAACAATAGCGATTTTAAAAGTGGTATTTTTGTCTGAGTACACACACATTTATATATATATATATATATATATATATATATATATATATATATGAATAAATAAATAAATACATATATGTACACCAGTATTAGGATTACTTCTAATTTGCTGTTTTGTAAAAACGTTTGGCTGAGATTGTCCCGGCTTTTCTTATAATACTAACAAAAATAAAAATAATAAAAATAAAAGACTAATAATTATTCTAAATCTTTATTTGAATATCACTTTTGTAAATAAAGCTTTGTAAAATGCTTTGACAATTGTGCAAAGGCATGTACAAAAATAAAATGTTTGTATTCATTACCTGAGATAGTATCATTATTCAGAGTATGGTAAAAATGTAGATTTTCATGTGAAACCTACCCATAGCTACGTAAAGTTTATGTTTTGTATGTAAGTTAACTATGCAGCAGATTTATCAACTTCATATAGATAGGTAACAGGATGACTGTTTAATAGAAAAAATCACTTTAACCTAGGGCTGTTGTTATGAACCAGTTCTAGATAATTTTTACATTTTATATTTTAATAGAAAAACGCCAAATGCAAAATGTCACGTACGTCCTTTCATTAACAGCTACAATGCACAATGCCAACATGTGGTACATAAAACAAGACATGACATAAGATATCTTTTTGTGAAAGATTAAAATAACGTAGAGCTGGTATTTGAATAAAATGAAACAAGAGAAGTGCTCTGAGAACACAAATCGCCCCCAAGGCATTTCCAGCATGATCGGGTGAGTTGTTGGCCGAAATCTGGAAAACTGCTCTGCCTCTGTTAACAAATACTTCACCAGATTGAGATCACCACCAAAATATAAGAACTTCTCTCTTGTACCACTACCATCATTCCCCAGAAATTTGATCAAAATCCATTGAAAAGTCATTGAGTTATGAACAAAACTATGGAAAACTGCCCTATCTTTCACTTTTGATAGATCCTTTAAAAAATTCATGATCTGCTTCTGGATTCAGATCACTGCCAAAGTCTTATCAGTTCTCCTGGAAGCTTTTTCTTTCAGTGTGACTCCTGAACTTGTCACACATGTTAATTAATGAAAAAATATGGAAAAATAACAATGTTATTTGGACAAAAAGAAGTCATTTTATTTATTTACTTAATAAATTTGTGATAAAACATCCTGAGACTTAACTTTTTAAATTGTTTATTATCAAACCAACGGACTTCACTTTTAAGCAGGCTACAAGAACGAAAACATCTCTTGTCCTCAGTTTATCGTCATCTAAGACAGTTCTTTCAAATTTAATTGCTAAAATTTTCCGTCTTGATTAAAGGTGAAAACTGGAGGACGGAAGTTCATATTCCCCATCACCTGAATACTTTTATGCACAGTGACATATCAGTTGCTGTGACAACATTAGAGATTAGATAAAACTTTATTAATCCCTTTGGGAAACTCCCTCAGGGAAATTAGGAAATTCCAATAGTAGTTGAAAGGTTGATAGAAAGATACATAAACATGATGTAAACAAAAATAGAAATAAATAAATATAAAATGAAATAAATAGAATTAAAGATAAAAATAACATGGCTTCGTCTGCATTATCACTCCACTGTTACAGTGCTACCCACTGTGAACATTATCAGAGAACAATAACATGCTTACTCCTCACTGACTGCTGTTGTATTTCTCATTCCACTCACTCATGGTTGACTGACATCATTTTTATACCCTCTGTTACTATCATTATCACCAACAAGGTGGGAAAGAAATATAATTTCAGCTCAATTTTAGACATTTAAATATATTTCAATGTAAATCTACAAAAACATAAAATCCAAACAAGAGATGTATTATTTTATAAACTGTTTCTACTTTCAAGCTTTTGTTTCCAGATTGTCCATGATCGAATATGGATTACTGAGCTTTAGCAAAGCAGCCTACGAACCTGCAACACAACACTGACCTATAGTACAATGACTTCCATACTGTTTTGGTGTCATGAAAAATAATGACCACTCTGTCAACAACATAACAACTTGAACAAGTAGACGTAAAGGTACCACCCTGACCTGACCTGTGTTCTTAAGGTGAAATCATTTTTCTTGTTATGTGTTTGCTCCTGCAGGGAGATCTGGCTAAGAAGAAAATCTACCCCACTCTGTGGTGAGTGAACTTCTAACCCCAGTGAACTGATGGAAAGCTTTTGCGTGGAAGATACTACACTAATCTGGACCTGATCTCCTGTAGTGGTGTAATGATAATAAGCTGTATGTTTATCTGCTTTGGAACCAGGTGGTTGTTCAGAGATGGCCTCCTCCCTGAACAGACACATTTTGTTGGCTTTGCTCGCTCTGATTTGACGGTGGATGCCATTCGAACTGCTTGCATGCCATATTTGAAGGTAAATATCAGGGCTGAACAATATACAGTTCTAACATTGCAGTTGCAAAGTGTGCATGTGCAGTAGTTACATTGCAGGACTTGTAATGTCAGCCATGTGACTCAAAGCATGTTCTGCCACCACAAGTGTGTTTTTGATGGAAACCAAAAGCATCCAGTTTTCCTTGTTTCCTAGACTTGCAACAACCAAAGTCTGTCTGATTTCACCATCAGTAGGTTCCTTAGAGAGCAGACTATGATGCATAAAAGGCTGTGCATCACCTCCATATACAATGTGCTATGAACAAGTTACAGATTGAGTGACCCAGTTAAAAGGAGCTTCTTTGAATTTTTTTTCTGAAGCCTTCTTTTTATAATAATCCTAGAAACTCTTGCTTGACTTTAGTGAACACCTCATCACAGAGACCTTTAATAGGGAACTTTCCCTTTTCATAATCCATGTATATCAGATCTAAAACCCCACTGCTCACTGCCTGCTCAGCACCAAACTTATTTATTTTCTGAGGAATTATTTTGAATTTACTGGAAAATACAGCTACTAAAGAGACTACAATTTCTTTAAAAAGTAGAGACCAAATTCATTAAAGAATGGGCTTTTATTCGTCTATTGGCAGGAAACAGAACTCATATTGTGGTGCTGTAAAACTACTGAAGGAATCAGAAAAACACTCTAGGAGGCATCAGTATGGGAGGATATAGTTTTAAAAATAGTAGAGGAGATACAGGAACACCATTGCAAAAGCATTTAAAAGCACATTTAAAGCACCACAAAATGCACAGGCTGAGATAAGGGCAAACATAAGCTCTTTTCCTTAGCAATAAATGCAAAAGTGCAGCAATGAAGCTCAGGCGTCATTACAGTCGGAGACGTTCACATTTATTCCACAAATAAATGATATTGGTGTCAGTTCACAGTGTGATAAGGACACACTGAGGCACGTGAAAGCAGGGCATGGACAGAATTTCACAACAAACGCAGACACACACAACAGTAGTGTTGGCTCAGCCAGCTCCCTTTTCACCTTTATTACACTTCTGGTGCTCCGCCCATTGATGGGATAAAGTCGGGGTTGACTTATTCCCTGATTCCCAGCTAGAAAATTCACAGGAAGCCAAAAGGTCAGAGAGGCATAAATATTCAGCTTTAAATGGGACTGTGAACTGGCCTTTAGTCTCTTTATTGAGGAAGTTTGATCAAATTAGTAAGTGCCTCAGTGCAAAAAAAAAAAAAGAAAAAAACTGTGGCAAATGTTTGAGACATCAGCACTGAACATAACAGTCAAGGACTGAGACTTTTACTACTTCATTCACATGAAGCCAAGTACCTATTTTTAGCAATTATGTCTTCATACGAGAATATTTTTGTTCCATTTTTTGACTTTTTTGTGGCTTCTTATCCGTGTTGAATGTGTGCGTGGAAAGCCTGCACAATATGAGAAAATAATGTGATATGCAATGAAATTGTTCAATAAAGCAATAACAAAATGGATTGTGATAATTTAACAGAAGATTGAGAGTTCATATAAACTATGACCTGTGGGACTTTTCCTCTTAGCGGTATCTGCTCGACTTGATTCAACTTTACTGACTCGGTTGTTTTGGTTTTCCATTAGGTCTTGTTTGTAGTACCTGGCACAGTTTTTTGTGTCACCCCTAGTGGTGGTCCAAATGAGCCAAGACTTAACATGAGACACTATTGACCTCTAAATAGTCGGGGTAGTGACGGGGAAATGTAATGCCCCCTGTTGTCGGGTCTAAGATGCTTCCCAAGCCAACTTGTTGAAACAGCCGGTTGTTTATCTTCTTGCAACTGTCTTTCAACAAAATTCATCTCCTAACTGTTCCAAAAAGCCACAAAACAGCGGGCACTTCTATTGCCTCTGTTCCTTCCTTTGTTTTATGAGGATGCCAGTGTAGTTTCACACAGCCACGCTATAATGACCTACCTTAAAGAGGTTCTGATACAGTCCATACTGTAATGGAAAATGGAGCAGGTAACATTCAAACCGTGCCAAATTGAGCAGATACCTCAAATGGAAAAGCACCATTAGTGTACCAGCCTGTGCTATTTGCCCTGTTTTATGCACCTGCTGCTGCAAACACTGTATGCTTTAATACTCTGCTCTTTCACATTAGGTGACGGACACCGATGCAGAGCGGTTGTCGACTTTCTTCAGCAGAAACTCGTACATCAGTGGGAAATATGCAGATCAGGATTCCTTCTCCAAATTAAACACACACGTCTTGTCTCTACCTGGAGGATCTGAAGCAAACCGTCTCTTCTACCTGGCTTTGCCGCCCACCGTCTACCATGATGTCACCAAGAACATAAAGCTCTGCTGTATGAGCACAAAGTCAGTACACATACCTGCCATTAGCTATTTTTAGTTTTGCTTGTTTTCTTCTGTTTGCCTGTTATCAGCTGTCCTGCTTTGTCCATTTTTTACACAACGCTCTTCTCTCTAGTCAGTGTCGGTCTGTTTACGATTAAGGGTAGGATTATGCAAACTTTCATGGGCAGGCCTGTAGATTTTAAGATATATGGTGGGGGGGGGGCATTGTAGACAGCTGCTGGCATCGCATAAAGTGGGAGAGGGAGAAGTCTCAATGCCACAGACTTTTTGTCTTGTTCATAGAGGTAATTTATCATGTGGAGGTGGCATGTTCAAAACACTTAAGGGCAAAAGTCAAAAAAGCTGAATATGGGCTCTTCAAATGACTTTCACCTGAACAGTGATGGATCAAAACAAAAGTTACTTTTCTGGTTTTGCTTGATCAGCTTGATGCTTTTAAAACAGTTGACCACAGCTTTCTGCTGGACAAACTGGAAAGATGGGTGGGACTTTCTGGAACTATGTTGAATTGGTTCAAAACACACAGGGACTACTTTGTGTCTCTTGGAAATTATGAATCTGAGGGAAGAAAGATGATGTGTGGGATTCCACAAGGATCAGTCCTTGGACCAATTCTCTTTATTTGTGGCAGGTTAGATTATTGTAACAGTGTTTATACAGGTCTAACTAGAAAATCCATCAGACAGCTACAGCTCATCCAGATTGCTGCTGCTCAAGTCCTCACCAACACCAAGAACATTGATCACATTACACCAGACTTAAGAACATTATACTGTCTTCCTGTGAGTCACAGGATAGATTTTAAAATCTTTCTCCTGATTTTAAAAAAAGGCTTAACAGTCTTGAGCCAAAATACCTTTCAGATCTTTTAGCCCCACATGAGGCATCCGGACCCCTCAGGTCCTTCTCAGGGTCAGGACTAAACAGGGGGAGGCAGCTTTTAGTTTCTATGCTCCTCACTTGTGGATCAAACTGCCAGAGAACCTGAGATTCTCTACATCTGCAAACTCTTTTAAAACAAGTCTTCAAACATTTTTATTTCCTTCTACCTTCACATAAGTTCAGCTTCTTCTCATTTTTCTTTTTTCTTTTTAATGTCCTCTGTTCTTTTAAGTACTTGTGTTTTTATTTTTAATCATATATTTTTCCTTTTAACCTCGATATTCTCCAGTGTTTTAGATTTTATTGTCTTACTTTTTCCAAGCATTCATCGTTAATGCTCTTAATGGCGTAATATCTTTGTTTTTAGATCTGTTAAGCACTTTGTGCTGCTTTCTGTATCAATGGTGCTCAGTAAATTTGTTTGCCTTGCCCTGCCGAGTATACTTACAGCTATCAGTCACAGAGAAGCCAAATATGACACCTACATTGTTCTACTGATTTGTCTCAACATGTTCATGTAATTGTGCAGAGGCTGGAACAGGGTAATCGTAGAGAAGCCATTTGGACGTGACCTTCAGAGCTCCGAAGAGCTGTCTACTCATCTCTCCGCCCTTTTCACTGAGGAACAAATCTACAGAATCGATCACTACCTAGGAAAGGAAATGGTGCAGAACCTCATGGTGCTCAGGTAAGATTTTAACAGCATGTATTTCTGTTATAGTGCCCTGGAAAGTCTGTGACTGGGAAAGTGGATATTGTAAAATGCTGTAAACTGGAAAAACTGTTAATCGCATTTAGAGGAAGCAGGTCTCAAATGTGATGACTTTGCAAAAGTTAAAGATAATACTAAACCATAAAAGAGACTCACCCATTGATATGTCTAATTGATTAATTACAGAGTGTAATGGATCAAATGTCAGGCTGGAAAAGGCTTCTAGTTGTCGGGAAGTTGTCTAGACTTAATGTTTTAGTGCCACTATTGCTTAAAAATTCTTTCACACTTTTGCACTTTGGCTTTGGTTCAGATGTTGGCAAATTATTCAGATGTTGTCAGCTCAAACAGATCTTTGAACAGACCAAATTAAAACCTCTAAAAAAAGGAAAATGGTTGCATATATCAGAAGCAGAACAAGAGATTACCAGATTAAAGATTATATTAACCCCTACAACTCCATTTTCCACTCCATAGCCATTTGTAACTTTTTTTAGTCTGCCTGGATTTTGGATGCAGTCTCTGTCTCAGCTGGTTCAAAAGGAAACATTACATTGTGTACATTTACTTTATGATTACTTTGGGGACTGATAGGTAGCTCTCTTTTCTCTTGGAGACCTTTGGCTGCTCGTGATTGGACATAACCATAAAAAAGAAGAGAAGAAGAAATCCGGCACCTCCTGTCCGTCAGTAAACTGGCAGGAAGTTGTTACTACGGGCAAAAGTGAGGTCTTATTATAGTATTGCTAGTTTTTTTTTCAAGGAAATTTGATAAAAAGAAAATATTGCCAGTCACAGATTTGTCACAGTGGATCCTCAGGTACAAAACTTCTTACAAATACAACAAAACTGCATTTAGTGCTGGATCAAAACTTTTCAGAATAGCTTTTGGACCTGAAACCATCCAAAGATTGACAAAAGAGTGCGCTTTCAAACACACCAGAGTTGGGAGGGTAAACAAGTTTGATGTAAGATGGAAACAAAAAAACCCAAACAATATGAAGACTCGAATTAAACAGGACTTTAGAGTTGAATATGCTCACAGACGTCAATAATGACAAAAAAATTGCCTGTTTTCACACACCAAATACTCCTGATCCACCTCTATTCTCTCTGTCTGGGTTGCTCTGTTGTAGGTCAGATCAAGGAATTTGTATGTGTTGAACTGGATCATAGTATTTGTTAGCACTGATTTTTAAGGGTATAGGTACAGGTATAGTTTCACTCCAACAGGGAATAATGGGGCATTCCTTAACCAAAAGAACCTTTTATTAAATTTAATTTCTTTTTATTTTAAAATCGGCAAAGTAGTTGAGTTAGGTTGTCCTTAAACTTGATTTCCTGCATAGATAATTGTACTAATGGATTACATGAAATTATTGACTTATATCGAATGAAGCTTGAGTTAATAAAAATTCTCTGTAAGCATTTTATTTGTTTGCAAGTACAGAATTTTGTTTTTCCCCTATTGCACCCACAACAAAGATCTGCGGGGAATTTAGGGTCACAAAACACTTCATTCTCCGCTGGTTCGTGGTTCAGAACATCATCTGTGAACACCATAGAAGAAAATATAAATCAGCCCCTGACACTTAATTGAAAAAGGTGTATGTATATGTTGTCATGAACAGCTGTCTGTTTAAGCTGTTGTCATCATTTGGTTATCTATCGTTTGTTACAGGTTTGGGAATCGAATCTTCGGCCCAATCTGGAACAGGGACAGTGTGGCCTGTGTTGTTCTCACCTTCAAGGAGCCGTTTGGTACTCAGGGACGAGGAGGATACTTTGATGATTTTGGCATTATCCGGTGAGGAGACACTCAAAGAAACTAAACAAAAACCTCTTACTGCAACAGAAACATTAAGCTGCTAAGCTACAGTATTGTTAGATCTCAGCTATCCATCATTTGTTGACATCCTGCTTATAATCCTTAAACAAGTAAACGATATCTTTCTGTAACTGATAAACTCTGAGGAACTCAATACAAGCTCTAACTCTGTGTAGATGGAGAATAGATCAGACGAGTGTCATGAGCACCAACACCGGATCAGTTTCAGTTTTAATGAACATAAATGCTCCCTCTTCTCTGTTTTTGTTTGACCACCTGTTTCTTTTGTCTGCATCAGCGATGTCATGCAGAACCATCTGCTCCAGATGCTCTGCCTGGTTGCCATGGAGAAACCAGCATCAACCAGCTCAGATGATGTCAGAGATGAAAAGGTAGACTAGACACTCTGAACTCATCCTCCAGTGCTGCTAGTGTGGAGACTTTTGTTGGGTTTTGAGTAGGGATGGGAATTGATAAGATTTTATTGATATAGGTATCATTAATGACTACACTTATTAGGGATGAAAAATTTGTCGTTTTCGGATCGAAATCGTAATTTCAGACAACACAATCATGTGATCGCCAAAGCTGCAATTTTTTGCAGCGCCCCTGACTGACCCAGGATCTGTTGTGTCAACTATTTTACACATACTATTTTACAAATTTGCAGGCAATTTGCATTTAAGAATGGCTGCCAAATGAACGACTTACTCACAAATGCAAACCAGTGTCATTGTTCACTTAAAACAGCTGTTCAAAAGAGTCGACTGGTTTGCAAATGTCACATCTCTGGAACTGCTGGTAAGCAGGTCAACAACACAAAGCCTCTGTTTAGGAGTAGAAGTTGGAGTATCCCTTAACCAATGAAAACAGATTATTTATCATCAATATTAGATGATGAATAATGTGTTATGTGCTTTTTATCATTGATTTCCTTATTGCTATCTATACTGTAAACATTGTGAATATTACACTGAAGCTTAATTTGAAGAAAATTGTCAATTGAATTGAAATCGCAATATCTGCCAGAAAAATCGCAATTAGATCTTTTCCTAAAATCGTTCAGCCCTACTGCTTATCAGTCCGATTCTTTCATGATACCTTTTTAGATTCCTGATTTTCTATATGGGGAAAAGGTGTCCCATGCAGGTTTTCAGTGGCAACAAGGTCAAACTCCTGATACTACTGTTATTCATAGATAAATTCTTCTTCTACAAATTACTGTGCAGTGAGCGTCTTTCTGTTAAAAATAGGACACAATGTTGACTTCCACTGCCCCTTGTCTGCCATTATTTTTAACTTTTTTGTAATAATTTCTGCTGATTGCCTCTGAAGGTGTGACGTCCATGAATTGTGGAAGGAATTAATAAGCAAAAGCACTAATGGTATCAATTCCTTGAGGGAGTTGTTACCAGTTCTTAACCGGACTTGGTTTTTCGATTCCCATCCCGAGTTTTTGCTCACCAGTTTGTGCATCACACCTAGATTTGGCAAAAACAGACTTTTTTTGTTGTTCTCGTAGGTAAAGGTGCTGAAGTGCATCGCTCCAGTTCAGATGTCTGATGTGGTGCTGGGTCAGTATGTGGGGGATCCAGAGGGTGAGGGAGATGCCAAACTGGGTTACCTCGATGATCCAACAGTTCCTAAAGGATCCACACAAGCCACCTTCACTACTGCAGTGCTCTATGTGCACAATGAGCGCTGGGATGGTAAATAAAAGTAACCAAATAAAACCTTCCTGATATCACGCTTTTCATCGCTCTTTGTAATTCAGTACTTTTATCATCTCTCCTCCCTAGGTGTTCCTTTTATCCTCCGCTGTGGAAAAGCTCTGAACGAGAGGAAAGCTGAGGTGCGCCTGCAGTTTACAGACGTCCCCGGTGACATTTTTGGAAACCAGTGTCACAGGAACGAGCTGGTGGTGCGAGTGCAGCCAAACGAGGCTGTCTACACAAAGCTGATGAGCAAGAAACCGGGAGTTCACTTTAGCCCTGAAGAAACTGAGCTGGATCTCACCTACAAGAGCAGATACAAGGCAAGTGTATTTTACTGTGTGCAGAGAGACAAAGCTAATGGCACAACTGCAAAAACCCTTACTGGGAGGATAGGGGGTAATAGTTCAAGTAGGAAAATCAGTTTCCAAGATCATTGTAGTGATTAATTAAAAATAAAGTTTGTTTGAACCCTGAACCTATCAAAGAAAATGCACTATAATATATTTCCTGTAATATTATCAAAAGTGGTAAATATGTCATTAAATCAGTTTCATTAAGATAAAAGACACATATCCGGAGCACCTGTTGAGTGCAGTTGGTAGAAACGCATGATATACAGAAGTCATAGTCCTTGTTAAACCTGCAGCAGGTTTGATTCCTGCTCTGTGAGAGGAATCAGATGCAGGCTATAGATTCAAGCTTAAAAGCTGTCCACAAACAGCTGGAAAGCCCCAATATTGTCCAAAAAATGTAATCAGTATTTGATTCTGTATTGTCTTTTTTAGCCATATATTACACCATAAAAGCAGACATAAGATGTATCTAAAAATGTCAACACAACAGTATCAGTCAACCATTGCAGCATTTGTATTACAAGTGCATTACTGCCACCTGCTGGACTGGATGTTACCCTACATATTAACATGAGCCATTAAATGGCTTCACAAAGGTGGTTTGTGCCTTTCTACATCTGCAAGTTTGAAAGAGTGGAACAAATAACTACAAAGAACTTTTAATTTTCAAGTTAATGCTTAATGCAAAATATTCTGGCCTCATGCTTATGCCCCTCTTTACACAAAAACAGACTAAGTCAGGTCATATGAATTGGCTCAAGTGCTCACAGTATTTGGACTTTTTATGGGTTAATTGAAATTATTTCAAAGATTTAACAACTCTTAGCAGACACAATGACCAATATTATCATGAATATTACATTTTATGTGATAAAGACAAGTTTGGCTGTGATGGCTGAGCTGTAGATGCACAACATGCAGTGGCTTTTCTGAATGTACCGAAACATTTAAATGCCACAGTATGCTACATACAGTGCTTAACAAATTTATTAGACCACTACCCAATGAAAGGTTTAACTGAAATTCCGTTTTTAATGGTAAAATATAATTATTTTGTTGTCCATGAATTTTCAAATTTACTGTTTTATGGAAAACAGAAAAAATAGTGAAGCTCATTATTATTCTTAATTAAGATGTCGCATTATTGTTGTTTACTTGCATTGCTGAACAGAAAAAAAAATAGTTGTTGAATGTTATGCCTGATTAATTTCTGACTTCTCAGAGAAGCCCAGTGAGCGGCTCAAATTTTGGTATAAAAAAATTAAGTTTGGAATTCATTGTTCCTGTTGAAAATGTAAGCCCATTTTCAGTTGTGAACAGGTTTTTGAAATATTTCTAAATGTATGTTTTCTCGTTTTTTGAAATATAGTCTTATAAATTTAAGAACTGTACCTGAACATCTAAACTGCTATACAGAGAGTGAGCCACTTCATAAAAAACTGTTGTCAAAACACGTCTGAAGTGGAGCAAAAATATCCTTACTATGGAGAAGTTTGTAGTGCTGATGTCTGTTTTTCATTTAATAAAGAAATGTGGTCCAGATCAGATAAAACTACTACAGAAACTGTTAGCATTAATGCTAATCTCTGTACCAGCAGTCACTTCTGCAGTTATCTCACTCGTAGCTTCCACCTTGTCCTGCTGTGAAGGACTCTGATTTGGCCGTGCTGCTTTGGGCCGCTCACAATCATTGGATTGGAGCTTGGCAAGATGGATCTGCCTGATTACACACATTGAATCAGGCAGATCCAGCTACTGCACAAGGTTAAGGATGTTGTGCTCAGTGACTAGATATGGCATTGTTCAACTAAAATGATTTTTGTAAACACACATTTTCAGTTTATCATAATTCCTGATACAGTTCAACACACATGCAAAACCAGCCCAACATCCACAGGCCCATAAAACAACAGGTGAAATGGTTCTTTGCTTTAAGTTGTGCTTTCTGTAGTTGGTTAGCTCTTTTTGTGCTTAAGTTGTTGCTTGTTTTTGTATGTTCCTGTCTCTTTGTAAAATCACTTTGTAAACCTATCTTTTTAAAAGTGCTATTACTTAGGCAAAATCATGCCCAATCCGGCAGCACTGCTCATTTTCACTTTCTCTTACCCCCACTGCCAGTGGCTAAATGACCAAAAAAAGAATCTAAAAAACGAATCAATTAAAATATAGTCATTTTTTCCAGCAGATGAGACAAAGAAAGTCTTTGTCAGCACTGTTCCCTGTCTCTCATCTGCTCTCTGTTTTCTTCTGTTAATGTCTTTCAGTTGTTAGCGAGTTATTGAAAATTGTGTCTTTTTCCAGGATGTGAAGCTCCCAGACGCCTATGAGCGCCTCATCCTCGATGTCTTCTGTGGCAATCAGATGCACTTTGTACGCAGGTCAGTCTTTATGTTTCACTATCATCTCATGTTTCTATTTGAAATGGAACCTGTGTAGCAAGTTTATGTGGCTAACAGTTTATTCCACAAGATGGAGACATAAAGCAAACTGCTCTCTCTGTTCTGCCATGAAAAGAAACCCGGTGCACAAATGAAGAGTCCTTTTATTATGGAAGCTAACAAAAAGTGAGACAAACCAGAGGTGTGACATGCCAGCCATGATAAGAGCTGTTTGAATTTCCTCAAATAAAAGAGGAGGAGCTCTATTGCTTACTTTATTATGTCTTGGCATAGCAAACAGTGGACCATCCTGTAGGAAAGGAGAGTAAAAGAATGACCTGCATGACCTTGTCTTAAGTGTGGCACCTCTCAACCAGTTATTGAAAACAAGAGATCATTATGACAGGGTTTGTATGGGTGCTTTAAATATTTACAAATGCTTGACGCTAATTTTTTTCATTTTAAGGTTTGAAATTTGCATGGATTCTGGTCCAAGTGCTTGAACGTGCTCAACTTTTTATCTTTATTTCTCTCATGATGACAATCTGACTCATAGTTTGCATTTCAGGCTGGATTAAAAAAATAACACAAGTTGGAGAGTCTCTCACAAATTTAATAAACATGTATCATATAAAACATATAAATATATATTCATGTCTGACACACAGCACTCCTGATATTAAATGCGGTGCTGCATAGATGAATGTTCCTTAAGCTGCTGGTGTTTCTGCCATTGGAC
Source organism: Cetoscarus ocellatus (assembly GCA_037902135.1). NCBI lineage: Eukaryota > Metazoa > Chordata > Actinopteri > Labriformes > Labridae > Cetoscarus > Cetoscarus ocellatus. The sequence goes on from JBAMNC010000477.1 coordinate 323,099, forward strand.
TGAAATCACACAGACACTGGACGTGGTGCAGATGGCGTCATTTTGAGTGAAATTAAGCCACATTTTTGTCCACCTTTGTCTCTGCCACGATTATATTTGACTTCTTGTTGTTATTCCTGCTGACTGCCAATGATGGGAGTATAATGTTTTTGCTGAAAGACTTGATAAGTGAAATGTTAAGCATAAAAACTAAGGGTATGATTCCTATTTTCCAGTTAAACTTTTGATTAAAGTGACAAACTATGAGATTGGAAGGTTTATTAAGGACTGGGAATGTGTGTTAATTTTCAGACTTTTTGAACAGACCTTTGGATTGGAAAATTAATATTGTAGATTTTTTATGTCACTACTTTTATTAGAATGGATCATCATGTTCTCTTTTGTTCCTGCTTCTTTTGTCTTTGCAGTGATGAACTAAGGGAAGCATGGAGGATCTTCACACCTCTCCTTCACCATATAGACAGAGAGAAGCCCACACCCATTCCTTACAAATATGGGAGGTAAGAAATGCAGACCTGTTTCTACTATAGTCAGAATAAAAACTGAATGCAGGGCATGACTGTGATTGTTTTCCTTTTTTCTCAGCCGTGGCCCATCACAGGCGGACGACCTGGTAAAGAGGGTTGGATTTCGCTATGAAGGCACTTATAAATGGGTCAACCCTCACAGACTGTGAGCTGTGGTGAGAAGTGATGAGGGAGGAGTAGAGGTAGAAGAGTAGGAGGGTTTGCAGCAGGGTAAGTGAGCTGTATCATGTTCCAACACTGAGGCGTCTTTAAAGCAACAATATATGACTTTTCCACATTATAAATTTCACTCTTTGTTTTGAGCTCTATCTTTTAACATCATCTTGTGTCTCATTCAGTGTATCAGATTGTATCCTGGCTTCTTTATAGCCGAAGGCTGGTGTATGAACTATTGTTTTAAGCTGTGGTCACAGAAGGTGAGACAACTGGGGCCCATTGCTAGAGTTATATTGTACTGAAAGCAGGCAAACAGGCACTCAGTGGGTGTGGGAGGGCTTCTATTCTCCCTGTTGAAAGATTCTGCACCATTAGACTGGAGATATACTTGCTGTTTTAGATACTTCCTGTATGAGACACGGTACTGGAGGATTCCACTAGAGGGCGCACCTTGGGCAGTATTTAACTACCTGTCGTGTGAGAAGTTAACTTGAAACATGGGGACAATATTTCCGAGAGTAAAACTACCAAACAGAATACTCCACCAGCACGTTTTTCTTTGCTGTAGATATGTCAACCTGTGTTGAAATGACAAAATTGACCCTGAGAACATACTTTCACTGAAATTTTGATGATAACTCACCGTTGGTCAACATCAGCTAATGTATGTTGATGTGTTGATGGGCAGAAAACACTAACCAGTAGATGATGTGGTTTTAGAAGATAAGCTAACACAAGCAGAGCCACAGAAGGAGTCAGCTGAAAGTAACCAATTCACATGTTCAATACTTGAGTCAATACACCAAAGTTATTTCCAAAAAAAACTCCCCGACTTCTAAAAGAGACTTTATCCCTCACAGCTGGTCTTTAAAACTTTCTGTTAAAGTTGCTCTTACTGCTCCTGTTGATGCTGTCATATCTCACCTGCCTCTACACTGATCCCTCTGATCATGTGTGAACTGTTGCGTCCGTCTGTGTTGTGTTATTCTGGAAGACGTGCACAAACAGCACACTGAATTGACTCAGTGGAAGCATGGTGGCCATCAAGTGTCCACATCCTCGTAGTTAACAGCAAGTATATTTTCAGCTTAAGACTTTAAAAATACAGTTTTCAGGTGAAAAGGTAACATATTGTTGCTTTAAGGAAAGAGGTGTTTCCACCATGTGGATCATTGAGACACAGTTTGGACGTGAGAAGATGAGTAAAAGAAAAGGGTGTTCTCAGGTAAAGCAGATTCTCCTTGGAGCCACTTCATCAGACCTTTCAAAGAGAGTTATTCATGAAGCTATAATCTTGGACCAATACCATATTTTTCGATACATTCTTACATTCCCAGCAGCTTTCCATGTTTTTTAAATGTTAGACCATGTCAGTTCAAGAGGGATCAACATTAAACCAAACCAGAGTATTTCTTTGACCGTCTGATGACGGAGCTCCAAGTCTCAGTGAATTAGGTCTTAATTTGTTAGGATGGAAAATGGAAAAGAATCGTGACAAGAGCAGAGCAGAACAACGAGGAAACAGTCAGCTGAGTGATGGTCCTCAGTGTTAGATCTGAACCAAAGACAGTCAGTGAACGCAGCAGAGACGAGGAACACATGACTGATGGTTCACCACTTTTCACTTTGAAATCATTCTGATTGTAACACCATTATGCTTTAACTTCAGTTAATAATCACACTCATATATTTTAAACTTGCATATCCTCTGTGTTTCCTCTGTCTGGGACCAAACAGGTCGTGGCTGTCTGACATAAACAGACTCTGTGGTTTATAAAGAGTGATGGGACAGTTTCTCTTTCGAACATTCACACTGCGATAGTCTTAAGTGTCCTTAACGGACTAGAAAAACAAGCTCTCTGTCTTGTTAAGTAGCCTCCCTTTGCGCTTTGTTCCCTTTTGTTTACATTATTTTTCAAGTGTATTTAAGTTACTCATGTTCATCTTATATTTTCAAAATATTCAGACGGCCTCAGCGTCCATTACTAAACAGTGAATGTCTTTGTAATGACAAACTGTATGTATATGATTATAACTGCACTCTAACACATACCAAGACTTTTAATAAATAGTCTGGCTTGTCTCTGGGTACTTTTTTTTTCTTCTTTTGCTTTGAATACTGCATTTATAAAATCCTGATATGATGGGTAAAAATACATTAAAGCATGGAATCATCTATAACATGACATCAATAAAGTAACAGGCACTCCTGACGCAGTCTGCAATACAGCAGCTCTATAGATTTCCACGTTTTGTTTTGGTGACTAAAATGGATTCCTAAAAATGTTCAGAGCTCAGAGAAACAAACAGAAGAAAAAAATTAGTTCCTGCCTTCCTCTGTGATACATAAATAAACACCTTTGTTTTGAAGAAGAGGAATGTATCTTTAACTTATTTTTATTAACTAATTACTTAAACTCTAAATTGACATGCTGTAAATTAGTTATCAAAGATGTTAATTTATGTACCTTTCAGGCCACATACACGTACTGGTGTTTACCTGAAACTCCAGTGAGAAATCTTTTTCAAGAGATCACGTTTTCCTTTGACCCGGGTTATATCTTTGTTGTTCCAGGCCACTGTCAGTCGTGACAGACTGAGAGGTCCAGACGCTGCAGACTTGGTTGTCATTTTCATTGTAGCTTAACAGTGTAAATGTTGTATCCAGCTACAAACTCCAGACAGGAGCTGAGAACCAAATCATTAAAAATGTTATGGACCTCTTTGTTTTTATAGTTCTGCATGCTGCACTAAAGCATTTAGGACAGTTGGTTGGGTGACAAAGTTTTTCCAAAGGGTATGACAAAGCATTAAATGTCTCCACAGGGTTGAGTTATGAATGAGAGAAACTAAACTGAACTGTTACATTATTTTTGTTTTCAAATAACTGACTCCCTATGTCCAACAGATGGCAGTGTTGTTCTTTTTTCTTTAAATTTTGGGTGCTTCAGGACAGTACAAGACAATTGATATAGTGAAAGATACAACAGAAACAATTACACTGTGTGGAGGAGACAATGTTGTGTCGATACTTAAAACAACAAAACAGGACTAAACCAAGAGATGCAGGGACTGTTGACATGTTACAGAATTTTGTGTTGAGGTGTTGAAGGTCAGTGTGTCTGTGTGAGAGACAGAGAGACTTTTTGGGCTTGAAAGCCTTCTGATAGAATGAGAAAATGAACAGATTTGGAGGAAAGGGAGAGAAAGCATGGGGCATGCATCCTAGGAACAGGAGTAGGAACCAGTGTAGGGCAGGGGTGACCCATTCTTAGTCGCCCCCAGACTCTGAAGAGGAGGCCAACCAGTAGGGTCACCCTTTAACCCCATCTCTCTCACCTAGAACAACCCCCCAGACCTGATCAGAGGGAGTCTGTCCATGTGAGTGGAGACCTCACCATTTGGCAGTATTATTTTTTTTAAGAGAGACTTCTCAAATTGGAAAACAAACTCAGGTGTTTTTCTTCTTTAAAAATTTTTCACTTCCAAGAGTTGTGCAAATCCTTGAAACAGGGTCCCTGTAAATCTCTAAAGATAATCAAAAGTTAATAGATATTAACGTTATGTTTTTGCCGGCGTATGTTATCAAGATTACACAAAAACTACTGAATGGATTTTGCTGAAATTTTCAGATGCTGGTAAGGGCCCAACTTTAAAATAATTCGATTTTGGTGGTGATCCAGAAAACTGCAATTAGTGAACGATCGTTTTTCCTCAATAACTGTCTAAAAATGGTATCAACATGATTCTGAGTGTGTGTTTTCAGGGTGAAGGAATCATATGATAGTTACTTTATCATAGATCTGTTTCTTAAAGATGTATCAGCAATATGTGAGCTACCTTGGTGGAGGTTTGCGCTCTGAGTGCTTTCTAGTTCTTTAACAAAACATTTTAAATGCCAATGCCATCTTATAAATAAATGAAACCATTTTAATAAAGTGTGCACAGCATCACACAGTTCTCAATGTTTTATAAAAAGACTCCCTCTCTGAGGCTTTATCAAATCTATGGATCTGATTTTCTGTCAGATGTTACAGGGAAAAACTAACCAACCATGATTCAATGACAAGAATTAATTTATTCACAGACAAAGGTTGACACATTTCAAACACACATCACTTTCAACAGAGACGGATCAGGCAAGGTCACAACAACAAATGGCGTAATGGACGGACAGTTAGCAGTCAAGTCTTTGGTTTCCCCTTCCCTCCAATAAAGACTATGGCCAAAATGCAGCAACTGTGCTTTCTAAGGCACTTGCATTTCTTCAGTTAAAAACAGCTGCTGTGCGATTGACAGTTTGTTAATATACAGTACGAGACAGGAAATATCTTCATGATTTATGTAAGACACTTACAATCATACAAAGACAACAGATGAGGTATTACTACGATTACTCAACTTAAAGTGATGGACGGCGACAAATGTTAGATATGAACGATTCCCTCTACAGAAGGCTTCCAGCTGGTCTTTGCCCTGAGTGGTTGGCCCTGCAGAAATCTGAATGCATGATCTGTTGCCATAAAAACTTCAACTATGAACCGTTTTGAAAATACATTATTTTGATAAAGTTGGATTTCTGTAGTGTTTCCAGACACCATGCATCCAGATTCCTTTAAAAACAAGAAAGTCAAGGCAAAAAGATCCAGACATGTAAGGTACAAAACTCTCCCAACGTTATCCTTCAAGTTTCAATGCATCAGGACACAAAAGAAAGCACTTAAATCACGTCAGAAACTGGATGTTAGGAGGACAGAGATGTCGAATTAGAGCTTAATAATCACAAATGTCACGTAGCCTGTTAGCTCACTGGCCTCACTTGACATGACAGCTGAGGAGCTGCTGGTCATCCTGGGTCTATTTCTGACTGGTAACAGGTGAGTCGTGGTTATGTTCTTCATTCAGAAGGCACGTGGTTTGGTTTGCAGGTTTTACATGTGCTCAGGATGGTTCTGCAAACAGCTTATGAACTCTGTGACTGGATGGCCCTGGTAGCAGATCTGATACACTGCATTGAACAGAGGGAACCTGCAGGGAGAATGATGAAGAATTAACGAGTGCAGAGTGATGCTTTTATTAATCTGTTCTCACCAGTGCTTAAGGAGACGGAGCTCTCGTGAGGTGTTCCTGATTTACTTACTTGTCAAGGAGGTTTTTGTGCTTGAGGATGAGATAGACCTCAGCTGCTGTGGCTGGTCCCTGCAGCTTCTGACCATTCAACATCTCTTTCTCTAGATCCTCAATGGACTGGGTAACAAAGCATGCGACATTCAGAAATGATCACGTTAATTTAAGATTTTTAAAAACAGTTCACACTCTTAACATGCAAGTACGAACAAATATGGTCAAATCTGACTAAATGGGGAAAACAATTTCTTCTTCAGTGTTTAAAGAAATAATTGAAAAGATAATTGGACTCCTGATTCAGATCACCACAACACTGAACCACTTCTCCCTTGTGCCATGACAAAAATTCACTGAAAATGTCATGAAAATCTGTTGATTACTCTTTGAGTTATCCTGTTCACAAACTTGCAAACAAGCAAAAACAAATGCTGGCAAAACATTACCTCCTTGGCAGATGTGATAAACATTGATCCATCTTTCACTCTTTCAATACGATGGAGTAAAGCAGCCTTTCCCAAACTTAAAATCCTCGGGGGGGGCACACCAAAGCCCTTAAACAACCAGAGCTTGAGATTCAAAAAAATCTACATCCCCTTTTTTACATTTACAAAATCAAGAAGCAGGCAGTGTACTCAGATATTTGAGGAAATGTCCCAATTTAATATAACAGTTAAACCGTGTCACTGGTTTTGTTATCAAAGAAGAAAAATTCTAAAAATTTAACATGTCAAGTCAAATCTGTCTCCTTTTGTTTTAGTGCTAGGCTTTAAAGCTTTCAAATATTTCATGATCTTTTTAAAATGTGGTTTCAGTAAGACTAATGTTTTTATATGTTGTGACTGACTAATCATGGCACACCTGCAGTACCTCCCCAGCCCACAGTTTGGAGGGATCTGGACTAATGTAAATTCCAACAGGAAAATCCAATGGTTTACCTCAAGAGTACGTTAAGAAAATCTGCACTTAGTACTCTTTAAGAGCCTTTTCAAGACCCCTTTCACACATTATAAAACCCCATGACATCTTAAGACGGTACAGCTTGTTAAGATAGACAATTGCAGCCTTATTCAGGTTTTCAGACAGGAACAATGCAAAAAGTAAAAACCAAGTCAGTAACCCAAAGTGAGGTTTGTTTGGACAAAAACAACAAACTTAGATCACAAAGACGCTCGTCCATTGTCCAAATGCAAACATGAACACATTCCTGAAACTTTCATAACTTACAATCTTTTATTTAAGACTCATAAAGGCCTTCATTTCCCCTGATCAATTAATCAGCTCTTAACACTTTGTAGATCCTGCAGACACCCTGTACTTAAATCAGAACTTCTGAAACTCAGCAGCGTGGGCTGAGTTTACACAAATGATCGAAGGCTCGTGGAGTATGTGTCAGAAGAACTGATGCACTGAGACAGTTTGCACGGCAGTAGATCTACAGGCACACTTTAGAGTACTTTATGGTTGAGATGGTGAATCTTGATATATATAAACACATTCTTTTTATTATTATTTAGTGGCTTTGTGACTATCACCATATCAGATATACAAACAGGCAGACATAACCACAGTGAAAACTGCCACAAGCAAATATAAAGCCTTAGTAATTATGAAAAATCAGAAAATAAGCAGTTTTTGTTGCTGCTGTTTCAAAACAAATGTGAAAACTTTTAATTCTGTTAATATTTTGCCCGAACTGTAAATGCCAGAATCGTGACAGTTCTGGCAGTGTTCATGTCGTCAGCTCAGTGACAAAGACTGAGTCAGTGATTTAACATTTAACAAGAACACCTACACCGTTAGCTGCTTTTTTTCCTTTTCGTTTGCTTGACAATCTCAGCACTGATTTTTGCTTAAGTCCTCAAACTCTTAAGAAAAAAATCTGATGCAAACCATCAGCTGTGATTCATGGTCTAATTTTCTTCCTCCAAGGTAAAAATACTTTTTAAAAAAAGGCTAAAATGACCAAAACTCTCACCTTCCCGGTCTTCACGAAAGCCTCGGCTACTTTGCGGTTGCGGCCTCCGTAACAGGTTGTGATGAGGTCGGCCACGCCGCAGCTCTCCAGGAAGGTTGCAGAGGACACGGGCCCGGCAGTGCAGAAGATCCGAGCGAACGCGATCATCTCCATCAAGCCCAGCCTGATCACTGCTGCTTTTGTGTTGTCCCCGAAGCCCAGACCGTCGCAGAAACCTGCGCCCACTGCAACGATGTTCTGAGGAGGAAGCAGACAATACAATGATGATGCTGTATTAACAACACACACACACACACAGATGTAGAGTTTTGTATATTCAAGATTCAATGTGTTTATTGTCATTTACACATTAAGAAACATGTTTCCCTGCACAATGAAATTTCTACTCTGCTGTCTGAAAAGAATGCCAGGAAAGAGGCATAAAAATAAAATAAAGGATTTAAATAGAGCACAGAAAAGCAGCAAGAACATACTGTACAAATATAAACAAAGATAAAGATAAATTCCAACTACATACATGGATAAAAAAGATAAATATTGGTATTAAAGGAATGGATTTCTGTAAACATGTAATCCTTCCTTAATATTCATTAGTTCTTTGAAAATGTATTTTTGTAAAGGACTGATTGATAAAGTCTGGTTGCTCTGGAGCCATGTGTCTGTCTTTGGAGGTACAGCCATGTTGTTTTGTCTGGGACTTTCTTTATGAAGATGGATTAGGTCTGATTCATACGGCAGGACCGCAGAGCTGGAATGTAACTGCCTGCATTAGTGATGGACTTAATGTGCTTTGCCCTACTTACACATTTTCATACTTGTAATCCTTGATAAGAAACAGTGAGACATAACAGACGTGAGCGATATTTCTGCAGCATGCAGCTGTTCTGAAATGAAAGCTCACCTTCAGGGCTCCACAGATTTCCACCACATCGTACTCCTCCACCACGGTCACTCTGAAGTTATTGGTCTGCATGAGTTCTTTCAAAAGAGCCCCGTGGTTTTTATTCTTACATCCTGGAGGAGTGAAAAGAACCAGGTTATTTTACCATCTTGATGAAGACAGCATTTTTTATTTTTTTAGAGTACAGCTGAAACGCTCCAAACCTTTAACAAGTCACATTTATACAACAGCACTGATCTAACAAAATGTAATCCTTTCAGACACAGGTTAGTGTTCCCACTGTGCAATCAGAGTAAATCCTATGAAGCATGTTGTTCACATCAAGGACTGTAAATGTCAGACTGAAGCAGCCCACTCTGTCATGACTGCAGGCTGATTAAACTTTCACCTCCATGCTGACACAGCAGAATGCGGGACAACACACAGTGAAACCAGCCAGACTTCCCTCTTTTTCCTAAATTAAATAATGAATAAGCAAGATTTTGTACAAAAAAAACAGGTAATGTTTGATGAATATCCTTTTGACCCCTCTGACAAAAAAGAGGGATAACAGGCTAAAAATAAATCTGTGATCACAAAGACTTAAATATTAGAGGTGGGCTCTCAGACGTCCAAAACGCTCAGTTGATTCTAGCAGAATTCCCCCCTGGGATATGAAATAGGAACACAAGCTCTATTAGAAATCATCTTCTATTTTTACCAAATATCAGGAAAGCATCAATGTGGGTCTTAATAAAAAAATATCAATAAAGGTATTGTTACTGATAAAAACTAACCTGCTGAGAAAATACTCCACTTCGATTTTAAGCCCTTCATTTATGCCAGTGCTTTAGTTATTGATTTATTTTTGTGTCAGTTTTCTCGAAGGAAACATTTTGAATAAAATAAAAGACTAAAACGCAATGACGCCATTAAGACTGAAATTTGAAATGCATGTCAAACTCTTCAACAAGTTACAAAATTCATGGTCGATTTTTTTCTCCAGACTTAAACTAGAACTTATTTCAAGGGTAGTCTCATCAGAAAATGTCCCGACTGCTGTGAGGGACACCCGTCCCTGTGAGGGACACCCGTCCCTCACAGCAGGACGTTCCCTCGCAGTTTCTGTCAGTCAGTCCGTAGGGGAAGATTTCAGGATAAACTCTAACGCCTTGCTTGCATAACAATCCACTGAAAACTGACAGGTTTGTTTCCAAAGGAAAATGACAACATTTTGATAAAAGCTGCTGTTCACACTGAGTAACTAAGGCACCCAAAAAAATGTGGTATAAATGCCAGGGCAGCAGCTGACGGTGTGACTTTTGTCACAACAGGATTATTCATGCTGACATCGTCGTCCTACAGAGCAGTGAGGCTGACGGTCACTCACTAAATAAATGCACAAACACATTAAAATGATGCTTGGAAAACATTAAGAGAGGGTTTTTTTCTGTGATGTGCCCACATTATTCTATGTAAAAAAAAAAAAAAAAAGTTACTCATTTGGATCAAAACATTTGTTTGACTTTTTAGACAAACACATTATAGAAACAGGATGTGTGGTAGAGGAAAATGAGGTCAAGCAGCTGTGTGACCAAGAGGAGATGAACAAAACGCTGTAACGTTGGTCCAAAGGTGCCATAGCTGCCGTCAGTTGCTCCAGACAGTCAGAGAAAACGTTTCTAAAGACGGTAAACGATAACAAGATAAGCTGCGCGGTCATTGTAGAAGGAAGCCAGTCTCCTGGCTGACTCACCTCTCGACAGGTGAAGACACAGACAAGATAACAAAAGGATTATTCCCAAAAGGATTACTCTTCTGTCTTGGATTGTGCTGAGATCTATTCATCGAACACGTCTTGTATTTTTGATCTGGTATGCTTGTAAGTGAGCAATTGATCACATTTTTTGTGGGCAAATTTTTTCTGTAAGCACTGGACAGTTTTACGTTTTTGAACAAATCGGAGGAGAACACGTCATGGTTTGTTTGGCTTCCAGGACTAAAAAGGACTCAAAACACTGGGACATACTGATACAAACATAAAGTTGAATTTAAATCATAAAGGGTTGAATCAAAGGAGTATTTCTGTTGTGTTATTTGTTTCATTTTTTGAAATACAGTTTGGGATTTGTAATTCAGTGACGCATACATCTGTGAGTTAAACAATGGTTTAAAACCCTTACAGCTCTGGTTACTGTTTTCTGCTACGAAAACTGATCAAAAATACTTATTATCTTTATATTAACTTTCACCGTTCATAAAAAGAGGATTTCTAAGGAATTTTGCATCAAATCCACAATTTTTTCAAGAAGCAACGTGCAATTTAAGAGTTAGGCAGGAGATACATTTGCTGTTAACTGTGGATGTGGACACATGATGGCTGCCATGCGTCCTCTGTGTTGACTCAGCTCAGTGGTAACGCAACGTAGATGTGAGCTGCAGTTCAAACATGATCAAGAGGATCAATGTAGAGGCATCAACACAAGCAGCAGAGCAACTATACACCCAAAGTTTTAAGGACAAACTTAAAATAAGTCCACAGTCCTCCACTTTTACTCACACATCATTAGGACTGCACAAACTTAAACATGGCTGTTAATCCAGCTGATGAAGGATGAATTCTCTCTTAGAAGTCAGGGAGGTTTTTTTTTTTTCAATTACTTCGGTGCATTGGTTTAACTACTGACCGTGCAAATTGGTATCTTAAGTTGACTCCCTCAGTGGGTCTGTTTGTGTTTGTATCATCTAACATATCAACAACACATTAGTGTTTTTGATACAGTAATAAAAAGCACTTCACATCAGCACATTGGAGAGGACTTGCTCTGTTTTTGCTGGTTCTTTAACAACAGAATAAAATCAGCATAATCGGCTGAGAGTCACCAGTTAACAGGATCACTCTTTAGACCAGAACACAGAGACGGTGTTGATGTTACACAGAGGAAAAGGTTTGCAGAAACACAGTTGATAATGAGGTTTTGAATCTGAATTGACTTGAATTGAATGCTTTATTTCAAACATAAGAAAACAAACATGGGTGGTCACCAAAAAATAAAAATAAAAAAAACATGCATATACCAAAACAAACACAAAAAACACAAAGGTGGTAAATTGTTGACAATATCTTGCTTTTGCAGCAAGTTTACATGCTCGAAAAAGAGTAGAAAGAAATATAAACTTATTTGATCCTACCCCTTTAATTACCTTGTACTACATTAAGTTTTCTAATTCCTCCATTTTTATAATATTAATAATATTCATCCTCTATTCAGGAATCAATGGTCTTTATAATATATTGACTAAAATATTCTATCAGCTACTTTTGTACAAAGGTTTGAACACTGGTCATCAGTTACCGGCTCAGTTATGATGACATTGATTATCTGTGTTTATTTTGTTTGTTATACTCCCAGAACTTCCATAATTATCATCCTGTTAATAGTTTACTCATCATACAGCAGGTAGTTACATACAGCCAGAGGTCTTAATGTGGCCTCTTGTAACACCTTTTAAACACAGGCAAGTATGTGAACAAAAGCACTCATGACGCCAACAAACAAAACCGTAAACATGAGGACAAACTTCGAGTGTATCTTTGGCCTCAGCAGCACAAACAGGGCTTGTGGTTCCACCGTTGTGTCTGTAGTCTACTTTACTTTACGTTTTCAAACGGTGTGATAACTATGTGCATTCACACAGATCTGCAAGAATGACTGAAAACGTGGTAGGATGCATGCCAGGCCAGTAGTTGGCGATGTAAGGTTGTAATGAAACAGCAGTGTTACAACACATGTGTGCACTGATGCTGTCCAGTGAATACAAACTTTATCTGAAAGAGTGCTGACCATGCGCTGTGCATCCCCATTTTCCCCGAAAATAAGAACGAAAACATTTTCAAAACTTTGCACTCTGGACCCCAGTTTCAAAAGTTTGCAGATTCAGGCACTCTGAGCACTGTTCTCGTGCAAACGGAAGGCACAAAAGCAATGAAAATGCTCAGTTTTCGTCCGTTTTCATGTCATGTAAACGGGCCCTCAGCGTAATGAACACGTTAGAAGCCTCCTTGTGGATGGCGTGAGACCGCAGTGTGCTTGTGCAAGAAGCCACATTTTCAAAACACTCTGCACTGCTTGTGTTAATGGGGACTGAAACAGCCCATTTTCAAAAGTTTGCACTCTTCAAATTTTCCCTTCTTCAGGCACCCAGAACCCCTCTGGGTAAACACGGCCTTGGTGAAAAACCCTTCAATTTGCATTCGAATATGCAGCTCACAGTTAAAGTCTTGGTTTTTCAGTGACATGTGTGAATGTGGTTTAAGACTCAATCTAAAACAGCTGCTAAAATTTACACTGGCATGATCCTTACCGATTGTTGTCTCACAGAACTTCTCATCAGCGACCTCGTTGGCGATGTTGGCCCCCATCAGCACACTCATGGTGATACCCAGCTTCTCCTGGATCACATCAGAGATGAGTTTCAGCCCATCAGGCCCCTCGTCCACACCCTGGAGGAAAACACACAGAGGTTTACATTGAGCTGCAGACAGCTGGTATTGGGGTCAAAGACCACATTGCATAACCTGACTACATATGTCCTGGCCTACAGGATTTAACGTCACACCTGGATCCAGACAGGAAACGGTGAAAAGTGCAGACTTTTATGACAAAAGCAGCACAAAGAGCAAAAGTCAAACCTTGATAAGGGATATCCCGAGTGCGTCACTCTTTATCTTCCCCTTTATGGTGTCACACACTCGTCCAACGAACTGGTGCGGGATCACAAACACTAAAATGTCTGCATCGCTGGCTGCTTCCACCAGATCTGGAACTGCCAGCTGTGGGAGAAAGAGGATGATGATGACATAAAAAGGACAAACACGGGACACAACCTACAAAACAGCTGGTTACAAAATATTTACTGAACTAATACGACAGTAGGGCTGGGCGATATGGACCAAAAATCATCATATCTAACATTCATTTCAAAAACTTGTGCACATTGCAAAAACAAATCATTGGCAATTCTGCAACTGACAGACGTAATCAAATGTTTTGAGTATTTGTGTTTGTATCTGCACACAAATGTTTGCATATTTAGTTCTTGTTTTTTACATTTAATTAGCTAAATTTATAAGCTCTGAACACTAATGGTCCTACGTTAAAGTGTGTGCATATGAGAGCCTTCAGATGGTCAGTACTGACTGAGGTAACCACTGGGCTGGGAGTCTCAGTATAGGACACTCAGAGGGTAGAAAAGCCAGCCCACGCCTGTGTTTGATCACTATGGATGATCCAAAATCAATCATAGGAACACTCACTAACTAATACAACACTCTTACAAATCACCTTTGTTTAGTAATTTGCAGAATTAAAAAGTGAAGACACAAATTGATCTTTGAGAACTTTTTTAAGAACCCACAGCCTGCATTAAAAAATCACTTTCTATTCCATGATAATAGCAGAAGTAATAGTTACCGATGTAACAGACGGAGTGTGAAACAGCTAAATGTTTTCTACAACTGACATTCAGAGTCTGCACTAAAATGTAAAACAAATGTCCTACAGATCTATAAATAATCGAATACTCAAGTATCACAGTTTTACACTAATGATATCGATACAGTATTAAGCTGCAAAATATCCTGATATAATGGTGTATCAAAGTTTTCCTTCACACCTTTTGGCAACATGTGGAAGTTTGGGTGGGACTGTCAGGTTGTCAATGAATCTGTACAATTTAGACAGAAAGCTGGAGTAACCCTGCGATCTCCCATAATTATAGCCAACATTTCACCCAATATTGTTTTTTAAGACTTCATTTTGTTTGATGTGGTATCAAACAGGTATCAATATTTCCTTTTGCAAATGACAAAATCATTGTAAATTAAGTTAAACTAAAACAATACTACTTCTCTTTCAAGACCTAACATTTAACGTAAATTACAGATATGTTTTTGTTAGTTTGCTTCTTACTATAAACAGCCTCTTTTTAGCGAGGATTAAACCCGGCATTTATTTCTTATATCAACATAAACTACATTGATTGTCGGACCCAACATCTTATTTGAAAATATATGAAAACATCTAAAAGCTCAATGCACGGATTAGCCATCCATCAGAGTGGAGACCTTTGCATTAAAAATATTTTTTAAAATCAACAAGAATAAACACGAGCAGTAATACTGCAATGTGGCCCACTGCAGTTTTCAGCAGCAGAAAGTGCTTTATTTGTTTAAGGTCAAATATGTATCAAAAACTTTAAGTTCATGTCAACATTTTGCTGCGTTTTGACTTATGTATCAAACATTAAAAAATGTTCAGTGCGGAAATTGCAAAAAAAAGTACTCCTCAATCACTCTTATAAGTATGATTAATTTATGACATATTAATTATATTTTTGTTTAAACCAAGAGAAATAAGCTGAAATATGTCACTCTTTCTTGCTACAAATGGAATCAAATGATCAAAATTCACTATTTTTACAAAATCAATCAACCCTGTGCCTAAAGCACTGAAAAGATAACGTAATCCACACAGAAGCAAAGACTTAAATTAAATCAGCCTTTCTTACCACATTGGCTGGTAGCTTGTGCCCAGGGAGGTACTTCACATTTTCATGCTCAGTGTTAATAATTTCCGTCAGTTTGCGTCCGTTCACCGTCTCCTCAAACACCCACATCTTGACTGTGTTGTCAAACGTTGACTTTTCAGCAGCATTGGCACCGATTATCTTGGCGATGGCAGAACCCCTGAGAGCAAACAGTCAATGAACAGGATTAACTGAAGATCTCTCAACACATTTTAATCTGTGGGAAAAGACGGTGCTGGGCCAGTTATTACAATCACTCAACAACTGGTGTGATCAACAGGTCATTCTAAAGATAGCAGGTCGGGAGTTTTCTTCTGCTTTAAAAAATTTCTGCTCTCCGATTCCTCTGCTGGAAGATGAGACTCAAGAGAAGATGAAATATTTTTCTACCCTTGATTCTCTTGGTATGGAGACAACACTGTGCTAAACTACAAACTCAATTATTTAAAAGATGGTTCACGGGGCCGTCACATTTCCTGGCTTTAAACACGGAGCATTTGTATACCGTTTTGTGGCCAACAAGTACGACAATAAAGCAAACACAAAGAAGCACTCATGGTTTCACTTTAGACTTCATGCTGCGGGTGTTAATTGATTTATTCACTCAGTGCTCTAAATTCTATCCAGACTATAATTAACTGATGACTCCAACAGTAATCTGCTGCTAACAGCTTTTTACTCTCAAGTATTTTTTGTTTTCTCTGTTATGGCCAATTCCAAATTACAAGTGTTCTAGTTTAGACAAAACACATTTTTGAGGTCACATTCTGAGATAATTACTGAAGGATCTGGGTTTAAATCTCAGAGCAGAAGGCTATCACATCTTTGGCACCCATTCTAGGTCACATTTCTTCATGACATTGGTTTATTGTTTTGTGCCACTGAATCAACGTGGCATTAAGGATATGTATCAGGCAACACTGACTTGATTAAAGTCTAGAATTACAGTCTACAGAGATTAACTGTTGAATTATTTACAGGATTCAGTGAAAGTGTCCAAATCATTTAGTAACCTTGTGATCTTGACAATGACTTGTGTGCAGAAATGAACATCTGCTGCTCACATCCTCTTGACTGTGAGGATTTGGGGGGTTTGTCATCTTTAATAAGTGTTTGGGTTTTAGACCATTTAGCTTGTGTAAGTATGCATCCATCCATCAATTATCTGTACTGCTTACACCTTTCTGGGTTGAGGGGCTATGGCCTATCCCAGCTGACATTTTATTGTTTATTGGGATCCCCATTGGCTTTGGTACTTGTCAAGTATACATTCAAAAAGTTAATTATCTTACAGCACACCCTCCCTTTGTCCAAAGCAACATCAGAATACATAATTGACCTAAAAGATACTAAAAGTCAACAAAAAAACAAACTACTCTCTAAAGCCAAGCTAAAACAGTTTATAATAACACCTTATGTATTATCATATAAAGAATCAAACAATTCATAAAATATATTCCTACATCTATCTACGAGTTCTGCAGTATATTTGATACTTCATTTGACGTGAGGCAGGGTACACCTTGAACTGGTTGGCAGCCAATCGCAGGATTTTACCACTTATGAAAATGATAGTGATGTCAGGGATGCACAGACACCAATTTCTGTAATATTAACAAAACCTTACACCCTTGTACTTAAAAACTCGGACTTATAAACACTATTAACACTGCTAATATTGAACTCATCATCACACTACAGTTATGATATTCCCTAATTATTTGAGACGTTAGGTGAAGTTGGAGCCATACAAACAGGCTGATGATATTTACACATAGATGAGGGTGACAAACTGGAGCAGACTCCAAACAGAGCACTGTCCTCAAAAGCAGGACTAAGACAGCATTTTAGCACTTTTGGTTCCTTCATCTCAAAATCCATAAGATTTTTTAATTAATTTCTAAGATAAATGCCTGAAGAAGCTGGCAGTAACATAACTTCCTTGATGGAGGCAATAATATTGATGACTGAAGCCTATAGTATAATTGGTAAAAGTATAAAGTATTTATTTTTGTACAATATATTGGTATGCACTTTAACATCAAAACTTGGTCAGAAAAAAGTGCATCCCTAGCTGAAACAATACTTTTGTAAAAAAATGTCTTAGCCCAACACAACTGAGAACTTCTTTTTAGTTTATCCTCATTTAGCTTTGTAAAAATAGGGCTGGCCATGACAATAAAAGTATTGTCAAAGCCAATTATTGTTTAGGCATTTTTTTTTTTTTTACAAAAGAAAAGCTTCACAAAAACACATTTAATAGACTCTTCGACATAGTTGCCATACCATTAATAATTTGAGAGCTCTGAAGTAATACAATTTCAGGTATGCCGAATGTAATAGAGGACTTTCACGAATTAATGTACAGATTAATGTAATGTGAAGCCACTTCTAAACTGTTCATTTGACCTAAATGTGTAAAATATTCGAGTAATGACTGGAATTCAGCGTCTGGTTTCGACTACAGTAAGAGGGCTTTTTTAATGCGAATGTAAGTCACCTCTTCAGTAACTGTGTGGGTCAATGGCTGTTTAATAACTTGTTTTTCCACTTTGTGGTTAAAATGAGTGAAGCAACATGTTGCTGGCAGAGGGGCTAACATGACCATAAACCCTCAGAGTCGTGACTGACACGCGGCTTCGTGTCCGTGTGTTACTCCACCTGTTTCCAGCACCGTGGCGTGACTTCCATTAAGCTCAAATTAAACACGGTGGCGGTTAATTACAGAAAAACGTCACCGTGGCTGAACGTTACCGCTGACGTGCAGCTAGTTAACGTTAGCAGCCCGTTGGCTAGCAACAACACCGGGTTGACACGCAGGGAGATAAAAACGTGCTCCAGTCATTTTAAACAGGCATTCGCCTCACAGATAAATGTATGAACACATTAACTCACCAGTTTCCAGAGCCCACGATGCAGACCTTCTTGGGAGCTGCCATTGTGAAGAGGTAAACCGATGAATGGAGGAGGACCGACTCTAAGTCACTGCAGTACGGTTATGCAACAACACACCGAGCTCCAAAGCTGCTGCTCTCCGATTTTATTGGCCTGTCCGAGGGGGAGACACTGGCCCGCCCATTAAAGTGAGCACCGGGCAGGTCATTTATCCATCCAGCTGACAAGACAGGCGAGGTTAGTGGGCTTAAAGTAAGTGGGACACAAGTCAGTGTCAGAGAGAATCTCAGGCTTATATTGATCTTCCATTTATGGTGTAAACAAAGTGATAACCTCAACCCAAGAAGATCCGACCTGGGAGGGTGATCCTTTTATTACAGTGATAGAGTTGCTTTGAACTTCTTTTATTAGGGGAGACTAGGGTTGGTTGTCACACTGTTTACCCAGGATCTGTAGGAACCTCACATGCCTGAGCTTTCTTTTGAGACCAATATTAGCATCACCCCCTTGTAGTTGTAAAATATACTTCATTTATAAATATAAATATTGAGTTAGTCATTTTAGTCAGGGGGTAGAAAAATAAGCCTTGTTATGAATAGGCTAGGATAGGCTAGCCTGGTTCAAGCTCTAAATGATGTAGCTGTGATATTGATGCTTTCTTATCAAGACACTCTTCGTACGTTTAAGTCATTCCTGAATGTTGAATGATATCGGATAAAGTTGTCAAAATGTAATGTGTTTAGATATTGATCAATTATAGTACACAGAAATCAAGTACAATGCAAGTGCTCCAAGCTACAAGACATTGTTAGGCAGTTGTTTTCACCCACCCCGCCCTTTGTTAGGCATGATCACATGTACGGCTGTCACCTTTATAATGAATATTTGGATCAAGCATGTAGGTAAAATCCATACTCGAACTGTAAATAAACATTCAAATATAAAACAAATAGCTCAACAGCACATTAGGGTGCCAGGATCCACTTAATCCAGCAGCTCTCCCAGCACAACCTGTTTGGCCAGTGCGCTGCTGACCTCAACCATCTAGTCTGTTGGAAACCAAAAGAAGAAGAAGACACTTGGAGGAAATGAAGGACCAGCAAGGCCACTCTGAGCAGACAATAACAACACCAAAAAATGTGAGAAGCGCTGTGTGGAAGCACTTTGGGCTCCACTGTGTGTCGATTATGTGCAAAGCAGTTGGCCCACTGTGACAATCTTTGGACCCATTTGTCGGGCTTTTACCCACTGCTGTCCAGTGGTGCATTGTCAAGCTCAGCCCAGTGCTTCTGTGTCCTCCTTGGCAGCCCCCGACTATAATAACCAAGTATCTTTGGTTATTATTTGATTTTTTGAAAAAAGTGACCTTAGTGACCCCTAATCACTTGATTTTGACGTCACTCTGGACAGCCGAATAAAACACATTCAAAATTATCATGTCCTAACTGAACACAAGTGCCAGATGTCACTTTGCATCACACACCAGCTACGCTGCATATGTTAAAAATGTAATCAGCCATCTTGCAATTTGTTGTTCCTAAAGTCTGGACTGAGATGGGAGAGAAAGCTTTTAGGTTCTCAGCTCCTTTTGCTTGGAATAGTATTCCGGGTGTCAAGGCAAAAATGTTGCAGCACAGGCAGTTAGTACACTCACAATTATCCAATTTAATTAGCCTGATTTTGTCGCAGACGCTCACTCGTGGTGCATTCAGTTAGGACACAGTGTACCATGGACTGTGTTTTTATTGATTTGAGGATCCTGGTGATGGTCAGAGTTAAAAATCTCATTAAACCTTCCAACACTGAGTTGTCTTTTACATTTAAAAGTATTTACTGGAGGAGGGAATTAGTATTTTTTTTCTCTCTCTCCCACCTATTGGCTAACCTCATATTCAAACTGTAACCGTGCAACTTTCGATGTGTGTTGTTGAATTTATAAAAATGTATATTTTCCAAATAAGTTCTTGAATAATTTTTTAGAGGTATATTTCATGAGTTATACAGCTGTTTGACAAGTCTTATTAGGTATCAGCTGACAAAAATTGTAACTGACAGACTGATAATACCATTCAAATATGCTATTTTGCATGACTATGGAGGTGTGCCATGAGACTTTGGCTTGATTTAAGGTGTGTCTTTGGGGGAAAAAAGTTTTAAAACCACTGTGATATGCAAACATCACAGGCACCTGTGCAAATAAGATGAAGAGATCAGAAACCAAGATACTGGTATTTATCATGTAAACAGAGAAACTAATATCCAGATTTCTCAGTGCACATTTAAGCACAGTATCCTAGATATGATCAAAACCAGAATACTGCTCAGACCAGGATACTCAAATCCATGTTAACACAGTCATTGTTGACCAAAGTGCTCTGCAGAGTACACAGGTAAAAACTTACAGGCCTATAAACAAACACAAGCATGCCTCATACATCCTAAAACAATGCTTCAAACAGTAAAATAGCACGAACCTCTGTTGGAGTAAAACCTCTTAAAACAATACCAAAAACAAGAGAAAGACATTCTCATCTTGAGGGAAAGGCCAAAGAGAAGAGATGTGTCCTCAGAAATGATCTACTGTTTATGTTCGGACAGACTTTTAGGCCAGTGGAGGTACACTTAGCCCTAAATCCACACGAGAGCCTCCTCTCATTGACTGACATGAACATCCCAAAATTAACGCTGCCCAACAAAATGATGCCAACAGCAAGTCCCGTGATCAGACTTCTGCACTGTACCAGAGAACTGCCAGTCTCTGAGTACACCTCAGGCATGATTTTGTGTACTGTATTGTGTTAGGCTGGCTGCAGAAGACAAATCAACATGCTAAGTCTACTTAATGATATGTAAGGAGTGTATCCCCTTAGTCATGTTTAATTTAGGGGCCAAGCAAATGCTTGAAAAAGAAATAAACCATAGTCATAAACTGCAACTCTTCTGTTGTCTCCTCTCTTTTCTTTTTTACAATAATTGCACTAAATTAAACTGCTGTTCATTAATCTCTTTACACCAACATTATATGCTCTGTTTCTGTCACTTTGATTTCTTATACACAAATGAGAGAACATCCAGACTGAAACTGAACTGCTGAACAGTGTTTCGGCTGATTATTTGAAGGCAACATGGACACACTAGTGCACGAGTATAATGATCAAGATGGCATGGGGCACTGTGGCAGTGGTACTGGGTAGATTTGACAAAGAATATTTAAAAGGTTTCATTACAGGCTCAGTACAGTTCCCTCAAAAGCTCAGTGACCCTTGGTTTTAAGCCTTGTGTTAGGAACACCCAGCAGCTGGTTGCTCTGGCTGGAGCATGATGTTAGAAATGCCTTGGTAGAGGTTTCTGCTCTTGGCACTTCTAGTTATACAAATTAACAATCCTGAAAGGGTCAAAATGGATGAGTTAAAGAAAAATTCACTACATGTACAGTGCTGGGACATTAAACCATTATCTTTTCTGATCAACATTGTTGTTGTTTTTACCAAGGGGTAACCAGATTTATTTCTTTTGTAAATATTGCCATCTTAATTTGAATTTGACTTCTCGCGCTTCTGCCCTCAAGGAGCTGCAGTTTTTGCGGCTTCATTGGCTTAATTTTTAACGCCAGAAGTTGCTGCTTGTGTAAAGTAAAGGCATAACAAGAAGAAGATCACAAGACCAAAGCAATAATTTGCAAGTATGAAAGTATTGTTTAGCAAAACAGAAGAAATCAACATGTTGCATATCAAACTTATTTAAGGGCATTTTAAAACATATTCAACAAAGATATCCCATTTAGACATTTTTAAAATAACTGTATTCATCCACTTTAATAACTTGGTTGGGAATCTTTTAAACTTTGAGTACATAACAATTTTTAATCAAATCAAACTTTTACTGTAAAATGGAGGCAAGTTGCTCTGACCTGAGTCCAGTTTCAGCTATAGCTGGCTAAAACCACCTGGTAGCTAGCATAAAATCTGTGTCAAGAGGTCTTTCAGGGACAGCTGTCTCACTGCTATGGGGGGCTGCAGGTCACACATGTGACACACTTCCATGTGGTGCTGTAGCTCCCTCACAATGAAAATGTGTGTGTGCATGTGTGTGTATCTCTTAAAATAGTCTTAAATGTTTCTGATGACGCACTCTCTTTTTTTACACTCACCGAGTCACCCATACAAACACAAATAAACAAAAGATAAATATATGTATAACACTGAAAGCCTTTATTTACTAAAGTCGACGAACATGAGCTGCTCTGTTGATTATTGTATGGAAGTTCTTTTCATTTTGTTGCATTTCTGCTGTCATTAGCTTAAACTTTAAAAAAAAGTAAAATATGTACTGACCAAGAGTTTTGCACACAAGTAAAGAAGTCTGACAATCAACCTCGTCTACTTTGATCTTCTACAACAGATGAGGGGGTCCGTAAAAGGGGAAAAGTGAGGAAGATTCAAAAGGCCTATGACTGCAAAGTGACCCTTAAAATTATACAGTTTCAGCAACATTTTACCACAGGGGTTATAAATTTTATTTATGTACCTACAAAAAACAGTTTTCTTGTTTTTCATTTCAAAAATGTACAGTATATGTATGTATCTTTTGCATTGTTAAACTCCAATAAAATGACATGCAAAATGCAAAATGAAGACTCCCTTTAAAGCACTTATGAGAGGGTATTAGTTTTGTTTGTATGTTTTGTTGCATGTTTGAATGGCTCATGAAATTATTTGGGTCTTGAGAGTAACACATTATTTGTCTTTAAACAAAAGAACTTGGCCATAATAATTACAGCAGTCCATAATTATGTCTGATTACAGCATTTGATCTCTTTGTTTACTTGACATATTCATGGTTTAAGGGATATTTTTTCATGGAGCCCAAAATTTCTGCCAGCACCCCTGACAACAATAAAAGTCTTTTTTTTCCTGTCCACTTTTTCAACACTATCAGTGAAGGCAAAAAGATATATCATTGCTGTTAACTCAAAGCTAATTCACACTGACATGTCAAAATCAAAATCTTATTTCAAGATATCTTAATGGGCCATGTGGACCTGCAATCGTACTTTACATGTTTTTATCTGAGTGATTATGAACAACAAATGTCTCGATAACTTTCTTTGTTAAGAAATGATAAAACTTAGTCACGTCAAGGACACATCAGTGTGCCAAATGTCACATAGACACTTCAATCAAATGCCAAATGTACAATATTAACATGAGCACGAAAAATGAAATAAATATAAACGTGAAAACTAGATTTAACACTTACACTGAACATTTCAAACATATCAATGGAAGATGCCAATGGCTCTTACTTAAAAAGACTTTACTGGGCCTAAGACCCTCCATCTTTTTTTTTTTTTTATCAATTATCAACATAAAAATTTCCATCTAAACACTATTGTCTTACCCTATATTTTGTTTAAGTATATATTGTTACAGCTTGTTATATTCCTCGGCAATATCTTATTCATAACACTAAAGAAGATCTTGCTCGGTTAAGTGTTATTACTTGCCATGAGGAACTTAGGCTTTTTATTTATTTTTAGTCTTTATGATATCTCAGAATAAGATGTTTAGCTGATTTTGTAAGAATATGTTACTTATATTAAGTCTAATGAGAAATTCCTGACTTAAAAGAAGAAAAAAACATTGGTGAAGAGTTTTTGCAGTGTAAGTAGATTGTTTACAGGACACAGTGTTCTGGTGTTTAATGTTACTTGATATACTCCTCCACTCCCCCAACCCCCAACTGTTAATGCATTATCACTTTATAAGGCAGGCAAAATGAGCGGAAAAATAACTCTGAATTATGAAATCAAATAACCTTTGTGATGGATTCTGAAACTGTTGACTCTTAATTTAAGTTTATTTAGCTTAGCTTGGTGAAACAAGAATTTCATGTTTTTTTTTCACTGTAGTTACTTTAGATTTAGCGAATGATCTTCATCCACCAGCCACACCTCACCCTGAGACTGCTGGTAAAGTCAGCGAACATTCCTTGAACTTAATCTGCTCTGTTGATACGTTTCTGGAATGTCCCGACGAGGAAGGTTATTTCAACAAAGTTAAACCCTAACACTACAAAAACACGTGTTAGGCTGATTTAATGAAACGGTGTTCACCTCATGTGTGAAACATTTTGTATGTAAAGGTCATTCAGAGCAGCTCTGTAATCTTACATCACAGCTTGTCAACATTATCACATGTTCCTTTTTTTATCTTCAGACTGCAATGCTATCATAGAAACATACTGCAAATCTTTAAAAAATGGTCTGAGCTTTTATTCATTCATTTTTTGTTTGTCTTTGATTTGATCCTGCCTTTATGTGGGACAGGCAGACAGAGTTATTTTCAAACAAAACATGTGCTCAGCAGTAAAAGTGCAGCCGTACAATTATAATAACAATAAGAACATCCAACTCTGTCCAAAATGAGAATACAGGTCGACAAATCAAGTTACAAATAACTAACTGACTCTTGCTGTTATGTCTGTTGAAATACCAGATCATTCAATGTCGATATGATTCTGGAAAAAATCACATGATATCTATTCCTGTTTTGTCTCCATGGAAACAAAAATAGAAGTCCCTGATATCCAATATTGGAAAATTTATTCAGATTATTCCAATACTGGCACCAAAAGGGGGTTTGGGAGATTCAAATTAAATGTTTCACTCATTATTGTGGAATATTTACATAAAATGAGTTTAATTCAAAATAATAAAAAAATGTGTTTTGTGTGATTTTTGCTTTAATTGGGGTGGTGTGTACAACAATCTTTAAAATTCAAGTTTTTACTTGACAATAAATAATAATAACAATACTTCTAATTGTTTAGCACTTTTACAAACATGGGTTTACCATGTGCATAGACATGAACAAGCTGAAAACAAGGCATAGCAACATTTTCATATTTCATCAGAACTAGTGAAGGGCAATATCAAACTTTTTAAAACTGATACAATACTGAAACTTTGTGCTGTAATTTTTCTGATACCGATACTGATACGTATACCAATCATTTCCAACAATGCATACATAATGTTTATGAATTTGGTGTTTTTCATTGACCAAAAGCACATAAAGAAAACATATAGTCTGTGTGTAAGACCATGGATGGGCAGCTGTGGCCACCAAGAGGGCCACATTATTTTATCTTATTGTCAAAGAGCAAGATTGTGAGAAACTGATAGATTCTCACATCCAAAACATTTGCAGTTTTAATATATATATTTACACATAAATACCAAAAGGAAAAAATAGCTCTAATAAACAAAGCACAAATTCCAGCCTATTTCAGCATATTTTTCAATTTAAATAGTAGAGTTTTTATTGGATATTGAAATACCTCACTAACATTTCCGTCTTTTTCACAAATGCATTTAGCAGCACATGCAAGGTTGTTTCAATTAAGGCTCTATTTTGATAGAAATATATAAGTTTAAAGTTTTATGGCCAATTTTGTCTAATTTTCTTTGAATATTCAATTTTTTGGCGTCTGAATTAGAGAATGTTTATACGTTTGTGTGTGTTTGTGTGTCTGTGGACCAAAGCTAAAAACATAAAAACAATACAGAGTTGTAATAAAGGGCTCTGCTGCTCTTAAAAGATGTGGGATCTCCAGACCCTGGTGTGGAAAATTCAGGGCTAACAGGCTAAAACGTCTGTGAACCCTGACATCATAGAACACCAGCTCCCAACCTCTGGCTCTTGGACCCCCTCTAGTTGTTTTTAATAAAAGCCAAGCACCCCCACCAGGACCCACTTGAAAAAAAGTGATACACTGCTGTCTAAAGTTAAATCAAATGTATTGCTTTCATTGATAAAATGACAGAATGGACCGACATTCATGATTGAATCAATTGTCTGTAGAAAATATGCATGAACTGTGTTCTCATTTGTTTACTCAATAACATAATGGCAACCTCAAAGCAGACTAATGCTCAACTGGTGCGTTTCATTTACTTTGGAGCTTGGATGGAGCTGGGAAAAACCTCACATCCCCGGGGAACCTTAAGACTGTCTTGCCTCTGAGTAGAAATCCCTTCCTAAGAAGGCCTTCCCAGTGATGTATCTCATTTGCAAGTTGCATGTACCAGTCTTTGAGATCAAATGGGAGGCACCAATAGAAAGTTAAACCAAGCATTAAGGGGCTTAAAAAGCTCAGTGTACATGCAAATCTTTCAAAGTGTAACAATGACTGTCAGGTACACATAAACCAAACCTGCACTCAATCTAAGACTTCAGACAGCTGCACTATGAAGGTCTAAGGTTCAAGGCTAAGATTTCTTGCTATTATGCAACACATGATTGCACTGTGAACTGCTGTCATAAAAATAAAAGGAAACTACATTTTTCTCAGGGAGAAGATAAGAAGAGATAGTTTATGTGTATGTTTATATAATATGTAATCACTCTGAAACCATGCAAATGTAGACAGCGCAAAGAAAACTGGGAAGTATTGCTCATGAGACGAAAGCAGTGATTCAGTATAAAATCAAATGCAGTTCAATGCAGTGGAGTTGGGGTCAGCTAGAAAAGAAGCTGCTCTGTACTCTGCTGGTATAAAGCAGTGACTTGTGCACTGGCTGCTAGACGGCAGCAGAATGAAAAGGCTGTGGCTGAGGCGGATAATGTCCTAACAATCCTCAGGGCTTTCACAGGCAGAGCACATTTATCTGATTTTACACGGTACACTGCGGTTTTTACCACTTGCTACAGAACTCTCCTGTCCTAAGCTTAGCTCACTTTATTTCATGATATTTTAGATCAGGAAGCTTTCAAAGGTGTTTTTCCTCTTTTTACCTAAAACCAACAATCAGCATATTAGTTTAGCTGATGTCCAGTTGTATGTTAAAGTGAGTTTATTTCCATACCTTTTAAGTTGGGACAGGGCACTGGTGGACAAGTGGTTATGTCTTTCCATGTGTAGAGAATTTTTGCCTTTTCTTTGACAGTCTCAGTTCAAAACATATCCCTGCATTCTCTATCTTTACTTTCCAAAGCCATCCACTGTCCTAACCTCACCAATAAAGGTAAATACAAGCATAAAACATTTTAGTGTTTTAAAAACTACACCTTTTGCTGCTTTTGAACAAATTTAACTGGCCCCACATGCCCCTGAACTTTTTTAAAGTTTCTTGTCTAAAAATCCACTCAGATATTTGATGTTGTCAGGCCTGTAAACCTTGCTGTTTCAGCCCTACTTGGAGCCCAGTGCTTTTGTGTAAGTCCTTATGAGTCTGACCATGCCTCTCCCTGGGAGTGAATGTTTCTTCTGCCTTCCAGTGCTATGCTCTAATGTTTACTGTCAACAAACTGACATGTTTGACATGTTCCTTCCACAGGAGCCTGCTGACCCAGAAAAGTGAAAAAAAAAGCTTGGCTGCTGAAATGCAAGGATGCAAGCGACAGAGGAAGAGGAGGATTTTTCTCACGTTTGGGAGTTTTTGCAGGCTGGCCTCAGACACATGTTTTAGTATAAACCCATTAAAAGCTTATGTACCAATCCAGCAATGGGCGTGGTATTGTCCAGACCTGATTTGCCTGGTTACTGAAGGGCACACGAAGGATGAAAGACAGGAATTTGAGTACACAGCCCTGAGGTGCCCCTGTTTTCAATAGCTTTGAGATGAAATTGTCTGCAGTGACTGTCAAGATTCTTTTTTTTAGGAGACCAAACTGATGTGATCCTGAGCAGGATGTCCTTCCCTTTCATTCTTCAGAGGCTTACTTTGTTAAATGATAATGAGCTGAAATTGTGACTTAGCAATTTGCCTGAACTCAGAGACTCCAACCACATCCTGTAACGATTTAGTAGATTTTGCATTGAAAATAATAACTGATTTTCAGCATGTTTTGTGCTGCTGTAACACAACTCACAATCTTTTACACCCTCCTTAGTTCATTGTGAGCCTCTGTTAAGACCAGGGAATCATTTCCTTTCTCTACATCAAACAAATGGCAGTCAGGTGAGCTTGAAGTTGAAAGTTTTAAAAATCCAGTGACTCAAATGGAAACGATCCATTAACTTGTATCAGGTCTAGTGTTTATTATCATGTTGATATTTCACTTGTCTGAAAGGAGAACTCTGGTCAGATGACCCTTGACTTTAGGACTCTGATTTGCAGACACCTTTTGTTTACAAGAAGCACAAATAAGCAACTAAACTCACTTGTAACTTATAAAACAGGAGTTATTTTTTTAACTCAGTAAATCTGAGCTCAAGTGTTTGTTAAACTGACACCAATGACCACAGAAAACTATTTTTTACATTAATAAGCAAAATGTTATAACAATCTGAAATGTAAGTAATCACTGCAAATGTAATAGCTGTCACAATCACAGGTGTCAGGCAAGTGCAATAACATTCATGACACATTTAAATGTGTACAATTATAACTTTAAAGCAGTGGATCGGTTTCATATCCACAGTTTGTTGGCCCTTATGAAATTGGTGGATGTTTCAGGTTCCTTACCATAACGTCATAAGTTGAACAAAAAAATGATTTTCAGTGTTAAAAGTGGTCTTAAACAACACATTTAAATGATAAAGCAATGAATCACTCCCCTCAAGTTGAAAATAACAGAAAGCATTAGAGCTTATGTAGTTATTTCCACCAAGGAGGTTATGTTTTTGCCAGCGTATGTTTGTCTCTTTGTTTGTTAGCAACATGACGCAGAAATTAATGGAGGGATTTTGCTGAAATTTTCAGGAGATGTTGGAAATGGCCCAACTTAAAAATGATTAGATTTTGGTGTTGATCCAGATAACCGCCATTAGTGAGCGATCATTTTTGCTCAATAACTGTCTAACTAATAATAATGATATCAACATGATTCTGAGTGCTAGGTGTGGGTTTTCAGGGTCAAGGAATCATATTATGATGGTAACTTTATCATGGAACTATTGCTTATAAATGCAACAGCAATATGTGAGCTACCTTGGCAGAGTTTTGCACTCTCTGAGTGCTTTCTAGTTTTTTTAAAAGCTCTCCCCCCATTTCCTTCATTCAGATTCTCTTTTATTAATCAAGTTAGAGTACAACTTCACTCATGTGCAGGTTGGTAAATTCTCAATGCAAGGCATGTATTTGTTGTGGTAACATTTACTGTATTGAAGGCGTTGTATTTTAAAGTATTTAAACTACATGTTGAGCAGCAATCACTGTTGTCTGACTTTTAACCTTCAAACTCCTCTTTAACTTCTTCTCTGTCATTTCTCACCAGCACACTCACAGTGTAAAGTCTGTGTTGGAGTTTTTTCAGTATGTGAAAATAGCCAGCACATTAAAGTTACTGGAGTGACCACAGAGAGTTCACTGTGGAAGGAATTATTTGGTCTGGGGGTCTCAAACAAAAGGGGATGTTGTTGCATAAGATCTGGAACAATTATCAGAGGAGGAGATGTAGGAAGGAACAGAAGATCCGATTCAGCAGTCTCGTTTATGTGAGCAAGCAGAAACGGAGAAAATAGAGCCAACTCAGTGGGTTTGGAGACACAGTTCTTTGGCACAGTTCTTCAAATGCAGTAAGCTTTGAGTCTTAATAATATGATAAGCAGTTTTGCTGAGCTGTACTCGATTGGACACAAACCCTCTTTAATTGAAAGGGTAATGTCAGCATGCTAACAAGATAATAGGAACATGCTGTTCTGTAGAAGGTCATCATACTCACCATCTTCAATGATTCATTTCAGCTCTGGACTGACAAAATGTATCTACAGAAATTGCCAATTAGTCTGGACTACAGCAATTAACTTTTGGCTTTTCTTAGATCATTTATTTATTTATCTAAGTTGTTCTGAAACTTTTTGTTGAGGTCTTAACTTATTTTACTTGCGTTGCCAGAGATGTACAAGCTTAGGGGTTATATCAGTACTAATAGCAATCTGATTTTAACTTAACTATCAAAGTTCATATTCAGTCTCCAGTTTGCTTAGCATTTGGATCTGAATGTTTGCTTCCTTATGTAGCAGTCTCTGGTTGTATATCCTGTGTTTCCAGGGTTACAATGAACATATGTCAAGTCATCTCAATGGCTTGGACAATAGAACGGCATTGGAGTCTGGTGAACCACAGGGAGATTGACAAATCTTGTTCATTGTTTGCAGTTTGTAGATGATCTGATTATCTTGAGGAAACTGCATTGTCGTCTCAAGATAATGGGATATCAGTTAATCAGTCTGTAGCAGTGGAAGTACTTGCTTTGTTCTCTGGTGATAAACTGAAGCACATTCAGTTAAATAGAATGATAAAGGTTGTCGCTGTTAACATGTTAATTGGGATAAGATTACATTTAGAAATTGCAGCATTAGATCTGTTTAACTTTAATTAATTTTAATAGTTGTTAAAAACCCACTTTAACAGTTGTAGAGTTGCCATGTTACTCACACTAGATTCATTCTGATCTCACAGTGATGAATAAAGACACTGCTGTTCCTTTGAATGAAGCTCCTTACATTGTTGTGGTTGAAGAATCATATGACAGTGCCAGTATTTACATACATGTCCACCCGGGGCTTTCGTAAAGAAGACTTGAAACTTGCATTAATGTTTAAATGATTACTGAGGTTTTCCTTTTTTATTAGTTTTTGTTCTTAGAGCACAGAAAATAACAATTATTGCTCAGCATGAAGTGCTATGATCTGGCACACCAGATGGTCTCTTCAGTGTATTTCACTAGTTTATAAACAGCCCATAGAAAGTGTTTGGGAATGGGCAGAACCTTTGAGAAACATATCCAGCAGCTGATTGAATGATCGTTCGGTCAATCAGGTTTATAACGGGCCAGTCAGATAATGTAGTAAGCTGGTGGTGATGTGCTACAGAATGTGAGCCACTTAATAAAACATACTTTCATCAAAACATGTCGGGAGTGGAGTGAAAATATCCTTACTATAAAAAAGTTTGTAGTGTTATTTGTTTTTCAATAAATGAAGAAGTGTGGTCCAGATCTAATAAAACTGTCACTGAAGCTGTTAGCATCTATGCTAATCTCAGTCACTTTCTGTTGTCGTCTTGCTCCTCTCAATTGTTTGATTGGAGCTTGGCAAGATGGATCTGCCTGATTTCAGACATTGAATCAGGCAGGACCAGCTGCTGCCCATGGTTGAACATACCACTGAGGCTGATTGATATCATTTATGTTGAAGTTTAAGTATGAACAATTTAATTCATGACTTAATGTAGCAAAATAAAATATTGAGGCAAAATACAGCAAGTTGAGCTAAAGTGGACACAAATGTATGCACAACCTTTTTCTGTAATCATCCATCAAGTATTATTTGAAATGCTTTACTCAAGCCCAAAAGTTATAGCAGCATTTATTTAAGACCAAAGGAACACTCAAGACACATTCTGCTCAAATACCTTAAAATGGTAAACAAAAGAGCACTTATACACAGACAGTAAAAACTGCCCATCATGAGGATTTACACCTGACGTATAAATGATGACACAGAACACATTAAACTGAGTAAAAGTTCTGCAAAGGTAGCATTTAATAAGTAGTATAACAACTGCTTCAAGTTTAATATATATATCTACAGTCCTACATCACCAAACTGAAATGAGCTTACTTCTTATAATGGCAATAAAAAATCCAAAATGAAGCCAAAAAAAAAATCAGCAGAGTTTTAAAAGCATGGCGGCTGGAGAACTTTTGAACTCTTGAAAGTCTGACTTCATGCAGTGGAAGCTAAAAAACAAACCGTTTATTTTAATTCAACAATATTTACATTACAAGTTATAATGTACATACAAGTAAGAAATATCCTTGTACTTTAATATCATCTTTCAATAGTTTTCTTCTCATATGTACAGATAGGTCAAGTTTAGACATAGAGCTGATCTAAATTAATAAAAGAACAAGTACATCATTACATGGATTTGACTACTCTAATACAGTAATAATACATCATCAATAGTCATTGCTATATGTACATTTAATTACAGTCAAAGTATGATTGTGCTTGATAATAACACAACACTACTACAGGCCGCATCTCCTTGAGAGTACGATAAAAAAAATGAGTTAGATAAAATAATAAAATGGCTTGATTTTTAAAAACAGCATCCGACAAACCTTTAAACATGCACATGTCACGTTTGCAGCCTGTATCAGATACAGTATTCTGGATGTGAGAGATGGAATTTCCAGTCTTCTATCATAATGTGTACACAGGGAAAAGATACATGCTCACATTAAACAAACACGCAGACAGATGAAGAGACGAGCTGCAGTCTGATGTGAGGATTAACTGTTTGTTGGAGCACATTTAAGACGCTTACTGTACAAGTGCTACATGCAACAAGAGCCCTAGGAGATGGCAAAGCACATTCAACATTTAAACTCAATAACTCTATCATTAGGTTTTTCACTCCAAGGCATAATTCCTCCCCAACACCATGAAAAGGATCGACAAGAGGTCTTCAGCAAACAACATTCCCCAAGAGAGTTCCCCAAGTGATGCAAGTCTGTTTGGGCTCTGGATGGGGAGTGGAGCTAACACAATGGACTGATTGTCAAGTCTAAATGGCAAATTATACAGCAGGTAGCACCTAGTCCATGTGAAAGAGGCTCTGTTCTCACTAGGGTTCTGAAATAGTGATTTTTTTTTCAGCTGAATATTGATACACAGCACAAGCACTGTGGTCTTAACCCTAATCAGACCCTTATCCTCATAATTGTACCAGCGATTTAAGGTATAAGATGCAACACATAAATATAAACAAATTGGAAATCAAACATCCTCACTAAATGTATTAAAGACTATGATTTAAAAAAAAAAGGTCAAATGAGTTTGTTGTTCTCAGCTCTGTGTTCACACTGAAAAAACTGCAGTTTTTCAGCCTCTTCGAGTTTCACACAAAGACTAAATTTTTGTTTTCAGTATGAGGCTCTGCCTCTGCAACCATCAGCCATGACACCATGAGGTTTAAAAGAAATAGCCCCGCCCACTCAGGGACACTGTAAGTTGAGGCACAATGGCAGAGTACAATTCAAGGAAAACCAAATGACCTCCCAAACCAAAGACTCTGGTCTAAAATGTCAAAGAAATCAGAAATTAAGCTTCATATATGAATTGAGAGGAGTCTTGGAAATGGCTGCTCTTAGTTAAAACTGTCAGGGCGTTTACATGCACTGTTAAGTCATGCTGTGGTGGTAGCTGGATTAGGCAAATTACCTAATGTTCAGCATGCATCAGGGCGTATACAGAAAATCTGATGTTACAAACATTTATTGCTTTAAAGACCCTCCTTGTAGACTTAAAGACCAAATGGCATCTTCAGTTTAAAATGTTTCAACAGTAACAGTTATTTATTTTGGTCAGTTTTAGTTTTTTGATAACTCTTTAAAATCAGTTAAATAATCTAGATTTTTGGGTTGGATGATTGCAATAGTAAATTAGTTGAGTTGAGTTCCATCCCAATAAGCTAAACATAAAACCCAGACTTGGAAAAACTATCCTACAACCTCTTTAAATTAACACACAGATTAAAAACAAGCTGTAAAGAGTAATGCCTCATACATTTACATTTGAGATGTTTAACTCTTTTTAAAGACCTTTTGCTCAATTAATTGATCAACATTTAATACTTTTAAGACCCTGCAGATAAATTGTACAAGCACAAGGGAAAGGTGAGTTTTATTGACCAAGACACGTCTGGCTTCTGTTGGTGGCCTCTTGTACCATTTTTGGCATACTATAGACTACTAACTGGTTAAGTATTAATTAAACATATCAATTAATTTATCGCTCTGCATAACTTCTGTCCACTCAATTTTGCTTTGGGTAAAAATTAGATAACTTATGCTTTCAGCTTACTGCTATCCATGAAAATAGTCAAAAATATGACTTCTGCCAACACCTACAATTATGCTAATGTTAGCATGCTGCTCACTGTTTGGGTAAATGCTGATTATTTTTGGGGTCAAAGTCCAGAGCAGAGACTGTAGAGTGAGCACAGGCTGCCTGGTCCAGTCCAGTGTAATTAAGAAGTATAACATGAGCAGTATATACCACTATTCTGTAATTTAGCAGTTAAAAAACTGTGTTTTTTACAGTAAGTATCGGCAGGTTGCTGTAAAAATACAGTAACGTGCTGTAATATTAAAATAAAATTATTACGAATTTACTAGTATTGCTGTTTTTTTTCATAATCATGCATCAGGGTGGTGCAGCAGGTAGTGTTGTCAAAGCCCACATTGATTTTGACATAAATCCCACTTCTGACCTGGCGAGAAGCCAATCACAGAGCAGGATTTTGGATTGGCACATGGGATGGCCAATCAAAATACAAGAGGTCCCATTTCCCAATTTGGCAACACCTCTGCTCAGACAAGTTGCACCCCCCCAGAGTGTAATTGCTGTTTGTTTGTCTCATGTGTGTTAGCCCTGTTATTGGCTGGTAACTAAGCCTCTGGCAAAACCGAAGGGATAAGTGTAATAAATTATGGATGGATAAATGAATCATACTTAAAATAATAAAATACTATAATTTTGCAGTTTTTGTATGTACAAGTTACTATGCTGACAAAATAAATTAAATATTTTCCATTTTGTTTACAATTAAAATGATATTCTACATTAATTTTACAGCAATAATGAACCACTGATTTACTGTAAAATTTGAATCATATTTTTGATGTATACTAGAGAGTGTAAATCTTCAACAACATAATCTATGAATGTTAGTTAGTCTGACCTCATGAAATATGATACAATGCAATTTCAGTTGATAAACATGTTTACATGCATTGTAAAAGTTTAGGTTTACTGGACCTACACAGAACTTTGACCTTTTACTCTGCATGTAAACTTACTGTCTTAGGTGGAGGCAGGGGAAGCAGTGCACAGAGAGATGTGTCAAAGTGTCACATCTGCTAAACATCCACTCTAAAAATCACAAATTATACATGTAAGCAATTTTTGAAATGTTTGTTTTTGCTGAAATGTCGGGGTCATATTAGCACTGACCGAAATCTAATTCTAACTTATATATCCAAGTTCATATTCAGCCTCCAGTTAGCTTAGCATATGGATTTCAACATCTGAAGTCTCTGATCACCTATCCTGTGTTTCCACGGTTACTATATACATGTCATGTCTGGCATGACGGTCCTCATGAACTTTAACAAGAGTGGCAATAAGAAATCCAGCTTTCATTAATTATAATTCACAACTGCTCTTTTTCTACTGAGAGATGTCTCTGTTCCAGAGTTGTTAGGTGGGTTATCTTCACTCTGCTCTTTTCATTTCTATACATAGATATGACCTTTTCATCACTAATTGGCTCAGATTATGGACTCTTCATGGTGCTGTCGTCCTGTAAAGATGAGGTAGAACGGCATGTTTGTTGGCAAAATGCTTGGGGAAGACTGTGAACGATGATATTTGAATAAGACAAATCACAAAATGAAAAGACTGAAAAATGGAACAAATCTCTATTGACAAAATCAGAGATAATCTGCAGTTATCAGATGTAACTCTCATTAAAAATGCCAAAAACATAAACCTCTTTAAATTAAAAGCAAATTCATCAACTAAATATTTCTGTAACTTTTGTCTAAACTTAAAAATAATAAACTGAAAGACACAGCTCCGATATTAAACACTGATGAAATAAACACAAATGAACCTCACCTTATTTTATGCCCTCATTCACTTTTCTGTGTCTTTGCTTCTTTACAGACGGCCATGCATTAATTTTAACATTTTCATCTTCACCATGTCATGTTGATGATCGGTTTCTGCTGTCCGGCTCGCTGTGTGGCTTCTCTTGACCTCAGCCACGTACCAAATCCACCTCATTGTTCAGTAACTTACCCAAAGGCAAAGTTTGATCCCTCTGTTGCTCCTCAAAGTCTGAAAGTTCTTCAAAGAACAGAGTCAACAAAGCTCCTCAGCAGAGTCAACGTCTCCCACCTCAGGGCAGCAGAAGTTCAGTGAAAGTTACTGACGTGACATTTGACATCGTCTAGGCTCAGCACTGTGCCCTGGTCGTTGCTGTCGAGTTGTTGCTGCCGGTCAGAGCAGCGGCACAACTTGTACTTGATCACCTAAGAGGATTAAAAACAGAGCAGGTCAGATTAATCAATCATAACGGAGAATCGACCTTACTTTATTTTTAACTATTATTTTCAAACTTGGAAAACTGCCTGATCTTGCAATATTAACAAGTCCTTTAAAATTGGATCCACACCCATGTTCAGATCAACACCAAAATGTAATTTCCTCTTTCTTGCGTCATGACCAGCACTACCTGAAAATGTCAGAGATATCTTGCTCACAGACAGACAAACAGAAAAACAGATAGACAGACAGGTGGACAAACTCTGCCAAAACATTACCTCCTTGGCAGAAATCCTGAAATCACTGAAGCTTCATTGTAAATGTATTTTTACACTTCATGTTTTTAACGCTGTAGGCTCTGAAGGAAAGACAAGGCATGGGGAAAGGGATCCTAGTGCTGGCTGCAGGGAGCGGTCGGGAGACGTCCCACCACTGCTCCACCACCTCGAGATGTTCCAGGATTTAAGTAGCGAAACATCAGTCAAGGGTGGTCCGGCTGAAGACCCTGCAGCCTTCACAACGGCACTCGTGAAACCGGCAAAAACGCCCGGCAGGTGTGCTCGCATATTAATACACTGTCAGTTCCAAATGGTGACAAATCCTTGGTGACATCTTCTCTCTGATTCATCAAATATCAGCAGCTCATTAAACCAGGATCTCTTCAGTCACAGATACTACCTCTTTCCCCAGGTTGACATCAGAATATATATGTACTCTGTTCAACATTATCGATGACTGAGTGCAAACTGTTCCATATGAAGGATCCCAGAAGTGTCTCTCGATGTTTAGGCCACTCCATGCTTGATTTTACAGTCTGAAGAATTCATTTTCAGTTTGGACGACAAATGATTGGATGTAAAACAAGTATGAAACACAAGTAAGGTTATAAATCCAATAGTTCATATCAGAGGCTGAGGATCGGGACTCATGTAGGACAATTTGCAATTATAGGAGATCAAATAAAAACAAAATTTGGTCTAGATTTGACACTTTGTTTGGAAGTGGTCCTTCATTTACATCAGTGCTATCATATTTGTGCCAAAGCTCTGACTCAATCCAAAGAAACGTTGATGGAAAATTAAATTTAAAAGGAAGTGTAGTCCAGTACAGTATCGTGACATCAGTGTTACAGTAAAGGTATGATTTTGCTTGTGATGGAAACGATTGATCAGTTCAACCTTTTTAAAACAAGTTTTGTACTCAGTCCTCAGATGTTGTGACAAATGTAACTGACAACATTCCCCTCCAAAAGAAAACTCAAGTAAAAGTAAAAGCACAAGAGCACAAAAAAGCTACTCAAATACAGCATCCTGAGTAACTGTAATGAGTTAATTTCCAATATAGTCTCTTATGATTCATTAAAGAAGTAAAAGAAATTGTAATACAATAGTTTTATCATTATTCTAAACAAAAGCTGACTGAAGAAGCCCACTCAACAACAAATGTTGTGTTTGTCTTTGTAAAATCTAGAAGGAGTCCAGGAGTTTGCCTAAAATGTTGGTGATTAGTTAAGAATCTACCCTTGATCTGCTGCCTTAGACTATTTTGCTGTTGTGGGAATTGTATTGTTTAATACTCAAAGGCGTCATAATGAAGTTTCAAATGCTGGTATTGTCAGAACTCCATCAAGTGCATGCAGCAGGACTCTTCTCACCTCATACAGGTAATCAAACAGCTCCAGAATAGTGAGGATGCTCGCTCCAATGAACAGGCCCATCTGTCCACCAATATCACCTGCAACAAGGAAACAGAAGGTGAAAAAAACATTGTTTAATTTGGGAGAACCCACCCTCCAAAATATGTTGGAGCTTCATAAATCCTCACCTAACAGTCCAGCTACTTCATAAGCCTTCTTCTGTTCAATGGTTTCATAATTAAGAGCCTCAAAGAAGATGTCTAAAACCAGCAGATTCTCCCTGAGGACAGAAAAAACAGGTCAATTCAAATGTTAATGTTTAACCTGAACTCATACTGTGAGCCAAATAGCTTACCGCAAGAACCACATGACATTTTATTAAAGATTTATAACACAATATACTCCAGTTGTATGCATATGTGATTGTCTGATGACATATTTTACAACAGTGTACTTTTGAGATGATGAATCAACACAATAAAACACAACTGTCATAAGTCTAATGTGAGGGGCTATTAATGATACTTACATCTGCCACAAACATCAAATTAGTGACGAATCTTTAAATAAATGACATTGTACAATTTCAGATCAGTATGGAATCTGAGTTTGACTTTACACGTTTATCATTTTCTGATTACTATTAATATTTTTTTACTTTTATTAATAAAGTAGTGGATAGAGTCAGAAACAAGGGAGAAGAGATACTGGGGAATGTTGAATTATTTTCAGTTTATCTACAACTAAAACACCATCTTAAAATAATCATGGTAGGTTGCTTGAATAAAGCTCAAAGGCCTGTAACAAGAATGGGCAACTTGGGTTGCCAATGGTTACCGCCACCCACACGTTTAGCTGTGTTGCTCATTCAATGAATGCACAATCCTTGCAAGTTGTACCTCTTAAAGGCGACTAATCAGGATTTCCAATGATACAGAATAAAATACCAATTGGTATCATTATATAAAAATGTATGTATATAATGTAAAATGTGTATATACATATATATATATATATATATATATATATATATATATATATATATATATATATATATATATATATATATAAACTTTAATCCAATCAGCATTACTCTGTATAACAAGCTTAATACAGGATTCAAGGCAGGTCCAGCAACTTTTTTTAAAAGCAAGTAATACTTCAAATTGCATTTACTGGTTATCAAAGTATAATTTTCTTACATTCTCATTTTTATTTTGGTAAATACCTAACAGAGAGTTTTACAGAGACAAGTACAGAAAATTATATCTCTTTTTTTCTAAAAGATAGTGCTATTTTTATGCTGTCATGGCAGATTTTTTCAGGTTTTTTTTCTGGTAAAACCATTTTTATATTATCAACTGATTGGCAGGCCACATTACAGTCATAGGAGGGTCGCTTGTGGCTCCTGGGCCGCCAGTTGACCTTCCCTGGCCTAGAAGGTGCATCCTTTCAGAACAAATACTATGGAGTTAGAATCATGACAAGACCTCACAAACACACAAAACATGTTGTACTCAAGCCTGACGATTCACAAACAAACTCAGTGTGCTTTGCAAATACAAAACATCATTCACAAACTAATGCATTTTGTTTTGCAAATGAGAAACACACCCATCAAACAAATACATCATGCTTCAGAAACAAATAAAAAAAGTACAAAAAATATTCTTCAAGTACAAAAAAACAATACTACAACTACAAAAAACTGTCACGTGACTTTTGGCACAAATTTTCCGCCTAGCCGATCCACACGCAAACGTACTCTGATCCACACACACGCCAGTAAAGTTCTCAGCAATGTCCTGCAATTCACACTCCACAGCAGCAGGTGGCACTGTTGATTCAATTTAAAGTTGCGGATTAGGTCAACTTAACTTTTCATTCTGTTTCTAATGTAAATAAATTAAACTATGGCCACACACAACGTTAATAACTTGATACGTCTTGGTCTTCAGATGGAATTTTGTGGTGAAGACAACCTCGGTCCACACACATTTGTCTTGGCACCGTCTGAGGAGTTTATCTGCACTTTATCTACAACAGGCGAATATCAGCTGTGTGTTTTATATGCAGTAACTTAACGCAAGTCCTCAGACGGTGCCAAGACAAATGTGTGTGGACTGAGGTCGTCTTCTCCTCAAAATTCCGTCTTAAGACTAAGACATATCAAGTTATTGATGTTATGTGTGGCCATAGTTTCGAAACAGAATGAAAAGTAAAGTTAGCCTAATTGGCAGCCTTATGTTGACTCAACAGCGCCACCTGCTGCCGTGGAGCGTGAATTGCAGGACATTGCTTGGAAACTGTACTGGCATGTGTGTGGATCAGAGTGCATTTGTGTATGGATCGGCTAGGCGGAAAATTTGTGCCAAAAGTCACGTGACAGTTTTTCGTAGTTGTAGAATTGTTGTTGAACTTGAAGAATATTTTTTTGAGTTTGTTTGTGAATCGTTGGGCGTGAGTAAAACATGTTTTGTGTGTTTCTGGGGTTTCGTCATGATTCTAACTCCGTAAAATACATTTAAGGCATATTCCTCATACCTAAGAAAATTGAGTTATTATCATGGGGGACACCAGAGCTGTCATTTGGAATAAGTGGACATAAAAAAGTCAAGATATTAGGAAAACCGCCTGTTTATACTTGATCCTGTCACCTTATCACTGACAGAAAAAAAGCCTAAAAGCATTTTATGTTACAAAATATCAGCAGCAGATTCTTACTTTATATACTGCTCAGATTTGTTGTATTTCTTCGCCAGATATTTCGCTGAGGCCTTGCTGGGGATCTTGACAAAGGACAGCTCTTTACTGTATCGGGTCATGTTGCACGGCGTCTCACACACACAGAAGTCGTTGTCTCTCTCCACCAAGAAATCTGCAGAGAAGAGAGCCCAAACACAGAGTGACCTTTGTAACCCATCAGTGTGCCTGTGGCTCAAACATGTCATGAGATTTAACCGTGAGTGAGTACGAAAAGCATCAGTTCCTTAAATATTCAGTCAGGATGTGGACTTTTCTTACCCAGAGCAGGGTCAGCACATTCTTTGTACAGCTCGGGGGTGCAGTACGGTGCGTCTCCTGCAGCAAAACAACACTCACTCACATCAACTTTTTCTTTAATTCATACCCCAAAATTGAGTCTGCTGTTCTTTTCCACTGCAAGATATCATTCATGTTACTCCACAGAAATAAAACAGTAAGAGTGTTTTCCTACCAGGCATGTGCACCATGCGACAGTTGCAGTTGTCCACCAGGTAGCGTGTTTCACAGTCGATGCGGCACGCCGTGATGCTGTAACTATCAAAGAAGTCAGACTCCATCGCTGTCACTTTGCAGTCACCCCAGGGAGGAGGGAGGTAAATCAGCTGCAGCAAACACAGAGCACATGTTACCTCCATCATTGTAAACCTGAAAGAAAAAGTTATACTGAGACTTTGAAGTGTTTGATGCCATTTAGAGTCATGTGACCAAAAGCAGGAGGCTACAAATGACAGGAAAATGATCAAAAATAAAACATCTTATTTTTCTGAGCTGTATGATAAAACAAGTGAGTTTAAGTTCATGGGAAGGATGATAACAGCTAATTACTCTTTTAGAAAAATAATCAAAATTAAAGATTGTCTAGTCAGAGTTTTCCATGAGCTAGTGTTGTCTCAATAGAGAATCATATTGATATTAACTTCCATATAGTGATGCTTTTTAGCAAAGATTCAGGAGCAGGACCACATCTCAACCACACCGCTTCTCGTGTTCCTATAAATTCAAACCTGACCATTTCCTCCCTTTGTTTCGTTCACGTGACACACCCCTGACTCCCACCCCTTCTTCTGTTTTGTCTTTGCTCCTTTTCCTGCAGCCTTAAAGGTGGGTTTGTCGTGCTGGGGAGCTACGGTGGTCGCATTTTGGAATTAACAGTTTATTACAAAATTATGTGTGGAAATACATTCTAGTAATTTAATATTTATCATAGTAAACTATTTGTCTATTCATAGATTTAATTTTTAACAACAGAGCAAATTGCCACTCTGTAGCATTACATATTGTTGGGTCAAATGTCACTGGATACTACACTACGATACACTGAAACAAATAACTGGTTAATTCACCATAATTCAGCTGTTTTCTGTTTTACACAACCCCAAAAAATCCTCAAATACTCAGTACTTTACATACATCACATTTTAAGTGCTTTTTACTTACACTTGAGTAAATCTAAGAAGCCACGCCTGTACTTGAGTAAAGTTCTATCAAAGTAAGTGTGCTTTTATTCAGTCCCATGTTTATGTACTGTTTCAAAAAAGAGAGAAAGGTCCACATACCAGAAAAGTCGATTGAAAGATAAAAATCACCACAGATGAGATGCTCTGGGTCTTAGCCCTTCATCAGACAGGGCTACGACCTGAAACCTTTTTCTCAGACCTTTCTCTCTTTTCAGCTTTTTTTGTGTCTAGCGCCCAGCAATCAATTTTTCTCAGACGCGCTGTTTTTATTTATGGTGTGCTCTTTCCACCATTTATGGTCCACAATAACAACTATAATACAGGACAGTGCTTCTAATATTCTGCATTAGAACTTTAAAGTGATATATCATGAAATCTAATTTACCACAGAATTGAGAATATCTGTATCTTTGACAGAAAATGTAAAAAGTGAAGTTTCTTAGAGTTTATTTGCTGCATTTCACTGTTTTTCACTGCATATTCAATAATCTTCATCTTGTAACTTTCCCCTGTACTTTAAAATCATTTCTCTGTTTTCCTCTATAGCTTCTTTCATGACCAT
Source organism: Cetoscarus ocellatus (assembly GCA_037902135.1). Taxonomy (NCBI): domain Eukaryota; kingdom Metazoa; phylum Chordata; class Actinopteri; order Labriformes; family Labridae; genus Cetoscarus; species Cetoscarus ocellatus. Next base: position 365,737 of record JBAMNC010000477.1, read on the forward strand.
TTAACACTCTTGCAGCATGCTGCCCTCATTCATGACATTCGTGTAACCATGAGTGTCATGAGATGAGACACTACTGGTCGAATTTAGGGCTGTATTGTTTTGTAATTAAAATAATGTTGTTTGGCATCAACAGCTCCATCAACAGCTTGTCCCTCCGATGATCTGCCACCAATCAGGGCTTGGTGGGTCAACAACTGCTCCGAGGCTTCTTCCACTTGGACAAACTTTCGCCCAGGTAATCTTCTTAATGCATCAGTTTGAAATTGTGACCTTAATTTCATTACTTCAACAAAGATTAAAGTTGTGACTGAGGGGTCTGCAAGACCGACTGAAGATATCCACATCATCTAAATGCCTTCTTTGGATTTATCACTGTGGAGAGCAACACTGCTAATTCAAAGAATACTTACATATGCTAGAAGTGAAGAGAAAACATCTTTAAAACCAACAACATGGAGTATTCTGGTAATGTAAAAGAGTTAAAGCATGACCTAAAAGCTATCTTGCTAACACCTTGTTTGTGGAAAAGTAGAGGTTCATAATGCAACATTGAAATTACTATTCTGTGTTTGCAAACTTGCATTGGCTTCAGCTCAAATTTAACATTAACCCTGGTCTGCTTTGTCTGATTAGAATGTAAAACATATCTTTTTCATCTCTTTTTGCAAACACAGCACCTGGCTGATGTGCCACAAGAGGACAGCTAACGCTTGCCAATACAACTATCATCAGACATCTGTTATATTTTAAACCATTTCAACAAGTTTTCCATATAAATATTTACCCTACCTTATTTTTGTTTTATTCTTTGATACAGACCAAGCTTAATGAATAGTTAAATCAATCAAACACAAACTAAAGTTAGCCAACTTTTGTATTTTATCATGTCAAAGAGAAATGAGCCTGGAGACAAGAGATTTAAACAAGGGCTTGAAAAATGATGAGAATAGGCTGTATCAATACTTTGTCTAACCCCTGATAAAAGTGTCTTAGAGTTCTCCAGATTTTACCCTCTGTTCTTGGCAGGAAACAAACGTCTGAAACCCGGGCGCCACTCCAAAGCCCAGCTGGTCAATGAAGGACGGCTCGTCCTGACTATGGATCTGAACTTTGACTCCAGCTTCAAAAGACGTCTCATCTGTAAAAATCAAACAAGCATGACCCCAAGACAGCACATGACAATCAAGACAATGAACAAGTAGGGATGCCCTTTATCAGCAGCAAAATATTGTATTGGCAGCTGAAAAACGTAATCATTGGTGTTAAATTATATGAATGTTTTTTGGCATTATTTGCAGCCAAATTATTAGTTATACATGTCAGACCTTTCACATATATTGTCATAAGTCTGATCCTTCCCCCCTTATTTAAAACAATAAATAAATCTTAGACATAATCATTGTCTAAAATGCACAGAAGCCTATTAACAACAGCAGTACTACACCATTTCACTGGGAGTATCATCTCAATGACATTTCTGTAAGTGGTCTTAACCACAGAGCTTCACTGAACGTCATTATAAAGAGAGACCAGTATGTTCAAAATCAGGACAAGAAGTGACATGATGCAGGTTAGTGCAAGTGCCTCATAAAAAGAAGGTTGATAGTTTGACTCCTGTATTGGCGAGTCTCACTGGGTGGAATTCAAATGTTTTCCCCATGCCTACAGGGTTTTCTTAAGGGACTCCAGTTTCCATCAACAGACCAAAAATATGCTCACTGGGCAAAATGGAGACTCTAAATCACCCGTAGGTCTAAGTGTGAGCATGAATGTGAGCATGAATGGTTGTATGTCTCTTTAGTCAGCCTGTGATCAGATGGCGGCCGGTTCACGGTGCACCCTGCCTCTCACCCAATATCAGCTGGGACAGGCTTTAGCTCACTGCTAGCTCGTATTGGCTTTTGATACCCATCTCTGTCTCTAGTACAGGAGAGCCTTGATGCCCTTTACAAGGAAAAAAGAGTGTAAATATCAGTATCTGTATCCTGTAGCTAAACTAAGTTTGGAAACATTGGCATAATATTCAATATTATTGAATACTGGACAAACTGTGCATCCCTACAATGAGGTGTTTCCCTCTCAAACACCTGCGCACACTGACAGCACTTCAGATCATGACATATAACCGGATGTGAGTGATGTCTCCTCCTCACCTGTTTCTCCCCACACAGGCAGGTATTCATCCTGCTGGATGTCCAACATGATCTCCAGGCCGTTACCCATTCCTCCCTTGGTTGTGATGAGCGGTGGGAGTCCATCCCCGCCGGCGTTAAACGTGTAACACTTCCCATAACGGGTGAAGACCTGGAAGACACACAAAGGAGATTTTCACTCATACACCGAACAAATCACTGCACAATGATTCATAACAGAGTTTATCCACCGGGGGTCAGTGTTTGATTCAGTAAGAGAGTCGTGAGACTGCGTGTGAGCATGTGTGAATGTGAGAGAGTAGTAAAAGTAGAATGAGGAGGGTGATGGAGGGATAAAACGGGCAGAGAGGAGGCCGTCCTGTGGGTTTTTGGGTTACACAACCGACCCAGAGAGGTGACTGTGATGGACAGACGGGCGTTTTAAGATTCCCTTGCGTGCTTCTTTACGGCACTCATAATGGACTTGACGTTACCATGGAGACCAAGCATCCCAGCCAGATGAATGTGGCCTTAATTTTAAGGGAAAGCAAGAGAACAGATCTTCAGATTTAAGCAGTGCAGGATGTTAAAAGAAGCAAAAATGACATGTTTGGACAGCTACTACAGTAAAACCATAAAAACCTGTTATTATGGAGCTTCTTCTGACAGAGTTTAATATTGCATTTAAGTGTTTGAGTCATAAAACTGAGGCAGGGAGGGTGAGTAAGGAGGGGAGTGAGAGAAAAGGATGTGAAGTAAAAGAGACAGAGAGGAAAGAAGGGAGTGTAGCCGCTTACGCTTGGAGCAGGTTATTGTTCAGCGTTATGGCACAGAATGACATATCTATGATTAGAACGAACAAACCAACCAAGTAATTGTTGAGAAAGAGTTTGGGTCCAGCCAAGGGCAGTTTAGACATTTGGGTCATCTATCAGAGGAGGGCTGGTTGTAGAAACAAACATAAATCTGAGCAGGAAAAACATTCAGGGCTATCAAAAAGGCAAATAAAAGGCACGACAACCCACAAAAATATACAACCAAACAGTTCAGACTAACAATCATGGAAATGTTTGTTTCAGGTTTGCATGAGATGCCAGAATGGTCCATCGGAGCTGCTTGTCAGATGGTAAAGTAGCCTTTGGAGACCCCCCAAACCTCACACACATCTTTTTACAGACTGAAAATCTATAATTCTGATATACCAGCTGCGTGGAGGGAAGGAAAAGCCAGAGTTTCAACCTTGAAAAGTTTCTCTCATCCTTTGTTCGCGAAAATTTTTTTTTTTTTTTTTTTTTTTTGTTCTTATCAGCAACATGTTATCAGATTCTGAGCTATATTAACCATGGGCATAGTCACATCAACAACTGGTTTTTAAAATGCATTTGAAGCCAAAAACTATCAGTAGACATGTAGAAAATTTTGTCTCAAACTAACTGAAGAAACAAAATGATTGGCAGAAAAGCAGAACCGAGACTGACCTTGAGCTGTGTGACAAACAACTACTCAACAACCTCTGTTAATGCATGTTTATGAATAGCTCTCTATTTATAAAAAGGAAAACAGATATGTAACTTAAAACAGTATGGTGTGTGCCACTTCCAATACAAACTATTCAACTTTTTTATTCTGCTTTTATCAGGTTGTGAATATGTTTTTTTTCTGCTTTTTACATACACATTTAAATATGGATGTGAATATGACATATTTTGCTTTTGGGGGCAGCCCCAAGTGGACACTCGAAGAACTGCAGTTTTTTTTTTTTCCAAATTTTTTATTGCTTTTTTATGCCTTCATGGCAGTGATAGCATGGACAAAGGAAATATGTTTTTTAAGGTTGTTTTCCCATCTGTACATATGCTTTTCTTGTGAAAATGATTATATGGATTTTCTTCAAACTCGGCAAGAATGTCCTCTGATTGAGCACCCCATGTGCCAATCCAAAATTCTACACTGTGATTGTCATTAGAAAACGGTTGATGATATCAAAAATAATACAATTAAAAGCAACATGTTAATTTGTAAAGTTAATCTTTCCATAAACATGTTGCTCTGCCTTTCCTTTTTCACTTTTCTTCCTTTTTTTCTGAAAAAATTCCAGTATTGACCATTTTGTGGACGGCAGAAGTACCGCTGTTGTCAACAGACTATAACACATTTTAGCCAATATATACTGCAGTGATGCATTATTAAGCCACTGAAGTAACAGACAGTTTAATTAAAACAGAACAAAAATGTCACTGAGTCTGTCAAGTGAGTCTGGATGCTTTAAGAAGTCTTACAAACAGAAAAAAGGGCGTGGATTGGACTATTTAATAATAAAACACTTGAAGATTGCAATCAATACGTTACCCTACAAAGTGTTTGTGTTGCAAATGGTAGTTTAGGCTTCTTAAATGACCCACATATATAGAGCAGTGACATTAATAAAGCCTTGTTGGAATTGTTTTATACTCAGCAGTAGATAATTATGATTGAATATGTAGGTTTAAGTTCACCAAGGGGACATTTTTTTATGTAAGGAAATGTCCATAAAGTTACATGCTGGATGGCATCCTTTTTGCTGTCCAACTAAAATAGAGCATGCGTCACACTGCAAACGGTCAATACATTGCAAAAGGAAAAAAAAATGCAATGTCAGCATTTTGCAGTATTCTTCATCCCTTTCTTGAGCATTTTTTGATGAATTCCTGAAAAAGTGGGAAAAATCTGCTGACAGCACTGAATAAGAAGTCTTGATATGTTTAAAAAAAAAAAAAAATCTTTTTCGAGGTGTATATACATGCGAAAAATTGAATGAAAATCAATTTTTCAGACCAGGATATTTGAGTCATTTTATAAGAGGTGGATCAGTGTTACCATCCATAGCACTGTGCAGCTTACATGCCTAAAAAAAACATACAGTCAACACAGCGTAAACTTCCATCAAACTTTCATGGAGCAGCTGCAGTTTACCCTCACTGAACATTCTTTCACACGCATCGATCACTGACTGTGAAACCTGCGGCCACCTCCACAAACATCTGTATGAACTTATCCTGCTGTCAGAGGAGCTCCTCCTCTGCTCACATGAAAGTATAAACGTGTGGGATCACACATGGTTGCACATTCTGTACTTCATAAATAATCCAATCATTACATAAACTTTAAATCTATGTGTCATGTGAAGCACATTATGTTCAACATTATCTTCATAAGTAACTAGAAGAGAGACTGTCTTGTGGAGAGACAATAACCTTTTGTTGACTATTGTGTCAGATGTTTTAGGAATAAAAACATACATGCACAATGTACAGCCTGCCCTGCATGCACACTGTGACAGCTTACATTGCTGTGATGATGAATGAATAAATTATGGTGCACATATAAAAAAAGCTTCTGCAGCAGAAGTCTGTTGGAACATGTAAAAAGATACATGTAGGAGCAAAAAGGACCCTGACCTCTGGAGGGGAAAGTAATCTTAACTTAGGCTGAAACATATCACATCTTTTTAGATGGGGGTAAGACATCATTGTTTATATCATTACTGTTTATGTTGTAATTGACTGGAAAAATGCCAGGCCTGATAATCAATAAGAAAAGATCATTTGCAGTAAGAACCACCAAAAATAATGTGCTCTTTGACTACAAGATAACCTGTTTGAAATGTTTAGGGGACTTGAGTCGTCAGTGTCTTAACATTTATTTATGTTTTTTGTGTTTTGTTTATCTTTATCTTTTTTGTTTTGGTTATACTTTATCTTTTTGTGTGATGTTAGATCAAATGATACTGATACCTGTTTGACATAATAGCACCAAAAATACAAATCCTTGACACCAAATATTTGAATCGCAATGAATTTGTCACCATAACTTGCAAGAAAACTCCTGCACTGTTTCTATGAAAATTAGAGAAAAACATTAGCAACATTTCTGTTCACAGCAAAATCAGCACAGCCAACTAACACTACCATGGTCAATAATAACACTTTGAAAGCGTCTTTATGGGTCCACACCATCGAGTTAAAATCTAACACATTATAACGCTTTACAGAATGACTTGTGATCAACACTTTAGTGTTTGAAATGTATTCTCTTAGACTATCTATTTTGAACATTAAAATTTAACCTCCAAATTAAACCTGTATATACTGTAAATATTGCTGTAATCAATTATTTAATATTTACAGGAAAATGTTATCAAATCAAAGACAGTGTGTCCAATTATGACGGTGTTCTTAAACACAGAGAGATAATGGAGAGTTCCAATGCAGTATTACAAACACAATACTGAGGATTCTGTGTTTTAACATCCAACTGTCAGAGTTTGCTCAACTGTACTGTACACCAAGCTCTTAAGAAACACTACAACAAGTTCACCCTACAGAAAAGACAGCTGAATTTGTGTGAATCAATAAACAAAGTTGTCAACATAGTAAAAAAAACCCTAAAGGTGCGTTCACACCGAATGCAACTTCGCGACCAAGATGGCGTCGCAAACCCAAGTCCTGTCGCCTGTTCATTTTGTCGCCGTTGCTCAGTGACGTCACGCCCACTCGAGTTTCACCCCGCGATCATATCATATATCATATAATAGGACGTATTAGCTGACATTATTCCAACTGTATCCTTTTCACTCACCTACCAACCACGAACACTGCAGCTGGCCCTGCAGCAGCATCTTCTGTGAGTTCTCTGCGGTCCGTCTAGGCGGAACTAATGTACTCATCAACTAATGTTCCCCACACAGACATAGATTGTCACTCTGTGGACCGGAATGAAACAGTCCGTCACGGGTGTCAGTCACGCACCCACACAACGCTGATTGGCTCTCACGGCGCGACATCGCCTGAAAAGTTCAAATATTTCAACTCTGGCGTCCAAAGCGACCCCAGAGTTCCCATCTGCAGCAGCAGGGGCGCCGCCCCCATGTCTCCAAAGATGCGACCTAGTCGCCCAGAACACGTCCGCCACAGCGTGAGATCTGGTCGCGCGTGGTCGTGGCTGATCGTGGCTGTATGTCGATTGTGCATGGAGAGGAGTCGCCGAGGTCGCCAAAGTGGCGTTCAGTGTTAGCCTATTCTGGAGGTTAAAAAGGGAAAATACACTCATAAATAAAAAGCGAAAAAGTCTAAGATCATGAAAGGATAAGTTCGGTTTCTACAGCTTTCATATAGTTTATAGAATGAAGTAGAACAATATACTCACCCAGAAGGCTTTCCTGATCCAAACAGTGCTTCGGGAGATATTTAGATCCAAAATCGAGCGGCGGACATCCGTATAAATGGTAGCAGACGGGGCATGTATAGCGCCGCTCCTAAAACTGCATTAATCGTCCAAAAACTCATTACTTTCACCAACATTTCATCATGGTCCGCTCGCGCTACTCCTCCACGACAGTCCGTTGTCACTCCATCCATTTTTTTGTGACTGTGCTGACCTCTTGAACTGAAAAGTTTCTTGTGGTTGCGCGCGCATGCGCAGTACGGCTCATTGTTTCAGCGGCGAGCGGTGGCTACACAATAACTTTCTTCTTCCAGTTTTGTGCAAAATGGACGAATATCTATCGGATGAAGATGTTGTGGACAAGAACTTTGAATATGATGGGTGTCCTTACAGTTTTGAGCCGAGTATACAGATGAGGAGCTCATCGAAAGGAGGACGCGGAGGCAAGAAACTTTTCAGTTCAGAGGTCAGCACAGTCACAAAAACATGGGTGGAGCGACACCGACCTGTCGTGGAGGAGTAGCGCGAGCGGACCATGATGAAATGTTGGTGAAACTAATGAGTTTTTGGACGATTAATGCAGTTTTAGGAGCGGCGCTATACATGCCCCGTCTGCTACCATTTATACGGATGTCCGCCGCTCGATTTTGGATCTAAATATCTCCCGAAGCACTGTTTGGATCAGGAAAGCCTTCTGGGTGAGTATATTGTTCTACTTCATTCTATAAACTATGTGAAAGCTGTAGAAACCGAACTTATCCTTTAACTTTGTTACATCATGGAACTTCAGGGTTCCCACTCTTTTCAACAAATCATTTTCCAGGACTTTTCCAGGACATTTTCCAGTGTCACATAACCAACTAAAGTTACAATACTGGTGTGGGCAATTATCAAGTTAATCTAGCCTTCGAAAAAACAAGATTTAAAGTTGATGACCAATATCTCTAGCTAGCTCCACAAATTTATTGTCTAACTCTTGGGCATGAACATTGTCTGCTAGCTACCTTTTTAGTCTGGCTTTTTGTAGTGTCTTACTATTATAAATTTATGGTTTATACTTTTTTAAAAATCTTTATTTACTCTGCTTTTTTATAAATATATTTTGTTGATTTACTGTTTAAGTAGCCTAAATTTTATTTTGTAATTTTTTATTATTTCTTTTTGTCGCCATTGTTTTAAGTTTTTATATTTTAATTCTGAACTTGCATTATTTTATCTACTCATATTTTATGGCTAAATGTGCATTAGTTACCAATTACATTTTCACTTCATTTCCTATGTTTGATTTTTGCACACTGACAAGGTAGAAGGGAGGTAAATAATATTCCAGGACAAATCAAGCTTTTCCAGGACATTTTACTTTTTTCCTCATTTTCCATGACTGGAACATTGGTCAATCATTTTCCAGGTTTTCCAGGACGCATGGGAACCCTGAACTTCTCTCTCTTTTGGTTAAAATATGATTTGAGTTTTCTAAGTTTTAATTCTTTTGATTATGTGCTTTCACTCACTCCCCCCAAGTTCCACTAACTTTTCCAAATGTTGCCTATGTGTAAGTGCCATTTGACAAAATTTGGACTGAAAATCATCAAATGTATGACAATAAAACACAAAAATGACCAACATTTGGTGTCTGGGACTTCAATTTATGTTGATGTAACACCAAACATATCAATCATGTTTATTTTCACTAGAATCATATAAAAGTTTAGAATTTTGCCATTTGTTATTTCTTTACATTAGAAAAACAAATATATATATATATATATATATAATGTATCACCATTCAGCTATAAAAAACAAACAAACAAAAAAAACAAGATGTGATTTTAGTCCATCTCTCCCACACTGTTTCCTCTGTTGTTCTCCAGAAAACAAATCATTTCCATTCCTCTTGGATTTAATGCATCAGTTTTCCAACAGTGTCCACGGGCTTTATTCTTTATAGTTCTGCAATCAATACAGATGTCACTCACACACAGTTTCTGGAGTATTGAAAAGCACTTACAGGAGCTGCTCTGTAATTAATTATTATGCACATGATTATGCATATCTGTTTTAGAGGCACATCAGAATTCAAAAGAATGTCTAAATCACAAATTCATCCACTCTCCGGGCATTTATCAAGGTCTTCTGTCGCTCAGGCTCTGAGCCACTGAAAAAGCTTCTGAGTGAATTTAATTCATTACTGCTCTGTTGTTTTATCAGGATGTTTTCAAAGACTTTAAAGCAGTTTCATTTAACACTTTGCTGCATGCTTAAACAGATATCTGCGGATTTTTCTTTTTTTATACAACAGCAAGCACACAGCAGCACCAGCGCTAGAACACATCCACATGTTTACAGCCTTCTGTGTGTAATAAGGACTAAGAATGACAATGATCTCTTCTGACCTGGAAAAACTGCACTCGGTCCACACTTGAATGACCTAAATAAAGGAGTTAATATTAAATGGACCGACATCAACAGGCCACGCTGTGCTCGGAAAGAGTGATGCTTCAACAAAACACCACCGTCATCAGCAAACAATCACGTCCACAATAACAGCGTTCAGATTCTGACAGGTAACTGGTAATGCTCATGTCATACCTGAGCAGTTTAGCATGACAAGATGTGATCATTAAACATCAGACAGAACTAAGAGTGAAAGCTGTGCATGTACAAACCCCAACTCCAATAAAGTGTGGACATTGTGTAAAATTTAATAAAACAGAATTCAATGATTTGTAAATCTTTTCCAATTTATATTCAACTGAACAGACAAAAAAGAAAATATATCTAATGTTCATACTGACAAACTATTGTTTTTTTTCCAAATATTCACTAATTTTGGATGTGACACCTGCAACATGTTCCAAAAAAGCTGGGACAGGTGCATTTTACCGCTGTGTTCCATCACCTTTCCTTCTATCAACACTCATTTGTTGAGGCTTTGTAGGTGGAAGTCTTTGTAAGTACCTTTCTGCATTAATGATGCCTTCACACATGTGCAAGTTGTCCATGCCATGGGCACTAATACAAACGCATACCATCACAGAGGCAGGCTGTTTAACTTTTCACTGATAACATATCTGTATGTTTGTGTTTACTCTTGTAAGGTCAACCTAACTTTTACATCAGGTGCACTCAAAACTGTGTCAGGGTCCCTAGTGTAGAACCGCACTCAGTCTGTCCAGTAGCAGAGGTTAACAGCCAGCCTACCGTGGTGCAGGGATGATGTATTTGTGTAAGCCAACACGGAGGCTGGTTTTGTCAACTAAAAGTCTATGTGATTTTTCACTGTGTTTTTGGCTCATCGCTGATATAAGTTCCAGGAAACAGAAGTTAATGAGACTTTCAAGTTTGTTCATCACAATAATCTTCACCAGCAAATTTAACTTTCATTATTTAAATCTTAAACTTAATCTGTGAGATTAAAAATGACCTTGTAGCTGTATTGATAATGAACTTGTGTTTCTTTTTATCTATTTACAGACCGACAGTTCTGCTAGCTTGTTGCAAGCATTGCCAGTGAGGCTCGGGTTTGGAGTGAGTGTGTGATAAGTCACATTGTTGTGATGTAGTGTGTTGTTAGTTGCACTGACAGTCAGTTTGGTACACAGTAAGCAGAAGATGCTGACTGTGTATTGTAAGCAGTGCATTAGCATGTAGTTTCAGACACAGTCATAGACTACATGAAATATAGACATAGCCTCGTTGACATCACCTATTACTCTTTGAGGTTAAATATGAAAGAAGCCATACAGGAAAAGCAGTTACAAGTGGGCATTTAGTCAAACAAGAAACAGGGAAAGATATCAACTTTGGGTCAGTACGGTGGGCATTAAACATCTTGATAAATGCTTGATGTGGTGATCTGAATCTGGATCCAGGAATTTTTTCAAGTATTTTTTAACAGTGTGATAGGGTAGTTTTCCACATTTTTGACAATAACACTCTCAACATTGTTGAAAATGCCTTGGCAGAAGTTTGTGCCCTCTGCACTTCTAGTTACCTCAGAAGGAGGTTGTGTTCTTGCCGGTGTATTATATTTTTATTTTCAGATTGTGAGCAGGATAACTCAAAAAGTTAAGAACAAAATTTGATTACATTTTCAGGGCAGGTCAGAAATGGGCCAAGGACCAATCAATCAGATTGTGGTGGTGATCAAAATTTTTTATGTGGATCAAGGAATTTTTCTGAAGGATTTGTTAACATTGTGAGACAGGGCATTTCTCCACATTTTTTGCTAATCCCTCAATAAGGTCTCCATGAATTTTCAGGGAATTGTTGGTGGAAACAGGGAGAAGGGATTGAATTTTGGCCATGGTAAAAATACAAGATGCAAGATGGGGCAGTTTTCCACAACTTTAACAATAACTTGCTCAACAATGTTGAAAAACCCTTTACAAAGGTATGCGCACTTGGAGTTTTTCTGGTTACTCATTTAAAGCTTTGATATAAAGCTATGGAAATGTAACACCTTGTGCAGAAGGACATGAGCTATCATCAAAAAATGTGACATCTTCAGACTTCCTAAATCAGACACTAAGGGGCAGCAGGTTTTCCACTTTCACACCTGCTTAGTTTTTCAACAATTAAAGTTGATGCCTGTTTTCTTTCAGATGGGGAGTCTAATCACTTTAGTTTGAAACACAAAAGGTAAATTTAATGAGGCACTGGCTCAGCACAGTAGGAGGAGCAGGTGAACAATGAGCAGAAGAATAGAGTGCTTGATGTATGGCTGCAGGTCTGACTCCCTGCCTCAGCTTGTGATGCATGTAACCCCCTCCCCACATAGGCTACTGTTGTTCTTCAGATGTCCTATTCAATAAAAGTAAAAAAGCCCCCCAACAAATCTGAAAGAGTACAAATAATTTAGTCACAAAAGCATCAAAGCCAAACATCTCCCCCTCCTCTGTTTGCTCCTGAATGAAATGCCAACTCACCACACTAATAACCTGCCTCCTGTGGAACCGAGAGCAGGTCCAGGGAGAAAATAAACTACAGGCTGGGATTGAGAGCCAGAGGCACAGCAGTGTGTGTGTGTGGGTGTGTGTGCGTGTGAGGATGATGCCCTAAAACACGCAGTCAGCCCCTGACTCACTGGATGTCAACATTAAGAAGTCAGGACGAGGGCTGAACAAGAATAGGTAACAGAGAACTGCAGGCTCTAACAGGGAGGGTGGAGGGACTAAAAGGATTCAAACTGAACACCATTTTATTAATTAGACAGAGTGCTGATCACTTATTAAACATCTGACCTCTCTCAGTTTATATCATACGGTTATTTTTAAAAATCAGTTGTCTTTGAATAACCTTTAAAATACTAGATGTACTGTTTTTCAATCTGTTGTTGACATTTATGTTGATATCTATTTTTAGGGAGTTTTCACCTCACCAAGACATTTCCATTACTGTTACATTAAATTTTTTTAACAAATACTGTGGCTCCTTACGTGTCCTCCCCTACTCTTCCGCCTAAAGATGGGAAGTGATACAATTTTCTTGATACCGATGCCATTAATGTTTCTGCTTATCAATCTAATTCCTTTACAATTCCTTCCTCGATTCCTCCTGATTTTCTGTGTGCCATGCTGCATAAATCAATGCTTCCGCGAGTTGTTGGTGTTTCCTCTTACTGAAAGTTGTGCACTAAGTGTCTTTGCCAAAAAATAAGACACAATTTTGACCACTTCTCCCCCTGTATGCCATGATTTTTGATTTCTTTGCATCATTTCTGCATGAATGCGCAAACAAAGTGGAAGGAATTGCTAAGGCAATTGATAAGTGTAAAGAAAATGTTTATATCTATTATCATTATGATTATACACATATTATGATCCTTTTATATGCCTGTGTGAAACGTCTTCATGCTGAAACTAGAAACTGGAAACAAGAAATCTAGGCAGAATATCTTGTCTCTGACAACAGAAACCTGCGCCGTCACATCAGCAGAAGAACTCACAGTTTCTGAATGTTTCTTGAAGGGAGAGGAAGGCAGCTACCTGTAGGTTGGGGGAGGCAGCAGAAAGAGCGTCTTGAGCAAGGACCCAGGAGGAGATGGGCAGTGACTGGCCACCACTGCCGACCCACCAACTGGAGGGCGTTGTGGTTCAGGTCGAAACACCCAGTGAAAGTTGGACACCACCTGACTACATCTCCTCCTGGCTGAAAGCTACAGTCACGCAGACGTGACTAAATTGACTGCATCAGTGTAGATGTATTTAATAATGAAAAAGATGACCACTGTTCATGTTTGTGTAACTCTGAACTGCAATATTATTGGTTGATGCTTGTTTCTGGACAAACGCCCACTCGTGTAGCACTGCATGTAAGTTTGAAGAGATGCTATGGATCTTTAGTGTGAGAGGAAGTTGCCTTTGCTGTAAACTGCTCCACTCCTTGTGCGAGCAAAAGACTAAAAAGCTCCTTCTCCTGTTGTTCTTTCCATCTAGGCTGTCAGTCAGGGGCAGTGTGGGAAATTTTCCTGACAATAAGCAGTAAGACTAACGATATCAGTTCATTGAGGGAGTTGTTATCTGTCCAAAAATGGAATTGGTTTTCAATTCCTATCCCTACTCTTACCCCACTTTCCAACTGTATCCACTGTTTTTCTCCTTTATTAAAATAGAGGCAAAAATTCTCAGGAAAACAGGAAAAAAAGAAGTAATTGGAGAGCACAAACCTCCACCAAGGCATTTATTGGCCAAGTTATTGGTGAAAATTTAGAATAATAATTTCAATGCTAAGTAATCCTTTCAAAAATCACCACAAAAATGTAATCACCTTTTCCCTGTGCCATGACCAACAAGCCCTAAAAATGTCATGAAAGTCCAATAATTACTTTTTGAGTTTATCTTGCACCCAGGCACTTTTCATTAAAGGGCAGAAATGATCGACTGGAATAATGTTTCAAGCATTTTTTGAGGAGATTTTATCTATTCAAGCCTGTCTCCTTGCCCCTTATTGTAAGACCTCTGTCTGTTACCTTTTATAATTTTATTACCACTACTGTTGTCATTATTACTCATATTTTTTTTATGAAATCAGGCTCTCATATATATTGGGTTGGCCAGGGGCCTTCAGACCTACTCCATACTGACTAAGCTACAGCAGCCTCCAAGCGTAGCACTGATATGATTTTTAACAGCATCTGTTTTTGAAGGGAGACTGATCTTTTTCATGTGATTAGGTGTTTTCAAAAGTTTAATTAATATCTTTTAATTTGTCCTTTGTTTCTACTGATACTCTGCAGAACAGTAAAGAGGCTGAGCTGTTGTGTTTTTCTTTTCTGAAGGTCAAAGTCAGAATAATGAGTGAGAATTGATCATGCAAATCAAGAGCACCACGTCCAGGGCATTGACTGTTGGATGACACCTCAGGGCGGTGCAGGCTGCAGGGCAGAGTCGTGCAATGATCATCTAATCTGTCCGGACGTCCAGCCCTCCTGACCTGAGTGAAACATAGAGGAGGAAACGGTGGACTAGAGCCATTAGCCAAACACTCTCAGTGTGTATCTGAAATCAGTTTTCAAGTTAAAATCAAATACTTCCAAGAAACTTTCATGCAGCATGTAACTGCGTTACCTGCTGCTTTATAGATGGAACACCATAAAAACTCCTCCACTGTAGAGATTTTTCATCCTCCAAATAGGGATTTTAAGCTTTTTCTCCCACACAGTAAAAACATTTCCCCCGCCTACATTTCCTTCTTCCCTGCTCTGTACCTTTCTTCTCTTGCTCCCTTGTGTGTCCTGAGTTGTGATGTTCTCCCCCCGTGGACTCGTCTTCATCTCCTGCCGCACTTCCCCGCCCACCCCGGCTTCAGTTGATGAATATTTCACAGGCCAGTAGAGACAGTCCTCCTCCTCTCTCATCCTACTCCCAGATAGCGTCCGTGCTCTCAGTACCTATCACCTTCAGAGACGATCGCGTTGGGTGAGGAGCACCTCAGGAGACCCGAGTAGAGAGGGGGGAACATATCACATGAAGAAGAATGGAAGTGTGTATTCACATAAGTTATAAATGTCACAGTGTGCGGTCTCTTTTTAAAAATCAAGAGTGTGTTGACCTTACCGGTGCGACAGAGTGAAACTGAGATATGGGTTAAATCAGGCAGGTGTTAGAATACAAGAAGGCAACATCCAACAAGTGAGAGGAGCTAAGGACGTTATTTATAGCCTCTGAAAAGACATTATAATGCTCTTCAGTGCTTAGAGTACCACTGAAATATTTTACCAAAGTTAAAGTACCCAATAAAAATTTTAAAACGCTCCATCACAAGAAAAAGTCCTCCCTTTTTCTATGTAGAGAGAAAACAGCCCTCTGTTGAGGATCATGGCAAAGAAGAGGGAACAATAATCTGGTTAGCAGTGTTTCATGACTGAGCTGAAGTGAGATCAAACTGAATATGATATAGAAAATATTGGTGATGCACGATATGAAAAGTTTCAACCGATAATTTCCTGCTTCTCATGGCCAATACCGATACCTGTAACCCATATTTCATATTTTCATATTTAAATATAATCTTTTTGCATGTTGAAATCTTGATCCAACCATTGAGCTGTTAAGCTTAGCATGCTGACCGGACTAACGTCAGATGTCCATATGTCTGTGGTAAAACTTACATGCAGTCTGATCTTGTTTTGTGTTATGTTATCAAGTTATGGATGTGTGTGGCAACGATACCTGAGAGGGCATGGAGGGATGCATCCAAGAAGAAGCGACGGCTTGGGAGGGTGTAATGTGGCTCCAAATTTGCTATTAACTTGCGTAAACCTGGGCTCTCAATGACAGAAAAGGTTGTTGAGCGCTATGAACTCCATCACTTTGTCGTTAATGGCTTTAGCCTTTTCACTGTCTCTTAAAAAGTTTTTCCAGTTTTCAAATGCCTGTTGAATGGGGACATCCACGCTCCGTGTTGCTGTTTTTAGCCTTAGCATGCTAGCTGCTACCACGGCTGCTTCGTCTTCTTTCAATCCCGCCTCACCGCGATGACAACTTTTCAGGTGAGCTATAAGATTTGTTGTGTTAAAACTTAAAGTCCTCTTTCCTCCTCTCGGAATTCTTGCCGAACAGGTTGTGCAAACAGCAATGCTGTTGTTGTCTTCTGAGAAAAACAACCACACTGGTGAAGCCATGTTCGCTTTTGGTCTGGCAGAAAGACGGGGCAGGCTTGGGTCCTTCTGGTAAGGCGCGATAGCTGACGTAACCAGCGCGACATGGCTTGTTTAGGGGCTACGCGGCCTGCAAACAATTTCCCCAATGTCATTAATTTATCAGACTTCTTTATTGGATAAAATGTACGTATCGGGTCGATAAAAAATGACGTCATTTTCCCCAAATCGGTCCGATAAATATCGTGCATCCCTAGAAAATATACTGAGCCCAAAGGACATGAGGTCTATGATTTCCAAAAACAATTTGAACTGTGGAGCCGTCAGACCACAGCACACTATTCTGGATGTTGTTGATATGTGGCCTATGCTTTCCATGGTAGAGTTTTAACTTGTGCTTGAAGATGTAGTAAAATACTTCGGTGACCTGAAATAGTTTTTGGAAGTGATCCTGAGCCCACATGCTAATATCTTTACAAAATGAATTCAGTTTTAAATACAGTACCGCCTAAGTGATATAAGGTCACGTGCATTCAATGTTGGTTTTTGTCCTCAACGCTTATGTGCAGAGATTTCTCTGGATTCTCTAAATGTTTTATGATATTATAGATGATGAAATCACATAATTCCATAATTGCCTGTAAAAAATCTTTACAGGTGTTTTCTGAGCGTTCCTCAACTTTCTCAGTATTTTGTTGCCCCTGTCCCAGCTTTGCAGGAACATGTTGCAGGCACCAAATTCAAAATAAGCAAATATTTGAAAAAAAAAAAAGTTGATCAGTTTGAATGTTAAATATCTTGTCTTTGTAGTGTATTCAATAGAATAAAGGCCAAAAAGGGTTTGCAAATCATGATACTCTTTTTGGGCAACTAGGTGGCACAGCAGGTAGTCTCATGCCTCACATGTTGTTGGTTTGAGCCCCGTGTTGGTCAGGGCTTTTTTTTCCGTGTGGAGTTTGAATGTTCTCCCCATACATGTCTGGGTTCACTCTGGGCACTCCAGACCAAAACATGCTCATTAGGTTAATTATTGACTCTAAATTGCACTTGGGTGTAGGTGTGAGTGAGAATGGTTGTCTGTTGCTCTATGAGGTCCTGCGATTGGCTGGCGACTAGTCTAGGGTGTATCCTGCCTTTGGGAATGTCAGCTGGGATAGGCTCCAGCCCCCCACAATCCTGAAAGGGGACAGCAGTATAGATATTGGATTAATGTATTCTGTTTTTATTTATGGTTGACACATCTTAACTTAATTGGAATTGGGGTTTGAACATGAATTCCCAAATAATGCTGCTTGAAGGTTGCTGGATGAAAATACATATTTTCATTAAAATAAATTGGCGAGTACAATGTGAACAGTCTAATTATATCAGAGATTTAAATGAAAGCTTTACACCAGGGACTCAAACCAGCAGAGGATTTAAGAATGACCCAACATGAGGAAAATAGAGGAAGATGCACAACCAAACAGAAAAAACAAAACAATAGCTGATAAACAGAAGCAGCACAGCCTGTGGGGCACGATCTGTCTCTGTGAACAACTAATTGTTACTTTAATGCAATCCTTCGTGGCTGTGGCGGTGGACTTGCAGCTGCAGACTGAGAGGAAATAAGTCCCTGAGGGAGAGGTTCTCTGTAATTCCCTCTGCTTTGGTCTACAATAAATGACGAAAGAGGGAAATTTTAGCTGAGAAGCTATGTTAAATAACCGCTGAAAAATGATACTTTCAGTGGAGACGGGTTTTGGTGAGAGATGAAAATGGCCTTGTGAATTTGGATGGGGGTAATAAATGTCTTAAATTTGTCAGATCACGTTCAATCAGGGCTGTTCAATGTTCTATAAAGGCTCTTAGAGTTAGTCGGCGTCCTCTCAAACTCCCCATGGGTGAAAAAAAGTAGAGAAGGGAGGGATGGTAAATGACCCCTCTGAGGAGACTGAGACATTAACCACGAGCAAGTGAAGTGATGCTGTTCTTTTTTATGATATAATTATATAAAATTAAACAGGGACATGGTCTCCTAAAAGTACTTGCACTGCTTAAATTTTTGAGCTATAACATTAATTTTAGAATTATCACCCCCCACCTCTCCTTCCCCTCTCCATCCGCTGTGCAGCACCGTGTCATGCAGCAGATCCATATGGGACGTTAAAACCTCCTCTGCTCTGCTGTTTCCCACCGAGTCCCCATCGTCACCGTCGCCTACAAATCTCCTGTCTGCCTGCTTGTGCCAGCCCTGTGCAGAAACCCACGCTCCCAGACAGCCAGAACACAGCGTGATTGCTCCGGAGTGTGCTGCCCTCTCGTCACACACAGCTGAGTAAACATCAGGGGGTAAACAGCCCCCGGCCCTTCAGAGGGGCTGAGGCCTACACTTCAGCTTAGGGCACTTACAGCGAGGTTAAGCAGGAATAAACCCTCATGTGTTAAGAGCAAGGGCTGCCTTTATCTGCCTGTATCTGTTTATCTGTTCATTCATCAAAGAAGTACATGTTTATAGGACTTAGGCAAATAATTCTAGCAGAAATTTAACAAAAACGTCATGAATGAAGCTGCTGCAGTGTTATGGGTGGGCTTGAGGACTTGGGCCACTTTTGCAGTCAATCCCCCTAAATGACTGGAGATAATAACCATTCATAGCTGATACCTACATAGACACATCTTGAGTATAAGAAAGCTATTTTAAACCTAAAATCAAGCTCAGTCAGGTTGCATATTGCATTTGTTTCACATCCAGACTCCTACCTAATCACTCCTTGAAGGGTTTTCACACCAAACATGTTTTATCCAAACCAAACCAACTCTTTGTAGTGGCATAAAAGCTCACACAAAGCTCACACAAACACTGGTGCGGCCCAAAGAACAAAACTCTGGTCCACCTAAAAACAGGGGGTCTTGGTACGCTCCCAAGCAGACCAGAGTCTAAATCAAATGAGATCCAAACAAGAAAAACAGGGTATTGTGGCTTGAATTTGGCTGAATATCACAACAGTAAGCAAGGTGACGTAGCGTTCACTGACAAAACCAAGCAGAGTTTGGTCTACTTTAGCATTGCTAGGACTGCTAGCCTCTTGCCCTCTGAACAGGTTAACGCCTACAATTCTGTGTGAAGAGTGGTTTCGCATTGCTTCAGTCAATAAGCATGTGCAACTAGATGCAGCCTGAACTTGCGATCTGCTTCGAGCTAAATGATGTTATTAGCCAATTGTAAATTTTCAGGTCATAGTGCAACAACAGGCTGAATGGCAGGAACAAAGACAGCAGCTACAGCCCCAACTAGTGGTGGTGGGGCTATATTACATGTTATTAGGCTTTGGTCCACCTGGCATAGAGCGGAAAGAAAATCAAACCATGTGAAAAATGAAACAATGTACCAACTTCAACCCTGAAGTGAGTCTCAGAACTTTAGTCGTGAAAGCCACCTTAGATTTACTTAACGTGCAGATTTGAGGACTGACGAGGTAGTACCCTATAACCCTTTGTCAGGACTTACAGGTGAATGCTGGAGTGGTGAAAGTTGAAAGCAAGAGTGCAGTACTGATGCAGGGCAGAAGTGGCAAAGCAGAGAGAGAGTAAGAGAGAACACAAAGGCCTCAACAACCAAACAATACAAAGAAATCAGACTCAAGATTCCAACACCCTTAAATTAGAAAAAATCAAAGAATGAATCAACCAAAAAAAAAATTAGGTGAAATGCTGGGAAGAAGCAACTCAAAAAGAAATCAAATTAAAATATTATTGGCCCTAAGCAGAGGATATAAATTTGCAGATTAAGAGGTACAGACTAAGTGAGCCCAGAATAGCTATAGAAACAGGACTTCAAAGAAAGGGTAGGCTCCCATAAAGAGGACAGAATCTGCCCCCATCACTGTGACACCCAACAGGTAGGCAGAGCTCCACTTCACATCTTGCCCTGAATATCAGGCTATGAGAGAGAAATACTATACCTGGAAACAGACCCAGAGTTTGAGTATAAACTGACACTAACAAAATCCCACATTTACTGGGAAGAAGGCAAAACTGTGAGATTATTGCGCCATATATTCCAGAGGAACCTAAACACACAACAACAATGCACACATTACTACATATAAACATGCACACACAAGTACAGATGCACACAAAAATATATAAAATCATACACATACATTAACAGAAACAGACAGATTTTGTTTTTTGTTTCTTTTCTTTCAATCTTATCTGAATATTTTTCTCATATATTTAATCATAAAGCTTTCTCAATCTTAAGTCATTCACTTTTTTGACCTGTAGTATCTTACTGAGTTGTCTGCCTGAACTAGCTCAAAGGCGATGAAAATGCTGTGATGTGTAAGTATGACTACTCAAATCAGGCCATTTTGTGCTGCCCAAACTTAAAAAAACAGGAGAGGTTGTCAATCATGGACTGAAAAAATGATGTGATAAAACATAATAAAATCAAGAGGCTGAGTGACATGACCAGCATAACCTCGCAGGCAGAAATTAGCAGGCAGTGCAGAGTCTGTTGGCCCACCAGCTAAAAGACAGTAATTAAAAACCAGACCAGATCAGTTTAATGTCTCAAAGGTAAAATAAATCTGACGGTCTGAGAAAGAAACTTTCTCCTCATCCTCTCTGAGCTCGCCTGCAGACTGCAGGAGTGCTTCCATGACAACAGCTATGAGGACGATGTTGGAGGAGCTGGTGTCCATCACATTTTGTTCTTGGTTTTAAGTTTTTGTGTTGAGCCAGAATAGTGGGCCGAGCTGACCACGCCATGGTTGTTCCAAGCACGCAATGTTCTGGATGTTTCATCAAGGAAATTAAACTAATAGAATAGATGAAAGGACAAATATGGGAGATTAGCCAGGGTTTTTCACTGCAAGGTAAAATCATTACTAAATGAGAAGGGATGGGAATCAAAAGCCATTCCTGTTAAGATTCGACAACAAATAGCTGAAGAAATTGATTTCTTGTTTTGCTTAACAATTTCCTTAGCAGCTCTTTTAAGTTCTGGATGGCTTGTAAGTCAGGTTGAACAACAATGCTGAAAACTTGCTGAAATATTTGTCTACACAGAACAGCCGAGTGCACAGAGTGCTGAATGTTTGACATTGTTGACTCTGAAAACCTGTGCAAGCCTGTATTTTTCCCCTTATAGACAATTGACAGATATTGATAAGGGAATTGATAAAGAGTTAGACTGACAGCCAGAATTAATAATGCCATCAGTTAGATCATATCTATTCCCATCCCTACACACAGCCTACCCAATAGATAACTACCTGGCAACCAAATGCCAAAAGTGGACATTAATGCACGGCACAACCATGGCCAAAAGCACAAACTCTAACAACATACAGAAGGTAGTTTTCAGGACTAGATTATTTGGGAGAGTTATTCAAGTACAAGTGGGCATTCCCTGTTTGGTTACTAGAATATAGAACGCAGCAATCGATCCCTGTTTTTTTTTTTTTTTTTTTTTTTTTTTTTTTTTTTAATTGAGTTATTTATATTTTTACAATACGAACAAGAACTATTAAAACAATACAAAACTGAGACACAAAAGAAAGACAAACAAAACAAACCCACCCCAAAATAGCAACAAGCGCTGCAAAAACAATTACATATACATACGATGCATAAATTGCATCAAAATACAGTGTAGACATGTGTACACAAAAAGTTTTAAAGCGCACACTTGGAATAGCTGGGTATTATATTGCTGTGCACCGAGTCAACAAAAGCAAAACAGACAATCAATTGGCAATTAAGATAGATGATTTAAAACTAAAAAAAAAAAAAAAAAAAAAAAATGTCCTTAGAATTTTTGAAGGTATGTGTCCAAGGGCTTCCATAGTCTCCAGAATTGGTCAGATTTGTGGTTGAGGTCATAGGACAATTTCTCCAAAGGGAAAAAAGCGGCAATTTGTGAAATCCACATATTAGCTGTTGGGACCTGTGGAGCAGACCACCGCAGCAAGATACACTTTTTTGCCAGAAATAAAAGAATAGTTAACAGAGATTTGGCGTCTCTATCAAAAAGATTGTCAGGAATATGATTCAACAAATAAAATGAGGAAGATAGTGGAAAATGTTTGCCAGTAATCTCCTGAATCGCTGAATGAACTTTTTTCCAAAATGATTGGATAAGATTACATGACCAAAACATATGAATATATGTACCTTTATAAGTCTTGCATTTAAAACAAAGATTTGCAGTACTAGGAAACATTCTCTGGAGGCGAACTGGGGTAAAGTATGTTCTATGAAAGAACTTAAAATTTTGTTCATGTATAGAGACTGAAGTACATTTTGGAAAAATTCCATTACAAATACTTTCCCAATCTTCAGCGCTAAATGTCACCCCCAGATCATGCTCCAACAGTGACTTCAGGGATTCACAAGCTGAAGAATCAGAATGCAGTAATAAAGAGTAAAACTTGGAGATAATACCTTTCAGTGATATGGCTGAGACCATGGCACTCTCAAGTTCTGACAGTTTCAGTCTGAATGAATCTTTCTCCAATAGGGACATAGTGAAATGACGGATTTGAAGATACCTGAAAAAGTCTTTATGAGGAATATCAAAGTCATTTTTAATTTGCTCAAATGTCTTAAAGGAGCGAGAGACCAACAGGCCAGTAAAGTCTGAGAGTCCTTTAGAGAGCCATTCTAGTAGGCCTATAGCTCTGATTTGACAAGGAAAATCAGGATTTAATGATAAAGGTGACCAAGCGGAGATGGATGAAGGAATTTTTAAGTATCTTCTGATATCTCTCCAGACCAGCAATGAGTTGAAAACAATAAAGTTATCATGAAGCGTTTTCAGTTGGTCTATATTATTAATAAACAAAAGTGATTTTAATTGTCTGGGGTGACAAGCTAAAGATTCAAGCCCTACCCATAAAGAATCCTGTCTAACTAAACACCAGTTTGTCAATATTTTAAGTTGAGAGGACCAGTAATATAATTGCAAATTTGGAAGGGATAAACCTCCCAATTCTTTTGGCTTAGTAAGTTTAGAGAAGTTGACTCGCTGATGTTTATTGCTCCATATAAATCTTGAGATGCATGCCCTAATAGAGTTAAAAAATGATTGTGTAAGGTAACACGGTAGATTTTGAAAGAGATACATAAGCCGAGGGAGGATATTCATCTTTATAATATTTATTCTTCCAAGAAGAGAGACTGGCAAGGAGATCCACCTTTTCAGATCATTTTTAATTTTTTGAATCAAAGGGGAGTAGTTAGTTTCAAATAAATTATTCAAGTCTGGACAAATAAAAATACCCAAATACTTAAAACCTCTTTCTGATAACTGAAAAGGTGACTGGACAGGGTTATCTGGGGGGATATTAAATGGTAAAGCATTTGATTCGCTTAAGTTAATTTTATAACCAGATAAAGTACTAAAGGTTGAAATAGAATTCAAGACTGCGGGAATAGATTCATGAGGTTTCATAAGATACAGTAAAACATCATCGGCAAACAGAGAAATAACATGTTTATCCCCACCCACCGTGACTCCAGTTATATCGAAGTTAGATCTAATGGCCTCAGCCAGGGGTTCAATAAGAAGCGTAAAGAGAAGAGGAGATAGGGGGCAACCCTGCCTACAGCCTCTGCGCACAGGAAAACTATCCGACATGAGCCCATTAGTGTTAACCCTAGCTGTTGGGTCTGAGTAAAGGGTTTTAATTATGTTAATGAATTTAGAGCCTAGACCAAATTTATTCAACACAGAAAAAAGGAAAGACCATTCTACTCGGTCAAAGGCCTTTTCGGCATCTAAGGAAACAATCAGTGCTGGATCTTTGTTGACGTTGAGAAAATGTACAATATTTAAAGCACGACGTACATTGTCAGTACCATATCTAGACTTCACAAATCCTGACTGGTCTGGTTTAATAATTTTAGGAAGCACTTTTTCAAGTCGACGAGCAAGTACTTTTGCTAAAATTTTATAATCAACATTAAGAATACTAATAGGTCTGTATGAAGAACATTCAAGGGGATTTTTATCCTTTTTTAAAAGTAAACTAATAGATGCTTGACTCCAGGAGGGGGGAACCTCACCATTCAGAGTACTATTAAAAGCAGGTATGAGAATGGGGTGAATCTCCTGCCAGAAATCCTTATAAAACTCTAGTGGGAAGCCGTCCGGGCCAGGGCACTTCCCATTAGGCATTGCCTGAATAGCAGACCAGACCTCCTCTAATGTAAAAGCAGCATTTAAAAAGGAACGATCCTCTTCTGTGGCTGTAGGCAGAGACATGCTATTTAGATATGAGGTAATATCTGAGTCAGTATTATCTGAGCTATAAAGGGATTTGTAGAAGTCTTTAAATATAGAGTTAATTTTTACAGGATCATATGTAACAGAGCCACAAGGAGCCCTTATCTGGTTGATCAAACGATCAGCGCATTGAGTTTTTAATTGATGGGCAAGTAAGCGACTAGCCTTGTTTCCAAATTCATAATATTTTTGTTTAGTGAAAAGTAATAATTTTTGGATATGGCGGGTATAATCTAAATTAAGTTTCATCTTTGCAGCTGACAGCATTTTAAGATTTGCAGTCGTGGATGATTGTTTATGTAATTGCTCTAAATTATACACCTCTTTTTCTAAAGTTTTCCTATTACCCTCCTGAATTTTCTTTTGATAAGAGGTGTAGGATATAAGATGTCCACGTAAAGTGACTTTAGCTGCATCCCAAATCATAGCAGGAGACACTGGAGAATCTTTGTTATCCAGCCAAAATTAAGATAAGTTTTTCTGTATGAAATCAATACAAGGAGCACTATTAAACAATGAGGTATTGAATCTCCATGATGGAGTTCTAGGGATATTGAACTCTGGATTAATTTGCAAATGAACTGGGGCATGATCTGATAGAACAATAGAATCTATATGACAAGCAAGGACTGCGTGTAAAAACTGTTTTGGAATGAAAAAGTAATCAAGTCTTGAATATGAATTATGAGGATGGGAGTAAAATGTATAGTCTCTGACTTTAGGGTTTATCTGACGCCAAACATCTATCAAACCTGAGTCTGTACTCAAATTATTGAGGGCAGAGGATGACCTAGGATTTGATACTGCTGCAGAGGAAGATCTGTCCAAATAAGGATTTATTATGCAATTCAAATCACCTGCGAGGAAGCCCAGACCCTTACGATAATGATTGAACATTAAAAATATTTTAGAAACAAAGCTAGGCGAGTCTGAATTTGAGGCATAGATATTTAATATAGTAATATGTTGTTTTAGAATCGACCCTGAGATCAGAATAAATCTACCTTCTGAATCCTTTTCCTCATGCTCCAAAATGAAGGGTAGGTTTTTGTTAATGAGAATTGCTGTACCCCTTTTACTTTGACAGTAAGAAGAAAAATGAACGTGACCAACCCAGTCTCTCTTCAGCTTTAAGTGCTCTACATCAGATAATTTTGTTTCTTGAAGTAATGCTATATCGCTTTTTTGTTTTTTGAGATAAGTTAAAATTGTTTTCCTTTTGACAACATTACCTATTCCTTGGACATTCCATGTGATTAGTTTCAATGAACCTGACATTGTGTTGTTAATACAAGGATCATGAGAAGAAAAAACCAAATAGCAAAACACTGATTACAATGTCGAAAAAACAGCCAACATAACATCTGTCTGTCATAAAGCTCAAAAAAAAGTGCACAATAAAGACCAGTTTGCAGCGCATATCCCCCTATCCTGTCCCCAAACGACAGAACAAAAGTATCCCAAGTGAAGTCACCGTGTATGCTAGACATTAATGAACTCTAACTTATAAAGAAGACAACAGCTGTAGCTCAGACACCCGAGACAGCAACCGAACTCCAGGCTTAATAATAAGTAACACTGGTTCTACCCCGAATATGCCTTTGAGAGGAGAGAAAAAAAGAGCAAAACTATGAGAGTATGATGAAATGAGAATAATAATAGAGAGTAATACATAAATAAATAAAAAAAGACAAAAAAAAAAAATAGAGTGAATTTAAACATCACCAATGCATCAAATTGTTGCAGGTATAACAAATTATGTAATCAGGCATACAGTCTCTCCTGTTTTATCCCTTTATCCTGTAAATAATAATCATTTTTGTCTCAAAGGCACTACATGCAAAAAATACACAAAGTTTCATCGGGGGCTCAGTGAATTAGGTCTGTTTTTCTCCTTCATGAGTGGTAGATAGTCGTTAAGTACCTCATTTCAGATTGTCCAGGAATGCAGAAGCAGCCAAAGGTGTGTCAAAGAAGAGAATCCGTCCCCCATGAAGGCACCGCAGACAAGCAGGATAAGAGAAGCCCCGGTACATGTTGCGGCGGGCCATCTCCTTCCCCACCGTATCAAACTCACGTCGTCTCCGCAGAGTCTCAGCCGTCAGGTCGGGGTAAAAACGTAGCTTGGAGCCGTTGTAGAGAATATCTCGTTTCTTTAACGCTGCTCTGAGGACGGCTTCTCGTTGGGAATAATGCAGAAATCGAACCAAGATGCTTCTCGGAGGTTTATTTGGAGCCGGCGCGGGAGCCTATGCGCGGTGAGCCCGTTCGATTTCCAGCGGCGGATAATCCGGTGGCAGACCGAGCATAGTCGGCAGAAGATCTTGGAGAAAGTCAATGAGAGATGCGTTTCCCTCTGCCTTCTCCGGCAGGTTAACAATCTTCACGTTTTTGCGGCGGCCACGGTTTTCCAGATCATCAATTTTTGATTGTAGCTGCTCTACCGTTTTCACCAAAGCAGTCAGTTTGGTGCCGTGCATTTCACAATCATCCTCTGCGGTAGAGATTCTGCTCTCTGCTTCTTCCATCCGCTTTTCTAAGTCGGTTACCCGGCTAGAAAGATTCGCAAGAGAGCTCTCAACTGAGGAGACAGATGTTTTAATTTCTGTCAGGCTTCCTTCTATAACATCTAGGCGGGCCCCAATAGTCAAGTCCATACCGTTTACTCGAGAGGCAACGGATTTTACCTCCACCAAAATCTGCTCCATAGTGGCCGAGTCACCGGGCGGCGGTATGCTAGGTTTGGGCTGGTTCACATTAGCATTAGCCGCCCTTGTGGGTGTCTGTTGAGTCCCTGTCTTCCTTGCAGACGACGAAAAAATAGAAAAATCTTTATCACGTTGCTGCCTCTGCATTTCGGTGCTCAAGTTAGGCCGATAGTGTCGAGATAAATAGGAGAAAAATTCAAATTTATGTAAAGCCTGGAGAGGAGCAAAGCTTCAAGCGTCCATCTTGCTCTGGGTCACGTGACCACCCCCATTGATCCCTGTTTTGTACGAACAACTGGAGTGGTTTGTTTGCAGTGAGGACACAATCGACCCAGCAACCAGAACAAACAGTGTGACGAGTTAACTCATCACACTGCTGTAGTAGTATAAGCAGCAGCAGCAGTAATACAAATTGCATAACAGCAACCAAGAAGATAAGAAAGTACTCCTTAATAAAAATGTTTTGGATTACTGGTCACTTTCTGTGATCAGGCACAACATACCACAAAAGTAGCAGCATGTTGACATTACTCACAGGATCCACATCAACAGATTCAAACACTCAAACACTCCAGCTCATTCATGCAGGAGACTTCATCTTTTTTCAAGCTGCTCTATACGATTCTGCATCACTGACGGACGCCTCTACGGTGCTGCGGTGCAATAAGTTTCCATGCTACATGGTGCTCTCTGTGGTAGACATCAGGGAGCGTTAAAAGGCTCCTCTTCTTCGTGTACTGAGTTTGTTTGCATAGTTATCCTGAGGCATGTTAGACATTAAAATGATGTTCTTCTAGGTAATCATTCATAAAACATTTGAATTCCTCTTTGACAGCTTATTTTGTAGATACATAGCTTAGCCTGCTAGCTTCTTTCCCATAATACAGAGTGCAACTTTCAGTCTTAGCAACGTTGGCTGTGACTAAGCTATGTGAGATCAGCCCTGCCTGTTTGTATGATTGCCTGCTTCAAAATTCCACAATGTGAAGATAAAATGATACAAAAGAAATGTGTAAATGTTTAATGTTTTGTCAGCTGAATGGGAACACACCAGCTAAGATGTACATGTGAAAACCACCTAGAGCATTCGCAATGACAGTGATCATACCCCTACACATAAAGATTGTGACTTTTGTAGGTCCAAAGGGCCTATCTCGAAAGAAAGGCCCTCATGAAGTGCCCTGATCAGATTTGAGCACCAATAAATTGAATCTTTTCAAGTAGACTTTGCACGCCCTCCTCTGAGCTCCCTCAGGACATCTGAGCTCCTTACCCTCTCTTAAAAGAGAGCCCAGAGACCCTGCGGAGGGAAGTTATTACAGCTTTCCAAATCCATAATCTCATTCTCGTTCTCTGAGGGTCAGACTGTAGATCAACTCTTAAATCAAAAGCGTCGCCTACTGGCTCAGCTCCCTCTTCACCACAGTGGTCTGCTACAATGACCACATTAATGCTGACACTGCACCAGAACACCTGCTCATCCGACACTCCATTTTACCCTCACAAGATCATCCAACCTCGCACTTAAACCCCTTGATTAAGGTCAGTTGTTCAGTCTTAACCTGAGGAGAGTAAATGACCAGTTCCTGAGACAGCAGCATGGTCTAGGTCTGGAGACACTGCCTCCTATAATGAAAGCTTTGACGTTAAAAAGGCCAACAGAATCACATCATCTGCAAAGAGCATAACAGCAATTAAAAAAATCACCAAACAGGGCATTTTACTCATGACCTTTTTCTCTACAATTGTACAAATTATGACAAAACTTTACAAAATGTTGAAGATAGGAAACAATGCTTGTGACTCTTGCAAGAATCATAATATAATAGGTGAGGCTGCTTTTTAGTCCCAAACAAAGGCCCTGGTTCAGAGTTGCTCGAGCACAGCATTTTTCAGACTATTTTTGCCCAAAGCACACTGAATACCAAGCCTGAATATCAAGGCGTGCCATATTCAATTCCATACATAAAAAACCTTTTTAATGCCTCTTATAGTGTGTTATCAGCCTGTTTCATAAATTTATTTTCATTTACAAATGTCTGATAAAATATGACACAACAGTTTTACAAATGAAATATTTATCAACAACATAATCCAACTCCTAGATTTAGATTGCATTTAAAATGAGTTGTTTTAGGTAATGTTTTGTTTTATTAAGACCTTAGTACACTGCATTATTGAAAACCTAAAATTGCTGGCATTAAATATATTTTCTGCGACCAACACAAAACGTTGTTGTGTTATAAACTTTATCAAAGTATTTATCTGAATTATCTTTCTTAATCTTTTTATGAAAAGTTGATGTAATTTCTTAACTTAAGTTGGCAAAACTTAAAACAATTGGTCTGAGGTCAGGCGTGGCCAGGCCAGGTCCTGACCACACAGTTCATGTCAAGGCTGGAGCTTCTGCATAGCAAGATTGGCTCAGGAAGCAACAGGGCACAACCCATGTGTGTTTCAGCTGGTCAGGGTTCAGTCCAGTCATAGTTTTTCTCACAACATAAAATTATGAGTTAGACCCAAAACTCCAAAATCCAATATAGACAGTTACCTTCAAATTTTGAGTTTTTGTATCTTTATTATTTTTACGGTGTACAGAAGCGCAATTTACTAAGGTACCCCTAGACCTGCCTTGAGGTGCACCAGTGTGCCCCACCACTCCATTTGGGAGCCACTGAGCCAACCATTTAGAAATTAATGTAAATGCCAAAACTAAAGATTTAATTATCTGTGCACAAAAGATCTTACAATAGAGCCAGTTTCACTTGACCACCATCTTGTTGAGACTGTGAAAAACTTTAAATAGCTTGGCACAATCCTGGACAGCCAGCTTAGCTTCTCTGAAAACATGGAGAATATTTCAAAGAAATGCTCAGAGAGACTTTCTTTCCTTAGAAAAATCTGAGGCCTCGGCACTAGTTGGCATTGAGCTAGCGTACAAATCTATTGTTGAGTGTCCTGCAGGGTATGGCCACTTGAACTGTGGGCTGAAGAATATACTTAATAAGATCATTTCCATGGCAGACAAAAATGTGGGCAAACCACAAAAACCTCAGTCTCAACTTTTTACTGACAGTCCAAGTTATAAAGTGAGGAGTGTTTGAGCAGTTTGAGCCTCTGAGCTCAGGGAGGCATTACAGAGTCCTTCTGGCTACTTTATTTTAAGCCTTTATCTCAAGTGGGATGAACAGCCTTAACCTCACTAAATGACTAGTTAGATCCAACCCATGGTTTGACCTGTTTTTTCAGTTTTAGTGCATACATTCAGGTCCTTTGTGTCTGTTTTATTGACTGCCCGTTTTTTTCAGATCATGAGGCGAATTTCCATGTAAGGTTGACAATGAGGATTTTTTTTCTATTCTACATCAGCTCAGCCCAGACTAGATACTAATTGTACTTGAGATATACTGTTGTGACAGATCACCAAGGATGCATACAAATTACTCTGAGTCGTCTGTCTGGCTGTGGAAGTGAAGACAAAAAGCTAAAAGTGAATCACATGATGAGCTCTGATGGGTGGTGGTGAAACTGTATGTCGACCAGTCTATCATTAACTTTGTGTGTGCTCATCACAATATTCAAATACATCTCTTAAGGTGAGTGTCTAATTATATGCAACTTATCACAGTGAAGTGTAATCAGCCTGCAGCAGGATGGAGAAAAAAATGATTCAGCAGAGCCAAGAGGTTGTCACCAGGCACTCTGCATGACATTTGACATGAAGTGAGTAATTACTTCAGAAAGCTCTTTAAATTGCATGTTTCACTTTGCACGCTTATCCTTTTTTCTCATAATAAGCACTGACTTAAATCAATACTACCTTCACCTGATAAATGAAATCCTAAATCCTGTTTAAGCAAGCATGAACTGCTTCATCTACTTCATTAAAGTAAATGCAATAAATAAATGTAATGCAAACCGATGCATTACATAATTTTATAAACTAAAATATTTAAATATGTATAAATCTAAATATAAATGTATGTATAAATAAAATCAGTGTTGCTGGGGTGGAGTGATGCCATTGTGCTGCATTGTGTTGAAGCTTTAGAAAATGGACACCTCACATGCTGAGCAACAGCCAGACTGCTTCCGAGGAAAAAGCCACATGAATAAATAAAAAACAGTGTGCCTCGATGTCAAAGTAAAGCCTGTATGTACGTATGGACATATGGTAATATGTGAGAGGGTGACGGTACACATCCATACATGCACAGATGCACACAATGGAGATATGCTAACAGATGATGCGTGACTCACATACATCTACAATGCCCTGTAAAACAAACACATGGTTCATAGTTCAGCTGCACAATGGAGTACTCAAAGATTTATTTTAGGAAGCGCTCCATGATTCAACATCTGAGTGGATGAAAAAAGCAGCTTAACACCTTGGGGGGGGGGATGAGTTGGGACTGGCTCATACAGTAGATCTGTCCCGGGATGGAAACTGGACGGCAGGACGAGTCATCACAGCTAAACACGCTTTTGTTTAACAGACGTTAAATCAACTGGGACAGTATCCTAACAGGAAGAGGTAAGAGTCCATCAAAAGAAAGGATTTCAAACAGTTACATTTTTACATCCCCAAAGGAGGAGTTTTTGCTGGCGTTTGTCTGCCTGTTTAACTGTCTGTTAGCAAGATAACTCAAAAAGGTACAGCAGATTTTGATGCAATTTTCAGGGCATGTTGGTCATAACACATGGAAGAAGTGATTCAATTTTGACGATGATCTGAATCCAGATGGCCTGTGCCATCAAAACTGCAGTGCAAATGCTTGTTTTTTTCATTATACGTGATCTAACCAAACATGGTATCTTAATTTCAGCTATTTTTACCCATTTATATTCAGTACATAAAACAGCAATGTTTACATTTTGCAGTGTTATATCAAGTTAACACATCAGTAGTTAGAAAAAGATGCTCTGAGAGAGTGCATTCCTAAAACTGCACAGATGTGTTGATCAAAAGTCACACAGTTCAATCAGGACTCCCCGAGTCCATGGATAGGTCCAATATAACATTAATATTGAAAAAAAACAAAAACCCAGAAGCATGTTCCTCCTATAGACTAATAAGTCTCCTTAATGTTGACAACAAAATACTTTCTAAGATATATTAGATCAGACAGGATTTATAAAAGGCAGAAACTCTTACCATAGCACAAGACGTTTATTTCACATTATACATCATATTAACAATTCCAAAATGCCAGGGGCTATTGTTTCTATGGACGCTGAAAAGGCGTTTGACAGAATAGAGTGGGAATATATGTTTGAAGTCATGAAACGTTTTGGATTTGGGGCTGGCTTTTTGGGTTGGATTAGACTATTATATAAAACACCAACTGCTTCTGTCTTGACTAATGGTCTGTTATCTTCCCCATTTAAGGTGACCAGAGGCACAGCTCAAGGTAGCCCACTGTCCCCCTTGCTGTTTGCCTTGGCCATAGAGCCACTAGCCTTGGCTATCAGGCAAAATCCAAATATTAAGGGCGTAACACTGGGTGTAAAACAGCATAAAATTCTTCTTTATGCTGATGACATTCTTTTAACTTTAACGGACACCTCTAAATCTCTCATAGCCTTAACTAAATGTATTAATGAATTTGGCCTGTTATCTGGATACAAAGTAAACTTTGAAAAGTCAGAAATAATGGGCCTGAATGACATTACAGATAGTGAGCCGGCTGATATTCACCCTTTTAAATGGGCCCCTTCCGGGTTTAATTATCTATGAATAAAAGTCACTCCAAATTTAAGTCAGCTTTACTCGGAAAATATTCACCCTCTGTTAAAAAGCCTAAAGGGAATGTTGACAAGATGGAGGAGTCTTCCCATATCATTTCTTGGTAGAGTTAGTCTTATTAAGATGACAGTACTTCCAAAAATATTATATCCCATATCCATGCTGTTTTCAAACTTAAATATTAATGATATTAAAATAATCAATAAAGCAATGGCAGACTTTATTTGGAATGGTAGGAAGCCAAAGGTCAAATTACACACTTTACAACTGTCAAGAGAGCAGGGTGGGTGGGGCCTACCAAACATAGAATTTTATGCATTATCTGTACAGGCCAGGGTCATAAGTGTATGGGTGAATGAAGGTATAGACTCTCCTTGGTTCGAAATCGAATCGGCTGTCTGTAAACCGTTCTCCTCTGTAAACTTGCTTGGTAAAAGTTTAAAAGAATTGCCGGATACTGTTAAGAAGAATTCTCTAATTACTGATGTGTTGTGGGCCTGGAAAAAGCTTACAAAAATATTTAATAATACTCACCCTGTTCATTTGATAAAGACACTGACAGATAATCCAGAGCTTTCCCCACAGGGCTCAGGATCAAATTTTACACATTGGCATAAAGCAGGTATTATCTGAATTTTTGACCTCTTTGAGAATGGGAGGCTTAAAACTTTTGAGTCACTGAAAGCCCAATATCATAGATCATATTATTACTTTTATAAATTTCTACAGGTCAGACACTTCATCTATAAGCAGAACAACTCTTTGGAAATTCCTAATGATGCATATTTATTAGATAGGTTATTTTTGAATCTTAAACAGAAAAAACATTTCAGATCCAGATTTTATACTGAGATCTTGAACCTGAACCAAGCTAAGTTTGATGGGTTGAAAAAGTCTTGGTGTAGCTTGTTTAAATGTGAAATGGATGATGGTGTGTAGGGGGAGATTCTCAGACTGCCCTCCAGAATTTCAGTTTGTAACAGATATAAGGAATTGCAGTTCAATATTTTGCATAATGTATATATTTCTCCATAGACTTACAGCAAATTTAACAAAGAAGCATCACCAAACTGCCCTAAATGTAAATCTCACAAGGGTACCAGGTTTCATTGTTTATGGGAATGTGAGAAGGTTCAGGTATTCTGGAGGGCAGTTTGTGCAGAAGTAGCCATATCAGTTGCCCAGCAGGTGTCAGTAATCCACTTCTTTGCTTACTTGGAAAGATACCTGTTTCTCTTAAGAAAAACGAGGAAGTGGTCCAGTCGCTTCTGATGATGGCAAGGAAGGCAATAATGGTGAAGTGGATCATGGATGATCCTCCGACTGTTATACTGTGGAAATCTTTGATCTCAGAGGTTCTCACCTTGATAAAGCTTGGATATTATGTTGATGGAAGGACTAATCTTTTTCTGCAGAAACTGTTGGGACTTGACCATAGTTTGGACCTATGCAAATAATGTAATAGATAATTGGTGCACTTTTTGGATCTTGAGTAATGAACAAATGACTGATACCGCACAACCACGATGTCCTTATTTGTTTGTTTATTTATTCATTTATGTTATATATGTCACACAGTGTTGTAGTTTTTGGTTTATCCAGTCTTGCAGCCACATTATCATTGTCATTTGACTATTTTGTTTGTTTGTGTGTTTTCTTTGTTCTGTTGAAAGTTCATAAAAGATTAAAAAAAAAAAAAAAAAAAAAGTCACACAGTTCAGTGTTACCAACCTTTGAATCCAAAACTCCAAAAGAGTCAACAATTACACTTGATGAGAGTTAAAGTGCCAACTCTCCAAAAAGAGTGAAAACAACAACTTGTAATGTGGACTCATAAAGACACTTTAATAGTGTTAACATGAACTCTGATGATGTTAAGTTGTCAATGGAGATTTTGCCATGTAGCGATTTGATTTAAAAAGGTGCAAACTACTTTTGATTTTGGTCACTGAGCCGTCTGGAAGGAGCAGGGATGCCCATATTTAAGATGTCAAAGTGCCATTAAGCTTGTTACCTGTTGTCTTCACTGACCCGCTGTGCACCTAAAATATTTAAATAACACATCATCAGTGTGACTGAAGAAACAGACATTGATCCTTTAACAGTCAAAGCTTTAACACTGATGGTCCAGAACTACAGAAAGACAGAGCCTCTGGAGCACAATCTCCTGTTAGAAAAGAGAACCTTGATGCTCCTCTCACATTATCTGTCCTTCACTCGACTATTCCCAAAATACATGTGCCACCCAGGGATGGTGGGATGAGCCCCAATTAACGACTGAATCCATTATAGTGATTCCTGTCACTTTTTGGTGCAGTTTGGAGGGCGGGCGAAGTGTCAGAAGGGAAAAAGGGGCCCTGTGGCTCTTCCCCTGGAGTGAACCTCCTCTGTGTGACAAATTTCACACTCTGCTGAGAGAAATCCGCTGAGGCTTTAGATTTCCCAGCCTGTCACATGCTGTTGCTGAGTACGGAGAGATTAATTCATTTCGCAGATGGTGCATGTAAGCAACTCAAGACTTCAAAACATGCAGCACGCACAGCGACACTACCTGCCGAGTCTCGAAGTGACAACAAGGGGAGATTCAAGCTGGGAGGCAAAGATAACAGACAGCATGCACACACACACAAACACACCTGCACATGGGTCAACATGTCATCTTAAATATCCCGTTTCCAAATGAAGCCTGTGTTACAAAGAGATGATAACATGTAGGTCCAGCTAATCCAAACAACTTTAAGCTTTCATTATATGTATGAAATAAGCTTCAAAGCAAATAAATTGAAAACCGGACTCCGGCTCCAGCTCTTCAAGCTGCGGCTTTGCTTTTCTTAACAAGACTTCTATGTGGATTTCAACCTTGTGATTAGCTGTCCAGCTCTATTCTACACAGGACCATCTCATCTACTGCAAACAAGATGGTCCTTTATGGTTCAGGAGAAAGCCCACAAAGGACTGATGCTGAAATCTCAGAACTGAAATGCTTCTCAGACTTTGGTTTTTGAGTGTGAAAAGGGTTATAGTTCCACTTGTGGCCTTTAGTGGGAAAGAAATGCCCACTACAACTATGATTTCAACACACTTGCCAAGAAAATGCCCACATACAAGTTAGAAATTCTGACCCTACCATTTTAAAGTTTCAGCAGAAACAGAGACTCATCAATCAAGGCAACAATTCAAATCTTCTTTTGTCCAGTTTTGGTGAACCCTTGGTAAATGTAGCCTCAGTTTCCTGTTCTTAGCTGACAGGATTGGGGCCCAATGGGGTCATCTGTAGACTGCAGACCACCTACTTTAAGAATCACATGTAGTACATTCCAAAACAGTCTCCTGTATACCTTGGTTGTGATAAGTTATTATCTCTGCTAAGGAGGTTTTGTTTTTTCCTGCATTTGTTTCTGTTTGTCTGCCTGACAGCAAGATAACTAAAAAGTTAAGAAAGGATTTTGCTAACATTTTTAGGGAATGATGGTCATGGCACAAGGGAGGACTGTTGAGTTTTGGTGGATCCAGGAATTGTTTTCAAGGATTTGTAAACAGTGTGAGATGGGGCAGTGTTCCACATTTCTGATAATAACTTGCCTGTTGGAGATGCCTTGGCGGAGGCCTGTGCTCTTGGAGCACTTCTACTTTGAGGAACTGTCGCCTTTTTTTATCTCATACCTCTCTGGCCAGCCTCCTCTGACCTCTGGCATCAACAAGGTATTACTGCCCAGATAACTGCCGCTCACTTAATATTTTCTCTTTTGACAGATCATTCTCTTTAAAACCCAGATGTGATTGTGCATAAAAATTCCAGCAGATCAGCAGTTCCTCAAATACTCAGACCAGCGTGTCTGGCACCAACAACCACGACATGATCAAAGTCTCTTAAATCACCTCTTTCTTTCTCATTCTGAAGCTCGGTTTGAACTTCAGCAGGTTATTCTGACCATGTCTACATGACTAAATGCATTAAGTTACTACCATGTGATTAGCTTATTGGCCATTTGAGTTAACGAGCAGCTGAAGAAATCCACCTAATAAAGTGGTCGATAAGTATATATATATATATATATATATATATATATATATATGTATATATATGTATATCCCAAAAGGATAACTGTCTGTTTTTTCCAGGCCCTATGTATACACTTATTGCTGGATTCTTTCTTTATTTTGTCTGCACATGAGTAAAGTATGAAGGCAAAAGCTAAAAACAACAGCAGATGTGGAAAGCAGGTTTTTGGGTGAAGCTAAATCAAATTTGATGCTCCACAAAATTTGAGATATAAATAGTCATTATCTCCTAGTGATGAAATAAAAAATGGCAAAGTACTTAACAAAATGTCTACAAAAATCTGCACAGTATTACTGATGCTGGGAGCTAATGACTCAGGTTATGAGTCAGGCAGACATACGTCCTGCTGAATCAGCCCGACAGCCGCAGTTGTGCTGTTTTAAATCATGTACTTGCGAAAAGAAAACTACTGACAGGTTAATGCAGCTGAGGTTTGTTCCTCAACGAGTTATCATAGTGCATCATACAAATAAGGACTACTCCCTGAATTATTGCCAGTTATCAAATAATAGTGTGCATGTAAACTGGTTTATTTTCACTACTAGTAAAAGTAAAACAAGTACCGCTGTTGTTAACTGCTTTTTTTCTGACACTTTGCAAGCAGATTCTGACTATGAAAGATATTTCAGTGTTTTTTTTATGTTGGGTGGTGTCAGATAAGTGACAAGTGGCTGAGAGGCTCCAAGCAGTGCTGCACCTTTAAGGAGAACGAGCTCAGATTACAGCAGGGTTCTCAAGTCTCACGTTTAAATGTGTGTGACACACGCATTTGAACCTTTTCACAATCTCACACGCCACAGCTCTTATTTCTCAAACATGAAAATTTAATATGTAACGGCCACCGAGTGACGTCGCTATATATGAGCGTGTAGCAAAGACGCTCTGGGCATCGTAGTGCTCAACGAGAGCTTGCACGCCCCAGTCAATAAGATCAACTACCCATCAGCCAATCAAAAAATAACAGCTACATATCATCCAATCAGAACATAGCACTGCTGTATCCGGGTAAGTTACGGTTTATTTGACGGCTGAGGATGCATACTGAACACACACGATGGGATGCCTTATCACATGAGTACGGTAAGTTATCTCATCATTTGATTTTGTAGCCTTCTAAATCATGAAATTACTTACTGTACAAAAGGAAAACAGCGAGAGCTCATTCTTATTCTCCCTCCACACCTACTATTAAACAGTAAAGCAAAGTCTAACCACATTGACATACAAACTGTGGTTACCAGGCATCAGGCTAAAACAAAATCATCAATGTTAAGTTAGTTAACCCTACTTAAGAACAGGGGAAATGTTTGGCTATAATTAAAATCAAAATTGCACATTTTTAGTTTGAAAGTGCGTGGTCAAGTGTTGGAGGGAAATAATAATAAAAGAACAATAATTATTTGTATTGTTATGTTGCATCATTACTTGATATAACATACTAACATCACAAAGTAACAATAAGACCAATTAGGAAACTATAGGGGCAAAAAAAGCACCTGACTACTAATGAACCCGATTTTAATTTTAAAATATGACAAGTGCGTATAAATGGTTGATGACTTATTTGAAATTTGAGCCAGGTAAGCCAGCAAAAATCTCACTCTGACCTGGGATCAACATTTGAGAGCCCTGTTACAGGTAAGGTTGTGTGAGTTTCACTTAAAAAACAGTCTGAAGCTAAATTTTGGTTGAATGTACTGCTGAGTGAAACATTTCATAGCTCTTTATTTTTCCTCCAGGAAGTCTCTGTGTTTGGCTCTATTTTATGATGCAGCAAATATCTGCGTGTTCTTCCGCCTGCTGAATCTCGCTCTGGAGAACTTCTTCTTCTGTGTACTCCGCTTCATAAAGGTTACCCTGCAGTTTTGTGGCTCACTTTTACATAAAACTCATACAGTTACACAAAACAACTGTACCTGCCAACAGCAGTGCACTTTTCTAGTAGTCTCAGCTCGTTCTCCTTAAAAGCACAGAGCTGCTGGGAGCCCTTCCAGCCACTTCATTCACAAACAACCCAATCTCAAAAATACTGAAATATCCCTTTAACAACTTGAAAGAAAGGATGATTCACGGGTTTTAAAGTTACCTCTCCTTCTAGATGTCCCTAAAAGTTAGCCACTGCAGGTTTAGAGAGACTATTTTTAACACTTAACAGCAGCTGGAGCGTTTATTAAACAGCATAAGCTCCTTTAAGTCTTCTATTGTTTAAAAAGCAGAGCCATGGGGTTTTATCTTCATGTTTCTCTCAGAAGAAGAGCTCAGGTAGTGGTCAAAGTATATCAGGATACATTTTTACAGTCTTTGTGTGAATGTGCTTTTCCTTTTTAAAGATAAATCACTCGCCTACATTTGCAAGCCCTCAGGCTAGTTTTGATTTTAGCTTATTCTCTTTTGGTGGAACTGATGGAAAAAAACATTTTTGCAGTAAAACTTTGAAGAGGGGTGAGCCATCGCTCAGATATTCCTTCAAGTGCTTTTACAGTCTTAGAGAGAATCATTTGTTTGCCTCATGCTGAATGTGTGTATGTGACTGGTCAGATGGATGTGTTTTTGTGAGCGTAGGGAGGAGGGCTTATTGGTTTACTGTGACAACACGGAGCAAACTCAGGAAAGAGCACTCAGAGTGGTTCAGTCGGCCTCCCTGCTGTGTGCTGTGAGACAGAAAAGGACAGGAGGCAATGAGACAAGCACCACAGAGAGCCTTTTACACACACTCAAACCATAAACAAACACATCACAGTTGTAGAGTAAAGTAAAAATATATGTGGCTAAAAGGCAAAGACAGGGGAAGGAGGAGGGGGCGTGTCTTTGTTTGATTGACAGCAGCTGACTTTGTAAACACAACTGTGCCGTAGCTATGAGCCGGACTGTGCCATTATTCATGAGCACTGGTATCACAGAGGAAAGAGTGTCCCATCATCTACAAGGACAAAATTAATAGTAAGATTGTTTTGTTGACTTTGTGTTTTAGTGTTTCTGTGTTCTGCATTTGTTGTTGTGCTTTTAAAATCACTTGAGACACAGTAGGACAGACAACAACAATATTTTAGCAGCTAGAAACTGCACACATTTTCCCCACCCCTCTCTCACTCCTCAATCAGATACAAGCTTCTGTATTGGATTTGTCGTGACGGGATACAAATAATTGTAATTCTTCAGAAAAAAATGTGCTCTAGGGGTGTCAGATACTTCAGACAGTTTCACACTGGATATGCTTTACTTACTTGACAGTAGCAGTGCATGTCTTGACAACAGAATTCTTGTCAGACGGGTGCGTTGCTTGGCCAAAACAGACAGAAAATGACAAAAGGAAAGTCTCAAATAAGCTTCTGTGCCTCCATTCTGCAGGTTTCCCAGGTCACGTATTTAATAAATCAGGTTCCTTTTGGGGAGATTATTGTGGTTCTTCCTGAACTTTTAACTGAAGCTCGTTATAGGGGTCGTTTATATAGCGAGATAGAGCTGTGACAGCTGGACATTCATATGTCTGTCGTGAAAGCTGTAGAAGCTATCGCCAGAGCTGACAAATTCGGCAAAAGGCACGCAGACAAAATGCTTCCAGTGTGAAATGAGCTAAAGTCTGGTAGTACACTCTACTATCAATCTGGAGGTTGAGGGTTTGAGTCTAGCTCGGGCTGTCACATATCAGTGTGTCCTTGGGCAAGACTGCTGCATCAGTGCTGTGTGAGTGTAACAAGGCGTGGACGCATTAGTACTGATGGATAACTTACATAGATACAGTGAGTGGGTGGATGTGAGAGTGAATCAGTGTGAAGTCGGGCCGGGTATTTCCAGCAACCTCTCGATAAGATCCATATCTTAATACCCAGGCTGCAATACAGTAAGTGAATTGTGGACACTTTGCACTTCTAGTTTAAATTTGGTTAATCTATGTTTATATTAATTTACCAGAACTCCCATCAAACTTTACAAAAGTAACCTGCCAAGGTAGCAGGGTTAAAAATCTTGATTTCTGATATTTAACTTCGTTTGACTTACTTTTGTCCCGAATTCATTAATAAAATCTCACAAAAGATCTTTACAGAAACCATTATAGCAAATCAAATCTGATGATTTTCTGTAGATTAAAAAATTAAACCAGTTTCTGATATTGAGTATTTGCCCATGTACATGATGTGGAGGTAAATCAGACTAAAATGATTCATGGCAGATTTTGTTAAAATCTTTTTGGCTGCCATTTTTGGACATTTGAAACTGACTGGCGGACTGCAATGAGTGTGGTGGGGCGGGCATGTGACCCCCTGGCTGCCAGTTTTCCACCCCCCATTTAGACATTACTTGAGCATGAAGCAATGGGAGAAAACTAAAAAAATGACACAAATTGTTCCTTTCCATTTTTTTCTGTTAGATGATTTAATATTTGTGATTCAGAGCACATGTGAAATCAGACATAGACCGTCATGTTGTTTTGGTGATTAATTTTTGTTTCACTCATAGAGAAGGCTTCACTCTTGTCACTACAGCTGGCGTCGTAACGCTGAAAACAGCGCTGAAGTTCAAGTCGCCCTAACAAGACCTGAAATAAAAATACTTCACTTCGGAGTCTGCTTGTTAGAGACTGAGTGAAAAATGAAATAGCAATCTGGACCTGTTTGAAAAACATTCACAAATAATTGGAGGCTGCTGAAATGGGGAAAAGCATTTCAAAGAATTTTCCACACCAACAGTAAATAAAAGAAGGGAGCAATTATAAACAGAGGCGTAGCAGTCTGTGACAAATGGGTCCCAAATTGATTTGCATCTGGAAATTATTGGCTTTTCATCAATTATTTGTTCACGTTTTTCTCTCCAGAGCAGCCATTATGGATTGCAGTTCTTTCCTTATCAGTGAGAAGTAGAGTTGATTAGACTTATTCTGGCTCTGGTGCTTTTTCTTTCAGTTGGGAATGGTTCATTTTAGACACCCGCCGGAGCGCACAGAGAGTGAGGAGCAGCTGTGAGAGTTGGGGTCAGCTCTGTGCATCCTCTTTAAAGTCTAAAGTGTCCATGGTGACCTTAAAAAAGGGGATAGAGGGGGGCTTATAGCGTCTTAGACACATTTATCCTTAACGCCAGTCCTACTCCTGGTACACGTATCTGTTTTTCAATAATTTATTGAGAGATTATTTTCTGTGAGTGGATGTTCTCTAAAGTTTCCTCCAAGGACAGAAAAAATACTGCAGCCATCTTTTTGTCCAGAGGAAGAGTTCAGAATATTAGAAGCATCATTCAGCACAGAAGCGTCTTTTCATCACGTACACGGTTTAATCAAATAAGGACTCGCTGGGTGCCTCGCTGCTGCACAAACTAGAGGAAACATTACCAGGGTTGTCTTGATCCCAGAAATTTAAACTTTAATATCATACAGAAAAATCAAACTTGATCAATACCTGTTTGATATAAAGGGAACAAAAACAAAAGTCCAAGGCTAAAATGATTGAAGACCTTTTATTTACAGTCACATGAGGAGTTGCAGTTTTAATTTTACAAGCTACAATAAATTAATCTGCTCCTTTCTAAGTAAAAACCTCTCAAAATATAATGCACACTCACTGGTCACTTAATTCGGGACATTCGTTCGACTGCTGGGTAACAACAACAGTTTATCAGCCAATCACATGGCAGTAACTCAATGCATTTAGACATTGCAGATCATTATAAAAATGGAGAAGAAAGGTTGATTTCAGTGACTTTGAACATGGCATGGTTGTTGGTGTCAGGCTGTTCTGAGTATTTCAGAAACTGCTGATCTGCTGAGATTTTTATGCTCAACTATCTCTAGGATTTACAAGTAATGCTCTGAAAAAATGCAGTACATATATATACAGTGGGCAGCGGGTCTCTGGACAAAAATGCTTTGTTGATGCTAGAGATCAGAGAAGATTGGCCAGAGGGGGTCTAGATGAAACGCTCTACAGCCAAGGCGCGCAGAAGATTATTTCTGAATGCACGTCTGAAACCAGAGTAAACTAGTTAAAAATAAGTCAAATACTGAACCTTAAAAGCTGCTCAGTATTAAATATCTGATGAGACTGTATTTCATGTCATATTTTTGGAATTGAATGGTCTTAAAAAAAAGACAAAAGTGAAGACGTATTCAGCCCTGCATGATGCACTTTACTGAAAAGCACTGCGGAGAGCTCGGCCATGTAAAACAACCTGATGTGTGAGCGGAAACCTACAAACATAAAGACAATTTAATGATCAGAACTGAAACAATGACCAACACATTTCAAGTACAAATTTAAAGTTGCTCAGACTGTTGGCAAAAGTGGGCAGAATACAGGCTGTAAGCACAATATGCACAATTTTAAAGAGGTTATATTCGG
Organism: Cetoscarus ocellatus; assembly: GCA_037902135.1. Taxonomy (NCBI): domain Eukaryota; kingdom Metazoa; phylum Chordata; class Actinopteri; order Labriformes; family Labridae; genus Cetoscarus; species Cetoscarus ocellatus. Next base: position 409,295 of record JBAMNC010000477.1, read on the forward strand.
CCTTAAATCTGGTTCATGTCTTCACTTTTGATGACTGAATGTTCACTATCGCTGATTATCAAAAAACCCTCTAGTTTTCATATACAGAGTACCCCTGATCCAGCTGTATTCTCCCTCTGTCTGAGATGCTCTGTTAGAGCTCCAGCCTCTTTAAGGCTCCCTTCCCCACGGGAGCCCAGTATCCTCTGACTGTCTCTGTGATATTTGGTCAGTTCAGCACTGCTCTGCATTCATGCTACTGTCTCTGCTCTGTACCGGGCTTGCTACCCTGAGCCAATGGGCTTAAACTGTCAATGGACTAATGGCAGGTCTACACCAGGAGGATTGGGGGAACGAGACATTTTAGGCAGCTACAAGGCAAGGCAAGTTTGTTTGTATACCACCTATCAGCAACCATGCAGCACAAAATGCTTCACACAATACATCTTAACACAGTGACAAAGGGAAAAGAAAAACGGCAAACTCAGAATAAAACATGTAAAAACAAAGAAATTAAAACAAAGATAAAAAGAGAAGGTAAGCTGAAACAGAATCTGAAATGAAGAAGAAATAATTTTTGATTAAAATTCAGAGGATCAGAGGTCGGGGACCACTGCTTGATGGTGTGTTGAATTTCTTTTAAACAATGTTTTTGCTTGCTCTTATGACAACCTGGTCCTGAAAATACCTCCCTACATGAAACTGGTCCATTTCATTAAAACAGCAGATTGTATCATTTTAAAATATGTGGCAACTAAAGGAATTGTAATGTGGAAAATGTTTGACCTTTGAAGACTCAGACGAACACAGAGTTTGCATTTCAGACCTCTTTGTTACTCCAGCTAAACTTAGGCATGTTATAAATACACAGCAGCTTTGAATTTACTGCAGCTTTTGCAAACACCAAACGGCGGATGTGTTAATGCTGGCGGCGTGAAAAGTAGCTCAACACTGCTGAGGATTGGAGGAGTTCTCTTGAGGGTAAACGAGGAGGAAGAGAGTGGAGGGATTTTGGGAGCATATTAGCTGTTGTCCATCAGTGGTTTTATGGGTCTCACTGCATAGAAACGACTCCCCTCAGCATCTCTGAACTGCCTCCTCGGCTCTAACGTATATATTCTAAACTGGTATTCTTTCCTGCCACATTGATATTCAGCGAGCGTGTGAGAGCAGCTGTGCACCCTATCTGAGAGCATCTAAAGCCCATCCAGTGGAGCCGGTGGTGAGTTGGTCTGGCAGGCTGTTGACAGGACGGAAAGAAAACCTAAAAAACTGAATAAAAAAGAAAGATCAAATGTGTTTTTTTCCCCTCCTGTGTGTTACCTCGGAGCTATAGGTCTCTTTAATACATTAATGATGTGCACAGTGTGGTGGCCCAGTGGTCAGTCACAGGAAGAACTTTCCTGAGGGTTTCTCAAAGCATGATGGGAACGCTGTAGGTCCTGTCCCTTCACTGACCTGAATAAGAACAAGATGGTATAGAATTGTCCAGGTATTGTTTACCTTTAAGATACATCTTCTTGTAACTCTATGCTGATTTGTTGGTCCTGCTTACACTCTGATCAGATCATCAAATTTCATTCCTCTACATTAAAGTGCCAATGATATAAGAGAAAGAAAACTGTCATTTCTGTTGGTTTTAGGCAGAAAAATGACCTTTTTAAGAATCAAAATCAGAATCAGAAATACTTTATTTATCCCCAAGGGGAAATTTGGTTGTTTCAGTTGTTCTTATACACAGTATAGCAGTAGGAATATCAAATAAAGACATTAAAATAGATAAGTGCATATTTTTTTTTGAAAATAATAAGTAAGCAGATTGCAACATGCAGGATCTTTACGCTGTATGGTAATGGTAATGGTAGGACATCACACTGGCAGGTCTACACAAAGAGGGAAAACAGGTCATAGTTGTCTTTATGTATCTGTACATTGACACCAACCTATACTAATTTTGATAGATTGTGTTGTCCGACTTAAACTGGTCTTTCAAGGTACATTCACTTATAAAACAGTTAAGGGCTGACAAGGAAATTGTGAGATCATAAGATATTTATATATGACCTTTTGTATAGGTGCCTTTTGTTTATTTTGTATATTTTTATATACACCCAAGTCAATTTTGCACTATTTTCTTCCTATTTTATACTGTATTTTATTCTTCCTGACCCTCATTTTTATTTCTGTTCTAATTATATGTTAATAGTTTTTACACCAATTTACCTTCTCAGATTTCTTGTATGTGCAAATGTACTTGGCAATAAATATAAATTCTGATTCTGATTCTGATTCTTTTGATATCAGGAAGAGCATCTTGTACAAACCCCAATTCCCCTCGGGATGGTCTTTTGTGATAGTGCCCATGGCATGGGTAACTTGCACATCTGTGAAGGCACCATTAATGCTGAAAGGTACATACAGGTTTTGGAGCAACACCTGCTGCCAGGATGTCTTTCAAGACATAACTGAGCTGAATAAAAAAATGATTCAGCTTGATTGACTTCAGTTGTATCACTGTTTGCAGTTGTCATTAGGGATGGCTCCATCCCTGATCTACTCATGAATGTCTCTCTTGGTTAATGTGCTCCTTTGTTTTTGTTGTTGTGAATGACTTGGTGTGACTGCATATTAATGTCTTTTTACCCTGAGGGGACAATAAAGTTAAAGTTGAAAGTTGAAGTTGAAGTGGATCCGAACAATGTCTTTTCAGTCTGGTTTTCCATTATTTATATCTGTGAGCTTCCTTGTGGTAACCCAACTCTTTTTCACATAGCCACTAACATTTGTGCCCACTTCACTAAGTTATTTATGTTACTTATGGCTCAAAATTACACCTCAGGTGTAATTATCAGCTAAAATGCATCATGGCCTATTAAAACTGTGTGACTTCCACTGGGATGAGTGTTAGTATTTTAAGTCATGTGGTGGCAAAAGGGTCTATAAAATTTGATTTTGAATATTAACCCTTGCAACTTCAGCCATTTTCAACTTTTTTTTTTGTCTGTCTGGATTTTTTGTTATTATGCATGCAAAACCTCAACCCTTCCAAGCACAAGTAAGCTGAATACATTATTTTTTCAGGACAACCTGGGCTATCAGAATATTTATGCTATGTATTGATGTCAGATTTGTTCATTTAACCTTGTATGACTAAAGAGATGAAGCAAAAAAATCAAAGCAGAATTTAAATCTCACAGAACTTTATACAAATCACATAAAAACTCATTAAAATGTTTTCCACATCTGAATATGGTTCACTGAAGCCTTTGGTATGATGGGGAAAAAAATAAAATGATGCTCAGAGACTCACAGCAAAAACTAATCACATATCTAAAATTATTCCTCCAGATGTTTTTATTTTCATTTTCTTTTTGTCTCATTGAGGAAGTCATATTAGTGCCAGTCTTGATTGTAGTCAAGACAAAAGGGAGAAGAAAAAACAGGCTTAAATGGAGGTCTAATAATATCACTCCAATAATTTTATTTAGGAAAATGTGATTAAAAAATCACTTATTATTGATTTTCCACTGTTGAGCCACAAATACAGCATTTCTGAACTAAAACACTGCACTTCAAAAGAGAATAAAAAAATCTCTGGCAGGGATATATTTGACTTGAAGCCATTTTTGATCTTCCAGGCTCAGCTGCCCTCATAAGGATCTGTTTTATGTTTCGAGGGTTAAAGGGCGTTTCATTTTGTCTGACATCAATCACAGATAGTTTCTTGATTTAAATAAAAATCAACATGGTTTTGTGTCAGACTTTAGGATATTGGCAAATACTGCTGGGATGTTCAAAGAATTAATGCAACATCAATTTGCACTGAAACCTGTGACTGACACCTCTGTCATCCCCTGACTATCTCGCCCCTGATTAATGGTGTATAATACAGAAAATAAAAGTCTGGTTAAAATTCCAAACATTTTCTTAATTTTAGGGCAAACCTAACATAAATCTGACAACTTAAAACACTGTGTCTAACACTGAGAATACCATTAGAGGCAAACTTGAAATGGTAAAACCGAATGAGGACAAATACTTCTCTAACCTCAACATGGCTCATTTTGTCATTCTCACTGATGTGAAAAATCAGAGCTCTCTCAGTGTCCAGCAGGCTGAGGGAGTGTGTGCTGCTGTGTTTGGGAGAACTCACAACCTCAGACTGAAAGAGAGAGAGAGGGGAAAACTAAAAAATGTTGTTGATATGTTTCCTTCAACCGAGCATGGCTGAGGTAATACATGCAGCTGTGGAAGACAGATGCTGCTCATTTGGTCAGTGACAGAGATGAGTGATTGAATGGTTAATGAGAGGTTGTTTGATTGTTTTGACTGCTTTTGTTAGCCTGCTGGCCACGTTGGCTCCTTCAGCTTAGATCTGCATGTGGTAATGAGACAGGGGTCTAAAGGTGACGTGAAACCAGATCACGGCAGGAAGAACTTACATAAATGGAGTTGAATAAAAAAGGCTAGAAATTACAATTGTTTTTGAGATGAGCCTTTAGTCTTGTTTACGTTTATACCTTTTGGGCTAATTGGATACCAAGTTGTCGTCTTTAGTGCTCTGTGTGAATACAAATAGAAATCTGATATTTAATTAGTGCTTGGATCCATACAGGTTTTGTAGGGTAAATGCTTTGCTGATTGTTAAAGCCTTTTAACCTAAACTCCAATTCCAATGAAGCCTGGACATTGTGTAAAATGTAAATAAAAACAGAATACAATGATTCGTAAATCCTTTTCAACTTACATGTAATTGAATACACTACAAACACAAGATTTTCCATGTTCAAACTGATAAACACTTTTGTTTTTTCGCAAATATTCATATATTTTGAATGTGATGCCTGTAACACGATCCAAAAAAGCTAGGACAGGGGCAACAAAAGACTTGGAAAGTTTAGGAATACTTAAAAAAAAACACCTGTTAGGAAAATTTTACAAGTGAAATGCTTAATTGGAAACAGACGGATGTCATGATAGGGTATATCCCTTGAAGTTGTACATCAAGCAAGAAGAGGAAAGAATTCCAGCAATTAATAACCCCAGCTCCCAAATGCTTATCTAATGTTGTTAGAATGAAAGGTGATGTGACACAGAGGTAAATATGCTCCTGTCCCAGCTTTATTGGAACATGATGCAGGCCTCAAACTCAAAGTGAACTGATATTTATGAGCCCCCTCCTTCCACACAGAAAAAGAAAGAAAAAGTCTGTCAGTATGTCTTGTCTTTGTAATGCTTCCTGCAGTGATGCAGCTAACAAAATTAATGAATGGTGGTGTGTGTGTGTGTGTGTGTGTGTGTGTGTGTGTGTGTGTGTGTGTGTGTGTGTGGGCGGGGTAGCAGTGAGCTACAAGGCAAACCAGTACTTTATTTAGGTTTGTTTACTGAACACTATATAAAAAATGTGTTTTCCACTCAAATGTACAGCTAAATTATCCAGCATGTATCCTACTGCAAATGGTAAACTGGATGTAAGAGTAAGGTTTCTTTTCTCCAAAGGTTTTATCTCAAGATAGGATTAACAGAGAAAAATCTGACTTTCTCTCTCCTCTTTCATTTTTCTCTTCTGTTCCCCATGTCTCTCATCCATCCTCTGCCATGTATTATGCATCCTGTCTCTTCTTTTTCTTCTGTCTGAACCTGTGCGGCCCACTTTGGCGGAGTGCGGCTCATTTGTCTTCACATGCTAATAGAAGACATAATGAATGCCACTCAAAATTATCTCCACTGGCTGATATCAGAGTATAATTAAAACAACACTGGCCTTAATAAGGTGTCAGAGGTGATAACATAGAGCCCTGATAACTCTTTAAAGACACACACGCACATATACACACATATACACACTTGCATGCACCCAATCACTCCCTTGCTCCTAGGCAACAATAGAGTTATAATGAGCGGGGCCATCAGGCCAAAACTAATTTCTAACTATGAGGACTAATGCTGTGATTGCTCAGTGGCCTTTCATAAGTGGGTTATTGTCTTTGGTTATTTACTGTTTTAATTAACCTTTCCCCTCGTACATTATCTCCTTTACGCATAATTTACATTATGTTATAGATAATTGAAATAATGGCAGTTAACAATTTTATTTTTATGTTTTGAATGCAACAATTTAAATAGTGTTTTTATTTAAAAAGTGCTTATGGCTTCTATAAAAAAAATGTATTTTTATGGCAAACGAACCTGTTTGCTCCTTTAAAATCATGCTAAAACAGTGTGAATTTATAAAGCCTTCCTATGTTAAAGAACGTCTTATCTATTTGTACTATTTGTTTGTGTTCAATCAAGATATATCATTCAATATATATCTACTCATAGTTTGTCCTAAATTTCCCTCACTATATTTTCCTGTAAGCCCATCTTTTTATCGAAAGATCACTTTACCTTTCATTTTTTTGTTGGTTTTAAAGGAAATGACTTGTATAATTTGTTCTACAACTGTGGCTGCCTCTCAATACAATATGGTTTCATTAATTATTTAAAATGTTTGCAGTGAAAATGTTGTAAAATGGATGAGTAATTGTGGGGATTCAGTTTTTTAAGGGGATGACAGAGCAGCAGGAGCAGCAAAGGAGTTGATGAGTGGGCGGTTGATTTATTGACATCACAAAGGTGAGCAAGGAGTTAAAACGCATGTGATCTCATCAATATTCATCAAAATAGTCGTGATCATATTTTTCCATAATCAAGCAGCTCTGACTGAGAGCTTATTAGCACCTATTAGCAGCCTGAAAGGTCCCATGTCCTGTGTGTTTAACTGTTTACGTCATATCTTGCGTGTCTATTAAGCAAGGATTTGATTTAAGTTGAATTAAAAAATATTTTTTTTGTCCTGTAGAGGAGCAGATGCAGCTCTTCTTCCCTCCCTTAGGAAACACTCAGATCCGAGGGGGCCAGGAGGTTATGGGGGGTGATGCTGAGCTCTGCCCTGATTGGCTGCCCAAACAATGATGGGAGGGAGGAGGAAGGACTACACCACCTTCCACCTTGTAGTGGATGTTCAAAACAGTCATGTTGTCTGCCTGTGACGAGCAGGACAACACACATATACTGAGGGGGCCTCTTCTGGCTGAACAGATCTGTGCGGCTGCTGATATTTAATTGATTTAATTGATGCTAGTTTTATCAATAACTTTTCAGTGTCATGAACTAATATTTAACGTTTTCCAATATTTCAGGTAATAAGATTATGGGCTAAACACCAATCCTCTTAAACTAGGTCCTGTGTTTTTGTTCGTTGTGTTGCATGATTTTGAATGTTGTTTTGTTCATTTTGGACAATGGTAATCAATTTTGTTTGTTCTGTTGTTATCTTGAAATATGTTACTGTGGTTTTGTTATTAAGACATGTTCTGATCGCTGTTTGTAAGAGTTTAATGTGAATGTGTTGGAAACACATTTTGAGATGAACTACAAGACGAGTAGCTGTTGCTTTTGTTACAGCTAGTGGTGAGACAAATAAATTATAAATTCAAGTGTTGGCTGATTTTTCAGCGAGTTTAGCTTAACATTAGCTTTGCTGTCATCAGCTTTCACTCTCCTGAGTGGTGCTGAGTAAAAAGAGCCATATCTCCACAGGATTGTATTCTCACACATCACTCCTTTCAAACCCCACGTGCCATGTCCATCTGTTACATCCCTTTAAGATTACAAAATAAGTCCACATAACAGATTTAAATGTAAAGGGAGCACTCCTTTAGTCTCCCTGCTGTGCTGCCATGTTTGATTTACTAACTCTCTCCTGCACAATGTATGTCAACGTCACTTCTGCTGACCTCACCTGCAAAACGGTGACTGCACCACTGTGTGGACATAAAAAGTAACTGATTTTATTCTATGGAACCAAAAGCTCTATTAAATGTCGGAAACTAATACATTAAGAAATATTAATGCTTGGCAGCCTTGAATTGACACTATCATCTCCAAAAACATCGCAATACTATAGTGTATTGATCCCCCCCACCCCACCCTTGCTGTGCTGTGACAGAGCCCTGAGGAGTGAAGAAAATTTCCGACAGCAGACTTTACAGCTGAAAATCTGGATCAATGACAACAAACAGGATGTTTTAGAAATGTGTTACTGAACTTATAATTTCAGCAGTTTAGTTGAAATGTGAGAATAAGTACAGATTTTTCTTTGTGAAAGAGATATGGAAAGTGAAAGACAGTGTTAACTTAAAGAGACTGAAAGAACTAAAGCTCACACCCATGATAACCTCCAAATATCAGGGCATCTGGGGAAATGTGTGAACTTTCCTGCTTCACTGTTAAGACAAACTTCTTCAGCTTCAGGAGAAAAAGCTCGGAGAGACAAAGCTACATCCTGTAGCAGCCCAGGCACTGTGCAGACTATTCCATCAGCCAGGTCTTCAGCAGTTCTGACTGAAAACATATTGGTTCACACAATTAAGCGCTCAGGTCTGCTTTAGGTGGAAAGGTGGGCAACAGCAGTCGGACCTGCGGGGTCCTTGAGGGCAGACAGCAGCATCTGCACATGGTGGAGACAGAGGACTGGAGGAGCATAACAAGTTTCTGCTTCTGCTTTAAACAGGTGTGTCCCTGTCAAGATGAGGACGGAGAAAGAAAGAGAAAGATATAGAGCGAGAGAGAGCGAGGGCCTGATAACACTTCTGACAACTGGCGACACTTTCACACCAGCTCTACTCCACTTTATCAGAGCGGCAGAAAAACACTGACCAGCTGAGAGTAAACAAAGAACGCAAAGCCAATTTACTTTCTCAGACACACCTGTCATTCCCCGCTGCGACCACACACACTCACACGGAGTGCAGTGACTGATGTTCTCTCCTCTGCGTGGTCGTTTGAACATCACTGACTAAGTGGCAGCGCCTGTTTTACCTAACGTCCTGTGTAGCCGCATGACTGATGAGTTTAATTTCACTTCATTACAGAAAGAGAAGATTTGCATTATATTCCCTGAGTGAGCAGGAGGTCAACGCAGTGAGATATTCAATCATCCTATGATGTGTTTAACATTCATAAACTCGCCTTTAGATGATTTCTCTCCTCATTATTGCATCAAACAGAAACTAAATATTTGTCCTCAGGGCATGCTGCTCCTTTATCAGCAAATCACAGTGTGAGGTCACAGAATAATGAGCAATATTAGCTCATTAAAATGCAGTTTTACAGGCAGAGGTTAAGAGGACTAAACTGTGGTGTAAGCCTTATGCTTTAAAGGTAGTGACACTGAAAGAAACTAAAACAAACTAAAGCTCATTTATTCATCAAATGGGCAAAAAACAAACACACAAACAGGGAAGAAGTCTGTAACATTAGAAGTCTAATGTAGGGGTGTCCAAACTATGGCCCTACTTTTTTTATCAGCCCTTGGCTTCATCCAAATATAAAATTAAATATGGCCCATGTTAGGATATAAGGCTAGCTTGACTGTTTTTTACGTCTTAGTAACATTACTAGGCTAAAACTTTGGGACAAAATAGATAAGATATTTAAAACCAAATTGATGCAAAAATCTTAATAATAAATGAAGTCGAACAGATCATGGTAGCATAGCAGCATGAATTGTGCTAATTTAGTCTGCTATCTGCTCCATTTCAAAATCCAAACCAAAAAACATGTTACTAAAATATTCTTGACGCACCTACACTTCCACAAAGTTTGTTTCTTTGCTCTTGTTTTGTGATTAAATTTTAAAAATGAGCCAGTGTCTTCCCTCTCAGTTGCAGAGAGCATGATTCTTCTCTTAATCAGAAATGGATCTTGTGGTAGTCAAGCCAAAAGAGGGCCCTCTGAATCTGGCTGGCTGACCCAAGCGCTTTAATGACTGTCTATTTGTCTAGTCAAGCCACTAAAGCACTCCATCCTTATATTTTTCTTAGATTCGCAGTGAAAAAAATTTGGACACCTTGGCCTTTTTGTTCAGAAATTTTTAGAAATGATCTGTATGAATAAGCTGTGAAGTGATTTCCCTTCAGTTTCATCTTTCAACACATTTCATATTTATTGATTGATTGATTGATTGCATCTTTATTTCGAGCATAAACACAAATGGGTACATCAACAAAAGCAAAGAAAAAAGCAAACATCCACAACAAAATCTTCAAAGATGCCCAATGAAACAAAAAAACAAGCATGCTCGAAAAGGAGTAGGAAGAAGTTAAAAACTTATTCAATCCTACCCCTATAGTTTCATTCATCAATTCCTCTATTATTACGGCACTTTGTATTTTATACAAAGGCATTCTAAATATTTCAAACACACTTATTAGATTATTGCAAATATCATAGTACTATATATAACACTATTGTCCAATATTATAGTATTTTGAAGACTCTAAATATACACTATGTCTACATTGTTGCATATATACTAATGTTATTTATAGCTTATGATGTCAAATGGAGGATAAAATGACTGTTAACACAACTCACACCACAGGATAATTAGGTAAGATTATCTTTAGGACTAAAAGATAATCAAGCCTTTGCTGACTTTGGTCCGAAGCAAGGATCCAAGCCAGTTATCGAGGTGATTATCTTGTAGTGTGTGCTCGGCTAAAGCTAAACGAGCTACTCATTATACAAGGCATGTGCATGCTGTGTTTGTAATGCATTCTAAGGCCCAGTTGGGGACATCATGATGTGTTTATGTTGGCTAAGCAAGATGAGGATTTGTGGAAGGTCAGTATACCAAGTGTTCAAAAACAATTTAAAGGGGAAGGACATTTGGATTTTGGCGGGAACCTTAGATAAAAAATGTTGCGTGGGGATGAAATTTGTTTATTTTCTCAGTAATATAAACATTTCATCAGCTGTATAATGTAACTGAGTTAATGTTCTGTGGCCAGTTAGCTCTTATTAATTAGACTGTTAACGTTGCTTAGCCTAAAGGATAGAATAATTCATTTTCACTCTTTCAGTAGTTTTGTTAATTCACATAAATAAATGCAAATAACAATGAATCATCATACTGTGTAATTCAGGTCTCCTTACTAAAGGATACTTACAAGGGCTGATTGATAAGTTCTGAGCCTCATATTTAAGGATTTGACTTTTGGCAGACATATTGCATTATTTTTCAACATAATCCCCTTCAGTATCTATGCGCTTTTGCCAGCGATGTTTAAAGGCCTCAATGCCACTTTTAAAGAAGTTTTTTTCTTGACCGTTCAGAAAGTCCTCCACTGCATGTATGACGTCATCATCTGACCGAAAGTGGGTACCGGAAATGGCCTTTTTCAATTTTGGAAATGGATAAAAATCTAATGGAGCAAGATCAGGCGAATAAGGCGGATGCTCAATCAATTCAAAGCCACAATCTTTAATGGCAGCTATGGCAATGACAGACTTGTGAACAGGGGCATTTTGTCCATTTTGCAAAAAGTCACTTGCCTTGTTTACTTTAGAGTGCTACCTCTTCGACATAAACTGACCAAACGACTCCAGTCTTCGGGTACACAGTCAGGGAATAGTAGAGCTGACATCCCTGCTTATCTTCTTCAATACAAGGCTCACAACTTATCAATCAGCCCTCGTAACTCATTGCTCCTCAAGAGTCTTGTACCTCTCTGTTGAACAGAGCACTCAATTAGTTGTTACTAAACACAAAACAGTATCCTGATTGGTATCTACTCGTCTCACCAACAGTTGAAGAGGATCGTCCACAAAAAACCTGACTTGGGGATCCCTTACCTTTACTAAAACCTTTTTTTAGTCCTTTACAGGCAGGAGCCAGAAAAGATACCAAGTACTTCGGCTGATTGCAAATCATCACTTTTAATTCATTTCTTTGAATTGAATTTTAAATATTGCTGCAATAATGAGTTAAAGACATTTGGACATTTTCCTCATGGGAGATCCATTTTAATTATGTCATCTGAGTAAATTGGAGTCATTATTCATATTTATTGAATTGTCTCCCTAGCCATTTTGTCCTTTTTGTTTCCCCTCTCCTCCTCGCTGTCAGACTGAAAATGTCTCTCTATCTGTCTCCCAGCTCTGCTGTCAGTCCACATTGTATTCTGTGTGCTAAACCACAAAATGTCATAATGATAATCTTTCAAAAAAGCACGGCATGCAGAGCAGCCAAGGTCTCGAAAATCAACAACACACATAAAATCCACACCATACATCAGCAGCTGAACTGTGGCTGCTGCCTCGCATTTCCCTCAGACGTGCCATTATTTCCCACGGACACATTAAAATGGAAAAACAAGAGAAAAAGAAACGCTGCCTGAACTGCGGCTGCAGGCCAAGTTGGAGCCATTGCTGGTTAACTGATTAGCTCTGTAATTGCAGTGGAAATGCCAGGCTGAGGTTGATATAAAAGTGCAAAGGCACATCCAGGAAATACTAATCAGTCTCCCGGCTGTGCTCCAGGAAGGCTGCTGTTGTTGTTAAGAATGCCACCTTCACCAAACACCACTTTATCTGTGTGTGTGTGCAGGTTTGTTTGGCTGTTTGAGATGTGTGTGCGCACCATTGTCTGGTTTAACAAGGTAGAAATTAATTTCTCCTGCTCTCTCTGTAGTTTTACCTCAGACAATAATAAATACCTTTAATGAAAGCAGAGTAAATTTGGGTGAGATGTTCCTGCATATTAGAATAAACGCCTCATTATAACCGTGACAGAAAGAGACTTCATCGTTCCCTCCTTGTTCCTATCTCCTCCGTTCAAACGCCCTCATTATAACCCTCATTTGATCCAAATAACGTGCCTCCAGCTCTTTTTTTGTCTTCTCTTTTGCTTTCTTTCATGCATTTGTCCTTGCCTCGCTCAAAGGGAGTTCTTCTCTTTTTTAACACCCACAGTGACTACAGCCTGCATCTTCACCTGTCGCTACCACTGCTCCATCTGTCCACTCTTAGTTCTGTGTCCATTTGTTCGACCTCATCATTTAAAGTTCTTCCCCTCCCTGTCTGCACAAAAAGGCAAGAAACAGTTCCTCTTAAAACACACAGTACCTAAATCTAACCAGCAGGAGGTCTCAAAACAATAACGAAAAACTGCAGCAACACAATGTCGATATAAATTCTCCTCCATTAAGACAGTACATATTGTTTCATTTCACAGATAGATTTCGCATATTTAGGGCAGCAGTGATTTATTGGTAAAGCTGGTAGGGGGTTCAATTCCCAGCTTCTGCAGTTGATATGTTGACGTGTCCTTGGGCAAGACAATCAACCCTAATTGGTGCCGTTGACTGTGTCAGTTGTGCATTAAGTGATGACCTGACACTTAAGAACACTACACTTTATGAATGTGTTATTAATGGGTAAGTGTCACATGGGGAGAAAGAGCATTTTGAGTCGTCATACTTGCTGTTGTTTTGCCCCAGCAGCACTCATCTTAATACAAAAACCAGCACATTCCAGTATTTTCACAGCTCAGTTTTTTGAGAAGTGTGAAGAAAATGTATATATGTATCTATTATCATTATGATTATACACGTATTATGATTCTCTTATATGTTTGTGTGAAAAACCTTGCTGAAACAAGAAATCGGAAACGAGAAAACAAAACAGAATATCTTGTCTCTGATAGCAGAGGACTGCACCGTCACATCAGCAGAACTCACAGCCTCTGAATGAAGGTGATGACCATTGTTGTGACTTGTGTTTTTGTAACTCTAAACTGCAATATTAATTTGTGATGCTTGTGTGATAAAGTGCACCTTGACTGTTTAAATACGAGAAGCTAAGACGCACAATTCAGTGCATGAGGAAGTTGCCTTCTGTTGTAAACTCCTTCAAAGTAAATGATCAAAAGACTCCTTTCTCCTGTCGTTCTTTCCACTTGGGCTGCTGAGTCAGGGGCAGTTTGGGAAATTTTCCTGACAAGAAGAAAAATGCCTTCAGCATTAGCTGTGTATTGCTGCCATGCTTCAAGAGCTCTTCATGGAAAACAGGTTAGCTTTTGCAACAGTGCCATGCTCGTCAGTGTCATTTCTCTCTCATAGACCAATCAAAATCAAGAGATGGGATGACTTTTTGGGACATCTTGATCAAAAAAAATGGTAGAGGAGAGAGTTATATCTAAAACTGAGGCTGTGAACACTGCAGCCTCAGCAAAAAAGGCTGCCTGGATGCAGGCCTTGTAGTGCAATCCAGGAAGTCAAGGGCAAGCTTTGGCCATCTCGTTCTTGTTACTGGACACACAGTCGAAAGAATGATGTCTACCTGTATGTCACAGACTCGGGAGTGAGGCACGAAAACAACAAAAATGTTGGAGTGTTCCTTTAAGCTGATCTGAAATTGAAGGGTTGGAGGAGGCTTCAGTTTGCTTCACGAGGAGAGGTTGGGCAAGGTACCTCAAAGCTTATGGCAGAGATCAAAAATAGTCCATTACAAGTAAGCAACATGAAACAGGAATGATATGCTGAGACAGAAAATCCAGTTCCAGTATAACTTCATATATAACAGGAGGAGGTATAGCATAGCCGTTCACTTACATCCAAAAAACAGAGACATTTCTTGACAACAAAGTCCACAAACTGGCCAGAAAAGACTGCTGGTTTGAGAGAGGTGTCAAGTAAACCATATTTGTAAAGATGAGGAACAGAGGTGGGAGACTTTTTTTTATATCTTGTGTATACATACATACATACATATATGTGTATATATATATCTATATATATGTGTGTGTGTGTGTGTATATATATGTATATATATATATATATATGAACAACACTGCTAATTACTCTGGAGACCTCCAAGATCAACTGCACTCCCTGGCTCACTCTTAGAAATGAAGAAGCCTTTTGGGGAAGAGGTGAATCATCTTCAAGGACATGAATCAGTCCAGTTGCCACTCGGATCAGACTTTAACCACAGACTTGATGAATGAGAACCTACTCGTACATATATAGAACAGACTTTGACAAAACATCTAGTGTTTCCATAGGAACAGTAAACATTTCATGTCCTGTCATGGTGGCGCTTTCATGGCAGCTGCTTCGATTACTCTGACTGTGACAACCATTAGAATTAAGGATTTATAGGATTTGGAAAATTGATGGAAATATTTTAGGAGGGGAGGATCAAACATTTTTCCAGGGCATTTGAGGTAAAGAAAAAATAATAATTTTGTGCCTTTAAAGCGGGTTCCCCTTTCATTCAGTGTGTTTGTGTCTTTGTCAGCTATGCTTGGACGTTGTGATTGTTCACATTTGCATGCGCTGGTATGATGTTTACTTTGTCTACAAGGCTTGTTTGCAGAAGTAGTACTATTTGATGCATTGAGCATCATAGTGCATCTGACTGTACAAACCACTGTACACAAAAAATGCTCCTTATGTCTCCTTAAGTTTATTTTTTCATCATCTCATAATGCAGCTTCATCTGTTTCCACCCTGTTAAACAAAATTTCCTCTTTTCTGTGTTGCATGTTACTGTGCTTCATTAAAGCCAGATCATATTCATGCTGAGTGAAATATTCAACTCCAGCATGTCATGTTTTTATGCCAGCGATGTTAAAAACAAATGAAAACATCTCATGATAGTGATTCACTTTGACATGGTAACCGTGGAAACACTCAATCGTAGCCCATAACCTTGAAGGGCTTTAAACAATGTTTGCCTGCACATTTAACCATCCTTATACAAACAGAAAAAACACACCTACAGCAGCAGAAGATGTATGCAGACGTTTTTATTCAGGAAAACCTCACAGATGAGTGAAAATATTCCTTTATAAAGAAAAGTGCAGTGTCTGACTGTAAAATCATGGAGGTGTTATTAGCAAATCGGACTAGACTTAACTTACTAGCTGAGATTAAATATCTGAGGGTTAGGGCTATTGCTAAAATTTCTAGACCCCATGATACAGTCCCACCATTGCCTCAGCCTATACCAACATGACCAGGGGCATAAAGTAACATTACTACACCAAAATATATCCCCATATTTTGAGGAGCAACTTGTTATTGAGGGCGACGTGGTGTTGCAGCAGGTAAGTGTGCGTGCCTCACAGCAAAGGTGGTCGCTGGATCGATTACCTGTCAGTCAGGGCCTTTCTGTGTGGAGTTTGTAGGTTCTTTCATGCTTGTGTAATTAAGCTTATTTGTGATGCAGGGTGCACACGTACATATGTATGTATGTATTAAAAATGTATGTATGTATGTATGTGTCTAAACTGAACAACGATGTCGGGAATGTTTTGTTGCCATTTCTCTACAAACACATTTGTGAAATTAAGGAAGTCAACGTGAAGCTACCTGCAACTTTTGATATTTCAAGGAAGAGAAACTTTGCAGCCTTTGACTTCTGAGCTGACAACGTGTGTTCTGCAGTGTTGACAAGAACTGGAATTACTGGTAAGTAAATATCAATATTGTGAATGATAATTTCTTGTTTGCATAGTTCATGTAGAAGCATCAGTCCTTTTCAAGTTGTTTCATAACCTGAAACAAACTGCTGAAAAACTATTTCATACAATTACTTTTTCATAGTATTATTAAATATTTGATACTCATGAATGGTTTAATAGAGCATTAGTAGAGGTGGCTCTTGTTTTGCCTATTTTTTCTTTTATTATGTAGTTTAGTAGTTTTGCCTACAGGTTCAAAGGACATGTGAGGGGTCTTGAGATAAATAATAAATGAAAGAGGAAATTAATTCTAAATTCTAAAGTTTTCTAAATTCTTATTTATTTTTTGATTCTTTAATATTTTCTGTGTGTTTTTCCTTTGAGGGAGGGGAAGTCTGAAACTACAAGTGATAAAAAGTTAGAAGACTTAAAGTGGACAATGAGATGCTACATTTTGTAAAAGCTCACATGCCAAAAAAGTTAAATAATTACCTCTGCCCAGGAGGTTATGTTTTTGCTTATTTTTCTGTTTGTCTGTTTGTTAGCAAGATAACTCAAGACATTACAAATGGATTTGGTTGAAAATTTCAGGGAATATTGATCATGGCACAAGTTGTTACATGTAGTGTGTTATGTGACCAATGTCTTTATTAAATTCTATCCTTTTTTTTTTGGAGGTCAGTCCATTTTCCCCAGCATTGATCATGAGTCTTTGCTGTGGTTCTTAAGTAATGAGTCAGTTTCTCCATAGAGAAAATCTCTTCTACTGTATCCAGCCAAATTAGTGCTGTAGAGGAGTTACTTTTCTGGTGATGGCCTTTTTGCCAGCCAGTTTCAGGAGTTTAAATGGGTAGATGTCCATCTTTTGAATAATAGTATTGGGAATCAGGCCTAAGTATATAATCTTTGGGTCTTTGTAAATCTTTTAACCAAAAAATTCATCAAGGGTCTGAACAGTTTTGCCCCTAAACAGTTGCAGTTTTGTGAAGAGCCAGAAAATGTGAGAGTGATTGGCATTCACATTTCCACACTGCCTTCAACAGATCTGTGATGAGATTAGTGGCTTGTTTTTAATCTGAGGTGTGACAAAAAAGTGCATCAAATTTTTCCATTTTTCCAGATTCTCTCCACCTTCTGGAGTTAGCAGATGTTTGTTGTGTTCAACACATAGAATACCAATCACTCTTTGACATATTTATATTGAGTTCAAGTCCCCACGTAGCTTTTACATACAATGAATCACTACTGTTCTGTTACAGTTTAGGTACAACACTAAAGGGAGTATTTTTATATGCACCAGTCAGACTCACTTCATTATCCTCTGCTGAGCTTCACAGTTTAATTTCTGTCATAAAAATGTCTGAGTTGTAGGTATCTGAGTAGATCTTCATTGACAAGTTTAAATTCTTTTTTCAAAAGTTTTTTATCTTTTTCTCTCTAGAAGTGTCCAAACAGCTGTTATTACTTTTAATTCCACTTGGCAAACAAAGCGTCCATTAGTCTAGATTGGAATCTAAGAGACTGTGAGGGCCAAATTAGAAGCTTACTATCTCCTTCCAGTTTATACTTTTTAACAACTTCACACCAAGTTTTAAATGTGTCTTCCACTTCTACTTGTCCTTTAGTTTATTTTCCTCCTAATTTAGTCTGGGGTTGAGACGGTGATAGTTTTAATTTGATCAGTTTCCATTTGACTTGGCACTCTGTGGAGCACCATTAGACAAAATATCTCATTTGGGCAGCAAGACAATATTCTCGAAAATTTGGGCGTGCTAACCACCCCGCTCCTTGTCAATTTGGAGAGTCCTTAATTTTACCCTTTGTCTTGCACCGGCCCATATGAAACAGAATATTTGTTCATCTCATGCAGAAAAATGAGATTCTTACTGGTAATAATGAGAAGAGGTATACATACCTTGGTAGTACACAACTTACATTCTTGAACTGAAATTAAACACAAGCGCTGACTATTTTGCAATATCTTTCTGTACTTTTTTGTTTATAATGTTGTAATTCATTTTGTGTAGTTTATTCAGATCTTGTGTTAGAAACACTCCCAGATAATTTATAGATTGTGCCTCCCTCTTTAAATCTTTCTTATGTCTGATATCATTGCTTGGGGTATAATTTAAAGGAAAGATTTGTGTTTTATTAACATTTACTTTATAGCCTGACATCTTGCCATAGTTGTGTAAAACTGACATTGGTATAGGGAGTTTTGTGTTTAGGCTCTGGTGGTAAGTAATAATATCATCTGTAAAAAGCCTAATGACTTGTTCCTCATTGGCGATATCGATTCTGTTCAAATCTTCATTTTGCTTGAGCTAATGTCTCAATAAACAATGCAAACAGGAAAGGGCTGAGGCAGTAACCCTGGTGTGTGCAAATGAAAAGCTTAAAACTTCTTGACAGATGGCCGTTGATTTTGACTTTAGCTATAGGGTAGTTATATAATGATTGAAAACAACTGATACGTGTAATACTAAAGCCAAACCTCTCCAATACTCTATACAGAAGAGCTGACTCTGTCAAAAGCCTTCTCCACACCAAGGCTTTTAAAAAATGCAATTATGTTACCACACCGAATAATACAAGATCAGTCCGTGGTCATTTTCTCAGCATGTCCCCTTTGAATCTCCTGCAGTTTTTCCCTTGCTCTCTGGGCAGTTGCCGACCCTCTCTCCTGGCAACCCAATGCCCGTTGCCATCCATCTAACAGCTTCTGGAGCTGCTCCGCACCACTGCAGGACTCCTCCGCAGTTTCCGGCTCCTCCATGGGAAATTCGCGTCCCTTCAGCTCCCTCGTTACCTCTGTTGCACTGGTATATATCCAGGACCAGGTAGTCCAGTGGATCTGCATGCTTGTGTATGGTGCTTGAAACCGAATGCCTTTTTCCTTCAGGACCTTCTTTATCGCACTGTACTCCTTACACTTTTCTACGATCTCCATTGCATAGTCGTGGTCAAAAACAATGTTCTGTTGCTCAGCTGTATTTTCTCCTTCTTCCACGCTTCTTTCAGAACTAACTCTTTAGTAGTAAACTCCAGGAAGTTGATGATTATTGGTCTCGGCAAAGCCTCCAGCCTGGGTTTGAAGACAGGTGGGCTGAGCAGCAGGCTCGCTGTGTCTTTAACTCCAAGTCTTGAGGTAATGGTAGTTCACTCCTGAGGAGACCCTCGAAGAATTGTGACACCAAATATCCCTCCATGCCCTCGGCACTTTTGTGTAAATGCACTGTGAGAAGGTTTATTGTTTGTGTATGTGGTGCTCCCACTTTTCTGTGCCTTCTCATGCTCTTGCAACACTGTAATGCAATGTCAGTTAGCAGATGGGATTACCTATATTATGTTGTTGCATAATCAACGTAACATCTTAAAGCTTAAGATGGCAGAGCTTCCTTCTGTAGTTTGTGGAAATACACAACAGAAAAATAAAGATACAGCTGACTGATCTTTGAATTCTGATACCTGAATTAAATTAGAAGGAAAATCTGATTTACCTTTTTCCATTGATCTATGATTTTTATTTAAGTTTCAATAATTCTGGGTGCCAATTGCCCAATGGTGATTTCAATGGCCCAGTGTCCAGTGGCTGATGTCCACAATGCCAACGGTCAGGATTCTGATCCTTCTTTTGACTTCCTTCTCACAGTTCCTTCCACTGTCTTTTACTAGTTTCCAAATCTGTCTAGTGTCCTCTCTATCATATACGTAAGGACTTTAAATCCTCAAACTTACTTTCTAAAAGGGAAAAATTAATCAGTATTCAGCACAACAGCAGGATAACAGTAACACATGAGCTGGCACAATGATACTTCATCAAAACTTTGTCCCACCCCTTCCCAAAAAGTTCTTGTAAACAGGTTTGCATCTTTGGTTAAAAGACCTCTCTGTTATACCAAACAGAAGCTTTTGTGTCTCCCAGACAGCATTAAAAAAAAACAAAAAACAAAAACAAAACACAGTTTGGTTGGTGTGAGGTCAGGTGAGTACAGAGGAGCTCCACTCTTCACTTCTGCATCCTCACTCCTCAGTGTCCTCCTCCTAAACTCCATCCAGCAGTCTGAGTCGCAGCTCGCCGTTCGCCCGCCCGTCTGCCCGCCTCTAGCCCACACAGAGCCCGGCCCTCAAGTCACCTGCACTAATCCTCAGAATAAATAAACCATGTGCAGAGTGGTGCAGCCAGCCTTGGCTATTTTCAGCCCTGCTGTGCTTTCCCCCCCTTCTACTCCCACGTCCGAAATGTCTCCACAAAAAGCGTTTCCCCCTCTCAGCCCCGGCAAATAGAGCGTGCTTGAGCAGCATTACTGATCCGTCTAGAAACCAGCTGGAGTCATGGAGACTGGGTGTGGCTTTCCTCTCTTTAACAACATGGGAAATGATATCTTGGGGCTTAAAAATGAGCAGATTTTTGGGATGTTTTCTGAATAGGCCATTAAAGCCCAAAAAAGAATAATTAGGCTTTTAGTGTGCAAAAACAACTGGTGATGTTTTGAAGCTCGGACCATCAATCTGGCTATTTCTCTTTCTCTAAAAGTGAGTTTTAGAATTTTGCCCCCTGCAGACTTGAAAAAGTAATTTTACCTGCATTTAATGATGCTCTAAACTCACCATTAAAACCGTCTGTGGGTCAGTTTCTGAGGTCTCCAGGGGCTGGAGTCTCTAACAGCATGAAACACAAGAGTTTTTTCTGCAACAAGGGGAACAAAGTAAGCCATTAAGAGACAAAGATGAACAAATGGAAGCAGGAGAAGCAGATGTGTTTCGATCAATCACATTTTGAAAAGTTACAAAAAAGAGAAAGAGCTGGAGCTTTTTATGGCAGACTAAAATACAAAAGTCTGCATGTCACACAAGACAAAAATAAAAATAAGTATCACAGGCACAGGGTACTCAAGTAAATCATGACACACTGTCAGCACACTTAACAAAAGTTATATAATTATTAATTGCAGCTCTGTAACTTAATTAATATTTTGACATGAACAAATATTGAAGGAGGAATCTGAATTTCTGTCAAGCTGTCCGACACATATGATGTCACTCTTCTGTTTTAGCAGCCCTAAGAGACATAAAATCATGAAAAAGCTGCCATACAAGCACTTGAGAAGTAACTGTTTAGCCTACTATACAAAAAAAATCCTGGAACTATCACTGACTTGCAAGTCTCCATGTAAATATTCTGATGGATGTCTCACCAGTAACTGAAATCCAGATTCTCCAGTATGTGCAAAATTTGCAATGACAGTAGGAGACCCTCTTAATGGGGCCCCATCTGTCAGCACTTGCTCTTTTGTGTAGCTAAAGACTGAGATGCAGTATTTCTGTTTAGATTGAAGGGCCATTGATAATCCCCCAATAACAAGGAGAAGCATTCTACGTTTAGAAGAGAAAAAGAGCAAAAAAGACAGTACATTGGTATTTATAAGCAATACTCAATGAATGTGTCTTTAGTGAAAAGACATCAACAGTTGTTGACCCCACAGTCGTTAATGCAACTACCACAGATGCTAAAAGACACCAGATAACACTGTTGTTCCTTTTACCATAACACTGAAGTAATGCTTGAAGCAGAAGCTCAGCAGCTCCTTCACTCTGCAGCACCCTCTTAAGTCATGTCCTGCCTCCTTGGACTTACCATTTTCTGTCTGACGGAGAATATATTCAGCTGTGGAGTACATGTTTAAAAGTTGAACTCCGGTGCAAGTTGTCCTTTCCAAGACATTTCACAAGTATATGGATCAACAGGGCTTTTGATGGTCCTCACCACTCGATAGTGAAGTCATCAACAAGTATCTTAGGGAAAATAAATTTGTTGAAATAAAGAAACAAACTGAATACAGTCCATTTATGTTACAAAAGCCAATCCAAGTTGAGACACCAGTCTGTAAGCTGAGGTGGTATGGAGTTTTCTCCCACTCTTTGTGTCAAAGGTTAAGAATGAAACATACAAATTAAATTAAGACAAAAAGAGAGACAAGCTGAATTAAAATGCTGCAAAACCACGCAGCCAAAAAACTCAGACTGAGAATAAAAGGATTGATGCATCATCATGTTCCAGAAAACACATTTATTGATCCAAAAATGATGCATCCAATTATATCAGCCCCACTCAAAAAATAGCCCAGTCAAAATTATCTTCCAAGTCACGGTCTGGCATAGATTTGTCTTTCACTTTTCAAGCCAATATCCTGTTTTAGATCTCATTATGTGGTTGTTTCTAGTCCACAAAAAAGCCAAGGGGCACTTCCACTCATAGGTTTCTTAAAGTAGCCTGGAAAACTGTGAAAGTGTCAGGATCACTCTTAAAAATGATGGAATCTTTTATTCAATAAGCAAAAAATCATATCCAAGGCTGGCATGATCAGAACATTTCCAAGGTCATGTGAAGACACAGACATTGAGAGCTTGATTACCTCCAATGAATTTGACCTAAAACTTTGATAAATGTTACTAAGAAGAATGTTTATTCTACTCCTTCATCCTAAATACATCCTCTGATTCACCCATTTCTGCTGCAGAGATTTACTGGCTTTAGACACAATGGTTTCAAATGCTTATCTGAATGCTCCAAACTTCTCATATTTGCATAACAGCATCAGATGGAGGCATACATTCATTTGCATATATATTTTGCAGACTTTCTTGGAAAATCTGAGCAACATTGGGATGGACATAAAATTGGTGTGGTGTCTTTAAGATCATGGAGGTGATGAGAGATGCTGGTAGATTTGTAAAATAAATGAACTCTGGAGCTGCACCCATGATGGTTTAAAGTCAAGGGATGCAAGAAAGGTGAATTTTCAAGTTTCTGTTTTTGAAAATAAACCCAAACCAAGGTTAACAACACACTATACGACCTTCAGATCTTAAACTATTAGGAATCTGGGATTTATAATAACAGTACAGCCTTCTGAATGAACACACTACATGAATCAGCCACAATGTGAGACTACATATTAATCTGTAACAATTTTACAGTGGGTTTTCCAATGACACAAGTAGTTATGGAAGCTTGTGTGATCACATTACTTCAGAAGAACAATAAATATATATATATATATATATATATATATATATATATATATATATATACATATATATATTTATATATGTATATATAGGGATGCACAATATCATCAGTATGATATTAGTATCTGCAAATAATTGCTTCAAAAGCTAAATATCGATATAAATTTCTGCTAATATTCCCTGCTGATACTTTAGCCTTAAATATTTCCATCAAGATAAATGAGTTTTTTGCATATTAATCTTAAATTGTTAACTCTTAAAAGAGCATATGAAGCTGGATTTTACTGTTATACTGTCAAAAATACATTTTGCATATGACGTAGGTATAATCTAAAAAGAATTACTTTCAGTCAATAAGTTTTGAAATATTGCTATATCAGATATTATCAAAAATTGAATATCATGCCTCCCTAATAAATAATCAAATTCATTTTGGATTCAGACAACAACCCAAAGGGCAATTTGTGTTTTAGTTCATCAGATATTGATTGTCTAACAAACAACAGATAGGAGTATGTGAGACCAATGGCTATCAAACTGTGTGGCAAGGCACACTGCTGTGCCTCGAGACAAATCCAGATGTTCCTTGGGAATTCGTACTACCACAAGTCATGACTGCAACAACTTACTGTTCAGTTTTTAATTTACTCTACCAGTACTTTATGAGCTTTAATTTCTGTATAAAAATGCAAATTCACTAACATGTACAACCCTCAGTGAGTTTTGTGCCTCCGTTTGGTCTGCCAGAGTGCCTGGAGAGAATCTATGCATGCACAGGGAGAACATGCAAACTCCACACAGACAGGCCCTAACCGACTCGGGGATCAGACCAGCAACCTTCTAGCTGTGAGGCACGTGCACTACCTGTTGCGTCACCATGCTGCCCTATGTTTTATTTTGTCTTGAATATATTTCGGGTGGCACAGAAGCGCAGTGGCTAGTGCCCTTGCCTCACAGCAAAAAGGATGGCAAGAAAGTTGCTGGTTTGATCCCGTGAGGGCCTTTTGGGGGGGAGTTTGTGGATTTAAATTGCCCTTAGGTTTGAATGTGAGCATGAATAGTTGTCTGTCTCTCTGTGTGGCCCTGTCATTGGGTGGCGACTGGGTCAGGGTGAACCCCACCTCTTGCCAAATGTCAGCTGGGATAGGCTGCATCCCCCTGCCCCCGACCCTGAAAAGGATAAGATAAATATATTCACTGATCTGATCATTTTACTATTTAGAAATATAGGTCTGCTGTTATCAATAAGGTGGTGAGGGTGGATCTGACCCAGTTGAGGAGCACTGGTCTAATGTGTAGTCAGCTTTAGTTGCATTTGATACCTCCTGCTGTGTTTGTGAGTCTCACTGCTGACAGACGGCTTTCCTGCACAGGATTTCTCGACATTATGAGCCTCGGGTATTCACCTGCTGATGTTGGTAATGTGGTTACTCTGCTCCTAAACAAGCCTTTAGAGGTGGTCAGCAGTAAAAACCTCTTGATCAGCACTGAGGGGCAAATATTAAATTTAATCCTCTTAAGTGCGATCAAATGTTTATCACAGCACTGTTCAGGGAACACAATTACAAGGCTATTTAAGTTATTTCCTGTCCTCATACCTCCACCTATGCTCTCTTTATCAGATTTTCATCCGTCTTTGTTTCATTTTAGACCTCAAATCCTTGAGAGAAAGGAGATATCATGGGACCAGAGAGAACAAAAGAAAGGGCATAAGATTGAGGGTGTGTAAAGGGGAGCGAGGAGAGAGCCTGACATGAAAACATAATGAGTATTGTCATGCCCATGGGGGCTGATGAGAGGGAAGCTCTGCGCAGAGGTTGAGATGAAGGAGGAACGCAGGAAAATAGTTTAAGGAAGGAGGGAAAGCTGAGCGAGGATAAATACTGTGTCTGAGAGGTGACATCACTCTGCAAGCTCAGCACTGGAGGATGTTCAAAACGTGGAGCACAGGCCGGCTGACCCAAAAGTCATGAGGGTTGTGTGGGTGGTGGCTGCACCTCAGCTCTGTTGCTTCAGGCCACAAAACCCTGCAGCAGAGACCAAGGATGATTTCTAGCCAAGGGAAAGATGGGCCATTTCCACAACACAAAGTGTCAGGCTGTTTTCCAGGCCTAGTTATCGGAGAAATCGGAGCTTCTTGTCACTCTCTAGGTCGCATTTAACCTAATTCAGGTTAAGGCTAGAAGAGGATCCTAACATGAGCTTTACAGCAGTCAGACAGGAAGATCACACATGACAGCACACTTGATGTCTAAGCAACCACATCCCTGCACACCAACGAAAACATTACAGTGTACAAATGACACTGTGTTTGGGGTTTTGATGGAGCACAGCAGCCATGTTTAATGATTTATTCCATCCCTCAGGAGTGAGTTTCACCATGCTGCTGACCATTTCTCATAACATACTGCACATTTTACTCTCTTTGGATTCAGTTCATGTCAGCTCAGATTAGAAAACGCTGTCTGATACTTGAAGAAACAGAATCCTTTCAATGCAAATGTTTCGATTGTTCTGTCGTTGTTTGTCAAGGTTACTGTATCCATTCTTCATGTAAAGCTGTGTCCAGGGACTGCTTAAAATCAGCAATGCTTCAGGGAAATGGTTTTGGTATTGCAATTAAGACATACAGGCCCCAGCATGCAGGAATTTCCTTCAAAATGTTACATAACAGCTTCTAAATCCAGCACCAGCAGCCTGTGAATGATAAAGGTGATACGAGATGCAGTGATCTTTACACCGCCGAGCTGTCTGTTCCCTGAGGTAGAGCATGTCTTACATTTTGTCTGCAGATATTTTCAAATGCATGTTGCCTTGTTGAGACATGACAGCTGCGATCAGAGTACAGAAACTGTGACACAACTGTCACGACAGGAGTGTGCTGGGAGCTTCCAAACACCCATCTATTCCCGAGGTAGAGCTGTCAGAGCCCGAGTTTGACAAATAAAAAAAATGTTAAAAAAAAAGGAGTGAAACATCACACCGAGGAAAGTGGGACTCTAACTCGCTGCTCCTTTTCAGCAGTTCACCGGTGGGTGTTTTTTTTCTTTACAGGCACAGTAGTCTGCCTACTTCAGAAATACCTCCGAGCCCAATTAGCTGAGATGATTCTCTTCAACTGCTGAGGAGCAGAGGGGAGCGCTGGGTGCTTTCGATAACTCTGTAATAACCGCCAGAGCCGTTTATCCATCTCTCAAAGTGCCTCTCTGAGCCAAGGAATACAATAACTTTTCACACAGGCTAGAGGGTCCTACAGTTTTACTGTCTCATGAAATAAAATCAATTAACCAAGAAAATTACACAACCAGAACAACCCCAGTCTCTTATACGCCTCCATAAGGTGTGCTTTTGGCAGCAGTGACAGTGAAGGTACAGTAATGGGTTTGGGGTAGTGTTGGTGGTGGTGGATTGTTGGAGAGCTTGGTGTAAATGCATGTTTAACACTTGGATTTGGGGTTTAAGTGACTTTTACTTCAACCTCCAGAATGTATTCAGTTTAACTTCGAGTCAGATTGGACACAAGTGACAGAGTTTTAAGATTCCATATTCATGACGAAGGGACGAACACGAGACACTAACATTTCCCTCAAAAACCTGCCCAGCCCTGCCTTAATACTGTGATCAGGATATGAACCTTAGTAAGTTAAAAACAGATGAAGAGTGCTAATGGCCTGTAACTTAGTGTTCATGCCAAGGGTATGTCCTTGCTTTATGCAACACATGAGGTTGCAACATGATTATACTGAATGTAAAGGAAAGTAACGTTTTCTTCACTAAAGTGAATTTTAGCATTTAAACATATTAAATCATGAAGTTTTCAGTCTTTACAATAAGACAGAAGAAAGAAAAGAAAATGAAAGGAAAACCACACTGTAGGGCTGTCATGATATTAGAGTTTTACCTGGTGATTATCGTGGACAGAAAAACAGCACAATAACAATATTATCGTGATATTTATTAATGAAATGAAAATACAAACAAAAAACAATTCTATAGGTCAGATAATCCACAGCCTAATTTTTATGTCTGCTTTGTCAAAATACTCGAAATGGTGCGAAGGGAGGGGGAGAGACTGCTTGTAACCACAGCTGTATGAAAACATGATCATGACAACAATAATGACAACTGAATGATAATGAAGCAAGATAATCATCTGATTTGTGAAGTGATGTGATCTTAATGTTGTAACAGAGGGTGTTGTTCATTTATTGAAGATATTCTTTCTTTTGCATTTTCTTTGTGCTGTAGTGATACCATTACAAAGCAATATGAGACTGTGTATTTAAAAACAATTGTTAATTTAAGGGTATTATGTATTTCATAACCTACATCTTCTTCTTCCCCCTAAAATAATTTCACAAATTTGTGCCTGTGAACAAAAATCATAGAAATGTTTCCATGAGTCTCTGATTTCAGTTATAGTCTGTTGTGTCTGTGACTGATCCAATGGTTCATTCATCTCCTGAGTTTTGTTAAGCTGTTGTATGAAAACACACTATTTCCCACCCCAGTTGTTCAAACAATTTAAAAATTAAAACATTTGCCTGTAGTTAGGTATGAGGAATATGATCACAAAAGTCTTTTGGAAATCTTGATTTTCACTGACTGAGCTAGGCTGAAGTTTAGCAAGTTTGTGGATCTAGAGCATTTTTTGCAGCTTCTCTGGATAATTTTGGACTTAAACAACCAAGACATTGGTTTAAACTTGTGTCTAAACTGCTGATACAGCAGTTAAAACAGAGATATGAAGGCTACAGCACTGGATCAAGCTGACCTGTGTCGATATATTCCAGCACATGGTCCATGTCGAGGCTTAAAGATGGACGATGCTTTCTAGAGCAAACACTTACACAAAGTTATTATCAAACTTAGAGAGGAGGGAGCACACTGTAAACACACACACTTAAGAAGGAGTGGAGGCTGCATCTTTCTGTGTGTGTGTCAGAGAAATCCCTTTACTGGGATGCTTGTAGTTGATGCTTACTGTTGCTGGAAGGTTGTGCAGTTCTGTAAAGACGTGAATACTCACATGTTCTAACTGTATGCATATTTTTAGCTCAACATGATAATGGCTTTTTTATTTTAAGACAGTTAGCGTCCAGATTGACAGCCCTACCTCAGGGTATGTTTTCTCTCATACTGTCCAGCCACACTGTAGCTCCTCCAGCTGATCACTACTGGTTCTGACCACACACAAGAATTAGTGACTGTAATGCGAGAAAATTGCCTTCATCTTCAACAAAAGGAGATAGAGGTATGCTGTTCATCTGTATATACAGTCTTTGGTTCTAGATGAAACTCTAAAGAAATTTTGAATCCTGTCAAAGTGTGTTTCTAGTCCAAGGTATTTTTGTAAGAAAAACTATTGTAAGAAAATAATGATGATTCTACAGTTCTCTTTTGGGTTTCTCTGTTTGTTGCCCTGGCAGTTTACTGAACACTACCTCACAAGAAGAGGAAAAAAAGCTGGGAGGGAGAAATCTGTGACAGGAGATGACACGGTAATGTCTCTGAGACTGCCATCAGATGGAAAAGTTCTCCCTCAAGGCATCTCCGTGTTTCAGACTCACTCCTTTGTTTTCTACATTGTATAAAATCAATCTAAAAAAAGGAGGCGACCCTGTCAATTCAGATGAGTGAATCAGTATTCTAATCAGAAACAGGCTGAAATCGTGTCTTATCAGCCCTCTTCTTCTCCTCTTTTGATCATCTCACTGAGAACAGTCTGTTGGGATCCTCCTCTTTTCTTATTCATTGTGCACTTTGCAATGAAACAATGAAAAGATTCTCAATGTGCTGCATCAAAGAAAAAGGTTCTTCAAAGGATGTGCATTTTCCCAGTTTTTGTAGACATGGGCCGATGTAGATAACAAAAGGGAAGTTAAGAGGAGAGGAATAAAGGCCTCAAACCTCTCCAGGGGAAACACCTCTCTGCCGCCACTACACTCCGGCCAGATGCAATTTCCTGAACACCGCTCTGCTCTTCAAAGGGGAGTGAAATTGCTCCATCACAGTGGACACATTGGAGAGTCGAGAGGATTAGGTGCAGAAGAAGGGGGTTCAGAAGCAGCCTAAGACTTCAGAACTACATAAATTAACCACTACATGAATTATCCATCCTGCTTAAGGTAGACAAAAAACATGGAAAGGTCAATAAGATGCATGAGCAGTGACAGGACTCCACACACACCCACTGACAAACTGTAAACAACTATTTACATGCTTAATATGAGAGCATTTTATATTCCAGCTCTGGAATAAATTATTGAAGCGGCACTATCTAAAATGCTTGGAAGCACATGCTCTCAAATCCTATCAGGGGAAGATGTGGCGTAATGTTTGGGTTTAGAGGAGAAAACTCTGCTCGACACAAAACTCCAGCACTATGGGAGAGCACAAGAACAAGAGTTCTCACCTCACAGGTCAACAGGATGGAGTGAAGAGGGAATTTAAAAGGTTTCATTCATCTTCTAAGGACGACAGGCCTTTTACCAGCCCTACGCTTCTATGTGCAACCTGAGGTGAGACTCACATGTGTCTACAAATAATGACAGATTTCAGTTTTGTTCTGACAGTCTATGGTGTGCAACATCAACAGTTAATCAATGAAACTTTATTTATAACGCACTTTTCATACAAAATCTTGTAGCACAAAGGGCTGAATACAATAAAAATACAAGACCCTAGCCACCCTCTCGATCCACACCCAGCACAAACACACACACACAAAGACATTAACCAGGGACTGTAACAGAA
Organism: Cetoscarus ocellatus; assembly: GCA_037902135.1. NCBI lineage: Eukaryota > Metazoa > Chordata > Actinopteri > Labriformes > Labridae > Cetoscarus > Cetoscarus ocellatus. Next base: position 439,359 of record JBAMNC010000477.1, read on the forward strand.
AACAGAACACAGGACTGAAGAAACCCTCTCTTGAATTAAAAATGAGGAAACAGAGGAGCTAAAACTAAAATGATAAAAAACCATGATAAGAAATAAGACAGTAATACTAAGGGGAAAAAAAAACAATAAACAAATTAAAAACACAAGGACAAAATCTAAAATAGTAACTCTTAAGATAATAAAACTCTAAATGTTAATTGTGATAAAACGTAGTAAAATGAGATAGCAGAATACCAAATTTGTAATAAAATCTGCTGAAATAGAATAATGAAATAAACTCAATTAACAGAGAACACAACACACGTCAATAAATCTGAACTAAAACGGAGAAATAAAACAGAGTAAGAAGATCAAAAATAAATAAATAACTAAAATGAAATAATAATAATAATACAAAAATAAAATCAGTTAAAAGCCAGACTAAAAAGATGGGTCTTTAATTTGCTTTTAACAATATTAACAGTAGATGCTGCTCTCAGGTCCGCAGGTAGGCACTTCACAGATTGAGGCTGTAATAATAAAAAGATGATTCACTGTATGTTTTCTTTCCTACTTTGGGAACTATTGAAAGACCACTACATGAAGACCTGAGGGCTCTACTGGGCTCATATGGTAAAAGCAAATCAGCTAATGAGGAGCAAGACTATTAAGAGATTTATAAACCAATAAAAGAACCTTAAAATCGATACTAAAAGATACTGGTAGTGAATACAGAGACTTAAAAATCGGTGTAATGTGGGCTCTCTTCTGTTCTTCCTCAGCATCATCATCACAGCACACCACACACGAGTCAAGTCACTAACATTCAAGTCTCCACCCTCATACATTGTAATCTCGCACAGTCAAACAGAAATTCAATGTAAACCAGTGTATCTCAAATGGTCGGGCGGGACCCGGGGGGCGTGGCCACACACCAAGGGGGGCACGACATTTCTGCAGAGATGGACCAGTGGAAAAGTTTTCAGTGGTGCAGACTCTGTACTGAACTATTGTGTAAAGAGGGAGTTAAGCCTGAAGGCCAAGCTCTTAATTTAGAACTCCATCTTCACTCCAACCTTCACCGACGGTCATGAGCTCTGCGTGATGACTGAAAGAATGCGATCATGGATGCAAACAGTCAAAATGAGGTTCCTCAGGAGGATGGCTGCGCTCAGCCTTTGAGAAACGGTGAGGAGCTCAGACATCAGGAAGGAACTCAAAGTAGAGCCACTGCCCCTGTACATTAAGAGGAGTCAGTTCAGGTGGTTCGGGCATCTAACTAGATCCCTCCTGGTTGCCTTCCTGTGGAGTTTTCCAGGCATGCCCAACTGAGACGAGACCTGATCCAGAACTCGCTGGAGGGATTATGTATTCTATCTGGTCTATGAACGCCTCAGAATCCCCCAGAAAGAACTGGTAGTCTGGGTCTACCTGCTTGACTTGCTGCCTCTGTGCCCCAGCCCCGGATATTCAGAAGAGGATTGATGGATGTTTAATAATGTCATATATCAAATTTGGGCAGTTCCAAACCTCCATAGAATTATTCTTAGCACACCTCACACTTCAGTAAAATCATGGACCACCAAATACCTGGGCCTTAGATGACTTTGGTCAAAAGGAGGGAATCATGCCTAAAATCATGTTGATTTTTTTGTGTGTGTGCCAAGTTTAGACACAAGTGACAGAGCCCTTAAAACCTGCCTAATCATCTAATAGTGTTGAGTAATACAGGAAAAAGTATGACTGCATTTATTTTCTTGACAGATCCATTTAGAAATCTAACAAATTGATTTATTGACTGAAAACCCCATTCCCCTTCGAAAAACAATGACTTATTTGATAATGGAATAATTATCAACGGTTTTGGTTCACTGGAAATGAAGATTTGATGGGATTTTATTGCTACAAATGTCATTGTTGATTCTGCTCACTAACTCATTTCTTTTTATATTAACACCTGTTGGTTTTCTGTGAGAAAAAAGGAGGCTTATGAAGGTTTTCTGTGTCAACAGTGTCAATCACATTTCCCTCCTGATATTAAATATCTTTCTGATTAAACATATTTTTATCATGTGCCTCAAGTATCTACACTTCCTAAGTGAGAGACTCCAAAGTGCTGCAATATAAGCAATATTTTGTTTAAAAATAATAGACTTTGGACAACTTCTGTCTCTTGTCTGCCATAATTACTTCCTCAGCTCATTTACTGTTGTTTCTATTAAATGCTTCTTTAAAGAACTTGAGTCAGCTCTCTTACCAAAGGAATTGATCAGAGTATTGTTGCACATAAAGGCAAATTATATCGATCCCTTAAACTAGTCGGAGCTGGTTCTCAACTGAAGCCGATTCTCAATACCCATGTCTATCTATCCACATTTTAAGGCTTTATTCTTATAGTTTCAAAGAGAAAGTGAATATAAAAAGACCTTGATACACATAGGAAATCCAAATTCAACTGCTTAATTTCCACTGATGTTAGCAGCCTTTATTTTATCTGATCCCCTAAAGTGTTGGTTCTCAACTGGAGGGCTAGACCTCCTGAACGGAGGCTTTTACATGTGACGGGTTTAGAAATTCAGTCAAATAAAAATCTAAAAATCTAAAAAAAGGGCTCACACTCAACATTTTAAAAAGCACTGTAGGCCTGAATTGATGAAAGCATTAATAATCAATAACCCAACTCATTCTTGTGCCAACTAGTGAGGGAGACAGAAATAAATGGTTCAGTCATCAAAAACAGCAAGCTGTGCCCCTGACATGAGGCACAGACATGTGATAAAGCTGAAAGAGACAAAAAATGTCTGTTTCCAGTGGCTTGTTAAAATTCATGGGGTCAGAAAGAGCAAGATGTTTACCTGGGAAAGCACTTGGATAGTGCAAACCTCTGCCAAGGTAGCTCACATGTTGCTGTTACATCGATAAGCAATAGTTCCATGATAAAGTTACTACCATAATATGATTCCTTGACCCTGAAAACTCACACCTAGCACTTGGAATCCTGTTGATATCATTACTGGTTAGACAGTTATTGAGCAGAAATGATTGTTCGCTAATGGCGGTTATCTGGATCACCACCAAAATCTAATACTTTTTAAGTTGGGCCATTACCAACATCAAATCTGTCCAGTAGTTTTTGCATAATCTTGTTAACAAACAAACATGCGCCAGCAAAAACATAACCTCTTTCGCGGAGGTAATTAAAAAGATAGCATTTTAACTGAAACTAAAATGTATCATAGACCTAACCAGACCTGTGATTGTTAGCAACTTTTACCTTGTGTTACTGAGACTTTCTGGTAAATAAAAACAGAAAACAGAGGCTAAATGATGCCTCAAAGCAAACACATAACATCTTGCACATCTGTTTAAAGCTGATATTTGGGTAAACAGGCAGTTCAGAGCGCATAAAAAACAGAATCTTGGGACTGAAGCCGCTGTAGTCAATCCAGCCATTACTTATTATAGTTTTTATTTCTTTGTATTATTCTCCTCCCACATGTCAAGTATCTCCTGAGATCTCTACCAGCCTAAAGTCACAGACAGAGCTTCAGCATCAGGTTTGTAGATTCTTGTAAAGACAAATCTGCTGAGGAAAAAAAAATCACAAGGAAATAAAAATAAATTCAGCCCTTGAGAATTTATATTCCCAGATCTGACGCCTTCTCTCCTAAAGCTGTTGAAGTAACATTTCAGTGTTTTAAAGTCTTTATGATGTTCTCTATATTTGTCAGACTCATGGCAGAGGTATAAAATAATGAGACAAAATATGAGTTTGTCGATCCCAAGAGAGGAGAAAGTAAGATTTCAGACAGTGAGGACAGAGTCTGAAAAGGCTGTAAGTGCACATTTTAGAGAAAATAAAAACAATAAGACACAAAACGGTGTTTGTAACCTTTCACAAAACACTCAGAGACAAGCTATGACTTGTAAGGATGGGAACTAATAAGATTTTATTGGTACTAACGTCATTATCGATTCAGCTTATTGTTTGGATTCTTTATTGATTCCTGTGGATCTTCTATGCGGGCATAAGTCACCCTACACAGCTTTAAAGTGGACACATTGCTGAACACATGGCTAACCTGATATTTAAAACTGTGCTGCATGGACATATGCTTCTGCAAGTTGCTGGTTGTTCCACTTTAGCTTGAACTTGCACAGACACAGACGGTGGATGGTGTGCAGTTAATGTCACTTGAGTAAAATGAAGCCATAGTTTGGACCCCTTTTGTCTCCTGTGGGCCATGATCACATCTATGACTTCTTTGTTGTTATTTCTGCTGACTGCCTCCAAAGATCTCCTTGATTTGCAAGGCATTCAGAACAAAGTGAAAGGCAGAGACAAATCGTATAGATTCCTCAAGCTTGTGGTTATCAATTCACAACTGGAATTAGTTTTTGATTCCAATGACTTGTACCATACATGAGCAAATGCTACCTGAGTTGCCAGAACAAGTTTAAAGGTAAAATAAAGCAAATTCAATGAAAACATAGCAGATATCAAATATATCCTGCTTCATAAATAATCGCTGCTGACTTTCTGAAAACAAGTGAAGTCAAACTCCCTCTGGGTTTGTTGTTGTTAGCTCTGTGTTCACACTGTGGAGATAACATGTTAAACCGGACATATCAAATGGACTGTTTTTCATGCCAATGGGATATCTTTCAAATCTCTTCAGCATCTCATTGACAGAGAAAGCCTTAAAAAACAGACCACGCTCACAGCCACAGCCTCTTTGTCCTCAAAAAAAAAGAACAAAACAAACAAACAAACAAAAAAAAGGCTAAAAGCCTGGTCATTTTCTGACTGGGAACAATTGTTCAAGTCTACAGCTTTGCAGGATGGATCTGCCTGATAACAGGATGGGATCTGACAAATCTAGCTGCACTGCAAGATTATGGGATAACAGCTCATCTCTTAAAACAGTCAGATGAGGCTAGAGGTGGTTATAGGCTACATCTAACTTCATTTTATGTCAATTTAGTAGTTGGATTTCAATTAGATTTAGAAGAAACATGATTTAACAATAGGTGTTGTAAGTAAGACGAGTACCATATTAACAAAGGCACTGTAAGTTATAGCCTGATATGCATTCGTATCATTTACGTCATCCCACATTTAATCGCTATTGCAATATTGTCACATTGTATATTTTTCACATATTTGGCCAGCCAACTGGGAGAACAGGAGCTCCTAAAAGAAAAGTCCTGAGAAACACAGGGAGTCAAATCAGCTACATTTTTGCCATGAGGCACATGCACAATCCTGCTGTGCCACCCTGGTTTAAATACATTTTTTTTTTAACATTTGAGCACACACTTTTCTTTTTAGCCAGACTGTAAGACCACAAACTTGCTGTTTATAGTAACAACTGATGCCATAGACCACAGAAAAGGGGGATCATTTTAGAGGTACGTGGAGCAATAGTGCTTTTTCCTCACATTTAAGACCAACTTTGAAAGTCTTCATTGTGGACGTGCTTGTATTTATGTCCACTGGAGAGCCGAGATTCTATGTAGAGTTTGTCCTGTTCTTGTATGCTTATGGGGTCTAGGGCAGTGACTGTTTAGGGGGCAGCTGGAAACTGACTGTAAATAATTGAACTAAACTTAAGTTTTTTTATTTTATTGAACTGTATTTAAGTTTACATGTAAGTCTGGCATGGACTGCCCATGTTTTGGAAAGGACTCTTTTCTTAAGTCTTTCTTTGCTTTCAGAGAATTATAACATATATCAACAACCTGTCAGAGGAAATAAAAACTGTAACATCTTTAAGCTTCATATTTGAATAGAGATGATAATCAGTCAGAGCACTGAGGGACCTAAAGAGTAAAGCAGTCTTAAAAGACTGCTTGTGAGTCCTGTCTTTAAGAAGGTTATAAATATAAATCTAAAAAACTTCAATACATGATGGATTAAAACTGCTTCAGGGTGCCTTCTGAAGTTTCAAATCAATTTCAGGAATGGAGTTTGTGGTGCTGTTGAGCTGTATTTTATTACACAGAAAGGTGGTTCTGTTATTAAGCTGAGCCTCATTGACATAAATGAGGCTGACAAAATAATAGAAACTGTCAGACAGCTGTATGTGTGCAGGAGTAAAGACTCTACTTCACTTAGAGGTCTAAATTAAAAAACTCTATGTGACACAAATTGTTCAGTGGTTGCAGTTTGAAGCTGCTTTTTACTGACTTCTGGTCGGGGTAATAAGATCTTCTTTAATAACGCTGCACAGATCCACACTGGTTCTGACAGATGGCAGATCAGTCGTACAGTTTGTTCAGTTCAAAAGCAGGACATTAAAAGAAGTGATAACAAGGTTACGCTCACAGCCACCAACACCTAGTGACAGTTATCACTTAATGATTGTGTCTGTGGTTTTCACACTCTTCTAATGAGCTTTTAATGAGAGGAAATCTGCTGTGAATCACTGCTGAGCTGACAGCTACCAGCCGAGCTCTGCTGCTTAAAGCTACTGATTAAGTGGAGAAATGTGACTCAATAATGATCACCATGAAGTCTGAATCACTTCATATTAGTTAACATGCGTCTCCAGGTCTTCTTGAATATTACTTCTAAATTTATTAGGACAGCTAATTTAGGGTTAGAAGTTTGGTCATACTGCGGCTTTCTCAAGCAGTGTGAATATATCTTAAAACACAGAAAATAAAACAGGAACTAGGTTATGGGTGTGAGGTCGGATGGTGTTGTATGCTGTGGGGACTGTTAAGCCTTTTAATAGAACAATTTGTTATCATGGACTTAAAAGTTGAATTCAATTGCTAACAAAATATAATGAGTAATGTTTGCATTTAGCAACAGTTTGTTCATATTAGTTTTAGGAATCATTAAGGGTAATCCTTCATTTTTAATTATGTCTACAGTGCTACAAACACAAAATAATTACAGACACATACATAAAAATATGATTAGAAGTTGTTTAAGTAGTTTGGTTTTGCATCAAACAACAGGGACAGTTAGTGTAAAACTAAAGCAGCTTTTCCAAAAGTAGTGCATGAAGAACTGGGGAGCATTAGCAAATCACTTGGATGAGTCCAATAATGACTATGGGACAAATTTAATAGAGAAGGGACACAAGCTGGCATAGCGCCACTAAGGACTTTTTACATAAATGGAAAACTTCAGATTTAAATCCAGCTTTACAAAAAACTTCCTCCAGTTTCCTCCCATCGACTAAAAACATGGTGTTTTTTTTTTTCTTTTTTAATTTTTCCTGGATTTCACCAGGCAGTCCCACTGAGATAAAAAAAATCTATTTTACAAGAGTGACCAGGCAAAAGTTAAACTTGCTGCTGCATCAGCTTGATTCCATGTCTATAATCAGGCAGATCCATCTTGTCTGGCTCCAGTCTACAATGATTGTGCTCAGCCTGAAGCGGCACAGCCCAATCAGAGTCCTTTAAAGCAAAAAGAGGTGGGAACTATGAGCGGGACGACAGCAGGAAGTGACTGCTTGTACAGAGATTAGCATAGATGCTAACAACTTTAGTAGCAGTTTTATCAGATCTGGACCACATTTCTTTATTCAATGAAAACAACAACACTGAAAGTACTGAAAGGACTTTTGCTCCACTTCCAACATGTTTTGGTGAGAGTTTGTTCTACGAAGTGGCTCATGTTTTGTACTTTACACTGTGGCAGTAGAGCCCACCTACTACATTATTTGATTGGCCTGTTACGAATGTAATTGAATTATTGAACTGTTGCCCAGTTTGACTGGTGAAATAGTTCATTTTGTCTTCCTATACTGATAACTTATTCAGTTCTCTTTTTTATCAGACAAAGCATAAATGAGATGTTCTTTAACCTGTCATGTTTTGACTGCCAACTACACAGTGGATTAAAGAGGTGATTAAGATCAGGAAACAGGGCAAAGGCACAATGAACCAGGACGAAGGAGCATTCAACCTCTCCCTGACTTGGAACTCTCTCCTCCGAACCATCAGACGGCAGGGGCACGGTCTGCCTGAGAGACTGTCCAGGTTCCTCAGGCTGACCATGTCTGGGAAGAGCAGCTGATAGCACGTCACAGTGTTCAGATGACTCTGCTGAGGATCACTACAATTGGCAGTCAAAACATATCAAAGTAAAGAACAACATCTCCTATAAAAACAAGACATTTTTTCCATAAAGAACTGCTGCTCACTGGATATTTTAGCTCTTCAGACCATTCTCCGTAAACTCTTGAGATGGTTGTGCATGAAGATCCCAGGCAGTTTTGGATATACTCAGACTATCCTGTCTGGCACCAACAACCATGCCATGTTCAAAGTCACTAAATTCACCTTCTACATACTGATGCTCGGTTTGGACTTTGGCAGGTCGTCTTGATCATGTCTACATGTCTTAATGCATTGAGTTGCTGCCAAGTGGTTAGCTAATCAGTTATTCCCATTGATGACTAGTAGAACAGGTATAGCCAATAAAATAGCCAGTGCAAGTACATTTACAAGATCCCTGCATTAATCCAATTAGTCGAAGGCATGTCCTTTTTGGACTTTTGGAAGTAAGAATTCGTCACCTCCATAAATTCCCACCACAGTGAGCAACAACCAACAGTCATTTCAAGACAGAGCTCTTAATGTGATTACAAGAGTCATTAATTGAATTAAAAATTCAGGGACACAATCCAGAGAAGACAATGTACATCAGGGTTCTACTTGTTACCAGACTTTTAATTAAACAGGCGATAATCTCACCATTTCAAACTGCTTAGAGGCATTATAAAGCAGCTTCTTCTAGGTTTCCTTTTTACTGAGTTCACAGGGAAAATAGCAAAACTGCCTACAAGCAGAAAATACACTTCAAAGCTACTTCAGAGCAGCTGCTGCAGAATAAGTATCAGCGTGTAGGGCTCCACTTTTGGTCTTATTGTGTATGAAGGGGCGTATAAATGTTTCTATGACAAAAATAAATCTCCAAAGCCAGAACATAACAACTCTTCTGGTTAAATCTGGGCGGCACTTCACGGCTAACACACTGTTGTTGATCACTTTATGGACAGAGAGATTTTCTGGAGGTAAATTTAAACACTAAATAAGTTAATCTATCTGTGCAGTCAAGCTGCAGTGAGGAATGATCAATGTTCAGCTCCAAATTAAAAATCACATCAGATGCCAGTGACCGTTGGCAACAGAGCCGGGGTGCAGCAGCAGTGACAGCAGGGTTTTATGGCAGCGGTACAGCCAAGAGAGCTCCACTTTCTGCTGAACTTGAGCATTAGTCAGACAGTTGCACGTATATAATGTTAAAGCGCTGGTCAAACATATTTCTCTCCAGCTGCAATGCTTTTTTTCTACATTTGGTCCCCACAAGGGTTTAAATTCAAAAGGTCTCCACATGCAGTCTGAGCCTTTTTCTTTAAAGTGGCAGAAAACAAGAGCTACTGCCTGGTGGGTGAATGCCTCCACGGGGAATAATATCGTCCAACAGAAAAGTGCAATAGTGAGAGTAAAGGATAAAGGCTGTGAGGTTTCAGTGCTCTTGAACCTTCAAATTTAATCGGTTTACCCTGAGGTCCAAGTTCAGATTTGTGCCAAATTAAATACATCTATGTGTTCTTAAAATATTTGGCTCAAAAGGTGGGAAAGAATTTGACCTTTTGCCTCCACAATCTGTTCATCTTTGAGTCAGTGTAGACAGTGGTTCTCAAATGGTGTGTTCAGGGCACACTGGTGTACCTTGAGGGAAATTTTACCACCATGACATTCAACTATATGAAAACTAATGCATGAGTGTTTAATTTCCTCCATTATCATCATCAACTTTCCTAAAACTGCAAATTCTGTAATTAAACAAAAATGTCCAAGGATGGCAGTAAAAAGAGCTCAAACAGATGGAGGGTATCATTATCAGGGATGTCCCAGTTAATACAGTGGCTAGACATCCCAAATTCTAAATACCTTCGCCAAAGAGATTATGTTTTTGATGCCATTTTTCCATTTGTTGGATTGTTTGCCTGTGAGCAAAATAACTTAAAAAATTCTCAACAGACTTCGATGATGTTTTTTTAGGGGATGTTGGTTATGGCCCAAGGAAGAAGTGATTCGATTTTAGTGATCCGTATATGGATGCAGATTCAGAAAGTTTTAAAAGTTTTAATATCATTGTGAGATAGGGAAGTTTTTCCACATTTTTGCAAATAACTCATAAAGTTGAAAATGGGTTTTAATGGAATTTTTGAGGAATGTTGGTCATGGCACAAGAGAGAAGTCAAAAGTTTTTTGTGGTGATCTGAATCAAGATGTAGATCCAGGAATTTATTTATGGATTTTATGACATTGTGTGTTATAGGGCAGTTTATACACATTTTCATGAATAAAAATGCACAGCCTGGACATATGAACAACCTGAAAACATGATGCCTCTGGCTCTGAGCAGGGACTTGAAAAGATGGATATCAACACAAATGTTACAGACACTGGGATATAACAAATATAAAAAATGAAGAGCAGATAAAATTTGATCATAAATTTTCAAATGGAATATGAGCTCTACTTTGAAATGTGTTTGTTAACAGATTGATGCGAACAAATTATGAGACTATCATCATAGAACAACAGAGGGGAGATGGATCATCAAAGTGTTAACGTTTGCTTTTTCATCAGGGAACAACAGACCTATATATGCTCAAAAACGTGCATTTATAATGCCTGACTGACATTATTAAACACAGAAATATTCTCAAAGACACAGCAGGCATCCTGAGGTCAGAAAACAGCACGCCTGCTCTTTCAGTTCACTCAGAGGTTTACTCTATGTGCTGTGGGGTTCATCATTCTTTAACTCTCCATAAATAGATAATCATATGATTTATACAGGGTTTGTTGTCTTCACTTTGCCACTCAAATAAGAGAAAAATGTAATGTAGAAATGGCTCAATTTAAAATACATAACCATGTGATTTATTGTTATGTACACCGTAAATTCAGTTGCACCAAACCCAAAATCAAATAGATTTGAAGATGTCTGGGCTGATAGTTTTAACATTAAAACACAGTTTGGGTCTTTTAAAATGCATGATGTTTACCTGGGTTCTGGCATTTTAGTAAAAATCAAAGTTTTAAAGCAGATTTTTTAAGCTGGTTATGCAACAGAAAGAAAGTCATGGTAATTTTATTACCTAAAACATATCAGCAACTAGGCTTTTCATTTCGTATTGGAAATATTAATGCCCCCAACTACAGGCACATGGCAGACATCAGGCCAGACAGGAATTTGCATGCTAAAGAGACTTTTGTAAAGCATTTCAAGGGATTCAGGACATTATCGGTAAACTATTATTATCAGCAGATAATTGCTACAAAAGCTGTATATCAGTATTGGCTAATACAAATACTTTTGCCAATATTTATGCCCAATATTTCAACCATATACCATAATCAAGTTTGTCCATTTCAATTTTAAATTGGAGGATTGAACTTAAAAATATCAGTTTGCATTTCTGTCAGCAGACTGGCAAATCAGTGTTTGATGATCTTAAAAGGTAGATGAAGCTTGAGTTTACGGTTTCTGCTAAACATACATTTTGCAAATTACAGGCATAATCCAAAAATATACTCAAAATAAGTTTGAAATATCTGTAGTTCTGACAATATGGAAAAAAAACAATACTGTGGAAACTATTTTCAACAACTATTCACAGTTAAACTTGTTAAACTTTTAACTTTTGAAAGACAAAAGGATACATTTTTGTTGTTGTCTCGTGTTTTTTTTTTCATCCAATTACCTTTCAAGTTCTCTGAGAGGTTTCCCCCTTTCCAAAGACCTTCTATGGACTGTTGCACAGCTGGATGCTGAATATGCCCCATGGGTAGGTGAAACAATCCATCTGGTGTCTCAGGTTATGCCTAATAACCAACAGCACTGAACCATACAGCATTTTCTGATGTCTTTCTATAGCATATAAATCTAAATCTTATACCAATATACAGTATAAGAAAAGTAAGATGTTCATAAACATTTACAATGACTCTGTTCAATATGTGGTTAAAAAGCCAACCTTAAGTAAATCCCCCATCACCTCACAGTGGGCACAAATTTGAGGCAGGAGCAGCAGCAGTTCAGTCTGCAGAAACTTCAGTTTGGAACCTCAGTACAGAAATTGGAACTGGTTGCTGAAGAGGTGCCAGGTTAATTCCTGAGCACTGCCAGAGTGCCCTTAAGCAAGGCAACAAAGCCCATAACTGCTCTCAGTTTGACATCTCCCCGAAAATGCATTTGTTTAAATCCTGTCTCTGCTTGTACTTACTTTTAGCCTACGTGTGTGTGGTGTGTTTCAGTAACAGCAAAGTATAACCTTTAATAGCTAATTAAAAACTAACTAATAACAACTGACCCAGAAGTTGACCAAAACGGTGGGGTGTACAGGATATAAAATAGAGTTTGTGATGTAAACTTTTTCAAATGGATGGAAAGAAAAAAAACCATATGTCTATTTTTTGAAACTCTTGCGTGTTTTGATCATTGCAGCTGAAAAAGGATCTTGTATAACTTGCTCAAATGTCCGTCCACTGCTGTGCAAACCACTGCAGGAAACTGAAACAGTGTCAACAAAGAAGCATCAGAGTTTAGCATCTAAGCGATGTCAACCAGCATCAAAATGATCTATATTTGAAGATTTGCACAGACAACATGAATGAACCTTGTATTTCCTTTCACAGACAGTGAGAAGAACAAAGATTTAAGTCCCATTATTTGTTTATTTTGAGTAAGAAATATAAGTTCTTTGAGGTTTTATCTTCTCACATTAGCAGAGCCGGATCAGTCTGCTGTTTGATTTGGTTGTTACATAATCAAACTTGTCTGTAAATCAGCGTTAGACTCACCACTTTGAAGTCCTCCGGTCTGCACTCTGTGCCGTGAAAGTGGCAGGACAGCAGCATCTCGCTAATGTCGTGACCAGTTCGGTCGTAGAATTCCCGCATGTTGAAGGGTCGAGGCTTGAAATTGTGAAAGTCAGTTTTGACCTTTAGGCTCTCCAGAACGCTCTCCTCCACAAGATGCATGTCCCTGATCTCATACCTGGATACACAAATACAATAAAGCGGTCAAAGCAATATCTCACACATTTTCAAAAGTAAATTTTATGACCCGGAATGAAATATTTACTGAAAACTTTCACATTGAATAATCACTGCTTTCATGTTTAATCAGCCTTCATAAAAAGTACATTCTGGTCTCTCAGCATCATCTGTACTTTTCAGAAAAGGTTTATGAGTCTTTCAGTAAACTTTCCTTCTCTCAATAAAAGCTAAAAATAACAGGGTCTTGAATGAATCAAAGGGTGGACAGGGAAAGGGGAGTTAAAATGCTCAAGATGGTTTCTCTTTGGCACTTTTAGGCTGTGAACTGATAGCATCACCAGAGTGTAACGCTTTATAGTATAATACATAATAAAGTTCAGACAAGACAGCACAGTACTGAGCTATAAAATCAGTCTGCCATTTACTGTTGATGCAGCAGCTTCAGGCGACACAGAGCTACAACTCAAGTCTCACTCTGTGGATTCAGACTTTGAAAAAATGAGTTCGTGCTCATGGTGTCTGGACTGTTCTGGCCATGATGAAATACAGGGGTGGGGGTGGGGGGGCTGCATCTCCCTTTAGTCACAGTCCCTGTCCAGAATGACCCTGATCAAGGCCACAAGCCTAAACGCTTCGGTCTAATAAAGTTGTTTCCTGAGTTATTGAAGCTTATTGATTTTTCCAAGACCTTTTATCCTTCATGCACCAAAAGTTTGTGAAACTGTGCCAGAAAATCAGACTTTTGTTTGACAGCCCTGTCTCTGCATATGTCGTAACCCAAAAGAGATCAAAAAGCGTATTTCTTCATGTTTAATTTTCATGGTTTTAAATGGAATCTACTCAAGCAGGGATAATGTGTCCACTGTGTTCACCTCTTACCACAGGGAGTCAGTCAAAACAGAGCCAATACACAACGTTATCTGTCTACAGCACTTTATTTATGATAGTTTAGAGGTTAGACCTCCGCTTAAAAAGAAGACGCGGTAAGATAATGTCTCTTACTCCTTGCAGAAATGTATATTGGTAGATTAAACAGAATCAATATATGGACCCCAAATGCTGTGCAGTTGTATACCTTGGGTGATGTTATGAATTGTGCAGTTTGAAAGACTGCAGGTGAAGCCAAATTACATGATGCAGCACACATATCCAATTTTAAACCACTTCTAAGATCTCGGATAACCTAAAATATCAGTGTCTTGAGTTGTAGAAGCCTTAAAACCTCCTCCCTCCTCTTATTGTACTTGCAAAAAAGAACAAAAGTTGTCAGAAATTCAGTTTAAGGCATAATCACAATTTAAGTGAATCGTGATATGTATTATATCGTGGCCTCAGTATTGGGATACGTATAAAACTGAGATGTTGCTGGAAAAACCCAGCCCTAAAATATGATGCAGTAAACATACTACAGGAAACAAAGTGGTTGGCTTATACAGCCATGCCATATTCAACCTGTAGTTAAAGGTCAAGATCTTTCCTACACTGTGAACTACATTGATTTTATTTCTTGTTGTGGCCTCTAATTTCTTATCATCTTGTATTGTGTGCTTAGAATTAAATGGATCTTTGGGTCTGATGTGATGAACAATGTCCTTGTGTATTAAATCTTCTGATTTCAGAGTCATTTTTATGAGATATGTGAGGTAAAAAGGTAAAGTATTTGTCAAGATATAGTGCTAGTTAGATTTATAGTTAACTGAATTCTGAATGACAGCACAGTATAATTGGTCCTGTGAAATAAATGTCTTATCATGTGTCCTCTTACATATAATAAATCATTGATGGTAAGGTCTTAATGATTTCCCAACATGATAAAGCCTTAAAGGGCTGGGCCTCAAATATCCCCACTTTATTAAAAGCTGATTTCTCATTTTGTTTGAAGCAATAGTTTTTTCTCTGTGTGAGAGTGAGTTTGTGCATACGTTAAGAAGGCACGCAAGAGTTTGAGCGGGGATCCAGACAACCCACATCACATCCTGCATTATCCAGGGCGCCAAGAAATTTCCTTTTCATTTAATGGAGCTCACAAAAATCTGACCACGCTGCCTCATGTTAAAAGAGAGCAGAATAGCTGTAAATGCACCCTCTCTCTCCCCTCGCTGTGATCTCCCGCTGTGCTATTATTAAAAATGTCACCATTTTAATGGACTCACCAAAGAGCAGATTGGATTTGGGCTTTTTTTCTGCCTTAAATTAAATGTCTTTTAGAGAATTTTCACATGAATGCAGGCACCATTATATGAATAGGGTCTTTTATTGATCTTTTATGTAACATTAAATTGATGTGTTCATGAATTAAATGAATAAGAATGAGTTTAATTTTACTTAAACAAGAGCTGGAAGTGTGTGATGTATCATCACAGCTTTATTCACAACTATAAAACATCTTGTAAAACTTGGAAAAGGTGCAGTAATCATCTTGTTCCACATTTTTCACGAGGGCAAAGGGACATTTAACACTCTGACTGAAATCTACCAAACATTAAATCGATGAATAGCCTCATTCAGGATTAAAAATTAGCCCATAGGTTTTAGTGTTCTTGAGAATTGGAGCTAAGCCTTACTATGGACAAGTGTTTCTGTTTGATTGAAGGAAGGTTTAATTGAGCAGAGGCACTGGCTCCCTTCTGTTTGTGCAGTGGACAAACCTGCCAAGAAGGCACTTAGGGAGATAAAACTCCATAAGACAGTGTAGCGGGATCAGCGAGGACTGACACTTCAGCATGTGTGCAGCTAAAATATCATGCCACAAGACATTTCCCAGACCAGTGACTCCAAACATGGGAAGTGGGCGGAGAGGCGTCTTAAATGGATTTCATGCCCTGAGCACTTTGGTTTCTGGCCGGGGGTATAACAGCTAAGTGGGCCGTTGCATCGCCTCTCTCTACCTTGCCAAGGGAGGCAGGATAATGAGCGCTAAACCTACTTCAGACTGTGAGGGTTGAGATGAGTACATGAAGAAGGAAACTTATACGGAGATTTAGCCCTCATTAAGCTCTGAGCTCTGCCTTTTTGTGAACAGCTGCCTAGAAATGGGAGATCAAGGGCCGGACTTGTGTCAATTGTGTTATCTATCAGAGTGTGATGCATAGTCATTATTTCTGAGTGTCTGACATCATGTTGCTACCTAGAAGGAGCCAATCCCTGGCAAAGCTATGCCTTGAGGATGTAATCTGTATGGTGATTATACACAGATGTATTTGGGCTGTGACATGGTGCAAACCAGTAAGGGTGGCATTTTTGATTCTATTCCTAAGCAGCGTACACCAACAGGCTGATGCAACGAGTTCAGCCTTAAAGGTGCAGTGTGTAGAAGCTGGCAGCATTTCGCCAAACAGAAATGGTGAATATAGGATATAATGTTTGGATATAAGTAAAGTCTGTCAAAATAGGTGTATAATCATCCCCATAAGACTTTTGTTGTCTTTTTATTAAGTTAGAAAAAGCTTTTTGTATTTATGTACTGCGGGTCTCCCCTTTGTGGAGGCTGACAAAACGATCCGCCATGCTGTCTGCTGGTGGGTTTTGGGGACAAAAAGAGCGAAACGCGATTTTTGAATACGAGTCTGGCCGCCGGTTCTGAAATCTACCTGAAGAAGGCGAGAGAGAGCAGGTATTACAAGAGAAGAAGACGGCGCAGTGTTTGTAACTGTTGTAAATGATGCCCTGTTCACGATCCTTTTTGGTCTTCACCACTTAGTGGTATGATGTTTTAGTAATGGACGGGCTCATTCCAAAATCTGAACGCTAGATGTCTCTAAAATGCCAATTTCTAGACACTGCATCTTTAATTATTTGCAGGGATCGGTCATGAGAAACACACTTTTTACAGTGTTTTCACACATACGTTCCTTGAGGAATTGGATAATCTACTGACATAAAAATTGTGAAATTAGCTAACTATGTCCTTTGTCTTACGACACCAAAGTCTACAAAAATGAAATCTAATGGTCTGTTCAGAATCCGTGCACATGGACATAACAGTGAGTCATTCTGATAATACCCACCCCTCTCCTGGTTTCAGCCTCACCCCGGGAGGAGAGGAGTTCAATGCATTAAAAGAGACAGACACCAGTACCAGCATCCTTGGAAAGGCTGTTTAGCAGGGGTTTATACAGGTTCAAAAACTTCATCTGCTAATTGATCATCATTATAGTTTGAAAAATCACTGCGCGTACTTTTCATTCAGACCAGGGGTCTTAAACCACTGAGCCATTTCATGGATCATTTGGCACCACAGTCTTATAACTGAAAATGTGGGAAACTGCCCTGTCTCACGGTGTTTAAAGTTTCCTGGATCTGCACCTGTCTTGAGATCACCACAAACTTTAATTATTTCTTTCTTGTGTCATGACCAGCCTTTCCTAAAAATGTCATTAAAGTCCTTTAAGAACTGTTTGAAGTATTAGCAAAAATGTGGAAAACTGGTCTGTCTCACAATGTTAACAAATACTTTAAATTTCCTGGCTCTGCATCTGTCTTCAGCTCACCACAAGAAATAAATCACACATTCCTTGTAGCATGACCAACATTCCCTGAAAATTTCACCAAAGTCCATTGAGAAGTTATTGAGTTATCTATCAGTCAAATAGACAAACCAACAAATGATCGGACAAATGCTGGCAAAAACATAACCTCCTTGACAGAGGTGAAAACAACATGGTTCTCTCTCATCCAACTGAGGATATTTTGACATTTCCTGTCTTGAAGGCTTTAAAAAAGGTCCCCTGTGGTGACTGAAAAAGTTAGGCCTGAGTTAAACTTACTGTTGAAGTCCTCGATTTTTGAGGCCGATTGGTCCCAAAACTGTAACTATCAGATCAGGCAAAAACTGTGCGAAAAACATGTGGTCTGACCTTAGCCTGAATCTGAAAATCTCCTGATCCCTAAATATCAGAATGAATAACAACTCTGGAAACATTGGAGCAGATTGTCAGCGGTCCAAGACACAATATTTCACTGTATCCTCAAGATAGGTGTCCTCATCACTCATGTTTAAGGCAAACACAACATGAGTGCTAACAGGGTCACAGGGTCATCTGCACAGGAGGAACATCTGCTGCACAGCAAGATGTTTTGCGATGGCCACACGAATGAGCTTTAAAAGATGTATTTTTTAAATATAGAAATCCAGCTGGCAAGTCCTGATTGAGTCACACTAGCTGTCACAGAAAAATGTTAATTTGAGCCATCAGTCTTGGGTCCTCATTAAAGATTTAGGGTAGAAATGGCTGTAGTCTACATAAAAGAAAAGCCTCTAGAGGGCTTTAGCCGCCCTGTCCTTGATCTCTTTAACTGTCAGACCATCTGAGGTTCACGTTTTCTCTCTCTGAATTTCCAAACTTTTTTGATCAGGGAGATAAAAGAAACCAGGCAGCACTCTCATCTTCTAAAATACTGTACGACTTGATGCTGTGAATGGACTTTTCTTGCCTTCTCGTTTCATTATAGCAGCCTCTGTTGACATTTGGAGCAGTATTACAACACCACAGGGAGAACATGTTTATCAGACGGCTTTTGAGGCCACTATTAGTCACAGTCTTGCTCTTTCTTCTGTCTTCTCGGACAGCCTCCGAATGATCTTAATCACTGGAAATGTGCTACTCCTTCATCACTGTCATTTTCACACAACGATCCAGAGAGCCTAAATCTGACAGCCCAGAAACAAAGTGGAGTTAGGGAGCTGGATTGAAGTGTTTTTGTGGCAGAGGGTCTAAATGTATAAATGACAAAAATACCCACAGCATCTGCCATTACACTTGTAATCAAAGGAAGCAGACTCTCCACATCTTTGCCTCCTGTGCATAAAGTCCTCGACACAGCCAGCTCCAGCATCCAGAGCTCTCAGCCGCACCGACGAGGCGGCTGGCGTTCACTGATTATTATGCCTCAGTTAATTCGAGCCTCGCTCTACAAGCCACTGCATGACTCAACAAGGTAGAAACTATTAGAGCTCCTTGGATGAGTGAGACACGGTTGCCAGTGTTGGATGAATGCCTCTCAGGTCATCAGGCAACGGCTCCTGGCTGTTCCCAGAATTAGATCTGAGCGTGGAGAGGGTGCTTTCAGTCTGTGGTCCTGCTGTCTGGAACAAGCTGCCTGCTGATCTGAGGTCCAACTGAGTCCATGCTTAACAGAAAACGCTAAAACTTACCCAGTTTTACAGTACTTAATGTACTTAATCTTCAAAGCTTTGAAGATATTAAACTGGAACAAAAAACTGAATATCTGTAAATATACAACTTAGATTAAGCGGTTCAAATTCAAATACATAAATCTACAGTATGCCTTTGGGAAAAAAAGTGATGTACAGGGTCAAGGTATGTACAGTTATGGTCCTCTTCAAGGATACAGAACAGAGGTGAATTTCAGATGGCAAAGGACCATCCAGATTCTAACCAGACAAGAGCTTTTATTAAAAAAAAGGCAGTTTTGAGATCATAGCCAACAAAATGTAGTTGAAAATCCTTTTTTTAACAGGGATATGTCAGCACATTTTGACTCAGCTGAGTCTTCTTCAGGGCATAATTAACATTTACAAAGGATGGGGGGGTAGATGCCCTCCTTTTTTGTTTCTTGTCACTTATCTGTGTTGTCATTGTCTCTTCTAGCATTACTTGGCTGTCACGTAGTGTCAAACTTTAGCCTTGTTCTTAAGAGGACTGTTTTTGATTTAAATGAATGGAGGTGTAAACACATCAGTTTGTGTTTATCTGAGGTACTGATCAAGTTTCCCTCCAATACATCCTAAAGAAAACTGTACATTACAAAAAAACAATTATGTTCATACAAATTTGCTGCTGTATAGTTTGTGGGTTTTTAGTACATTTTATAGCCAGGAGTCTACTGACATTGAATTTAAACCAAGCGGCAACTCTTCAATATCTTTAACTTGTCCATCTGGGTAATACCCCGCAGAAAGTGTTTGGGAATGGGCAGAATCTTTCAATAGCTAAACCAGCAAATGACTGCACCATCGTTCTGTCAATCACATTCATTACGGGCCAATCAGATGATGTAGTACCCGGGCACTATGGCTGCTGGTGTACAATATAAAATGTAAGCCACTGTGTAGAACAAACTAGCACCAAAACATCTTGGAAATGGAGTGGAAATACAATTTCTACTGAGAAATGCTTTCAGTGTTGTTTGGTCTTCATTTACCAAAGAAATGCAATCAAGATCTGATAAAACTGCTATTTCCACAAGCATCTATGCTAATCTCTGTATGAGAAGTCACTTCCTGCTCTAAAAGGTTCTGATTGGGCCGTGCCATTTTGGGCTGCTCACAATCATTGTAGACTGGAGCTTGGCAAAATGGATCTGTCTGATTACAGTCATTGGTTCAGGCCAATCTAGCTGCTGCGCATGGCTAAACGGCAACCTATGAGGATAAAAAAGGAGGTGCCAAAGACATGACTCAAGTCCAAGATATGATTTTGGTCAGAGAGCCAAAAGTCCTTAATTCTACCTCTTGTGTGAGTAGGTTGAGCTAAAACTTTGGTTGAGATGGCACTCGCAGTATGGCAGCATCCATTACGATGCATCATCAATGTCCCAGAGACTGTTTAGATAATTAAATGACTCATATCTCATGGCTGCATCCGAATCTTTTAACACTCTATGATTTCAACACCTATGGCATCTATTGTTAATCATATTCAGATGAAGACTCAGTGGAGTCTAAACGCATTGATAAAGCCCTGTTAAACAGAATTTTAAACTACATCAGAGAGCCTCAGATGTTCAGTGAAACACTTTTCTTTTCAGAGAACTTTAGTCTATGCATTTGGTTGGATATTTTATCACTACATTCACATTTTAGAGGGTTTTTTTTGCATTTATTACATGTAGGGTGCTATGCAGGGGAGAACAAAGTACTGTTTTATTCTGGCAGTGCTCATTTTCAACATGATACAATTCAGCTTTTGGCACTCGAGACTCAAATGCAAAAATAGGTGTGTGCTTTTTCCCATCGCTATGATACACCTTGTGGTTTGATGCTCGATAACTAAGGGATCAGATACAATGGGCCCACAGGGATTGGTCATATTTGGGAATTAGCAGTTTACAAATGACAATATAAATGTAGATATTGAAAACACAGTTACAATTAGGCGAATTTTGTGTTTAATGGATTAGATCAGTATTTTTGAAGTTGGGTTGTATCAAGTACTTTACAATAGTCAGTGAAGTGTCTGAAAGGGCTCTCAGCAGCGCTGAACCTTGTAGGAGGACAAACTGAGACTACTGATAAGGTACACCGCCGTTGGCGGGTAGTAATTTTGTGTAACTCTGTGAGTTTAACATTAAACTGAATTGGGTTGAATGCATGATTGGGGTGAAAAATTTCAGTGCTTTATTTTTCCTTCTGGAAGTCTCTGTGTTTGGCACTATTTTACTGTACAACACATAGCTGTGTTCTTCCACCTGTGTGTATTAATTTCCACCATTTCACTGTCTCACTATATGGACTCAGAGTAAAACAACAAGAGCAGAGGAAACTATTGAACAGAATATGAGTGATTTTGACTCAAGTGATGATGACTTTCCATTAACTGTGGATGTGTGGGGTTATCTTTATGAACCAGAGTAAACAGAACAAGATTCAGTGGGCAGAATCAATGCGCTCAGGCTGAAGAACACAGCCATTTGCTGCCAAACAGAGACTTCCTGAAGGAAAAATAAAGCACTCTGAATTTTTTTCACCTGATTGTACATTCGCCCCCACATAGTTTAGTGGCTTGTTTTTACATGAAACTCACACAATTATGCTAAACAACTTTACCTGCCAACAGCAGTGTGCCTTACTGGTAGTATGCACCTGCTCTCCTTAAAGGTGCAGTGCTGGTGGGAGTCCTGTTGGCCACTTCACTGACTGTTGTCAAGTACCTGATACAACCCAGCTTCAAAATACTGACATATCCCTTTAAAGAATATAAGAGCAAAGTGCACTGTTGTACACATGCAAGGTTTTAGTGGGTAAAAAAGTGTGTTGATTGTGTTTTTTTCAGTTTGGTTAGGAATTAAAATTCCATCCATTTACAAAATTTCTGGTTAATTGCTGTAGTTTAGTCAGGGTGAGACTGTCAACAGAGGAGACTGAGTCATAATTTATTAACATCCTGAAAGATATTGGCTTATGAGAAAAGAATTTGGGCTTGAGTTCTGTAAGCCACCACTGACTCTGCCTATGAAATATGAAACTAACTTTATGAGATCAAGGGGAAAGAAATCGGTCACACTAACAAACATAACACTGAATGCTCTAAAAACAGAGTTGTTGTCTTAAGTTCCCCTCTCTTAAATATGTGACCATGTTACCTTTGGTTGAGCAGGGCCAGCAGCTCCCCTGCGTGGTACAGGTCGTTGCGCGTCAGGCGGCTGAAGCGGAAGGCGTTCAGGTTGCAGAAAGTGACCGCAGGAAACGTCATGACCGGGGTCGTGACCTCGTCCAGTTTTGTGACGTGTGGATACTCGAGGTAGAAGTGGATCCGGTCCACGCACACGAACACCAAGAAGGTGAGGGAGCCCAGGAAAAAGACGACCCAGAGGCAGCGCTTGACGCAGAAGCGCTCGTACGTGAAAATGTGGGAGATCCCGTGCAGGGTCGAGCTGTGCGCAAAAACTTCGATGGGTGGAGGGTGATTTGTTTCCATTTCTTCTGGTTCTACTTTGAGATCCATGTTTGCAAATACTGTTCGCTAAGTAGACACTCGCGGGATACTCATTCACCTGTAGAATAAGCTGTCAGTATCCATCCAAACAGGCGCAAACGTGGAGATAAGCGCTCGGGAAGTTGGCGCGTACTGGTCTCCATCTCTTATGCAGACCGACGGAGAAACATTTTCAGTGCTCCCAGAAAGTCACGGGAAAAGCAGGAATCGTGTGCAGTAACGATGCATTTCTATTAAGCAGGCGTGCAAGAGCAAGGCGACTCAACCGTGTGCATAACAAAGATGTCAAAATAAAGGTCCGTCAGCGCCGCGCAAGCACTGAGATTCTGCAGGTTACCCACTCAGCTGCAGGGAAGCAGAGAAAAAAGAGCTTGTCAAAATGTTTCATCAGCCTCAAACGATGGTCGATAAGTCCAGTGAAGCACGCTTCAGTCATGCACGCCCGCCAGAGGAAACAGAGAAGGAGGGCAAGAAGAGGAGGAAGAGGAAATCCTTCTGACACTTGTGCTCATTTATGAAGAGTTTCCCTCGACGCTTGTCCTCTTCAATCCGCACATTTTCGGGTCAAGTCAGGAGATATTTTCCTCTCAGGAGTGTGCGTTCGGGAGTCAGGGTGAAGTCGTGAGCTTTCCTCTGGTGGATGTGAGAGGAGAGGAAGAGGAGAGCAGACTGAGGCTCACCTGAGAGTTACTTTAGTTTCATATCGCCAGACTGAGCAGATACAGAGAGAGAGAGACCTGTGGGGACTTCTGGTGTAGGATGTGATTGGAGCTCTAAAAATATTCTGTTTGTGGGCATCATTCACTTTTTTCATGACAGGGAGAAAGGTAGACTGAGGCCAAAAGTTGCAGTCAGTCTAAGTTAAATAACTGGCATGAATTTTATTGGTCCCTTATTATGCATAATACACTAATATGTTTTTTTTCACATACATTTGTCTCAATGACTGTACAAAAAAGGAAAAAATATCTCTTGCCCCATCTGTGCTTGCTCCACCTTTAAACTGCCAGTTTGATTATGTCAAACACTGACTGTAAACAATAGATGTCACAGCAGATGTGCAGGCGTACTGGTGGCAATGACCAGTTCATTATTATAAAAGCATGGAGGTAAATAGAGTGGTGCAGGAATGAGTCCAAAACGCAAAAGTGAGTTCGCATTTCTGCACCTCTGGTTCCCACAGCTGAAAGTATATAGGATTTTGCAACAGGCTTTCAAATTAGTACTTGAAATAAGGTCTGTGATGATGCAAACAAGGTTTGAATGTTTCATTTCACTACATAAAATACATAGGTATTGCACTGCTTTTAAATTATGAAACATTATTTGTTTTTAAAAGGATGGTTGCTAACAAACTGCTAACAAGAACTACAAATAATCAGAGTAGATGCAGCCATAGATGTAGTTTTATCCATTCTTGACAACCTTTCTTTACTACAATAGGAGTAACGGACTAATTTGAAAGTGTGTGAAAGATGTTTTAGCTCCTCATAATTTTTAAAACTGCCATAATCATGAATAGACATGACTGCAAATGACAGCAGTGGATAAAATATCTATTTTGTTGTTCTGATTGACTACATAGTGGAGTAGGAACAAGTCCAAAACATACAAGTGAGTTAGCATTTCCACACCTCTGGTTCCCATGGTTGAACGTATATAAGATTTGACATTACCCTTTTCAAATAACTGCCTGATAAAGGCCCGAGATGAACATATGTAAACAAGGTTTGAATGTTTCATTTCACTACATAAAGTGCATCTGATATTGCACTGCTTTCGAATTTTGAAGCATTATTGTGTTTTTTAAAGGATGGTTGCTAAAAAAAACTGCAATCAAGAAATGCAAATAATTAGTGTATATGCAACCATAGATGCCGTTTTAACAATACTTGACAACCTTTCTTTACTAAAATAGGAGTAACAGACTAAATTCAGAGTGTGTGAAAGATGTGTTTGCTCTTCTTGTTTTTGAAAACTGCCATAATCATGAATAGACATGACTGCAAAGGCATATTAGCTTATAAATTATCTATTTTGTCAATCTGATTGACTACAGAGTGGTGCCATTGTAGAAGTGCCAAAACCTGCAGTTGAGTGTCCATGAGACTGGCTGCAGAAAACTCAAAGGTTACATGGTTGTGTGTCGGGTACAGATGGTCCAACAACACAGAAGTGAGTGAAGATTTTAGCATCTCCAGCTCACAAGCCCAAAAGTATGGGACTTTACAATAGTCTTTTCGATAAATACCTGAGACTTGAATGTTTCATTTTACAACATAAAATCTGCTATGCTCTGCCTTTGAATTCTTGAAGCATTATTGTGTTTTTATATGGAAGGCTGCTAGAGAATTGCTAGCAAGGACTAAAAAATGTCCTGGGACCCTACTGCAATCATTTCTGATCATTGTTTAAAAAATGACAATATAAGTTAGTAAGTAAAATTGACTTTTAGAACACTTTCACAGATTAAAAAAAATCACAAAGTACTTTAAAATAAAAAGTAAAATTGAACGCGATAAAAACACTTAAATACAGAGTGCAGAAAATAAGTAACAGTACAAAGGGTCACATCATTCAACCTGAACTAAAAGCCTGTCTAACTAAATGTGTTTTCAGCTGCTTCTTAAAATCATCAGTAAACTCAAAACAGTGTAAAGACAAAGGAAGGGCATTTCATAACCAAGGGTTTACGGCTTGGAAAGAGTGATCTGAATGGTTACAACGTGGTCTTATATGTTGAAATATAGTTGCTTTCATGTCCAACTGACATGTTGCAGATTGCTAATAGCTTTTACTCTTGCCGATTTCATTTTAAGCTTCATAAATCGTCAAAGTAAGGTTCGTTCATGAGAATTATCATGATGAACAAAACATATACGTTTCTTAGACTTTTGTTTGCCTCAAACCTTATTGCAAGCATTTAGATAAGAGAACCAGCATGATGCTAACGTCCTGGCTGACTTACAAAAAAAGAGCCTGAGCACTTCTGAACCAATCAGTGGAAGCAGCTATACTGTGAACTCCCTCTCAGCCTAACCTGTGGATCAACCTACGGACAAACAGAGAGGCTGAAAAGAGGCGGGGCTATCTGACCTGTAGCGCCTCCACATGGACTTGTATCCATGTCAGTCGTTTTCCTATCCAAAACTCATGACCCCTACAGTGACAGCTTTCAGATTTATTAAATATTTAGACCTTAGTTTGTTTAACCAGGTCGTAAACATGTTTATTGGAGCTGTAAGAACCATCTGTACCCGACACACAACCATGTAACTTTTGAGTTTTCTGCAGCCAGTCTCATGGACACTCAACTGCAGGTTTTGGCACCTCTACAATGGCTTAATTTATTTTACTGCATGTTCCCAAAGTGTTGGCCTCGGCCCCCTTGTGGGCCTTTGAGGTACTGCAGATGGGCTGCAAGAGGTCCTTTTAAAAAACAATTTGAGTTGATAGTTTGATCACAAACTAGTTGATTACATGTTTATCATTATATTTAAGTTCTAGAGTAAGTCAAACATCGATTGACAGCTGGATTTCTATGCTCTCTTTTATTATTTAATGCGTTTTAAGTACAGAACCAGAATTTGTCTTGTTCTTGTGACTAAACAGGGATCACTTTCTAAAAAACAGTATTAAAATTCAGTATTAGTTTCCATTACCACCTCCAAGAAGGTGTTGTTGTTGTCTGGCTGTT
The DNA here is from genome assembly GCA_037902135.1 of Cetoscarus ocellatus. Classification (NCBI taxonomy): domain Eukaryota; kingdom Metazoa; phylum Chordata; class Actinopteri; order Labriformes; family Labridae; genus Cetoscarus; species Cetoscarus ocellatus. The sequence goes on from JBAMNC010000477.1 coordinate 465,756, forward strand.
GGTTGGTTTGTCTGTCAGCAAGATAAGCCAAAAAGTTCTCATCAGAGAATCTCACTTGAAATTTTCAGGGCATGTTGCTCATGGCACAAGGAAGAAGCAATTAGATTTTGGTGGTGATCCAAACCCAGATGTAGATCCAGGAACTTTTTTTTTTTTTTGAGAATTTGTTCACGCTGGATGACATAGCAGGTTTCAACATTTTCCATAATAACTTGATTTTAACATCCATGCCTACACATAAAGTATGAACACATGGAAAATGGTTGGCTCTATTTGAAACAAGGATTTTTAGTTATTAAAAGTTTCAAATAAGATAGTGATTAGAAATAGGCTGTTGCAAGAACATAAATTTTGCCCATGAAGCTTGCCTCTTTAACATTTCATATCTACAATATGTTGCTCTGGGTCAAGTAAAGATGAACTGTTTAGTCTAAACTCATAACTTAAAATAAAATTGTTCAGTGAAATCAGTTCATTGGTGTTGAAGTTTGAAACATTAAACCTAAGAACTGTCAGTAACATACTGACGACTCTTTCTGCAGCTTTAGGAAGACATGAAGTAAAACTCAGACACCAAGATGTCACATCATTGCAAGACCAAAACATCATTTGGTATTTACTTAGGGTTAAAAATTAATTATTTTGAGCAAGTCACAGGCTGAGGGAAAACCAACCCATGAAACTTTACTGAGCTCCTTCAAAAGCAGCCTCCTCATTTTCAGTTTGAATCTTTCATAATCAGATACTCACAACTACCATTGCATTTTAATAAGTCGAAGTTATTTTCATGCTTGATTAGATGTATTATTTCTTTGATTTATAAATAATCTATGTGGCTGTAAAAATGAATCAAAGCAGCACTGGCTTTGGTCCATTAAAAGTCAAAACAGTAGGAAAAACTCATTGTTTACCAGGTTACAGTTAAACATATTTATGCTTGTTTTTTCAGAGAAAAAACTTAAAAATTGCTTCATCCTTATTTTTCTGTATAAAGAAACAGTGGTATTTAACACTATACTGCTGCTTTTTTAAAGTGAAAACAACAATGGCTGGATTGGTCAGACTGTTTTCCTTGTACATTTAGAGTCAACCATATGAGTCAACCTTCAGGAATAAATGTGTTCAGAATGGATCGACTTTGACTTCACAACTTAACCTTTGATATGTTATTCAATACAAATATAAATACATCCTATATGCACATACACTGACTGGCCACTTTATTAGTTACACCATTAAACTGCTTGTTAAAGCAGATAAGTAATCAACCAATCCCATGGCAGCAGCTTTATGCATTTTGTCATGTAGACACAGGGGCGTTTCTAGACACCCTGGGGGCCCCAGGCAAAAGGGACCATTGAGGCCCTCCCGACCCAACAACACCAGTACGATGATTCAATCCAGAAATATTTTATATTAAATTAAAAAAGTGCAAAATTACGCAAATAACCAAGACTAAAAGAAAACTGTAAATACAATATATAAAAAACATAACAAACCTAACTGACATGTGCAAAATCTTCTGAATGACATAAACACAACAAAGTAAAAAAAAAAAATTGTGGTCTTTGGTCGCATATCCACATCCATGTCGTGTAGTTTGTTTCTAAAATCTATGTTTGTAGGCCTTGGCTTGTTCAAATGCAGCAATGATGTCTTCCATATCTCATATTCTTGTTTTTTTTTTTTCCTTTTGCATGCCCTGTGGGATACTTTTGTTTCATTTTCGTTTTGGTTTGACGAGATCTGCAAGTACCGCTGCCACAGAAAGCTGGCTAGTAGAGGGCCCATTAGGGAGAATCCTGATGTGTCGTTGCAGTGTCTATGGGGGTTTCAGCTTGTGTCATTGATATAAATCAATATCAGCCATGTCTCGGGAGCGGTGCCCCTCAATGTTAACCGATATCCAGCAACAGCTAGTAAGGGGCCCTATGTGGGGGGTTCCAGATGCATCAACATTGTAATGTCTAGAGCAGTTCAATCATTTTATCATTGATATGGATCAATGTCAGCCGTCTCTCGGGGCCCCTTCCAGCTCGGGGCCCTAGGCAAATGCCTGGCTTGCCTGCCCTGTTGCAGCGTCTCCATGTAGACATGGTCAAGACAACCCGCAGAAATTCAAACTGAGCATTGGAATGAGGAAGAAAGGTGATCACAGTGTCTCTGGATGTGGCATGGTCGTTGATGACGGACAAGCTGGTCCGTGCATTTCAGAGACTGTTGATCTATTAAGATTTTCATGCATAACCATTTCTAGGGTTAACAGAGAATGGCCCAAACAAGAGAAGATATCCAGTGAGGTAGTTCTCTGGGTGAAAATGCCTTGTTAATTCTAGAGGTCAGAGGAGAATGGCCAAAGTGGTTTGAGATGACAGAAAGACAACAGTAACTAAAGTAACCAATCGGTACAACTAAAATATGAAGAACAGCAGTAGAAGACCACACTGGGTGCCACTTCTGTCAGCTAACAGCATGAAACTAAAGACACAGTTCACACAAGCTTACCAAATTTAGACAATGAAGGATTGAAAAAATGCTATCTGGTCTGATGAGTTTATAGTTCTACAGTGACATTCAATGGTCAAGATCTAGAGTAAACAACATGAAAACATCATCCATCCTGCCTTGTATCAGTGATTTATGCTGGTGGTGTAATGATGTAGGACATATGTTCTTGGCTCTTTTGGCCCCTTACTTTTATTTTAACATCGTTTAAATGCCTACCTGAGTATTGTTGCTGACCATGTCCATCCCTTTATGACCACAGTGTACCCATCTTCTGATGGCTACTTCCAGAAGATTTACAGAGCATGTCACAAAGCTAAAATCACCTCAACCTTTTTTTTTTAAACATGAAAATGAGTTCACTGAACACCAGTGGCCTCCACATTTGGCACCTTCTCAATTCAATAGAGCAGCTTTTCGAGGTGGTGAAATGTGAGATTTGAATCATGAATTTGCAGCTAACAAATCTGAGGCAACTGAGTGTTGCTACCATGTCATTGTGGACCAAAATCCAAGGAATGGCTTCAGCGTTTTGTTGAATTTACGCCACAAAGAATTAAGGCAGTTCTGAAGGCAAGGTGTACCTAATAAATTGGCCAGAGTGTGTATCAAAAGTGGGATGGGGTAAAGGAATCTAAACAGATAATTTCCAAAATAAAGTCATTAAGCAGCATGACAAGGTGAAGTAATGATAGGTGCAATGTTCAGATTGGACAATAAATCAACAGTGACATTTAGTCCCCAGCTGTTTACTGCTGTGAAAAATGGATCTGACTGTGCAACAAAGCTGAATCATCCTTTGTAAATACAACAAAATATTTATTGCCTGTCATGAAAGATGTAGTGATCTTAAATCTGGAACACATCAGCATGGAAAGAGATTAAATATGACATAAAAAATTCTACTCCTCAGCTGTGGAGCGTCTTTAAAATCCAGCAGAAACAGCTAAAGTTGTGCAGAAAACTCAATTAAATTAAAGCTTTTGCTGGGATGTAAGGTTTTGATGATTATCTGTTGAGAAGATTCAACTTTTAACAAAGAAATGTAAAGTTTTAAGCTCATTTTTCTCTTTTTCATCAAAATATATTAAAAGATTTTTTGCCATTCTGCACCAAACAAATATTATTTATTCTTTCATCTGTGTATGATGTGTACAACAGAACACCTTTGCTGTGAAATATTTTCTTTTAAGTAGTACTTTGACACATAATTTACCCTAAAAATACTGCAGTTCCTGGTTATCGTAAACCGCTGATTTTTATTGAAATTTTTAATTCGTGGTCAGTCCCCAGGGGAAGAAATATCCACAGGCTTGGACCAAAAGCAACATTTAATAGCAGATATGATGGTGTGTCTATGAACTCAACAACTTTCCTAACCCACTGGCTCTCAACCAGTGGTTTGGACCCAAAAGTGAGCCGTGAAGCTGTTTTTTGTGAGTTGTGGTTGTTTTACAAGTGCTTTAGAAAATGTAGCGGTAAAAAGTTTTGGCTCCCTAGAAGGTGATTGAATGGATCTTTTGTCTGTCACATTTATTTAGGGCCATCTAGAGGCTTGCAGACACTTCTAGCTTTTAGGAACAACTAAACCACTTTCATAGCTACAGCCTCTTTGTCCTCAAAAGGGTACTGAAAAGCCAGGCCACTTTCTGACCAGAAACAATCAGTCCATCTTAAAGCTTTGAAGGATGGATCCGCCTGATGACAGACATGGAATCTGAAAAGTCCAGCTGTATTGCACAGTTACTTTGCCTCATCAGGTCTTCTCCTCACTCTCTTACCCTTTTCTGGTGCTATCCACTGACTCTGCACTTTCTATTAAAGGCAGAGAAGCTGAAAAAGTTTTAAAGAGGTATTGTGGGCCCTGAAGCTAGACCAATGGATAACCACTGTCTGGAATTAATCTCCATCCATTCACTTGGTATGGATGGTGTGTTTACACATCCAAATGCTGCCCTCTCATGAGTTTTTCTTTGAAAAATTAGGTAACTTTAACTGAAAATACAGACATTTTATGAATAATATGGTACGTGATTGCAAACAAATTATTTTATTGCAGAGAAAAAGAATTCATCTCAGTCAGATAGTGAAATGGTGTTCATGGGGGAATTAATGCATGATGGCTAAGGCTGTGGTTGGGGCACACTGGTGACATGCCTAGGTGTGCCATAGCCATCCATGTGTTATTATTTCAAACATGCAACATCTAATTAATGACTTTTTAATCTATTCATTAGTTTGATGTGTAAAACTGCCAATTCAGCTATTATCAAAAATCCCTATAAAACCTAAAGGTCTATGCAACTAACATAATAAGCAACTTGGGTAGAGATTGAAACAGATCATGTTCTTCAGTTTTTGAAACCAAAAAAATCAATGGAGTTTGTCCTTTTAATAATGCTACTGAGTCTCATCTGTCCTGTGACAAAGTGTTGATTAATTGTATCACTGGTGCACCACTATTCTTTAGTTCTTGCAGGAGGAAACAAGTTCCAAGCACATCAGCATCAAATCAAACTAAAAAGTCCTACTGTTTGACGGACAATGTTAGAAAAAAATCCAAAAACTTTATTAGTCTTGTACTTTAAACAGTGATCAAATGTTAATATGTGTTGAAATCTGCAGAGTTAAAATGAATTATCTTATATAAAAGAAAGACTGCTGTTGGATGAATTAAATGAAGTGTAATCATGATGTGTCGCGTTCAAAAAGTGAGAATATTTAAAGTATACATTATCAAATATTCCCTCAGTAATATACTTTTTGACCATTTTTTGTAGATTAGTAGATAAATTAGTAAATACAAATGAACACTGATAAGATGATAAGATACTGCAACGCATACTATGAGGCTTTTTGCATGAATATAAGTTTGGTGTGCCTTCAGATTTTGGCCTGGTCTTCAGTGTTCCTTTGGCAAAACAAGTTTGAAAATCACTGGATTAAGGATTATTCAGGTCTCAGAGACATACTTTCAAATGGATGAAGTGGTTGTCCATTTTAAGACGTCAGCGTTGACAGATGTGCTGGCTGCTGTCCAGGGTGCTGATGTGTGTTGTCTCATTGTTATGGCAGCTCGCTGTGTTCCTCTCCAGGCCTGCAGGGGGCGGCAGAGCGCGCGGATGCTACGATGACAACTAGAGAGGAGCTACTACATGTGAGCCAGGAGCAGTGGGTGTGAAAACATGGCGTTGCCAACAAAAGCAGCTCGTTTCTGCTGCCTGGCAGGACGGACCGTTGTCTCTTTGCCTTTTAAACACAGGCGGGCTGTCAGCCTGGGAGCTAGCAGACGCTTCATATCAACCTCGACCGGAAACAGTGAGTAGTTGATCAGTGAGCGTTAGCATCAGCTCAGGAAATGTTAGCTGGAGAGTCGAGTCTGCAGCTAGAGGTCGAAGTCCCATGAGATAAACCCAGCCCTTATGATTGTTATTGTTCTAGAAAGTTCCCCTAACAGCAAAGTCGCTGACCGGGACAGTATAAAGTAACGAATAAAAGTAACGTGTCCTCAGCACGACTGGGAGGCTGTGGTCGTCAACTTAAAGGACCCCTGATTGCCTTCATGCGTTTAATGCGCATGCGTGCACGGCTGAAGTTGTCGCTGGTGGCTAAACTTATACCCATAAACTTTAGACGGAAATGAAAGGTAAACAATTAAATTTGCTCAAGTTTTAGTATTCCATTAGCTATTTTTGTACTTCTCAAAAGTAGTTCGTTCAACCAGTACTTTGACTTTTACTTGAGTAACTTATGTATAACGTATTGCAGTTAGTTACATTAGACATAATACCTACCTCCTTTTACACATGCAAGCCTGATATATCCCTAGAAAATATCTGGGTAATCTACCTGGATAATTCTCTGACCTATTTCTTCTTACTTGGCCTCCACAGCAGAAAAGTCCATGCACTTTGCTTGGCAGTCAATGGAGAAGTGGGGGAGGGGAAATGCCAGGGGGGAAGCTTGTACATTTCAGGATATTTCCAGGGTGAAAAACCTGCTGTTTGTGTTCACACATGCAACTCATCCGGGTAATTTCAGGATAATTTTAGGACTCTCTGCAAGGGTGAATAGGTTGTCTGTAAACTGAGTACATACAAACATGAAACGCTGGACTGGTCCAAGTTTTCCATCAGCCAGTGTTTTCACAACGCCAAAATATGAACTGTCAAATAGTAAAACCATGTTTAGTATCATGAAACTGGATATTGATATCATACTATTTTGAGGTGTGGCACAGCCTACGTGTCTGTCCTTTTACCAGCAGTGTGGTGGAAAATCAAGTGGTTATAAACAAACTGTCTGTTGCTTGTGTGTCTGTGGTTTGTTTTGTCCCACAATTCGTTTAGTTAATAGGAAAATCTGGCACCATGTACAACAATGTATAGCATTAGTGTCTGTCCCTAGTTTTTCTGAACAGATAGAACTGAGCTGTGACACTGTGGCACACACTCAGGCTCATGCCATGTACCTAACACAACCTCACTTTAAAGAAACCAAACTATCCCTTTAAAATATTTCAATAATTCCAAGGAAAGAACATTTTCATGTTATTACATGTCTGTAATAGTTTCTGTGAAACCCCTTCAACGTTTTTGTCAAAATAGAAATAAAAAAAAAATTAAGATGTACTTTGATAATTAGTAAATACTCCAAAACTTACAAAACCCAAAACCAGTGAAGTTTGCACGTTGTGTAAATCATAAATAAAAACAGAATACAATGATTTGCAAATCCCTTTCAACCTATATTCAATTGAATACACAGCAAAGACAAGATACTTAACGTTCGAACTGGTAAACTGTGTTATTTTTTGCAAATATTACCTCATTTTGAATTTGATGCCTGCAACATGTTTCAAAAAAGCTGGCACAAGTGGCAAAAAAGACTGAGAAAGTTGAGGAATGCTCATCAAACACTAATTTGGAACATCCCACAGGTGAACAGGCTAATTGAGAACAGGTGGGTGCCATGATTGGGTATAAAAGCAGCTTCCCTGAAATGGTCAGTCATTCACAAACAAGGATGGGGCGAGGGTCACCACTTTGTGAACAAATGCGTGAGCAAATTGTCTAACAGTTTAAGAACAACATTTCTCAACGAGCTATTGCAAGGAATTTAGGGATTTCATCATCTACGGTCTGTAATATCATCAAAAGGTTCAGAGAATCTGGAGAAATTACTGCATGTAAGCGGCAAGGCCGAAAACCAACATTGAATGCCCGTGACCTTCGATCCCTCAGGCGGTACTGCATCAAAAACCGGCATCACTGTGTAAAGGATATCACCACATGGGCTCAGGAACACTTCAGAAAACCACTCAGTAACTACAGTTCGTCGCTACATCTGTAAGTTTAAGTTAAAACTCTACTATGCAAAGCGAAAGCCATTTATCAACAACACCCAGAAACGCCGCCGGCTTCGCTGGGCCCGAGCTCATCTAAGATGGACTGATGCAAAGTGGAAAAGTGTTCTTTGGTCTGACGAGTCCACATTTCAAATTGTTTTTGGAAAGTGTGGTCGTCGTGTCCTCCGGACCAAAGATATACAGACATACAGGTTTTGGAGCAACATATGTTGCCATCCGAGCAACATATGTTGCCATCCAAGCAACGTCTTTTTCATGGACGCCCCTGCTTATTTCAGCAAGACAATGCCAAGCCACATTCTGCACGTGTTACAACAGCGTTGCTTCGTAGTAAAAGAGTGCGGGTACTAGACTGGCCTGCCTGTAGTCCATACCTGTCCCCCATTGAAAATGTGTGGCGCATTATGAAGCGTAAAATACAACAACGGAGACCCCGGACTGTTGAACAACTTAAGCTGTACATCAAGCAAGAATGGGAAAGAATTCCACCCGAAAAGCTTCAAAAACTGGTCTCCTCAGTTCCCAAACGTTTACTGAGTGTTGTTAAAAGGAAAGGCGATGTAACACAGTGGTAAAAATGCCCCTGTGCCAACTTTTTTGCAATGTGTTGCTGCCATTTGCAAAAGAAAATAAAGTTTCTCAGTTCAAACATTAAATATCTTGTCTTTGCAGTGTATTCAATTGAATATAAGTTGAAAAGGATTTGCAAATCATTGTATTCTGTTTTTATTTACGATTTACACAACGTGCCAACTTCACTGGTTTTGGGTTTTGTACATTGAAAAAAGTACCAGAAACGGGCTTGAACTCTGTGTTTAGCTCATTAGATTAAGTTTTACCTCTGTCATCTGAGCTCATTTGTAAATAAATGTAGATAAAATAAGTGCATATGACAAGCTATATAGTTGTCTCTTTTGTTAATATATGAGTAGTTTTAATTCTTGTGTTAAGAGTATCTTTTAAACTGCAACAATTTGGCAGAGCACAGTTGCTCATCTCTGTGCTACAGCATTAAATACTAATTTAAACTCTTGAGTGCTCAGGAAGCATAAACCTCTGCCAAGGCATTTCTGTCATTCTTAGCTGAGTTATTACGAAAATGTGGAAAACTGCACTAGCTGGCATTGTTAATAAATCCTTAAAGAAATTTGTGGAATCACATCCAGATTTGGATCACCACCAAAAGAATAGACTACTGAACTCTGGCTCAAACATGTTTGTACTTCAAGTCAGTCTTTTCATGCATCTTTTTTTACCTTTGCTACACTTTAGTCTAGTCAATGATTTTTCTTTACTTATTGTCTACGTTAAAATATACCCAAAGTTTTCATCATCATTTGAACTGGTGTTGGTCTGTTAACAGCTAATATTTGTTATTGTTCTAACAGCCCTCACATGTCATCAGTAGCTTTGGTCTTCTGTTTTTGCCCCAGTATAATATTCAGTGGAGTTTTGAAGACTGGCATTATTAAACATTTTGAATACAAAAACAGATCTAAATGAGGTTTCTACTAATTATTTGCTGATAAAAAGTCATCCTGAGAACAGCTTTTTTCTCAATTTTCTTCAGATGTTCAGTTCAAGCTTGACGAGAGAACAGCCCACAGCAGTCTGGACCTCTTCAAGAGAGATACCGGTGTGATCTACCGCATGCTGGGCCTGGACCCCAGCCACGTTCAAGACAACCCCGAGCGATTCCGAGACTGGGCAGTGGTGTTTGGTGATGAAAAGATCAGCAGCGGACGTCACTACTGGGAAGTGACGGTCAGAAAGTCTCAAGAGTTTCGTCTGGGTGTTGCAGAGGCAGCGATGTCCCGAGAAGACTGTGTGGGTACAAACAACTCCTCCTGGGTGTTTGGCTATGCTCAGCGCAAGTGGTTTGCTATGACCAGCAATAAGATCGTTCCTGTGACGCTGGTGGGCAAGCCAGACCGTGTTGGCATTCTTCTGGACTATGAGAGGGGTTTGCTGGGGCTTGTGGACATCAAGAAACCCAGGATCATTCACACCATGAGGGTTCAGTTCAAGGCTCCCCTCTGCCCTGCTTTTGGACTTTGGGATGGAGAGCTGCTCACACATTCTGGGCTGGAAGAGCCAGAAGGGCTGAAGTAAAAATAGATGAACTTTGACATTAAATGGACATTAAAGTAAGCAATACCTTAAGTATGTGGAAATAATTTTCAGCTGGATTGGTTTGATTCCTGTGGTTCCCTTTTTTCATTATCATGACTCAACAATGCAACTTCGTACTTAATGTATGCTATCCAGCCTCAGGCAATCATTCAAACTTAAACTCTTTTTGCTTATACCTCCTGTATTACCTCTCTGACTTATGTGAAAGCACTGTACATTCTCAAGAGGAACATCAACTGCCAAGTTGTCTCATGTTGTACCAGCAATACTTAAAATTAGAAAGCTGAAATCAACACACAATGGTTTGTGAATTCATGTTCAAACTGTTTATTGCTAATCAAATAAGTTTGTCATATATTTACAGCAGGATAGTACATATTTACAGGTACAGACCAGAGCTTTTGTCATGCTCAGGAATCATTTTATTGCTATGGTTAATGAGAGTTTAACACTATCAACAATAATCACCTATTTGACACATTGGATAATTGATTTCTATGAATTTACTAAGTTGCACAGAAAAACATGGCTGATTTTCTCCATTAACATAAATAATTACAAAAATAAAAGGCTTCAATCTCTCTTCGAAGTATTCCTTAAAACACATCCATGTGTCTTGTTTTCAACAGTCAAACCTTATCAAGTCCCAAATGGTTTGTTTTCATGAAGTTAGTCTATTTAGTATGGTACACAATTATTTATGTTTCCACTGTCAAAAGTTAGTAAAGGTGCAAAAATGACTGATCTGCACTGTCATTTCTGCACCCTGTGTTGGGAACCTTGTGTGCGTACTAGATCCTTCTAGGCAAACTCACGGCTGTGGAAACACATGCAAGATCAAGGCTTACTGTGTGAAACACACCATAAGACAAATTAATGTGTCCATAAACATGAAATCACTTCCCTAAAATCATCCTAATTATGCAGGACTATACCTTCCAATATATATTCCTGCACCCTCATGAATGAAACCCGACCATCTCCTTCCCCTTTGTTTAGTTTAGATATCACACCCCTCCCTCTCATCCCGTCTCTATTTTTCTTTCTGACTGTTCTTGGGGTCCTGAGGGGGTTTGTCAGGGTTGAAGCTGTGATGGATCCCCAAAGAAGATCCCAAAGCTTAATACCTGCAGCATCTGTATTCCAGTTTTACTAATAAATATATTTGTGGTGTGGTCCTTGCTTGTGAAACGCACTTAGTGACTATATTTTCCCGCGAGAATGCAGAATAAGATGAAGGCGTTTCAGGGAAAAAGGCTACTGAACCACCTCCTGTAGAGGTAGAATAATAATGAAGCAGCTTTGGGAATATTTATATCCTCATTACACAGGGGACATTAAACCCTCTTGATTAAATGACACACTGATGAAGCAAAATAAATTTAAATGTTTTAAAAATAAATAAGCACAATGAATATATACTAGATATTTACATCTTGGTAGGATTTTCGATCAGAGGCAAAGCCTGAAAACATTTCATTAATATTGCAACAGAAACCAAATCATGGCCTGATTTAAAGTCATTTTTTTCTACACACATGCACCACATTGCTTACAGATATAGTGCAGTGTTGATAGTCCATAAAGTTGAGCTATACTCTGGTCTGCAAAATGCAATAGAGGGACGTCATTTTGCGCCCTATAGCTTTTCAATAGTCCAAAAGGTGATCCCCCTACTGTCACTTTGGAACAAGCATTTTTATATATTAGAAAAAAAACATCAATTTGTCACGTTCTTCAATCGTCTGGTGCCTTTCAGTCTCCTCAGGTCCATATATAAGATTTATTTTTCACCATAAACCTTCATGAGTCCTCAAGCGATGCTCTTCAATGTATCAAGTTCCGGCTTCTGCTCCTCTGTCTCACTCTGGGACATTACTTCATCATACACACTCTGGTACTCTTGCAGGAGAGTAACAATCACTTCATGGCCAAACTGCACGGCATCATCCACAGGTGTGTTTCCCCATCTGAGAGATAACACAATGGAATTAAAAAGGACATCATTTCCAACCATTTTCCTTTTAGTTTAAATGATTTTAAGTGAAAAGTTTACCTGTCTTTCATGTGAGGATTCACTTTGCATATTTCAGTCAGGAAGATAACAGCCTCCACATGACCTGGAATACAAAAAAGGGTTAATCTGGCTTTCTATCATTTATTCTGGTGTGAATATCTACGCCAAGATTATGAGGCATGAAGAAACTTATAATGAGCTGTCACCTTCTGCTGCAGCGATGTGGAGCGCAGTGCGAGAGTCGTAGTCTGTCTGCTCCATGTTCACAGCTGAAAGGGCAAACCTGGACGGATAAAAAGGGAGCAGAGAAAACGCGTATAAAAAGGTTAACTGTTGACGGCTTACTGTCGAGAACTGTGCCAAGTAGCTCTGCAGTTACACAAGTAGAAATCATGTTAAAGGACCCAGATAGTAGTAAGTGAATTTTCATGTCTTTTCCATTATAAAGCAGGTCCAGGTGGGATGTGGAAATATCAAAATAATCGCCCTGCTAGACCTGCAGCCAAACCTTTTTTTTACAGATATAGCGTTCGCAACATGACAACACAAGCAGTCTTTTCATGCTGAGGTATAAAAATACTATGCGACAGGAATATGCTGAGGAAGGGTGACACAGTTATGGATATCACAGAGCAAATTATATTATTATACAACCTCTTCAAGGTTTGCACTAGAGACTGGGGCAAGGAAATATGGACCAGAAATCATATGTCATTATTTTTAACTGAGCAGTGACATGCAATACAAGTGTCTAGATCTTGTTCAGTAAGGGGTACAAGAGCAAAGTCAATTCTTGGTGTAATTTTAATGGGCCAAATGCCATTCAGGCATTTTTATTAATGGCCAGTCTAAAAATGAACAACCTAAATTCTAGAAAGTGACATTTTACTATATTTCGTTAACAGAACACAAGTATAAATATAAAATGACAATTATTCACTTGGCTGGAATGGATACATTTTACTGTAAAGAACCTTCTCACTTAGCATTCAGTAAAAATCAAAATTAACTTTAAATATGAGCAACATGACATTTGGTTAGATCTCATCTCATCTAAAGATTTATCGACATATCTTAAAAATTCAATATCTTTCCCTAGCTAGAGATAAGTTGTAATGGTCCTGTCTTATTTCTTCGACTTCATGTCATTTCTGGTTTCAAGTTGCTGTTTTATTTTGCTAATTCCTGTCTCCCTCTCTTTCAGTTCCTGGTTTGTCTCGCTCCTGTGTGATTACCTAACCACTCCCTAATGTGTTTCACAATCTGCCAGATCAACTAGTGTTCACTGTAGTTATCCAGCACTCTTTTCCGACCAGTCTCCAGTGTTTTTTGACCCGTTTCCTGCTTCCCGGTTTTTTGATTCCTCGCTTGCTGATTCTGTATCTCTGTCTGAGTCTCTGCTTTCTGAAAATGAACTGCTCCTGAATAAAGACAAAGCCTTTTGGGTCACAAACAGCTCCCTGTTGTGTCCTTTCTGTCTGTGCCGTGATATGAGTAGGTTATTATGACTTCTCAAATAACAGAGAATTTTGTCCAAAGAGCTCTCTGTTTGGCTTAATCCAGCAGCTGCTTAGTGCCATGTTTTCAGCAGCTCTGGGAGAGCGAGCTGTTTCAGGCAGCTACTGGCACTATGTAGGGATAAAGGAAGAACACCTGATGCCACAGACTTTTCTTTTATTTGTGTTGAAGGGGTATCCTGTCTTGTGGAGGAGGCATGTAAAACACACTAAAGGGTGTATAAAACGTGAAACTTGTTTGTATTACATTTTTTCCCTTTCAAACATCAGGAGATATTATCTTGCAAAGAGTTTAATAGGAGGACTAATACCAGTATCAAGAACAATGTGTTGTGTAAATAAGAAGGTAACACAAGATGTTAAGCTTAGTGCAGCCTTGTCTAAAATGGTGACCAGACCTGTCTGACAGCTTATCTCAAGTTCAAGAGTTCACATTTGATCCTCTTTGTTCAGCAATGTGTTTATGATAACTGGTTGTTCTGTGATGTGTTTTGCCTTGAATGTTGTTTTGTATGAAGATTATGAAACCACATTGTCTTTAATCAAGCTCTGGTTTAAGATTTAATGAAAAGATATACAAGACATTTCGATCTTCCCATCTAATGATCAGAGCTGGAGTAGAGAGTGTAAAAGTGTCAGTGTTTCTATAGGATTGCATCATACAACTGTTGTTTACTCTTGTGTTGTGATAAAAAATTAAACAGAGCTGTTTTTTGTCTCACCTTCTTAAAGCAGCAACGTCACCGCTGTAGGCTGCAAACATCAAGTTCACCACTGATTTGTGCTGTAGATCAAAAAGAAATCATTACAGCTTAGTTGTTGACTGTCTCTGTGAGAAAATGTTGCAGCATGATCTCCAACCCAATGAGAATAAATGTTTCTCACAAGTCTGAATGAGAATTATAGCTTCTACATCTGTTGGATTAAACTTACTGGATCATTGTCTGATTTCCTCCTGGGGTCGTGCTTCTTTGTGAAGTGTCTCAGGTTGTCGTAGTTGTGGAAGTTGAAGTGAGAAACCAGCTCCTACAAAATCAGAGACAAATTATTTCATGAAGACAGATGGTCAAATGAAGTACACAGAATTACCCAGGACTGCAGCTGAATACCTGGCAGAAGTGAATGCCACGGACACTGTTTCCCAAGCGATCCAATGGAGGAGACCAACACATCATGCCCATGACATTTGGGACCACCAACAGGACAGCACCTGAAACCCCAGATTTGGCAGGCAAGCCCACCTGAACAAGAGAAGCAAGCAAAACATTAAGAGTGAAAAACAGAAAACAGCATGATTCAAAAACTCAAAACACATCCTTGACTTCTCTGCAACTCACATGGAAGGCAAACTGTCCGGAGAAGTCGTACATGCCACAGGAATGCATGAGGCTGAGGGTGTTTCGGACGGCCTCGGCGCTAAGCACACGCTCGCCTGTGATTGGACAAATACCCCCGTTGGCCAGAGTGGCAGCCATGACACTTCCTGATTCACAAGTCACCTCAATGGAGCACAGCTGAAAAGGTTAAACAAGGAAAAAGACAAATAAGGACAAATAACTCAGGGGATTTTGAGGAATCCATTTGTTTGTTTTTTTTATTTGAACAAAAGTTAGCTATGATGATTGGTGCCAAATATAACAATGCGATCAGCGGATGGGTAATTTAATTTAGCATGTACACTGGTATGGGCGGTTGGTGGGTAAATTCAGTTTTTATCAACAGTTATCTTTGAGTACAGATGTACTGACTGTTTTGTCTTTTGCAAAGAACTTCCTTAATAACTGGCTGAAATTTCTCTGTAAAACTTTTATGAAGTATTACTTTAGGTACGTGGAAGATACCGAAATGTCTAAAATTGTATTGTATTGAATTGCATTGTATTGTTAATGGAAAAAAGAGAGGTATAACTTCCCCTGGGTTTGTTGTTTACAGCGCTGAGTTAACACTTCTAACAGCTTGGAAGCTTTTTAGACATGTTTAGAATGAAAAATGACATGATCTTTATAGTTAACCATGCTCTCTCCAAGCCTTAGCTCTGCCATCAAATAGGGGAGGGGAAATGACTTTGTAAAGGTATGTATGTAAAGGTATAACAGTGGAGTGTAGTTGCTAGAGTACAGTTACAGGAGGATCAACTAAAATATCAGTTAACTAGAAAAGCACTCAGAGAGCGCAGACCTCCGCCAAGCAGCTTCAGACCACTTTGGCGAAAATGGTCCTATCTCGCAATGTTAAAGAATCCTTTAAGAAATTCCTGTGTCCAGATGGTGATCCGGATCAGTCCCAAAATCTAATTACTTCTTCCTTATCCCATTCAACACATTTACTGAAAATTTCATCCAAATCCGTCCATGACTTTTCAAGTTATCTTGAACACAAACAGACAGACTAACCTAAGCAGGCAAAAACATAACCTCCTTGGCGGAGGTAAAAAGACTTTTAGGTCTAAAATACGATAAAGTTAATGAGCCAAGCCACCTTTGAGCTGGATACCTAAATAAGGATCAGTTGTAGAGGCAGCTCCAGTTGGCTGGAACACTAAGGAAGAGGTTGGGGGTGCACTGAGGGTAAGGAGAGGTTGTGCCAAAGAATGGCTTGTTTTCCTTTGAAAGTTCGAAGTACACTGAGTTGAAAGCCAGGTTCATACCTTTGGGGTCACAAAATAAATAAATAAATAAACAAACCTTTTTGTTTCTAGAGTGATGTTTTCTTAGCTGAGTAAAGTGACTTCCTGGGGTTCTGCTGCCACAGTGAGGTGACCAAGCGACTACTGATGCCTTTTGCCAAACTAAAGCTGCGTTCATACTGCAGGACAAAGTGACCTGAATCTGATATCCTGCTCTCATGTGTTTCAGATCTTAACTCTTAAGCAAGTTTGAACAGCTCAAGTGACATGGAGACGGATCTTTTCAAACTAGTTTGGGCCACTTTTGTGTGCTGATTCATTATGTTCATCCAGAAATCTATAACAGGCCACATTTTAAGATGTAAGCACGCAAACAAAAAATCTGCAATGAGTATAAGAAAAAAATCAGATTGAGGCACGTCAGATTGCAGTGAATGCAGTCTTAGTAAATCAACTTCTGGCTTTATATTGATCGAACAGTGGCTTTACAGGGAATTTTATCTTGCTCATGACATTTTATAAACCAACTTTCTTGATATGTTGAATTTCTTTCAAGGTTTCTCATCAGAAAACAACATTTTTGTTAAGAGTCTTACCTGAAAGTAGAAGTCAAGGGCAGCTATCATATCTGAACTTTCAGGAAAGCACTGCAAGAGGAACATTGGAGTCAGCAACAGCACTCGATTTGTTATTTAACACACAGTGAAATACTCAAAGCTCACCTTTTTCTCTTTGAGGTAATAACCAATAGCATAGTTCCTATCCCCAGTCTCTCTCTCTGACTGGAAACTGCAAGAGAATACTTGGTATGAGAAGGCTGTAATACAAATGACAAAGCTGAAAAATGAACTTTCTAAAGCAAAGAGCACTTACGTTGCATTGCTGAAGCCAACAAACTCAGTGCCAGCCATTCGTTTTAAGAACTCCATCAGCTGAAAGTTATATTAATACACATGAATGAGTAGAAAAATCAAACAAATAAGAGATATAAAAGAAATAAGTCTGGAAATGACAAACAAGTTTCCTTACATAGTCAAACCTCTGAGCTTTGTTGGTGTGAGGCTGTCAACAAAAAAAAAACACATTAAGTCTGATTTGCAAACCTACTAAGAGTCAGTAAGTCCCTATAGATGGCAGTGTCTGAGTACTTAAACATGATCACATGGTGAGTTCACAATGTACGTGGGCACTGAGGTGTGTTGTGTACATGATGTGTTTGCGTGCCTGTCAGTCCATGTGGCCTGGGGGCTGTTTATGGCCCGCTTGAATTTCACATGGTGGTGGGAGAACATTACCAAGTCGTAAAGTCACCAAACGCGGACGGTGGTCACATTCATTTTTAACGGCTCCGCATGAGGTCAAATATTACAGAGATTTCAAGAGACTACCAGACGCATGAAGGGCAAATAAGGAGTGGGTCTACCTTGATTCCACTGGGTTGTTTTGCAAAACAGATTTTTTATATCTTATCATTTTTTTTAATGATTGATATCCTTTGTATTTTTCTTGTTGCATCAGAGGTAAATCTCGTCCAACAGTTATGACTTGGACTTTCAAGCTTGAACTCCTTGGTGTGTTTATAAATAATGTATATACCAATGCAAAGTCCGCACAAATGGGTGGCTAACACACCCTCTGCTCTGGGGCTGTAATTGGCCAGAGACACGCAAACCCCCCACTGTCAATCCAAACACAAAGTCCCTCCCTCACCACTCTGCCTGACCCACATATGATAAGAGGTCCAGAGTTTCTCTTCTGCCAGCTGGGAAACGTCAGGGTAAATCCACAAAGGAAACATACACAACCCTATCTGATTCAACTCTACCCACACTAGCCTTACAAAGCTCACAGATAAAGTTTGATGGCTGCTGGTCAGTTTGACGATGGTGACAAGAGTCCAGCAGCTGACACAAAGTGGTCAGCAAACAGAGGAGATTAGCCCCTGACGGCTGACGTCAAACTTCAGAGGTGACCTGGTTCAAAGTTTTTCAACACAGATGCTAAAAAAATGAGGATTCGTCAAGTTTTTCACAATAAACGAAGGCTTGCCAACAAAATTTACATCCTGATATTTTTAGAGTGAATGGCACTGCATGATATATATCTTGATATTTTTTTTCTATGAAGAAACAACGAAAACCAGGTCAGCTCTGTGTCAAACCCACACAGGCAAATGTCACACAGGCACTTTTAGCAACGGCCAGCATGATAATGTCAACATGTACGTGAAAAAAACAATATAAAACTGTACTACCAGTTTGCGAAATTAAATAATATAATTCAACAAAATAATCACTAGATATGATGATTAAAATAAAATACTCAATTTAGACCAAACATTCAAACAGATTGTCTTATTGTCAATAAACATATTAGTCCTATTGGTTCTTACAGTAAACAATCTTTTAACTAAGAGTGTTCACTGTTTACTTTTTACTAAGGATTCATCACTTTACACATTTGGGAAAAATGCTTTAACAGGGTAATGAACAAATATAAAGAACAGCTATGATGACAGAACTAACCAAATGTTTTTAACTCCTGGTTGTTCTGATTATTGTGTAATACTCAGGAACTTAAGTTTGTTTCGTTTCTGTTCAGTACAACGTGTACAAACTTTGACTTATTGTGTAATGATATTGTTTTATTAGTGTAATTTATTTATTTATTCTAGGGATAAGGTTGTCTTCAATTATTTTGTTGTAAAAGGGTAGAAAAGATAAGCTAAATCTTTTGGATCAGCTTAGTATTCATTGTGTTTCGTTTTCGATTTAATTGTGTTTTGTTTGTGATTCTACATACTGTATGTGTTTGTTTTATTGGGCATCTACTTCTCTTTTCATCTACATAAACATAAATCATGTTAATATTAATATCTTCTTATTCATTATCAGTTTAGCTCAATATTCCTAAATATTATGTAATATTTTAAAAAGTTAATATAATGGCCAGTCCTGAAGTGAATGAAAAAAATATTAACCAAGCATTTTGTGGCATTGCACAGTGTTTTCATATATCTGTTCTGGCTGTTCCTGAATATTTCTTTTTGTTAACTACAACCAGAGAGGCTGGACCACTGTAAATTGTGTCACATTTTCATACTGTTTCTGTATACTTCATGAGGAGAACTTCTCTTTGCTTTACTTTTGTGTCAGCTTTCTAAGGAAAACATGTGAGCACTCTTTCCACAGACTGCAAATAGTGGCAGCGTCACGTCACAATGATTTCTTGTAAAATTTCAAATACACGTGGAGTCCTGTGGAACCTGCACGTGGGTCTGCCTTTAGCATAGGTCATAAGTATGGCTCTTATTGCCTTATATAATTGCCAAAATAACACAAGAATTCTAATTATGCATGCTAATGCTCAGCTTGTAAAAGATTGATTAAATTAAACATCAGACAATATAATTAACATTTTTCAGAATTGGACATATTTAACTTAGACTAAAAAAACACTGGACCAAGTCTGGGTTATGTCAGATATTTAGTTAGTGGAGGGTGCTTTTGCAGCCAGTTAATATTGAAAACATTGTCTCTAAGGGTCATATAACGCCTTTTTGAGTTTTATATTCTCTTCATTGTGTTTACCATATCTCTGCTGTGTGAGAGAGTACTTCTCTGACAAAGACAAAAAGACTGTGGAAGCAGGACTTCTCCCCTCGTTTTTATGTCAACAGCTACAGTATAAATCCCTCATGTCAGCCGTGCTCCTAATATTGCATAACTCATATTCTTCTTGATGCAAAAGCAGACATGTTATAAAAACACCTCCTGTATAGAGTGTGTTATCTTTAAAAGCCATAGTGATTGCAACACAGCAGAGTGCTGATAATGACAATCAGTGAACATTTAATAAAAACAAAAATCATGTTTTCTTAATGTAATCACATTCTCATTTGAACAACTACGGTAAATTTTCCCTGCATCACTATTAAGCACAGTCATGTGTGTTTTGTGTGAATACTCTTAGCATGTGTTGAAATAATCACTGTGCTCACTGTAGACAGGCTTTTAGATTTTTACCTCAATTAAAGAACTGATGACTATGGCTCCAGCATTCACCATGGGGTTGTGAGGTTTCACTGTACAGAAAACAAGAACATGTTATCACATGTTCCCATGAACGACAACAGCATTAAACTGCTGTGATAACAAGATATTTTTCATGAGGAGATCACAGAGGCAACTAATAATTAGCTGATAATCTGAAGAGACACAGGGAAATACCATTTGTTCCCAGAGGAATGAAAATGAAATGTTACATAGTTTGACTTAAAAAAAAAAATAAAATCAAGGCTTTTTCTCCCTATCTTTGCTCTGCCATTGATTAACACACCATTCAAGGACCAAACTTAAAAATGACTCTTAAAATGACACATTTGGGAGGATCAGAGTGTTTTGTGTTTTTCTTCATACAAAACAAGGATGAGTCAGTTGTACAATCAATACTTTAACTGCTGATTGTTCTGATGGGGAAAGTCCGGATTACACAAACCACTTACAGTCATCATTTAGTGAAAGTTTGTTGAACTTGAATCCACTAGGCTCTTTGCCCACGTAGTTGTGGACGTGCTCACTGCCGAGATCGTGCACAGCAATGGCATACTCCAGAGGCTTCACGCACGACTGCAGACAGAAGGGAACCTTTGTGTCACCCACAGAGTGTCTGTTTGACATGAGGATGGGATGGAGATGCATGGATATAAAGCACAAAAAATAAAGAAAAACAAACAAAAAGAATAATGGCGGAGTGTTAGTGGGGTAATGCACACGATGGATGTTTTCAGAATGGACACATGGATAGAATTAAAGATGTGATGGTACCTCTGTCCATCGATTGTGCACAGAGACACACCCCAGAGATCAGGGCTAAACTTAGCCAGCTGAGGAATGTAATCAGCTACCTGCACAAAAACATGCAACATTTGTCAGTGCAATCGTACTGTATTTTTCCATATTTAAGTGTGTTAGGATATTACCCACCTGTCCAATCTCCTGCTTTTGTGCGCTGTCATACATTTCATCAATGTGCTTGGTAAACTCTTCAAAGTTTGGGATGATGAACTTCTTTTTGAAAGCCTTTGTCAGGAGCATGATGTTGTTTCCCACACACCTGTTACAAGACACAAGATCAAATGGATGCCATGAGGAGAATCGCTAACAGTGTAAGGGCAAATGCATAAACAAGTGGAACCTTTGAGTACTTAGACGAAGAAGAAACACAGCGTGTCAGTTTTAAAATTTAAGTCATCTGTTGTTAGTTGCCTTTTCATTTAAGAAATCTGTTGGTGAAATATTTCCTCTACCTTTTGTCTATACAAGTGAATTTATCTGCACAGATTTTGTTTCTCCCTCCCTATAGATAGTTAGCAGTTAGCATTGACAGCTGTGTGTAGCTGCAGCATAGGCTTTTAATTTTAATCCCTACATACCAACTTATGTTTAACATCAACTGACAGCCCCAGGAAAATAGAAGTATCAATGTTAACCAATGTTTTAGCCACTCTGGATCGTAATTCAGCACCTGGATCATTATTTACATCACTTGAAACAGAAAATGACTTCATTGTCACTTATATATCTTAATATTGTAGAACACTTTCCCTCACACCACTGTCAAGATGAAAGTTAACAAAAGTAAGGACAGTTTTGTGTATTTTTTGGTCAATAATGCTGCTGTTTTGAAAGAGAGGAATAATAGTTATTATCAAACCATCTGCGAAAAGCTCACATTGACTCATTTATGACATTTATTGCTTTATTGATTGTTTCATAAGTGTGTGGCATCAAGTGAAAGCAATCACTAGGCATTTAAAGCTTGATGCCAGCAGAAGGTAGACACAGCTGTGTAAGTTAGTGTGCAAGCTAGCAAGCTGATTCAACCAAAGATGACGCCAATCAGTATCAGCTGATATTTGTTAAAAAAAATGTAAATAAGAAACTTTTAGAAAAGATGCTGAAGAACACTACTCAAGAAAAATAATAAGTATCAAACATATGGTACAGTAGTTTAATAAAGGAAAACTACAATATTCAAAATGTAATACATTTGGGTAATGTTAAACCTCCTGTGAATAAAGCTTTGGGCTTTGTCTACTTGCTGATTTGAGCTGTATATGACTGAGTGAATTTTTTAAAGAAAAAGCTCCCTCTGCTTTATGGAAAAAGTAAATTCTATCATTTATCAAGATACTTAAGTTAAGTAACAGACAAGATTCCTGCAACATGATATAAATTCATCTTATACTTTTCCCTTGGCAGGAGTTTTAGGCCTTCAAAACAAATGTAGAAGAAGTCAGTCCTTCCACTAAAGAGGCATCAGTATTCATATAAATCTGTTTCAAAACCAGCACATACTGTACATCCTCAAAGAAGCTTTAATTTTTCTTTTATTGCATGACTCGATGTCCACAGCGTTCAGTGTTCATAGTTTTGTCATGTTAGCAGAGACAGCTGGGGACTTGCATGGCTGAATGTAAAAACTCTGCCTTTTCTCTGAAATTCAGTTCTTTTGGTAAAAAAACGTTTATCTTCAATGACCCAAAAACTCCATTGCCCTCAATCATTGGCATTTGTTCTGCCTGAGAAATGTTTGTATTACTGAAACTCCGATCAATTTCAATTTAGATGAAATGCCCAACTCCTTAAAGGGCATTCATTTTTTTCATCATCACACTGGATTCAAAGAGTCGTGCTATTCTACCCTCACTCTCCCACTCTCTCAAAATAAACACCCATAATGGCCAATGTTAGATTAATCTTACACTGATTACATATTTTCAGTGCTATAATCTGATGGCAAGGCAGTATGGACCAACATGTATGTGCACTCTGTCACGGCCGGCCTGACCTAAAATATCTGGCCTGCAGCCGTGGCTAATCTGAGGAGATGCTAGCGTGAGATTTTGGGACAGCAGGAGAAAAGAGTGGAAAGAGCTTGCATTATTCATATGGGTCATTTTCTAAAAAAAAAGGAGGCAATAGCACTCTCTGTTTCCAGAAGCATATTTATAGTGAGCTTTTAAGTGTTCTTTAGGAAAATATAACCAACAAGTAACAGAAAAATGACAGACAGATACAGCCAATTTGGTCTGACAACTGACAACCAGACTATAAAAACTACTTCTTTTCAAGGCCAAAGGTGAGGTGATGAGATGCTGTATAATAAATATTTGAGTGATACTGGTGGGGGGGAAGTCTGAGTCTTCTTATCAAGGCTTTAACAGTCATAAATCAACCAATTAATAGTCAAAGTTTGAAGAAGAATTACGTAGTGCATGGTGTAGATGATATCAGTCATTTGTAAAATATGACTTGCACATGGTTACCTCCTAAATGTGTTTGCTGTTATCTATGTCACAGATAAAAGACAGAAAGTCTTAAGGTTTTGAACAAATAGGTTTAAATACACACTGAATGTACAGTAAGTTTCACCACCAAAGGGCTCTCAATCAAAACAACAAAAGATTACAAATAGAGTTGCGCTGTCAGCTCCACCCACCTCTGCTGCTTAATCCATAAAATAGATTTACTTAATAGTAAACCATAGTTTTTACCTCATGGATGGGTTTCCTGTTATGTGAGGAAAAACTTCTTTCAAAGGTTGCAGTACAAACCAGGAAGTCCACAAACATTCAAACAGATTGTCCTGTGGTAAATAAACATATTAATCCTACTGGTTCTTACAGTAAACAATCTTTTAACTAAGAGTGTTCACTGTTTACTTTTTACTAAGGATTCATCACTTTACACATTTGGGAAAAATGCTTAAAAACAGTGATGAACAAATATAAAGAACAGCTATGATGACAGAAATAACCAAATGTTTTTAACTCCTGGTTGTTCTGATTATTGTGTAATACTAAATATTAGTTTCTGTTCATTACAAAGTGTACGAACTTTCATTTATTGTGTAATTATACTGTGTTATTAGTGTAATTTTTTTATGGCAGGCTAAAGGTTGGCCTCACTTGTTTTGTTGTAAAAAGGGTAGAAAAGATAAGCTTAATCTCTTGGATCAGCTTAGTTTTCATTGTTTCATTTTCGATTTTATGTTTTATTTGTGAATCTAATATACTGTATGTGTTTGTTTATGGGGCTTTACTTGGCATACAGTGGCATCTACCTCTGTATCATCCACATAAACGTAAATCACGCTAATATTAATATTTTCTTATTCATAATCAGTTAAGCTCAGTATTCCTAAATATAATGTCAGATAAATCCATAAAGTGTGTGTGTGTGTGTGTGTGTGTGTGTGTGTGTGTGTGTGTGTGTGGGGGGGGGGGGGGGGGGGTTAAAACACACCTTACAGGGTGCATTTTTGTTTCAAAAAGTCCTCAATTGGACAAAGTTGAGCAGCATGTCCCTACTTGACCTAAAAGTGTCTGGCTGGTCCATTACCGAGATAAGATAATAGTTAAAGGTTATTAGGGATGCTCTGGTAACAAAACGCTCAACTGATGGTAGAGGATAGTCATCGTCTACTGCAAGTACCAAAATAAAACATGAATAAGACAAATGGACAGAAGAGTAGCCACTGCTAGCAGTCCCAGCTTCTTCATGTGGCAGACACAGTTTCCAGGGTAATAATTAATGTGTTGTGTCTTGTCATGGAGGCTCTGAGACATTACCCACCAAAAACAGACTCTGACCTGTGGGTGGTTCAGTCTGATAGTGCACTCTATCAGCAAATGAAAGAAGCCCAGCTCCAGCTGTCATATGTCGATGTGTCCTTGGGTAAAATGCTTAACCTCAAGGTGCTCCCAACTCCTGAATCAGTGGTGTGTAATGGGAATGGGTGTGAATGGGTAGATGTGACCTGCAGTGTGAAGCGCTTTGAGTGGTCAGAGAGACTATAAGCTTAGGTCTAGTTTGTCGATTTACCATTCAAATAAAAGAATGAAGGATTTCTCTGCTTTTAAAACTGTCAGATGTTTTATGTTTTATAAGTATTCAACTAAAAATCTACATTAAAAGGATCAGTAATTTTTAATAACCAGTGTAGTTCTTTTTTGCTTTTTATAACTTTTAAAACAGAGTGTTTATCTGGACTTGTCAAGTGAATTTGACTTTGGCAAAAACAGACAAAGAAACTTGATAAGATTGAAGTTCTGCAGTATACTTTTAGCTCCTGTCTGATTTCTGATGTAATACCCACAGTCTGGACAGTCAACCAGGATGATGCCCTTTTATTAGAGGATCCTGAGACGCCGTCTGTCCTGCTTCACCCCTTACTGCCAGGGCTGGCATGTGCAATGGAGAATTTGGTAAGTGGCAGCTGTTGGCCATAAAACGCCTGTCTCAGTCATGCTCCTGGACTCGAATAGCGCTGAGCACAGGTTACTTCTCCTGTTACGCGCTTACATAACCATCAAATTATTTTCATGAGTGATATTAACCTGACCTAGCTTGCAGATTTCATGCTTTTCAATCGTGTTTGGGGGAATTTCTTCATAGTCACCTGCATATTGATTTAAGTGTTTAACTTCTGATTGACAAGAACAGTGTTAACGTTCTTTCTGCTTTACACATGCCAGTAATTAGTTGAATACTTGCCCTTTGTTGTGTGGTATGCATAACTATCTCTATGTACCATAAATAAACAAAGCTTTTCTCACTTTCTGAAGAGCTTCTTGTCCATCATGACAGGCCCGATAGAGTCACGTGTGGAAAGGCGCATCTGATGGACACAGTCACGCAGCCGGGGGTCAGATGTCAACAAACCTGTTTTTCTCAAAGCCTGGAAAAAGAAAGAGGTTTAGAATAGTTAATAAAAATGAAAGGGGTTCCTTTGTGATAGACTTTATCACCTTAAGGTCACGCTGGTTTGGGCGACATGGCCCTAAAATCATGTTGAGATTTTTTTAGCTAAAAGGCTTTTACACAGAGTATAGTTTACTCTGATATATCGTTTCCTGTACAGAATTAACAAATGGTTGTTGGGATACCAGAATTATTTAGTGGATTTCACCCTAGCAAAAACTAGACAATACAGGGTATGCATTGACGTTACAATTTGTGCTCCAGACCAGCAGTTCCACTTGATGCTTGACAGATAGCAACGTTTGGTAATTGATATTGGTGGTAAGAAATACTGTAACACTTTTATTCACCAGAAAAACACAGAGTTTTTAGTAGGGATGCAGGATATTATCGGTTTGCTGTCAGTATCGGACGATATCAGCCTAAAAGTTAAGTATCGGTATCGGCAGATATTGAAATTTTTGCAGGTATTTACAGCCGATATGTCAGCCACACATATCAGACATATTTCAGCTGGAATATCGGCAAATTACACAAATGTACAATATTGATGCACCTTCTCATCACTGCATTGGTACATTTGAAAAGCAAGGGTTTCATTTTTGCAAGAGATAAATGTTGTTTTTCTTGTTTTACATATGTTCCTCACACAAATATACTGTAACACTGAAAGAAACAGGTCCATTTTTGTTAAGTACAGAGCTTGTCTATTGACCAGAAATATCGGTATCGGTGCTCATGACTTAAAAAATATCGTCATATCAGATATTGGCAAAAATCCAATATTGTGCATCCCTAGTTTTTAGTGATCGTCAGTAGGTCTTATTATTTTGATGATGTTCACTATGGAAAATGTGGACTTTAGTCTGAGTTATGTTTACCCAGGCTTTCTCTTGGCATATGGCTTTAGCAATACTTTAACTTTCATTGTCTACTGTTTATTTTTTAATGTGACACCCTGAACTGATGGAAAATCGTCATATCAGTAAAACAGGCTAGACAGAAGTCACATTAATTTAATCATGTTATTAATGCATTGTAAAATCTATCAACTAAACTATTCTTTTAAAATAATTTAATGCCAAACCAGCAGTTGTTATCAGACTATTCTGGGTTTTATGTAGTCAATAAGCAAGAAAACATCATCTAAGATATTGCTGTTTAATATCATGACTGACTTGCTGAAAAGTGATGTCTTTTTTCTTTAAAGAAAAAACTAGAGGAAAGAGAAAGAATTGGGGTTCATATTTATCATCATCTGAATGAGTGTAGGCTCAGTGATATGATACCAGTTGTTGTAACATCACTACTTTGTCTTTGTTATAAACCTGACATTATGGCTTCAAATATGTCTATAATATCAGCCAATCATGCCAGTTAATAATACCAACAAACGTTAAGCTTTTAAGCTGAATTTCAGTATCTGGCTGCAAACTTCCCACTAAGTGTTGTCAGTCTGTGCTCTTTGCGACTCAGCGGCTGACACTCCACTCACTTGTGCCGACTGTGACGTCATGTGCACACCCTCCATACTGATGCCTCTTTGTCACCACAACAACAGAAACACAGGTCCTTGAGCCATCAAGGCAAATTTGTTTTTTAATCATCAAAAATTGAAAACAAACTTGCTGTCCAAACTGTCTTGATTGCAAAAATACACTGGCAACTTTTGAGAGGCAGGGAGAAATGGCGAGGAGGGGGCTTTTCCAAATCTTATTACCAAGGGTTAGGCCACCCATTAAATAAAGGTTTGTCATTTACAAGCTCAAATCAGTTTGCCAAATATTGCAAACAAATGTGCGCAATTTAGACAGTGTGCAAAAGTTTGCTGGCAATATTTGATAAGTAGAAACAAACAAACAAACAAAAAGCCCAGTATCAAGTGTTTAGGACTTCTGTTGTGGTATGAAACAGGGGTCAATAGCATGTGCTTTTATTTCTAATGATAAAAATACTCCTTGAATAAAATGAAATAAAATAAATGGATAGAATGATAATGCCCAATCAAACATAATTATAAATATTTTTTCTTATGTTCAACAGGCTTACTACAGTTGGTGGTTTTACAATTAGTTCTTTTAAATGGAGAAGAAGCATCTATTTTTAATACAAGTCAACACAAACAACCCTATAACTCATTTGACTCCTTTGAAACACATATCTTAAGATTTTGCCCTGCCTGGTGCATGTGGTCATTTAGCAGAATTGCAAATGTGTGAGATGGCACGTATAGACTTCAAATGCTCAGGGGTATTAACATGTGACTTAGGGAAGCACCAGCACACACCAGATGCCTGGAGTCGCTCTGCTAAGTTTCTCTTGTCAGGTTGGCAGTCAATGTGTGAACCATATGCTTCTATTTCAGGGCACCATGTGCATGAACGTCCAAACTAAAGAGGCCCCGGTTTTTGTGTCACCCTCATCTGAAAACTGATTCTGTGTGCAGAGAGAGCAACAACCACATGGCTGAAAATCTCTGTATGTTTGTTGTTGAAGATCTGAGAGGAAGATCTAATTCTAGGGAAGAAATTTAGGGCTGTACGAAAAGCTTTTTTCAGGATACTGATTTGAGGGTTTTAACTGAAACTGTGTGAAAAGATTTTTATGAATATTTGTGAGCAAATCAGTCTTAGTACATTATTTGATGAACATACAAACATTGCATTTGATATTGGCTTGTAAAATACTGTAACAATTAAGGTATCACTGGATGCATGTAAAAAGGTTTGCCAAGTACTGTTTAAAAGAGGGAATTTTTCAATAAAATAAAGAGTTATGGTTTATCAGCAACAATTTAGGTGTTTAAGAAAATAATTTCATCATTTCTAAATTATATACTAAATTAAAAAAATCTGCTGTTTTTCACTTGTTTTTTTAATCATTACAAACCTCCACTTCTCAATCAATTAAAAAAAACATAATCCTAATACAGGATGAACTGTCATACATTTAATACGATTTGTATAACTATAAATATTGCATTAATTACATAAAAAGGGTTAGAAAACACCAGTCCAAAACACTTTATTTCTTAGTCATTTTTTGAGGGACAAACAGAATTAATGCTTGATTATGATTTATTATGTTATTGTTAAAATTTGTGATTTCTGTGTGTTAAGAAAAAAACACATTTCTTTGATAAAAAAAAATTATTCCTTCAATAAAATTTCAACATAAGGAATGTCAATGCAATATGTGTCTTGTGGGATGATGTTTTTATCTCATTTCCTCAGCAGTGCAGCCATACATCCATTCCATATATTTCCTCTTTGCTAAACATTATGTGTCAAGAAATGCAATTTTCCATTATTTTTTATTTTAACCCTTAAGTACAGGTCATACTTGTAATGCATTGCAATTTATCTCACAGAATAAACACAAATCCACAAACTCCTGTCAAGAACCTCTTTATTGATGAATTTATCCCAGAAAAAGTGGGAAAAAAGAAAAAATCTCCCTTTGCCAATTTTGTTATGTAAAAGTGCATATCAAGACTTTTCTTGTCTAAATACCTGCTTTAAACAGTCACATTTATCTCATTCAGTCTTTCCTGTAAAAAGATGTAATTAACATAAAAAATGGTCAACTCATTTTGCCCCCTCACAAACTCCTGTCTAATATTTCTGTATTTTAAAATACAAGGTGCTTTGTTTTTGAGCTTGGTCTGGTAGACAAATGATTTAACACCTGACATGAATCACTGCTTAGTCACTTGACAAACATTCTACTAATTAGAAGGCTAAGCTGAGAGATTTCTGGTCTCTGCCTTGCCCCTGCCAGCTCTGCCCTACATCAGCACTGGACTCTTGCTTTTAACCCTCAGATAGCCCAGCATTCTCTGACAGGCTCTGAAGTGGGTTTACGGAAGAATCTTATCACTCCTCAAACTTTGCATGTAAAATGAATCTGCAAGGAGTAAGCTGAGAAATTATTCTCAAATTATGTTCTGCATCTGCAAACAATGTTTCAAAAAAAGAAATAAATATGAGCTGTCAGACTGATCTGTATAAAACCAGCCTGTGTTGATAACTTTATAGTTTAACATGAGGAATAGTTATCCTGACAGTATCTTTAAAAAGCAAAGGAACTCATAAAAGTATCCAACTACTACATGCATTTCCTTTTTCAAAATAAAAAAATGAAAATAATAGCCCTTAAAACTGTTTTGGACATCCTTAAATTGGAATTACCTACATGAGAGCCTACTGACAAACCCTTGACAGTTTAGTGTATGTCCTAACTGACCCATTCACCTCTACAAACACCTCCAGTCTTCCATGCTGTGTCAACAAGCCTCCTGTGTTGACACAAGCCCCTTCTACGTAAAAGCATGATCCTTTTTTAAAATGGCTAAGTTTCCATGGACATCGAGGTCACCAGATGTCCACATCTGCCATTTTTTTCAATTGGGCCATCTAAAAGAATTGCAGTAATTTTACATTTCAGATACTGTGGTGCTCAAACACTTCACACAGTCTATTTACTTTCTCTGATCTCTGTCCAGTTTATATCTGGCCCTTGACGAGACTGAAAATGTAAGCTGTGACACAGATACACTGTGTGCATGTGTGTTGGGCCCACGGGTGGTGATGTCTGTTGCCCTACTTTCTGCTTTCGTTATTAGGCAAGTACTTTGATTCTGTTTTTGAATTGAAGTACCATAAATCAAATCAAGGAGTGGATATATCAGAGGGTACAATCTCAAAATGTTAATTATTATTAAAGTTTAGTCATTAGGAAATGCAGTAATTAACCTCCATGTGAAAACTGCAAGTTGTTCTCAGGTGATAACCACATCGTCACACCTACTATATTTAGTGTGCCTTGTTATATAAGAGAGTTCCTAACACATTTTGAACTTGACCCCACATTCAAATAGAGACGCTCTAGATTCCTGAAGTTTGCCCTTATGTCACTCCCAAGGTTGCTTTCAGTTAATGCCCACAAATGCCATGGAAAGTCAAAATCAGTCCCTGGTGTGACAGAGTAGTTAGAATAGTGTTGTTGACTCACAGAGATGAACTGGGAGATGGGGATCATCTCTTGGCCTTCAGTGATGGTGTAGAAAAGTAGGTCTTCCATACTGGACATCCACCTGCTCCTGCTAAAACAAACAGCACACAATATACTGTAAACTCAAAAGTTAGACTGATTCCTATGAATCATCTGTAAACCATGGCATGTGCGTCAGCATTCATGTCAATGACATGGCAAACAGTGACAGTAGCGTTAATGTTCCTGCGATTGACCTTCTTCTTCAAAAGCACTACGTACAAGAGATGAACACCATGATCTCTGCAGCATAACCACATACATTTAAAAAATTGTAGGAAAATAGTGACACTCACACAGAATATGAAGAAATGTTTTTTTCTAGAGCACTTGTGTAGGTTGGGTTTTGCATAGCTGACGCAATAAAACATCTATTTCAAATAAGGACTCACTTTTGGGTGTTAACAAGAATGCAAGAAATATGGGGATAAATTGTGGAATAGCACAAATAAAGTATGTGTTGTTCAGTGTTTGACACAGTCTGGGGCCTCATTCACACAAAACTTCTGAACATTTTCAGGCTGAACTGCATGTGTGAACGCCAATGCAGAATTTTCACCCAGGCTTTATTTTTCCTTCAAGTAACCTTATATTTTCTTGTCCCCTGACCCTTCCTTGCCAGACAAAAAAAACTTCCTGATGTGACGGACAAGTGTAAACAAGAAACTTTAGAAATTTTTAGGTGCACAGCTGAAAATACAGGAGTGCATGTGTAAAATTAGCTTGAGTGACATTATCCATTTGGTTACCGGGGCTGATTTTACAGCCAGTCTATGTATCATATAAAGATGCTGTCTTACATGATGTCTTGAAACAAACTGTTATACTGGCAGCACTCCCTGATTCGGCCAAAACTTTGTATGCTGTACCCAAACTAAATCTGCAATATGGCAAAAATACCAAGATGTCTCACCAAAAAGAATAACTAAATGCATCTGACCAGTTCATGGCAAAAGAAGGAAGTAAAAAAATTTTGGTGGTGATGGAAATGTGGACGTGAAACCTGGAATTTTTTAAAGGAGTTTTAGGAGCATTTCCACATAATTTTTGACAATAACTCGCCCAACAATGTTAGAAATGCTTTTGCAGAGGTTTGTGCTCCCAGAGCACTGCTAGTTGGAATAAGAGATAGCGTACAAAACCATTTCACATTTCAAGTATATATGATTGTCCCTATAAAAACTATTAAAACTCAAATTAACCACTTAAAAGCTTTTTCTCACTGGTATGTTGCATTTTTTTAACTGAAATATGTTTTCTGTTATTTTTTACTAAGAAACCAACTAAACTGAGTGAAACACAAACAAATATCTATGTAGTACTTTTAAATTACATTATACAGTGAGTGGTTCTGAAAATAAGTCTACATTTCAGTCAACTGAGACAAAGAGGGAAAGCTGAGGGGGAGTTTGCAGTTGCGTCAGCCATGCCCCTGATTTTGTATAGACCATGAGCTGTCATCATTGAAAAGTACATGGCCAGAAACTCATGAACTTGACCATTTTTTGTTTCTTTGTTAGTTTTCCTTTTAACTCGACTGAAACCATGCCTATTTCTACTGAGAAAAAACAGGCATTTTAACAAAACATATCTATGTGACTACTCCTGCTTTGGCAGTTTACCACAAGTAGAGAGATTAAGAACTGCAGTTTTTGTGTTCTTGTAAGGGCTTCATTTCACCACCAGATGTTGCCACTGGGAAAAATATTTTGCTACATCTCTCTTAGTTTTAATGCAACCACCTCCATTTTATCACAAAAAAATAAAATTAGCATTTCTATTTATTATGAAGGTGTTGTTATTTCATCTTTCTGAAAATGTATAAGCCAGAAACAATTCACTTTTAACTTGAGTTGTTTGCTGATGCAATAGAGTACTAAGCAGTGTAACATGATTAGCTTGGCATACCTACAGCAAACAGCACATCTCCTGCCTTGGTGAAACGGAGCACGTACTTGTACTTCTTAAACACACGAAACAAGTTAGTTCCTCATTGCTTTGAATATGAAAAATAATTTCCTCCATCAAGGAGCTTTGTTTTTGCAGGCCTTTCTTAGTTAGTTTGTTAACAGGATAACTCAAAAAGTTACAAACAGCATCTGCTGAAATTTTTTGGATAGGTCAGAAAAGTGCCAAGGACCAGTTGATTAGATTGTGGTGGTTATCCAAGCACAAATTTAGGTCAAGTAAATATTTAAAAGATTACTTAACATTTCTCAATTGGGTAGTTTTCCACATTTTTGCCTTGGCTGAGATGTCAGAAGTCTTTTGGCAGAGGTTTGTGCTCTCAGAGCACTTCTAGTTACCAATGCAAAAGAGGTACTGTTTTTGCTTGCGTTTATTAGTTTAACAGGATAACTCAAAATGTTAACATGGAATTTCACTAAATTTTTAGGATAGGTCAGAGTTGGACCAAGGACCAGACCAATAAGTGGTGATGATCAGAATCCAGATGCAGATTCTGGTATTTTTTTAAAGGATTTGTTATTGTGAGTTAGGACTGTTTTCCACATTTTTTTTTGGTAACTCATTAAGTTTTAAACAAATTTTGACAATTTCCAGTAAATGTTGGTCATGGCTTATGGGAAAAGTGGTCACATTTTGGAGGTGATAGGATTTTTTTTCAAGGGTTCATTAACACTGCTAGATAGCAGTTTTCCACATTTTTGATTGTGAAAAAAAAACTGTTGGAAATGCCTCGACAGAGGTTTGTGCTCTTGGAGCACTTCTAGTTTGAGAAAAGGACAAATTACTGTTTTACATGACTTTAATTTGCGTCAGTAACTGCTGACTGCCTTGACAACATGGTAACAAGCAGTTATTTCTGGATTTTACTTGCAGATTTTTGATTTCCCTTCATAGAACAATTTACAATTACATTTCAAATTTAACTGAATTAACGTACCGTTGTTGGATTGTGTATTTTTTTATTCTGCTGATGTCGACCTCTGGAGAGAAAATAGTGCAGTTTTCGCGGTTTTTGTGGTTCTTGCTAAGCAAACCGTCATCATCAAGCTCGCCCAGACTTTCCCAGCCCTAACTGCTCTAACGGCTAGAGAAGCTAAAGAAGCTAAATGGCTAACTATAGCTAACAGTTGTTAGAAGGAGTGGTATGAATGTTCTCATATCTCAAAACAAGGTAGGAACCGAAAAAGCATCATCTTTAGTCGTGTTTTTGCCACACATACATCTCATTTCAACTAACAACGCAGTATGTATGAGGCTAAACTTCAGACTTAAACCGCGGAATTTACCACACAGCACTTCGGCTATGAGATATTAGACGTTTGTACACCTGAGGACAACGACATACAATTACGAGTTTTGTCATAGAGATGATAAAACACCTGGAAAATCATGAGCAAAGGTGATGAATTACATTCTGACGGACCAATGCCAATTTATTTGTTTACAGAGACCCTGGAGACCTACTTGGGGAGTCCTTGGTCCACGTCTTGGCCCGTCTGGCGATGAAAGGCTCTGTGGGTGTGAGGTGATGCTGCGGCCCAGCAGGGGAGAGGAACAGGTTGCTGCGTCCTGGGCAAGACGATGCTGTCAGCTCCAGCTCTGGCCGAGATCCCTGCATTTTTTAACAGCTGCAGGACTGCCGGGTTTGCTGTCCTTAAACTTTTCAGGCAATGCATTGTGATAAGTAAGGTCTGATCTTGAATAATTCAAAGTTTTTTTCCCTCTCTCTTTGCACAGTAGCTGATATGTGGAGACTGTTGTGGCCAACACCTCTTGGTCCTCAGGGCTTTAATAGTAACCACCGTCCTGCATGCTGGATCAAGTACAGGGTGCAGCTAGGGGGCGGGGCTGTGGCACTGACAACTCGGTCCAGACGGTGGGGTCGATAGCTAGAGGCCACTGAAACCAAACCTTTGTGGCTACTGCACCTACTGCATGAGATTGGAAAACCCCTCTTGTACCGTCTTATACTTA
This sequence comes from Cetoscarus ocellatus, assembly GCA_037902135.1. Taxonomy (NCBI): domain Eukaryota; kingdom Metazoa; phylum Chordata; class Actinopteri; order Labriformes; family Labridae; genus Cetoscarus; species Cetoscarus ocellatus. The sequence continues at coordinate 500,683 of JBAMNC010000477.1, forward strand.
GACTTAGTAGTCTAGCATCTTATCACTGTGTGCTATGTTTTTAACTTAAGAACCTTTCTGACATGCTCTCATTAATAAGAACATCCTATCATTTGTGAAATTAAAGAAGGGAATGGTGAATAATGCTCCTTTGTACAGTAATACCTATGCTCTACATGTTACGGACTGTGTTAAAGGCAGGATGAGTTCATATAGCAGTAAACAAGCTTTTTTCTAAACATGTCAACATTTTACATAATCTGGCCTCAGGTATATGGCAGTATGCCAGCAAACAGGTTTGTTTTGCTGTTATCACATAAATAAGTTTATTTAAGTCCATCAACTCACTGTTGCTGCATTAAAATAATTTAATTTCCTGTTTTTATGACGCTGATATTGCTATGACTCTAGTGGAATTTTTTACAAATGACATTCAACAGCAATTTTTTTTATTGTTATATAAGCCAGCTATATCCAACACAGGTATGTACAAAAGCTGGGGTTACTGGTTTGGGCGGAGTGGTAAGCAACCAAGCATGACCCATATACGTACTTCTGTCGACCCAGGTTCGAATCCAGCCTGTGGCCAGTTTGCAGAGTGTCTTCCCCTACTCTCTCTCAACCCCCTTCACAAGCCCATCCACTGTCACTCTCTCTCCTATCAATAAAGGCACAAAATGCCCAAAAAATAATCTTTAAAAAAAAAGGTATGTAACAAACCTAAGCAAATGACCCAAAAATAAGATAAAGAAAAACAGAGTCAGTTCTAAGTCGAGTGAACATGGACCAAATATCACTTACGTGCCATAATAGCAGCCAGCTGTGCGCAGCCAGTAAGTACAAGAAATTTGACAAAAATAAACCATTTGTCGAAAAACTGTTCCTTAAATTCAATAAAGTAAAAACCCCAATTCCAATGAAGTTGTGACACTGTGTAACTCATAAAAAAACAGAATAAAATGACTCGCAAATACCTTTCATCCTATATTAAATTTAAAACACTACAAAGACAAGATATGTAGTGCTCAAACTGATAAACAAAAACCAGGGAAAGCAGAGGAATTCTAAAAAACACCTGTTTGGATCATTCCACAGGTGAACAAGTTAGGTGGAAACAGGTGAGTGGCATGATTGTGTATAAAAGAAGCATCCCCAAAAGGCTCTGTTGTTCACAAGCAAGGATGTGTCAGGGTTTACTACTTTCTAAACAACTGGATGAGCAAATACTCCTACAAATTAAGAACCAACAATGAAAACCTGTGACCTTCACTATGTCAGGCAATACTACATTAAAAATTGACATCATTCTGTATAGGATATTACCACGTGAGCTCAGGAACACTTCAGAACACCACTGTCAGTTAACACAGTTTCTTTCTACATCTCCAAGTGCAAGTCTAAACTCTACTATGCAGAGCAAAAGCCATATATTAACAACACCCAGAAACACCGCTGGCTTCTCTGGGCCCGAGCTCATCTGAGATGGACTGATGCAAAGTGGAAAAGTGTGCTGTGGTCTGACGAGTCCTCATTTTGTTTTTAGAAATCATGGACGTCATGTCTTCCCGGCTAAAGAGGAAAAGGACCATTCAGATTGGGGTCAACGCAAAGTCCAAAATCCAGCATCTGTGATGGTATTGGGACATGTTAGTACCCATGGCATGGGTAATGTGAAGGCACCATCAATGCTGAAAGACACATACAGGTTTTGGAGCAATGTGCTGCAATACAAGCAACATCTTTTCAGGGACATCCTCACTTATTTCAGCAAGACAATGCCACATTCTGCACCTGTTACAAAAGTGAGACTTCTAGTAAAAGAGTAAGAGAACTGAACTGGCCTGCTTGCAGTCGACACCTGTCTCACCATATATGGCACTTTATGAAGCACAAAATGTGACATCAGGGACCCCTACTGTTAAGCAACTGCAGTCGAACATCAAGCAAGAATTCTACCTGCAAAGCTTCAACAATAAGTGTCCTCAGTTCCCAAATTCTCATTGAGTGTTGTTAAAAGGAAAGGAGATGAGACACAATGGTAAACACACCCCCGCCCCAGCTTTTTTGGAATGTTTTGCAAATTCCAAATGAGCGAATATTTACATTTATTACATTTTACACAATGTCCCAACTTAGCTGGAAATGGAGTCTCTAAAAATAATGCTATTGCCCATTTAGCATTAACATTAAAGTGGATTGTCTTCTGGACAGTAAGAATATTTACTGTTTGTGGTTCTTAATGTACATCTTTTTACCAAGCTTCAAGGTGCTGCAGCTATTTATTGTTATTATTGTTTGTTATTTTTTATAAATCAACATGAAACAAACAATATGAACAATTTTGTCTCACTCTGCATCTTGCTTGTAAATAAGAACATAAATATTACCCATAACATGTTACCCAGCTATAGTCTGTCATTTTTATTTTGTCATTAGTAATATAACTCAACAGTGCATTAGTAATGAATGCCCTGATATGTGTTTTTGCTTGTATGGTCTGGTACTGTAAATAATGTTAAAAGTGCTGAAATCAAGCTGCTGCCAAAAGCCCTTTCTGCTGCAGGAAGATGGCGACACCCAATGGTGATTCCCTATCACTGCAGTACAATAACACAATAACTTTTACTATCTTGTCCTCTAGGTGGCGTCCTTGGCCCAGGACCTTCCCCTCAGGTCACTCTCTCCTCTTTCCCACTGTTGTTCTGATATGAGGACACATCACAGCCGGGTGTCTGGGGTCCTTCCTTTCCAAAGGTATTCTTTCTTTGGCAGGTTTCCTGGTGCCTCAAACACAATTTTTTCTGTAACTTTTGATCCCTTGAGTTTGAAGCCTGACTTCCTGTCTTTGATGTTGGCTGCTGTGGAAAAGATGCCTCTCCAGAGGACAATAACTGACAGAGGTAGAGCAAAATCAGACCACAAGAAAGCCATCATACTATTTTACACCAGGGCTGATCACTATGGACCAAAATCACATCTCAATAATGTTAAGCCAAGTGTTTCTCACAAAGTGATGCTGTGCCTAAGTGATAAAGGTGTCAAATGGAATGATTTCACCTGACTTCAATCTGCTCTTTTTGCAGTCATAAAGTTTATTAAAATGCTTGATATCCTGAAATCACATGACAGGGTTTTATGTCACAACCATCTTTTAAGAGTGCAGAAGTTTAGGATAGAATTAGTCCGCCCAAGTCATGTCATTGTGTGGGAAACACTGTACTGCCAAGCATATGTCACTGAATTATTTTTGTAAAGAAAGACCAAATAATCTCAATACTACACTTATAAATGTTGAAGTGACTTTGCAAATCTCAAACAAAAATGACTGGGGTGGAAACAACAAATTACTTTTACACAAGTTACTGTAATCGAGTTGTTTCTTTCTGTACTTAGTCTTTGTTTTTCTTTTTTTTTAAAGTAGTATTGTACTTAGCAACATTAGTCATGGTATAATTTATAATTCATAATTAAAAGAGAAGCTAAAAAACTTTTCACCATCTGGTGTTGGCACAATACCAAAATGTAAACTTGAATCCTAATATTGAGTTTTGTATCTCAACACTCAGGGCATGTTTTAAACCTGTATTCATACATTAAATTGGATATTGTATAGTTATTTTGTGAAATAAAGTGTGCAACAGAGTGTAAAGCAATAAATCCCTCTATCAGGAAAATAAATATCCCTTCTCCTCTGTCTTTCTCTTGTCCTCTGTACAAAACTCAGACTCACAGTGTACAAAATATATGCTTTTCCAATTGCTTTATGATCTGATGTTATATTTAAGGGCAAAATACAAATCCATGATTACATTATTAGTATCTGTCAAAGTTATCATGTATTGTGTCAAACAAATAGAGGGGTACACAGATGGTGTATTTTTGTAGGCCAAACCAGAAGTTATCATACTGGTTGCCTCAACTTAAAGCCTACAGCAGTTTTTCATGTGATTTTAAAAAGAGTGAAAAACGTGAAACTTCCACATTTGTTCATTAAAATATTCTTCATGAAGAAACACAAGTTCCATGATTGTCTAAGAATAAACCCAATCTGCAAGAGTAATTGTTTGGCAATGTGGCAATTTGACTTAAAGGCTGCTGCCAGACTTTTGTTGTAACCTCTTGTTTGAGAATTTCCACCTAATCAAATGACCTGATCAAGTTGGTGCTTATGGTTGAGGCTATTGTGTATGTATTTACTTTTTTTATTCTGTTTTAAACCAGAAGCACCCCCACTGTTTTGTAGTTGTGCTGGCAGTTCATAAGTAACTATCCTTTTACAAACACAATACCGCTTTAAAATTTTCAAAGCGGCTCAATTTCAGGTGCATTTTACATTGTAAATAGAAATATTCTAATCCCATATGCATGTGCCTCACCATGGACCTTACTATAGGCATTTATCAGAATAGCCTACTCCAAAATCAAAATCAAAGAACTTTTCATTTTTAATGTTACAAAATTGCAGACGAACCTCTGCTTATTGTCTAAATTGTACAAGAAAACAGGCTATATTTCTTTATATTAAGGTTGTACAAATTTTCTAGTATTCATTACAAAAAGATACATTTTCCGTTATTTTAATAATCAGTGCTATCAAAAAGTACAGAAATCGAATCATTTTCAGTCATATTTTATTTTTACCAAAGAAGAAATGTAGCGTTATCTGAAAATACTGTCTAAAAGTTCTTTTGACAGATTGCAGGAGTTTGCCTAAAATGTTTGATAATCAAGAGGCCATATTTTGCCTTAATTCAGGTTCTTATATTCAGTTTTGATGACTGCCTGATCCACCTATATTCTCACTTTATTATAGATGCTCTGTTAGAACACGCTGCCTTTTTGAGATCCCCTTCAATATGTGGGTCCAGTCTGCTCTGATTGCTTGATTGATCTACTCTGTTGTGATTGGTACATTTAGCACTGTTCTGTACCATATTGTCAATGACTCTGCATTCATTATACAGTTTCTGTTTTGGGCAGATACTTGTTTGTGTTGTCATGTGCATAGAAGTACTATATTCAGTGGATGAGGTATGCAAAACACACTAAGGGGTATGTAAAATTCAATAAGCATAATAGCTCTTAAATAGCTAATAGCTCATCTTTGTTCATTTTGACTAAACACGTCAAATAGATTATCTAGTCATCAATAAACACATTGCTGCTGACTGTTCTGACTATAAACAGTCTTTTATGTTTACATTAGGTCTGGTATTACTTTTTCATTCAACACTGTACTCACTAATGGCAAGATAAAGTCAGATAAGACATAAAATTATTTTACAACAAAATTTATAATATCAGTAAAATCTTGTCTATATAATACTGTATAATCTGTAATCTTAAAAACAATCTTATCCATACTGCTTTGAAAATAATGGTTGTATCTTAAAATCTTGATGCATTGTCCAGCCCTATGTACCGCTCCTCTTAGTGTGGTTCTTTTCACACCAATTTTAGTCCTTCAGGAGATAATCAGGAATCCTGGTGATAAACCACAACACCAGATTCCAGTTTCACAGCACACATGCTAAACATTTACATTCTATATTTTTATACCCTCAGACTTCGCAGTATTAATTTCCAAATAGGCTCTTGTGGCTGCCTTGATATTATCTCCATTACCAAATAAACAAGGCCTCACTAGGAGCCGGTGGTCTCCTCAGCATTTCTAGGCGTGTGACTTCTCCAACGGGGTGAATGCTAACCCATGGCCTCTCTGCACTACCTCTGCCGGTTGTACCTTCTCTGTTTTCAGGCGAAAATGTTTTCCATTCCTGGGCCAATGAATGCCACCTTTGTCCCTTCATCCTCCATCTTATGTGAGAAAGCCCCCCTTGCTGCACTCACCAAGCCTGCACAAACTTAACCTCTTCCCCCCTCCACCTCACACAGGAAAAGAAACATACCGGGTCTGGTGCTTTGATTCAGGCTCAGTAATCTGGAGGTCTGGATAAAGCCTTGGCTTAGAGACCACTTTAGATGGACAGTTTTGGGGGGCTTCAGGAAGGAAGAGATGTAGTTAGTAGAGGTTAAAATCTTACTGGAGTAGTGCTAGGGTTGATCAGGTAAAATCTCAGCATGGAATTAAAAAACAACTACAAGTTATGGAGTGATTTACAGAATCCAAAACTTATGGAGATAAAGCCAAAGATTCAGACCTTGTTTGATAAACTTTCATGAATTTAAGTTATGAATGGGGTGGTTTTGGTAACTTGGGAGCTTCAGGCAAAGACAGATTTAAGGGTCTTCCCAATTTAGCTCAAAGCAGTCATAGCAACTAAAGTATATATTCAGTGGCTTTATGCAGAGCTTTTGAAGCTCAGAAAGTAACTGCTCTTCAAAAGAGTAAAGGCAGGGTTTTAAGTTGCAAAAACATGTTGGCAACATTTGACAATATCCAGGGAGGGGGCTAACACCGGTAAGAATCAAGGGAAGCATCTTGCCAGTGTTACCCTCCTGCCCCACTTGTCATAATGTTGGCATCTTAATTGTAGAATTTGGCGTGTCAGTAGTTTACTTACAATCTTTTATAAATGCTAGTGAAAGAATTATACTCTATAAATTAATTTCCATTAATTAACAATCAGCTATAACATAGCAAAAAGCGATAGGCAACTTTTGAAGAGGGTGGAACCAGAATACCCAATCCAGTTCCACAAACTTTTCTAATTATTGTCAACCTAGTGCTGCAAGTAAAGAGTGTGCAGGAATTTGCCTTTGTAAGTCTTGCTAACAGCAATAGAGCTCTGTCTTTATAGCACAAAGTGGTTAGCAACATTAAGGTAAAGCAAAATAATAATGCACTGGTAGGAAACATCAGGGCTGATACATGTTTGACTTTAGCCAATGGCTGATTTGCTTGGAATTTCTTAATTTCAAGCAAAATATTTAGAAAAATATTTGTTAATTTAGAAGATATCTTTTCATCTTAAAAATTATTTAAAAAAAAAAAAAAGAAGTGCTCTGAGAGCAGAAACCTCCACCAAGGCCTTTCTGACATTCTTGGCTGAGTTATTTTGAAAAATCTGGAAATCTACCCTGTGGCAAAATGTAAAACATGCTGTTAAAAGCCTTGATCCACATCTGTTTTTGTCCTTGTGCCATGGCCAACATTCCCTCAAGATTTTATTAAAATCCATTGTGAACTTTTTGAGTTTTCTTGCTTACAGACAAACAAACCAACAAACAATCAGATGAACAAACACCAGCAAAAACATGACTCCTTGACAGATGTAAAAAAGAAAAAAATGCTAATACAGACGGATATCATTTCATCATATTCTCCTTACACTTTTCATAAAAAAGTTGACAATATCAGGTGAAACTTTAGAGAAGCATTGGTCGCTCCATTTAAGTTTCACCCTACTTGCTCAAACATTTCTAATACATTGTTGGAATTTAAACAGTATTCAATACATTGAAAATACACTCATTAGATTCTTGAAATAATTTGAGTTGTAAACCTCATATCTGATGCTCATCTATGACAGTGTCTTGAGACCCTGTGGTGTATGAAGCCCTCTGGTGACTGCCTATCTTTGCCTAATGGTAAAATCACCTCTAGTTTTGAACACTTATTTATGTCCATGTCAGAAACTGTGTGGTGATCTACATGGCGAGCAGTGCTGGTAAGTTCTAAAGCAATTTGAAGAACAAGGAGACATTATTTATCCTTGTTATCTCCTCGTTCTGGACATCTTAAACCAATTGCACTCCTGTTTTGTCAGTACTGATGCCTGCTTGTTTTTCCAAGTCAGTCCAAATCCCTCTTGGCCTTTAAACACATTCAACCCAAGTAACCACATACCATGTAGACTGGACTGCATATTTCATCGCTGTGCCCCAAAAACTTAATTTTACCCATGTCAAGTGTCCATTAATAATGAAATCTGCCTCCCTGTCAACTAAAGCGTGCCGGTGGGGTAATAACTGTATTCTAAATAGATTCATACAAAGAGTAGTGCATAGGGATAATCTAGCTCCTTTCCAGTGACTGCAAAGTAGAGATTTAAAGCATGGCTTGCTGCATTAATAAATGGTTTATTTCATTTCTCAAATACAGGGATAAGGGCCATTATCCTGGTGTCACCAAGGTGAAAAGAATTCCATTTTGTCTCCAAATTGATCCTAACACACAAAAAAGTGACACACACACACACACACAAAAGACAGAGAGAGAAGCAGGTTTCCTATCTACATATCTTTATGTATAACTGTTAAGCGACATGCTGAGTACTGCTGTCCAAATAGGTTACTAAAACATGCCAGAAAATGTCTTCACCTTCAGGCCAAAGACCTTTCCGAGTTTGAAAAAGTGATGCAACATTTATTTACACATTTACGTTTTCAACTTTAAAGGTACAAGATTTTCACCAAAATTACATGACAGTTCTGTTTCGACCTAACTAATGGGCGAAAGTTGTGCTCCCTCTGAATTCATGTGGTAGATTGGAACCCAAATTGAGTCATGGTTTCAGAAGTTCAGAAATGTGTGCCTGAAAAAATGTCATTAATATAAGGGAGCCACAAGCGCAAATATCTTATAGGTCCACGTATTTTATTTTACTCCCTTTTGATGCAATAATAAGTAAATGTTGGTTCAAACTGAAATATTTTTGTAAAGTAGAGTAAAGTGCGTGGTACAAAATGATCGCAAATGGTTTGTAATATAATGTAATACCCAAGAGGTGGTGGCAGGTCCAGTGGCAAAGCCAAATGAGAGCAACTGTCCAAAGAGATAAACTGCCCTCTAAAACTGATGATTAAATTCCACTTACCCTTCGTTTCTGAGATGATGAACATATCAGAGCATTTAGCAGCTCGAGAGACGAGTATCAAATTTAGGATTTTGTGGACATTAAAGAGCTAAGAGTACTTGTAGTTATCTTATAAATGCTTGGCAGCAAGATACATAACTCAACATTGGTTAGTGTCTCCAGTAATTATGTATGCTGAATGTTTTGTTAGAAATATCAGGTTATTTCAAAGCTGACCAAATGATATTTTCTCGACATGTACTTTTCTTTGAGTGTAGAAAGAATTGGACGAAGCCATGTGGCGTTAGTAGTTTGATTATCAAAGAATACTTTGGAACATTGTTGATACCAACCTGAGGGTGCAGCCATACTGTGCATGCTATCTCAATCAAACTTCAGATCAACCTACTCACAGACAGAGAGGCCGTCACTGTCAATCATCTTCCTAGTGTCAAAAATCAGAAATCCTCAATAAAATAAAAAGGGGCGAATTATTAAAGAATTCATCCCTGTCCAGTAAGAGCCTTCAAACATATTATTTATTTAGACCAAACCCTTTTGTTGAACCAGGCTGAATTATGTGCCCTTATGTTGAACCAGGCTTCCTGCTGCCAACCTCAAGTGGACTCTTAAGGAACGGCGGTTTTTGGCACTTCTGCATTGGTTTCATTTTTTTAGCCCTGAAGGTTTCCGCTTGGTACCTCCCTATGTTGCTTTATTTTTGACAAAATTATGCTTATTACACAAGGTTTAATGGTTGGGAATACCAGCCTCACCAGCAACTTGCAGAGGAATTCATCTCTGCAGCATGACATTGAATATCAGGTGTGACGTTTTTGACTTTGTAGCAACTAAAAACCTACTGTATGTGGGCCAACTTCTACCCACACAGAATATTCACAAAAATAGATCAAGGAAATGTCAAAGAATCAGATCAATCAGCAGAACTGGCAACATTGGTATCAATAAAATCTAATCAATTCCCACCCATACTCATATCTAATACAGTACTGCATAAATATTTTTTCAGCTTGTTGCTTGTCTTTCCACTCTTGCTTGAACTCACACAGCAAAAGAAGTTTGCGCTGATAGTGTCATTTTGTGTAAATTAAGCCACACTTTGAACCACTTCTGTCTCCTTATTTACATTATTCCCCTCAACTCCTTCATTGTCATTATTGCTGATTTCTCCCTTGAGAAAGATTATTAGTGCCATTGTTTTGCAAGGCACTCTGAATTTAGTGCAAGAACTGATAAGGGGATCTTTATTAATAAAGCAAAACAATATTCATGCCTCAAAAAAATTTGAACCGGTAATTGTTTTCAATTTTCAACTCTTAATTGCCATTGATGGAATGCCTCTTGTCAGGTCAGACTGTGGGTCTGAGCTAACTGCTCTCACATATAACAATACCCTGCTTTACATTAGTGCGTATTGTATACAAATGTTTTCTCATATGACATGCTGTATTACTCATTCTATCTCACCCTTTCAGAATTACTGAATTATTACCATATTTCCCTGAGACAAGCTGCTGTAAAGTCTTAGCTCAGTAGATGCATGGACAGTGCATGGTTAGGGATGTCCATTGGAGGCTAATAAAGGGAAGCATTTGGTGCAAGAACATAGATCAGGTCCACTCGCTCTGGGGTGTCTTAACAAGGCTTTTGTCTAAATAATAAACCTTTTTAATTTGTTTGAAAGAAGACTTTTTCCTCTGCCCTTGGGTCAGACTTTGAGGGTCTGCCAAAGCAACAAAGCAAAATGAATTCAGAACTTTTTCTATTCAACAAGCAGTTCAGATTATGACTATGACTTGTGTATGTACTATGCATCACTGCCTTATGGGGGCGCTGACATGGCGACTTAGTCTTCCTTGGTTTCTAAATGACAAATTACATTTGCTATTGATGTGTTTCCTCATTCTTTAGACTTACCAAATTTGATTTTCTTGGGTCTCACTACTTCTATTTTATAATTTACCAGTTAGAGATTGATGTTGTCATTAGTATCATATTCGTCTGATGATTTTATATTGTAAATAACAGACTTAAAAACCAAGACAGGTTTTTTCATGCTGAACAGGATACATTGCTTATCTGTTCTCTGCTCTACCTTCAGTTTGAAGCTGACTGCAGAGACATCCCTGCTTTGTGTGTACACAGAGGACCCAAGCCACCCCTCCCTTGCGGTCACTGTGCCGAAACCCAGACACCTTCTAGACCCCTGGAGCCTCTGTGCACCCGTACAGTTGTAAAAGGTCAGCCCCCCCATTACTGACCCTCCGTCTGTCACTGCCGTCTCTTCCCCTTTCCCTTCCTTACTCTCAAACCAACATCCCCCCCCCCTTCATCCTCTGAGCTTCCACACCCTTCCTCACCCACCAACCCCCATCCTCACCATGCAGCTATCCCACTGCCCTGCCATCTCGCAGCATTCCGTGGGCCGTGCACACAGAGGCCTATTGTGTGTACTGGGAGACGGCAGAAGGCAGTATACAGTCAGAAGCAGAGAAAAAGGATGTGTAGAGCTAAAATGAACCCAGTCTTCCTGCTGTACATTTAAACAGACTCGTACAGACCTGTAGTTAAAGTTGCCATGGTACTTGTCACTGATATTGATGCAACATGGTTTTAAAGGGAGCTATAGAGGATGAATGGTAAATGATTGCTTCCAGTTGGCTTTTTACATCGGAATCATACATCATACTTGTAGGATGCCAGAAATGGCAGCAGTTGCATCTCCAGTCTTCTGTGATAGTCATTTCTGTTTCCTCATAGATGCTCCTGAAAGATCTAAATGAACTCTATTCAACCCATCTCTGCTGCATTCTGGCATAGCTGTATGATCTACAAGCAGATATTTCAATAGTTTTCTAGTAAGGCTGGGAAAGAGATTGAGTTTTTGGTACATTTTTACATGAGTAATAGGGTAAAGTTTATAGAGTGGTGCTGGGATGTTGTATTTTTGTAGACCAAACCACATTTTAGCATCCCACTGTTTCCTTGACAAAAAAGCCCATTATTTTTTTTCAGTCGGTTTTGGATTATTGCAGATGATCAATTCTGATGCAGAAACAAAGTTTATGAGTCTTACATATTTTTGTCCTTATGATCAAACTTTGTTATATAAGTGCTGAAATGTAAAAATGGAAACAGCAGTAAAAAACTAATGTCATGCTACTGAGGAACTACAACATGGCAGACCAACAATAACCCAAGCAAAGCTTCAACTTTTATGTCATGCCTTTGCTCTTGCATTGAAGACTTTGCCCTTAGTGTGACTTGATCTAGTATGTTTTAATTGGCTCAACAATGTGTTTGATTTTTTTTAAGGTGATCAAAAATTATGACGTTTAACATCCTCAATCAACTCTGTAGCCTAAGCAGTTTGTTAGCAACTATCCTTTTTAGAACACAATAAAACATTATAACTCATGGGTTGGGCATTTCCTGTTGTATTTTTGCTCACTAAACATTTTCCAAAAAACCTATTCAAACATCCAAAAGACTTTGAGACTGGTAAACCAATCTGCTAACTCGCCTCTGTGTGAGAACCTGCTACTGCTGCTGTTCTGTTTCTGTATCTCATTAATAGTTTGTGCTGCTTACCTCTGATGAACCACCATTATTATCTGCCTGTGGTCTGTTGTGTCGCACAAACTTCCTGTAACTCTATTCCCTAAACCCACGGATAGATGTTTACAAGTTGAATCGAGATCCTCTGTCTCCTTCCTCTACCTTCAGTGTTACTTGTCTTCTAGAACTGAGGACTGGTCCACAAAAAAACCAGCTCTCCAGAAGGCATAATCACAACACAGCAAATCAGCATCTCTGTCCCACAGGTAAATTTGACATTATGAAAGTAAAACTCTCTAAATGTGGACTTCCTGATTCATGCTAAGGGCAATCCCAGAATGCTCCACGAGTAGCTCACAACATGAACCTGAAAGTCCTTTTTTAGATTTTTTTAATCTTTCATCATGCAAAGATTTTCCGGAAGATGTAAACCCTGGTTTTCTGTCTGGTATACACACCTCATGGACTGCAGTTTTGATTGAATAGAGTCCTCAGTTCAAACCATAGTAAACAGTGAACGTGGGTGTTTGTTTTTGTTGAGAGCCCCCTGCTGGTGGAATTGTACATACTGTTAGTTTAAGACCCTGTACGTTGTGATACCACCCATCATTAAACTGATGAAGATTTAATATTCTGAAACACATGATGTTTAAAAGCATATTCAAGTTGTGCTGAAGTGGGGTTGAATGAGGTGCGTATCAATAGTCAATACATAAGCCACAGAAAGTGATCAGCTCTGTCCCTATGAAGTTTCAATCAGCATGGAAGCCATGCTATACATGAATACTGCAGAAGCCGAGAGCTCTGAGTAATCTTGTGAATTTTAGGTTGGGAGAAAGAAATCAGAGTGATTTTAAACTGATGAACATATTCAAAACACTGGGTTTATATGAGTACGCTTCTGTAATTGGTACTACTTTTTGCATGTAATGCAAAAAAACGAGTACCAATATATAATACCAATATATAATGTCATGTGGACATGTCTTTTGTGGATGGTTTTTCCCAAAAAAACAAAGAAACAAACAAAAAAAAAAACACCAATATATCGTTAGCTCTTGCCCACTGCATCAGCAAAGCAGCTCCTGTACTTGTTCCCTCCTTGCAGGGGCATATCTAATTGCCATCTCTGTGTCCATGTTTTTACTTTTGACATGAACTTTAAATGACCCCACCTCAGAAATAATGGGCAGGAGTATTAAATATTTTGACAACCTCAACACAGGAATGGTGCCCCATTTTTTAGACAGTGTGCAGGAGTTTGACTTTAATTTTGATGATTAAAAATTGAAAAATATCTGTTTTTTGGTGTTTACGCCTTTATTTTTGTTACCCTAGTATCTAATAGTAACTGTCATATCAAGATGTATTTTGTGTACCACTGTTTGGAAACAATATCTAAATATGGCCTTAACACCAAACCCGTTTTTCTCCTACTTTTACTTTTTAACCACTGAAAAGTCCTGCCTTCTTTCCAACAGGAAGTTTGATAGTCTATTTTTGTGAGAATCCATTTTAGAAACGGCTTTTTCTAACTCTTCAAATTTAAGGCCCTTTAACCAAACTGCAACTTCATCTTTTTATGTTTCACAGCAACAGTGTCTCAACCTGACACAGCAAACTAGACACAGCATTAGTGACACTGTATACTCCTCTTTATTGTTCAAAGGCCACCGATTATTGATTCAGCTGGGTAACTGGCTGCTTGAATTCCTGAAATGTTTTCGTTAGTGGACTTGTCAGCGTCCACACTGGTAGTGGCATCACGTTTAAAAAATGGGGATCCCATGAAACCAGAGCCAACCTACTGCACTGTGCACTTTTTTTTGCCGACTCCTGCCTTTGATACAATTTCACTTCACTGAACAACTCATAGGCCTTGTAGACTAGAGCCCAAATGAGGAGGGGTGGTTCAAATCTTTCTTTCCTGTATGTGGAATGAGGGGGGCTCTGTGGAAGTCATGACCCTGGAATTACTGTGCCTCTCCCATGACAAAGACCCCCTTTCAAGCTCACTCACCTGGGCTATCTAGAAAGAGGTACATGATAGAGATCACACAGACGTTTCATCAACCTTCTGGCTCAGCTTTACAATAGTTAATTCTGCCATAGATTTGCTATATAGTCAGGAATTTTGCTATAAATGCCAAACAAAATCTCATTACCTTCAGGGTAATTACACTGGATATAAAGAAAGATCATACAAACATCAGCAGATTACACAGACATGAACTGAGTATCCAAACTTGGAGGATGGTAAAAGCTTAAATTTATCTCCAGAGTTATTTCCTAGTTCCAAACCACAGCAGGATTGTTCTTCTAAGAGGATCTCACAACCTCTTGTCAATGGTCTTTGTCCAAACAGACAAGGCTCTCAGAAAGTTTGACTGCAATGTGAACATGACATAACTGAACTGTCAACTGGTCAGCTCGAGACTTTAAGGTTGCCCAAGAAGCTGCAAAATAATCCATAATCCAAGAGATTAGACTGAAACAAACAACCCCACTGACCTGGTGTGGGTTCCCACAACCTTAGGGGTTTAACTGAAAGGACATCTCATTTTACAAGAAAGCAAATAAATTAGCATTTATTTTTCTGTCCTCTCTAGGGGACTGAAGAAGCCCCACATGAGAAAATATTTACAGCTGTGTTTAACTGACACGGAAGACAAAGCAATCAAAGAAAAATGACTGTGTGTTTTGTCTTTTGCTTTGTAGAACACGAGGGAGACACATATTTTGCTGTTTTAATTGAAAATTGTGTTGTGTGATCAGGTTACTGGAAAAGTTGGTTTAATTTAAAATGCTGTCTGTGTTTTCACAAAAGACTTGACTCGGGGATGTGAGGGACTGCAAGGACTAACTTTGATGGAGTTGTAAACATCCTAAGATTCCAAAAACTGTGGCACAGTTCTCACTTCAGATAATTCATTGGAGGCTAGGATTGTCAAACTTTTTACCAGTTTTCTTCTTTTGATACCATCCATTCACCTTTTATCTTTACCACTTGTCCCCTAGGCTCACAGGGGGTTGGAGCCTATCCCAGCTGACATTGGTGGGGTAAATTCTGGACTGGTTTTCAGTCGATCACAGGGCAGACATGGAGAGACAAATGACCATTCACACATACACTCACACTTTAAGAGTTTTTAAGGGGCAACCAGGAGTAACTAGTTTGCCTAATGAGCATGATTTTATGAAAGTGACAGGATGTGTTAGTAAATACTGATGGACAACTTGCATTGAAACTTCAAGCATCTGTGAGTGAATGAAGGGGTGTGAAAGGGTAAATGTGTCCTGTGGTATAAAGCACTAGGAGTTGTCAGAAGACTAGGAAAGCACTGTATAAGCTCAAGACCATTTACCATTTGAGGCATGAGCACTATCAGCTGACACTATTAATTTTATAACAATGTCAGTTGTTTTAATGCAACAGTAAATTGAGTCAAAAAGCTATTAAGCTTTTAGGGGGAGCGCCAGTAGCTGCCCAGCTTTGTAACATGGCTTGAGCCCTTTGCCGCATGTCAATCCACAGTCTCTCGTCCTCTTTCTGACTCTATCCACTGTCTCCCAAGTTTGTCAAATAAAAGCAGACAAGCCTTAAAAAGTTCCCAGGCTTTACACTAGCATCAGCTTTGTCATATTTTTAACCAAAGCTGCCAGAAACAACAGGAGAGAGCACTGTTGGTGAAGCACAAGCAATAAAGGCAACTAATCAAGATAATCTATATAATTCAAGACTTTTGTCGTCCTTCTTAACATAAACTATGAAGGTGGCTATTGTAGAGCTTTAACATGGCCAGCTGACATTAAAATCCCCAGACTCAGCTGCCTGATCATGTCACTTCTGCAAAAGACTTAATTCTGTGCATGACCTATTGTTCATGACCCTGTTGATTGCATGTCTATCAATTTAAAAAAAAAACATCAAAAATGATGACTGAATATCCCGTCAGACTGTGTTGCCTTCCAGTAGTTTATCCTCCTTTCCAAGACTCTCTCTCTAAAATTCAAAAGTAGAGCATTTACAGGAGCATTCTATGATTGAAAAAAGTTAAAATCTCTCAAGGTTTTGTCCTCCACAGACCCTATTTTAAGCATTTAACTGAAAGCTAATTTTAAAATCCAAAATGGTTATTTATCTCCATGTCTTAGGACTCATCGCTTCTGGAATATTTGGTCTTGTGACAACCCAAATTAATGCAAAGAGCTAAAGTTAGTAATTTCACTTAAAAATTTAAGCTATATTTACCCTGTAATGTATCTGATTTGATTGTGTGCCCAATCTGTACTTCTGTTTTTCTACAAAGAAGCTTTCAGAATCCCCTGTAGGCTTATGTGACAGAGAAACACATAGTCTTCAATTCATCAATTGTTTTTCAGTCTGCTCTGAGATTTTTCTTGTTCACAGTGGCATGCGATCAAGTCAGAGCCTGAACCTTGATGCACCACTTGTTGCCCCCTTTTTAATGTGAAAGTGAAGGTGCATCTCTTGGCCAGGCCAGGCCAAGCAGGTCAAGGGAAGAAGGAGGGCTTGAGTTAAAAAAAAATCCCTGGGAGAGTAGATTGCTGCTGGATTGAGGGGAGGGAGATGAGGTTCAGGTTTCAGCCTGACAGGGGGTCTGGGGGAAGGACTGGTATTTTGGAATATACGAAGATCCATACAAGGCACGGTGGACATAAAACCGCGGTGCTTGCCCTGACGCGGTGGGTGCAGAGTGCCAGCTGGGGCCCCGCGTTGGATTCCACTTAGAGTTTGGAGGGTTTGACTGCATGGTGCCATAAGTCTCTGGGAACAACACACTCCACACACCACTGACTGAAAGCCGGGTCTCTTCCATCCCTTCATTTCTCACCCAAGCTACTGCATGTCTAATATTTAGACATGTTCAGCTTTGTGGATTCAAGGACTGTTCTGCTACTTGTAGCATCCCAAGTTGTTTTACTATCCCTGGTCAGATGTCAGGAAGAGGACGACCGTAAGTTGTACACTTTTTCTTGACTTTTTTGCTTATTTACTTGCAGAAATAACAGAGTATCACGTTGATGTATTTGTTGTCCTTGTGTGACCATTGAAATTTAATCTATTTGATGTTTAAGAGGCACACTGGAGAATGAATGAAATGCCTACTTTGTCAAGTTAGCCCAGAATTCAGCTTTTCTCTTTGACTGATGTTGTTAACTGTCTGATTCAGTGAATGTATAATGTTATCAGGCTGTCAGGGGGCTTAATACGAAAGTCTATTCATTTCTGTTCGTGAGACAGATGAGGCTGTCAAGGCACATCTGTGTGGGATGGAGGACCAGGTGAACAAGTGTCTGTTTGTCCTCACCTGGGACATGCAGCTCAGTCTTTCCTGCTTGTACTGCAGCATCTAACACAGCACGTTGGTGCCTCAGATGGCTTTAGATGGCTTCTTTTTATTATTTTGTGGCAGAAAGATTGTCTTAAAATTGTCAGAATAGATGAGTTATTTCAGAAATTGTAAGCTTGGAGTTGCCATGATCTCAAAGTTGTAAAAATATTCTTACCTTAAGTACAGGATTCAAACAGGGGCAGTTTCTGGATATTCATGATGTGACATGATGGGGTCAGACAGAGCTTGACCCCAGACTTGCAGGCTCAAAGGGCAGCAAGAGGAGAGTAAAACAAGGGACTGGGTGCACAGCAGGGGGTCAACAGATGACTGAGGTATAATTGTATTTATAGAAAGTTGGTCTTGACTGTTTGCTGCTCTCATGTCTCTCTCTTTTAAAGTATTAATCAGATTGGATCATGAACCAATAATTTGTAATAAAAATAAGCACTGGTAAAGTATAAAACAAAGATCTCTTAGTGGCTAAACTCATTCCAGATCAGGCTCTAAGCAGCTTTGTAACATGTACGTGCTAAGTATCACTTTCACAAATCTGCTTAAAAAACAAACAGCAGCATTTTGAAGGTTCAGCCCTAAACTGTTTTACATTAAACAAATCGGTCTTTCTTATTACCCCAATGTGTTTGCACTGGCCCTTGACACAGCTATGGGATCCAGATGGAGAAATTTAGAAAAGGAGCCGGTGTTTACTTAGGGCAGCAGCTTGTCAATTGGGCACAGTATCCCCTGTAAGAGAGGTTCATTCATACCAGTAGGAGAGCAGGCCTGCAGGTTAAATATACTCAGGCGCTGACGCGAAATACCTCAAGCAGAGCTTCAGACAGGACTGTTCACTGAGGCTGGTGTCAGTGGTGAAAGGAAGGGAGGACGGGGCCCAGTGCAGGCTGTTATGACGGGCCCTTGGGCTCCTTAACCTGAGAGGACACAGTTAGGCATATTGTCACATGATTAAATGGAGACAATAGAAACATACATACAGTAACCATTAAGTGCCATTGAGTTAGTTTGATAGGAATACTTTCAGGAACTTTCACCCTATTTGAATCACTTTGAATAGTTGCTTTACAGTTTTTTTTGTACTTTTTTTGTATTTAGATCTTTTAAACAATTCTAATGCTGCACATCTGTTGATGTATATTCATGTATTTTGGGGGTCGAAGCTGCATCTGTTCATCAGTCTAAAAAGGATATGGACACTGACTCCATATTTATTAATTCTATTTCTGTTGTATTGGTCTGTTGTTACATGACGCCACTTTTAAAGACAAGCAGATATTTTTTATTGACCTATATAACTTGTATCTTCTCCTTTCTTTTTTCCTTACCCCTCCCCTTCACTCACCAAACACTCCCACCTCCATCTCACCCCCACAATGCCATTACCCCTCCCACTTCCATGCCATGCCCCTAACTCTCAACAACAATGTATAATCGCCCAATAACTTTCCCCGTCAAATTAACTCGACCTCCCCCTGTCTTCTCATTGCTCCTGCTCACATGCCCCCCTGCTGGCCACCGCAGAGGAGGCAGGTGGCTGCATCCAGGACGGCCATCAGTATAATGATAAGGATGTGTGGAAGCCCGAGCCGTGTCGTATCTGTGTGTGTGACAGCGGAGCGGTGCTGTGTGATGAGATAATCTGCGAGGAGATCAAAGAGTGCGCCAACCCTATCATCCCATCTGGAGAGTGCTGTCCCATCTGCCCTGCTGATGCCACTGCCCCTATTGGTTGTAATTTATTTATTCACATACCCATAAATAAATTACTCTGTAAGCTTGCATTCATATCACCCTGGCTGACACTTTTGAATCAGGGGTTGCCTCAGGATCTATTCCCCCCGATGAGAGCTGCAGAAGCCACCGATAAAACTTTTTAGATGTAATTTTAATCTTTTTGGCTGCGCTAAAGCATAGAAGTTTCATGTTTTGGTTTTAAGTCAGTTAAAACATACACTTGATCCAGTCTGATCCTGAGGCTTTCCTATTCCAAAGCAGCCTGCTACATGCTTGATTTGGATGAAGACCAGATTAACAACATGAACAGGATGATCTCCTTTCAAATGAAACTTTACTTCATGAGAATCAGATCAATCCCGACGTGTTTTCTGGTTCACACCTAAATCACTGGAATTGCTTCTCTTGAATTTAACACAATAATTAAATGAAGTCTGTATTCATAATTAGCCTTAAGTTAATGATGAATCGACTTATTTGAAGTTCTTACTCAAATTAAAATAGACAAATATGAATGGTTTGAGGCCTTGTAGGGAACCACTGTACTACTTAAATTGACCCTCTAAATGCAATATGGACAACCATCTGACAGACTAAACTGTTAAAGAGGGAATCGAGAGGTAAGGTATATTTAGAACTGAAGATTAAGCCTTAAGAAACTAAACATGTCTAACGAGATTAGAGATCCCGCCAGAAATTATCACTCAGACTGTCGAAAGTAGAATTATTTGAGATGCTCCAACAAAAAATGTGAATTGTAATAAACACTCTTTCATGATAATGTAAAATATTCTACTTTACACAGATGATAGAGTGCTTTATTTATCAGTAATCATAGGTTCCCACTAGAGCAGCCATTACTATGTCAATAACCCTGTTCTTACCTCTGCTTGTTTTCACATTTTGCTCTAATAATTGGCTCAATATACTAAAATAAACCTAATGCTTGCTTCTGCTAAATGCCTTTGAAACTACAATACAATCTAGATGGGTTACCTATTGGGTTGGTGATGTTTTTGATCACGTTAGAACAACTTGATTTCTTTTCAGGCCATATTACCAAAGAATCACACTCAAGAATCAAATCAATCAAGATATCCTGATTGTTAATCTCTCTTACTGTTTTTTCTCCTCTCCTCAATTCCATCTACAACATCAGAGACGATCGGCGCCAAGGTGAGCCAGACGGTTGTGGGAAAATGCTGGGTCTCATTCACTCTGAACACAAAAACTACACAAAGATTACAACATTCTGTGTTTTTATCACAAACATGTCAGTGAAGTAATTCAGGCCACTGATGTTTGCTCTGTCCTTTATCAACCAGGGCCAGAAAGGTGAACCAGGAGAGATTGCAGATGTAAGTGTGACCTCTCTTTTATTCATCATTTTTGAAAAGTGCTTTATGTCATTGCTTTCTTTCTCTGTATGAGACTTTTACTCAGAACAGCTTGATACATACTGATGTTGAGATGAGCCAAACAACTAAAATTGAACACAACATTTAACCCCCTGTGTCTTATCCTTAGAGTGCAATTTTACCCTTTTGGGACCTTAAATCATCCCAGTGATTACTGCCTTGGTGTACAAATTTACTGTTAGATTCATTTCGACTTTGCCCTTTCCACATCCTGAGAAATTAACCACCATTTTATGTTTTTACCTCACTGATTTTACCGCTTTTCCCCAACTTTTGAACAAGGGTATTTACTCACTGATTAGAGTCTAACCTCGATGTCCATTAATCCCTAATTGAACTTTCTATTATATGAGGGAAAACCCTGCATTCCTTGGACATAATGAACCTCGTCAAATCCTCTTAGATCCTCTCAGTAACATAGCAGCATGTGCACATGTCAGGTGAATAAAGTCAGCCAAACCAGAGGTTAAGACGAGGTGATGTTTTTGGGAAAACTTGTTCTGTCAAATGAAATCCTCATCACAATGTGTTTTTGGTTCTGTTTCTGTTCCCCTCTACAAAGTAGGAATGTTTTTGAGTCACCTGTTGTGCTGGACCCATCATAGCAGATTAGTCATATTACAAAGAATCATTAATGAAAAAAGCCGCAGAAACCTGACAAAGACTTTCTTGTCATCTTTGTGCAGGTTGTAGGACCAATGGGACCACCAGGCCCTATGGTAAATATCATATTTTATTCATTTTATTGATATTATGAAGATTACAAGGAAAAGATTATTGGTCTGTACTCAGAAAATATTTCTTAAGATTGTTTATTGACACAGTAAACTGATATTCTGGCTCAGGAGAGGAGCTCTTCCCAGCCTGAAATATTATTTATTACAATTTCTTTATTTTTACAGGGCCCCCCAGGTGAGCAGGGACAACGTGGAGAGGCTGGCGCTAAGGGTGATAAGGTAAGAGACAAGACACTTTGTCCAAAATGTACATTTCCATCCACCTACTCAGTTCATTGATCAGAGAAAAAGGAGGTCATGTTGATGTAACCTTCAAGTACACTGACTCATGCAACAGAAGTTTGGATCTTTCTTAATGTTAAAGTATTACAGTTCTGTTTTCTTCCAAGATGGCAGTGTTCATTAAACTAAAATGTGAGAGCCTCTGGTGAGCATATTAAACAGAAGGGAAGGTCATAAACTGTAACTGTAGATGATGTGCGGAGAAAAATAAACTTTCCATCCACCTAACAGGATTGGGGTATGTGTTACACGTTATTAGTTTGTTTCTATGTTGTTTTTTAGCTATATTGGTATTCTGTATTTGCTAGTTTCCATACTATTTATTGTTAAAACAAAAATACAAGAAATGTAAAAACTAAGGGCCTCCATTTATCTCACTGGGGGAACTGTAAAAAAACCTGTCACTCAGTGAACTTATTTGCCCCATAACTGTAATTAAAGTGTAGAAAACATACTCTACTGCTTGATTTTGTTGTACAGTTTCTGCCTTAAATCATCTCAATGAAAGGTGATTTGGAGATTATAACCCTTTCTCTCTTTTCCCCAGGGAAATCCTGGACCTCGTGGAAGAGATGGTGAGCCTGGCACCCCTGGAAACCCTGGACCCCCTGGCCCACCCGGACCACCAGGACTTGGAGGAGTAAGTTTAAGGCATAAATCAACCAAATCCGACTACAAATCCTTAAACGTCTGACGGTACATCTGTTCAAATTCCTCATTGACTTCTACTCAGGTTCTTGTGAAGCCTGAGAAAGTCTTAAGTCTTTAATCATTTTTAAAATGTAAGGCCATAAAATATGGGAAGTAGTCCTATAAGAGAAGGAGATGGTAAAATGCAAATATACAAGGAATGTAGTGGCAAACAGTGATTGTTATGAAGCCACTTGCAAAGCCTGTCTGAATAAAGGTTAAATTAGGATAATGGAAACTACAGCTGTTGATTTCAATTTGAAATAAGAAAACCAAAGAGCCCATGTGGTTTGAAATTGTTATAAACTTGTATTGTTTGAGGCCTAAAGAAGTCTTTACTAAGATTTTCAAGAAAATGGTTGTTTAAAACAGTGCAAAGACTCATAGATATGTAGAAGCACATATGGTAAAACGTTTATTTTTGACTTAACTTTAAATCTTGAATGTTGGCTTTTGGTTAAAAAAAATCACCGGATTCATGAATTACAGTTTTAGTGAATAAAACCACTCAGGATGTTAAAGGTGGCAGTATGTAAGTCTGTTAAAGGTTTAGACATAGACTACAATTTTCCCAAACTGTAAGCTCTTACTGAATCATAATGAATGAAAGATATCACTGCTCTTTAGAATTATGTGGTGTAAGCATTGTTGTTTACATCTAGTTCCTCACTTATTCTGCTGTCTTGTACTCTGTGTAAAAGCCCACTTCACTCAGACAGCACAGACAGGACAAACAACATGGACAGACTCTCAGTATCTGCCTGTTTTTCATGTGTGTGTTTTTATTTTCAGAACTTTGCTGCTCAGATGGCTGGAGGTTTTGATGAGAAGGCTGGAGGTGCTCAGATGGGTGTGATGCAAGGACCGATGGTGAGAAACAGCTCTGTCTAATGATTTTTATCATAGAGGGGAGGGCTTTTGGGAGTGTTGGCAATTTAAACTCTATGATGATAAAAACCCCATCACTGAACTTGAGCTCATCGCCAGAGGGTGTCTGAAGATGATTGCAATGATGCCACCTTGTGGTTTAAGAGACACACTGTGACAAAGACGAATCAGCTGACTTTTTTAGTTCTTGTTGATTTTGTGCTTGTGTGTTTGTACAAGTATGAGTAACAGTACTGTTTCCTGTAATAATCATGTCGCCAAAAGACAATTCATAAAAGATAGGTTCCCTGGACATAAATGTTAGAAAGGACATTTAAGATTGTCAGAAGATACCAACTTTTAAATACTTGATGAATTTACTCAGATAATGAGCTTGTTTAAAGGATTGTGGCACTCTAACCTGCTTCAGTCCTGAACCTTTTATGTGAACAGTCCCTCTAACTAATACGCCCCCTGCTTGGTATTAACACTTTGTAGGACATCGGCTTCAGCTGCTCAAGACTTCCTCTGTTGAGACTTCCTCTGTGCAGCTGTGACTTTTGCTAAATGTTGTGCTATACTCTTAGTTAATCCATGTTGGGTTTTTATCAATAAAAAAATAATAAAGGATAATACAGCTAAACAAATGAAGAGGATGGCTGAGACCTACTCCTGTTGAGTGTTTTGAGAACACATTTATTGGGGATTTGGGCTTTACAAATAAAGGCTGATTGATTTATAAATGAACTGATCAACCAGTAGCTCTGTAGTTACATCCACAAACCCCTTGTGCATAGATTGTCGTCCTCAAAACAGGCTGCCCAAATAATAATCCAGCCTGTCTTCTTTCCCACATGATAATCCAACCCTCTCACCTCCCAGTGTTTAACTATGTTCTGTCCTAACTCAATAAAAGCATAAAAGGGCAAAAACAGAAAGAAAAAAAAACCTCACCTTGAATGAATGTCATGTGTTCCTCTCACAGGGTCCCATGGGTCCTCGTGGTCCCCCTGGACCTTCTGGAGCTCCTGTAAGTACATTGATTACAAATCAACATTGTTTTTTATTAATAATTGAAATCAAGCCAGTCAATTGGCAGTTCACAGAGATAGATATTGGAATAATGTAGAGTTAAATCTCCAATGCTTGTTTCTGTTATCTTTAGGGGCCACAAGGTTTCCAGGGTGCCCCCGGAGAGACTGGAGAGCCTGGACCTGCTGTAAGTATAATCAGTTATCCCGGAATACATGAGCCTCACTTTGACCTGAAATAGTTATGATTTGCTGTATAGTCAGGGTTTACAAAAAACCTCCCCTGGAAAAAAAACATGCAGATATTCAATAGTATATAAAAAATAAAATAAAATAAAGGATAAAAACTTACTTATCTAAAGATGTTCCTGGTTTTAACCTCAGCAATAGGTTCAGAGAAAGGACGGTATTCAGTGTTTGTATTGTGAATCGCTAATATTAGCAAAAACATCGCCCTCACTTATTATGATTCTTTTGTTGTTCATATAAAGGGTGCAATGGGACCTCGTGGACCACCTGGACCATCCGGAAAGCCTGGAAGTGATGTAAGTATCAATCTTTATCTTCATAAAAACTTCACTTTCATCAAAACATCAGTGCACATCCTGCAGTTAGATGTTTTTTTTCTTCTATTGTCTCATGCAATAATGCAATTCTTTCACTTCATGTCCTTATTGAAAACCCATAACTGTTTTTATGTTGTATCCCACTCAGAATTGGTTTACAATTAAAAGTAACAAGCTCTCACAGCATTAGCCTCCCACACTCTAAACCATATATACCACATCTGTCTCTGAACAATACTGAGGAAAATGATGACTTTTCAAAACACATGCATCATACCTACCTCTCCACTACAGTAAAGGGCTGTGCATGTAAAGTTTTTAAAGCAATCATGCACATTTCCTTCCTCAAAAATAATGCTACTTCCTGGTTGTTTCAAGGGTGAGGCTGGCAAACCTGGAAAAGCTGGTGAGCGTGGTCCTGCAGGGCCTCAGGTGAGCAGTCCAAAGTCATTTTGTCTTTTGCCTACTTCAGGATTTCACCACACGTCAGTGATTAGAAAAGTAAACAGAAATTACTGCAGTAATTGTCATGTAAATGTTTTGGGTCTGTATTTCAGGGAGCTCGTGGATTCCCTGGAACTCCTGGACTTCCTGGAATTAAAGGACACAGAGTAAGGCTTTATCCCTTCGTCTTGACAGAATGAGAGGTTTTCCATTATCGTAGCTTCTCATTCAGTAAACCTAAAGGACTTCTGCTTGTCTTAGCTCTGATAAACATTATTTTGTTTCTCTGTAGGGTCATCCTGGTCTGGATGGAGCTAAGGGAGAAACTGGAGCTGCAGGAGCCAAGGTAAGACAGCCAAGTGTTTCTATGAAGTAATAAATAGGTTTTTATTGATTTTGGTTTTATGCCCCTTAGCAACAAAAATATTAGACTAGAAACTTTGGCAATGTATGAAAAAGGATTGGCTGAAGCTTGTGGCTTATTTTTTTGCCTGATTTTCCATTGAGGGAATAACTAAAAAACTGTAAACTTTATTTTTCTTAAATATTAAAGTTTTTTTTAACACAACAGAGGGTTGCAGCATTTTAATTAAAACATAAATCTGTTCAGTTGCATAAGCTCCAAAACTGACAAAAATCTTTACTTGTTCACACTTTGCATGTTTTAAAGATGAGAAAACCTCTACAATAATCATTTCTTCTCTTGGTTGAAAAAAATGACTAATACATAATTGGTGTATGAAATACGCCTCATTAATTCTGTTAATAATTGTGATTTCTGTTTCCATCAGGGCGAGGGTGGTGCTGCTGGAGAGAATGGTGCCCCTGGACCCATGGTAGGTTTCCAGCACTTGATGTGGGCTGTCAGATAAGCATTATATTCCAGAATGGCACAGTTAAATACTGGAGATGATAACTTAATCATCATTTTTAAAAAAAATTTCAGGACAGACTTTCCAATTGTATCTTTTGTTGTAGGGCCCACGTGGTCTGCCTGGTGAGAGAGGACGTCCAGGAGCTGCTGGAGCTGCAGTGAGTAACAAATTCCCTCTCCTTTTACAACTTTCTACATTTTTTTGGATACAACTTTCAAACCTTAAGAAAGTAAGTTTATTTTGTCTTTATTGTGTACACTGTTAACTGTGTTGTCTTGTTCTTCAGGGTGCCCGTGGAAATGATGGTCTGCCTGGTCCTGCTGGTCCACCTGTACGTATCATAGATCCTGCTCTGCTCCCATTTCATATTTATTTTAAATTATCGTTTCTAAAATTGAGATATGTGCTGTAACCTGCATGTTCTTATCTGTCAACAGGGACCTGTTGGTCCTGCTGGAGCTCCAGGTTTCCCAGGATCTCCAGGAGCCAAGGTTTGTTTGGATCAACCTATCATAAAGAACTGATTAGGGCTTGGAAATATCAAGGTTTTAACATTTATCATTACATTTTCAGATAAGATATGACAGTGTAATTAATACTGATGTAGTTCATGTTGATTTAAAAAAGATGCCTAGCCTAGAGTAAGAACCACAAACATCTACACACTGGCCACTTGGATGAATTTTTGGACCATACTGCCCATCCCTAAAACTGATGTTATTTTGTGGCGCACCATGCATAGTGATATAAAGCAATCGAAGCATTTGAGGGTTGAATTATGAACTGCATCTTCAGTGTATAACCTTTGAATTACTGATATTTCTTGAGATAGTGACTGGAATAACACATTTATTTAGATCTTTTTCTTATCGAACTAACTTCAGCTGAGCTAACGTAACACTCAGTTGAAACCCGGCCAAACTGTGCAGCTTATAGCCGATTTTGTTAATATGGAGTGGGCAGAGTTTTGTGATGAAATAATAGCAGAGCAAGTCCAACATCACAACATCATTTTTAGCTCATACTTGGTCTTTTTTTATTCATCCCCCACTGTGACTGTTTAATTGAGCACATTGACCACATACTGAACAAATACGCCTGTATTTGGTGATTGGTGGATGCTAATTTACAACCCAGCATTTAGTTACGATAGTTTTTGCCCTGGTCTTTCTACTCTTGCTTTTCTCAGCAGCCCTTGTGTTTGCTGCACTTGTAGCTTTTGCATTTATAAACAGGTTGTCTTTTTGCTCACTTATTATAGTTACTGCCATCGTCCTTTGCTGTATTTTATTTTGCTTGGTGTGTAGTTGAAGTAGGTGTAATCTGAGTAACTTCAGTCTCAGTAGGTATTTGTCGGTATATAATAATAATAATAATGATAACTTTATTTATATAGCACTTTAAAAAACAAAGGTTCACAAAGTTCTTTAACAGACAGCAAAATGCAGAGGAAAAACAACAGTTTGGGCAAAAAAGGAGCTAACCAACAAAAAGCTTAATTAAAGTTAAGAGCCCGTACAAATAAAAACAATGGCAGAATGAACCAAAGCACAATAAGACCTAAGAGGAGAAATGAGAGTGCATGAGTGTTTCTGGTGTCTTTTAGACCAACATGCTCATGGAAGGGAGAATAAATGATATTATTCATAGAAATGTCAGATTTACAGGTAAACAGATGTTGAACTGAGAGCTTTTTCCTCACTTGTGAATTACATTTTTGTTGTTTAATGTTCTGATAGGGAGAAGCTGGTCCTACTGGAGCTCGTGGATCTGAGGGAGCACAAGGACCCCGTGGTGAGGCTGGTACCCCAGGATCTCCTGGACCTGCCGGAGCATCAGTATGTTTGTCATAATAAAGTTTTTATATTAATTTATTTAGAAGTAGCATTCTTACTGTTCATTTGTTTGTTCGTTTATTATACAATGTTATACATTACCCCTTCTTCTTCTGTCTTTTTAGGGTAACCCTGGAACTGATGGTATTCCTGGAGCTAAAGGATCTGCTGTAAGTGAACTCGCTTTAATCATAATTTAAGGCCTTTTACAGGCTGCTTTTCCACCTAGTGATCTGATTTGCTTCAGTACTGTTCAGCACCGTTTGGTTCAGTTGGCCCTTGTCTCAACTGGTCATAACATAACTCGAGGTCATATTTGTTAGCTGTAAGATGATAATTGCATCACATCCAACATGTGGCCATCATGACAAGAAATCGTGTCTTTTTTAGATGAAGAAGCAGGCCATATAGACAAAGCTGAAAATACATAAAGTGATCATTCTTTTGACCAATCAACAGACTGCAGTGTGTTTGGCTCCACACTTTGAGGGTCAGATTGTACGCTTGGTACCCAGATAGAAGAATGGCAAAAAGTTGGACATAAGGATTGCTTAGTTAGGTACTTTCCCCAACATTTGACAGTGGAAACATTAATTTTTGTCCAACATACTGAACCAAATTAAACTGGACTGCCTGGTGGAACTGCACCAAAGGTCAAGCTCAACTGGTCTAGCTTCAAGTCACACCAACACCTCCACAATTAAAAAAAACATGACCCAAATTTGTAGAAATGTTCAACTTACTGATTAATAAAATGAAATAAAAAAATGCAGCTTAGACCCTAGATAGAACAAAATACTGTATATGGTTAAACAATCATACAGGACAATAAAGAGATGAAAATAAATCTCATCACTACAGAAGCTCAGAGAGGACCTGTAAAACATTTAATTTTACTCTGTTCCCCCTGAGAACATGTATATTTTGGTTGAGTCTGAAAGATTTCAAGAACGCAACACATTTTAAAGAGAAAAATTCCTTTGTCATCCCAAGATGACAAATAAACAAGTTAATATTTCAAAGAAGCACCTAGCATTACCAGTTATCATGACAAAAAAGTCTAAAATGAAATACTTTGTTATATATCCACTCAGGGCTTCTGTTAGTCAAAATCACCCTTTTCGCACATTTTTTTAAATCCAAACACACAATCTGAAAAATCTGAAAACAGATCTGCAATCTGCCTTTGTGTTTTTGTGTTCCAGCCCAGCAGTTGAAAACCACTGGCTTAGTTTCACTGTAATTCAAAATTTAGCTCTTCACTTTATTCTGATTTTCTGTTGCGTCTTTCATTCATAAAGGGTGCTCCTGGTATTGCTGGTGCTCCCGGATTCCCAGGCCCCCGTGGCCCACCCGGACCTCAGGGAGCTACAGGACCTTTGGGACCAAAAGGAACATCTGTAAGTCTATGGTGAATGATTCCAAGCTCTCTAACATGAATGACTTTTTTTTCCTGAACTGTTGATTTTTAATTTCTTGCCATATTTAGGGGGACCCTGGTCTTCCTGGACTGAAAGGTGAAGCTGGACCCAAGGGAGAGCTTGTGAGTTGCTTTCTATTGACCTACAAGTCATTTTCATATAAGTCACAAACAAAATTAAAAAAAAAATCTTTGATAATTTAACAAGAGGGAAAATTTACTTACACATCTTTAATTTTATTCTAAGGGCCCCGCCGGTCCTCAAGGTGCCCCTGGCCCTGCAGGAGAGGAAGGAAAGAGAGGTGCCAGGGGGGAGCCTGGAGCTGCTGGACCACTTGGACCTCCGGGAGAGAGAGTAAGTAATCAAGATGTACAATAACAGTGAAAAGCAAACATCTGAATCACCTTTGTTACTAAATGTACAATCATATCACATCAGTAACTTTGATTTCCTTCAGGGAGCTCCTGGTAACCGTGGTTTCCCAGGTCAGGATGGTCTTGCTGGTGCTAAGGTGGGTTTGAGGTAGAACTTCTCCTCTGTAACAAGTTAAGATCAGCCTCTGTTCAAATTTGACTTCATTTCAGATTTCCAAAAAAAAAAATCTAATCATCAGACCAGTATTTATGCCCTACATGTCTGAAATGACTGAGGCTTCAAGCTTACCTTTTGTATCCTTCTCCTTCAGGGTGCCCCTGGTGACCGTGGTGTTCCTGGTGCTGGTGGGCCTAAAGGTGCTACTGGAGATCCTGGAAGGACAGGAGAGCCTGGGCTTCCTGGAGCCAGAGTGAGTTTTGCATTTATCCCCATAAGTAGCCTTTTAAAAAAGGCTTTAAGTGTTGCCTATGTATGATCTTCCTTGTCTAACTTTATTGGTCAATGTTATTGGTGTTATTGGATTTTGAGCATCAGGGAGAACTCTTGAGGATTTTGTGGCACTAATGATCTCTAAAATGTGTCTCTTACAGGGTCTCACTGGTCGTCCTGGAGATGCTGGTCCTCAAGGCAAAGTTGGACCTTCTGTGAGTACACTATTAATCTCTAGGTATTGCTATGTGTCATGCTTTTGGGAGGCTCCAGGATTTCAGTTGTCAAGACAAAAACACATGCTAGTCACTGGTAGAAGTTTTGTGCGTCCATGGTTTAATTTTGGATGAATACGGCTTCCTTGGTCCATGTATATTTTCATGATTGCACAAAAAGGGACAGTGTGGTTCATACACATACCTTAATGATTTCCTTGTCATTGAACAAAAAATGATACAATTGAAAATGGCTTCCAGGAGAAATTTAACACAAGACATCACTTGTTAAAATTTCTGATGCTTAGATTCCATTTTCATTACCACACGCTAAAATGATATCACATCAGTTTTTGTGTTCAATAGTACTGAAAGTTTTACAGTTGCAATAGAAAAATATGATATTCACTCATGTTTTAACTGACAGAGGCCGTAAAAGGAGAACAATAGACAGATAGACAGAAAGAAAAGAGTGGATAACATTGAGATAGGCAGAAAGGAAGTGCAGCTAGTTACTAACAGAGTTCTAACCGGTTCAGAGAAGTGACCCTTTCATTATCTGATAGTTGTCTGCAACTCCTCACAACTGTCCAGTAAGGTGCAGGATTTTGTCTTTGTTCTGCTGGAATCAAATCCACTTCCTGTCATCTGCGTTCATCTCCTTGCTCCACCCTCTGTCACAGACTACAATGGTGGCTGTTTGATTCACACCCAGGAAAAAAGTTCTGTAAAGTGCCATTATCATGTCAAAAAAAATGCAGAGGCCAGCTCAAGTATTTATGAGAAACAGATAGAAAGCATTGAGGAGAGACAGTAATGTTACCTGGTCCCTAGGACTGGGTTTTATTAGGGTTTCCACTGATACCAGTTCTAAACACTGCTGCTCCTTTGCAGTTGGATCTACACGTTTAAGTGAAAGAGCAATATTAATGTTTTCTTTTGTCAAGATATGTGATAATGTTACCTGCATGGTCCATTTCTGAGGGCAGTGTTTGAGTGTTTTAATTAGTCCCGACTTAGAGATTTATGACTGTGAGCTTTACATGACTGCAAAGACACTGAGACCCATTAAATGTCTCTGAACATGAAAAATAAGGAAACACAGAAGACAGCAAACCACTGCATACTCTTCTCTTGCACGCTTATACATAATTCAGAAGACAGATTTGAACTTGGTATTCATCTTTGTAGGAATATTGTATTTGTTCTACCTTTCTTAACAGTTTATGGGGTGCCTAGTTTTGGTATGTATTCAGTGACTGTTCCTGATGTTCAGGTTGATAAAAATTATATCAACTACTTTTGGTTGTCCAATTTTTTTTTCTTTAAAGTATTATAAAAAGCAGTATTGATGTAGTGTGACTTTTAAGCATATTAGAATAGTACAGATTGTGGTATTGTTACAACTTTGGTCATTAAACACACAAAAAACAAACTCAACCCTTAAGTTTTAAAATAAAAGCCGAGTACAGAATGAGTTTTCTAACTCTGGGGTCTTTAACCTCATAAGAGAGAGTCTGAAATCCAAAGTCTATCATTGGCTTTTAGGAAGATAGTCTTACTTCAAAGAGACTGTACGTAGCAAAAGTCACTCACATGATTCAACTCTCTAATTGATTTTACCTGTAGGTGTCTGTGCAATTAAGATTTTTACCTCGTGTACCTTGCAGGGTGCTGCTGGTGAGGATGGTCGCCCCGGCCCACCTGGTCCTCAGGGAGCCCGTGGACAACCTGGAGTTATGGGATTCCCAGGACCAAAGGGAGCCAATGTGAGTTTTATTTGCTTGGATTTGGAACCCAAAGGTGTCCAGCAATATCACAAAAAAAGATTTTTCATAGAAGAACTGCTATCATTTACCTCAAACTTGCATAAAGTAAAGACTGAACCATCTTTTCTTTTGCATAGGGCGAACCTGGAAAGCCAGGAGAGAAGGGTCTTGTGGGTCGTTCTGGTCTGAGAGTGAGTATACTGTCTGACTTAACTCATTTCTTCAAACCTCCCAGATAGATGTATCATTTTCCTAATTCTGACTGAATCACATTACATGACTTAAATACTTCTCTCTCAACAGGGTCTGCCTGGAAAAGATGGTGAGACTGGAGCTGGTGGACCTCCTGGCCCTGCTGTGAGTATTTCTGTTATAATACATGCTGATAGTTAATAATTTAACTGTTCATACAGTGGACTCTCTTTTGTCCTTGACTGATCACTGCTGTTTGATCTTATTAAAGGGACCTGCTGGAGAGAGAGGAGAGCAGGGACAGCCTGGACCTTCTGGCTTCCAGGTGAGTTTTTTTTTCATCAAACCAAGAGAAACACAACAGTCTGAAGCTTGATTCAGGTCAGCATGTGTGCTAACTTTGGGCTGCTTGGACTTGGGCTACACAGTTAATACCAACTTAATTGTAATCGCAGTATGAGCAATAGACATAGTGTAAATGTCTGACTTTATTCCATAAAGCCCCCAGAATGTGAATATTTTAATTGTTGAATGGAGGCCTGAGGGTTATGGCCATTATCTTGTGCCTTTTTCATGTAGAATAAAGTGGCTTTCAGCTACCATGAGATTTCATGTTCTTGCTAAGTGCTGGAAAGGTTACTTTTTGGAGTGATGAGATTTATGAGAAACATGCTGCATTTGGCATAGCTAAAGCCAATATGGGTTCTTGATTGATAGAATACTACTTGCACTTCATAACACTATCACAGTATTTGACATTATATTCATTTGTCAAATTATGCTGGTTGAGATAAAAATAGACTCATTAAATAATTGAATTTATAGACATATGATTGTATGTTTTATGTTAATATCCCATATTTTAGTTTACAGGAGTCTGCATTTGTTGAGCCAAGCATTTATTTATAATCATATGTTACAGAAAAAAGGGTGTTGCAATACTAGTTTTTTTCTTTCAGAATTGTGCAGCCCAAGTGTACATGTTCATATGAGAAAATCTACAAAGCTATTATCTAATTCATCCCTCTGCTATGTTTAACAGGGTCTGCCTGGACCAACTGGTGCCCCAGGAGAGGGTGGAAAGCCTGGAGACCAGGTGAGCGTTTCTTGGGATTAGTTGCTCCTTTATTCTTTATTTTCATTGTTAAAAAATAAGCAAAGTTGGTTTAACCTTCAGGCAAAGATATACAGCTGTGCAGGGCCTTGTACACCAAGAGGTTTTATCTTAAGGTATAGAGAAGGGTATATGTCAAAATACAAAGATTACTAAAAAAAAAAAAATCTAATAAATAAGTATTTCAAATGTAAATATAGCGGTGGGAATTCATGAGAGGAGGAAAAGATGGAGTCATATAAACCAAAGAATACCTGCAGAATGACTGACTTACCTACCTGTCGCAGGCATAGGTTTTTTTAACTCCATAAGTTACATCTTGCCGCAAGGCATGTAAAACTAATAAGCTGTGATGACTTTGAGTTATGTTGTTAATTATAATGAGGGGCTGAGCAAATACTGCTTGCTCACTCATATTTGGGTTTGTCCTGTAGCTGCGTTCTATGTATAGAATATTCTACTTCACCAGCTTTGATTTCTTTAACCAAAATGGAGAGGGCATCGTATTATTAGTCTAACAGCAGAAAGAAAAAGCCACTTAAGTGTCTAAAAGCTTTGTTAATTCCGTGATATGATCTTTTTTACCCCAATACTGTTTTTTTTTTTAACAAGCAAGCAAGCTGTTGTACTTGCTAACTTCTTGATCTCATACATTAGTTCCATTTATGAAGCTCTACTCATTTTATAAGAAAATCCACAAGGACATGACTAATAGGATGAGCTGACAAAAAACCTGGAAATCCTTTTTTCATCAAGTGATTAGATCTGTCTGCAGCTAATATCACTACAACAGTTTTATTGAACTGAAACAATCTGGGTTAAAGTTAAAGTTGTGTTGACTTTTATGAGTCATTTGTGTTATCTGTCCTGAGAGGACTAACAATGAAATCTCAACAGAGGTTTGGTTTTAAACTTCGGCACAGGATTAACACTGCTTCATCTTCTCTCTCTGCAGGGTGTGCCTGGAGAGGGTGGAGCTCCTGGTGCTGTTGGGCCAAGAGTAAGTTTCTATGATGCTGTTGGTTCTAAGAGTTTGCTGTATATTATGCTGTTAAATAAATCTCTCACGTTTGGGGTTTATAATTCTTTAAAATCATATTACTCAGCATTTTTGCCATTTTATTGTGCCTCCCTCTCATTAGATGTCCTTTTGTCTCTGAACAGGGTGAGCGTGGTTTCCCAGGTGAGAGGGGCGGTGCTGGAGCTCAGGGTCTACAGGGACCTCGCGGACTTCCTGGAACACCTGGATCTGATGGACCTAAGGTCAGTGCATCACTTTGGCATGCATATTTTGTTTAGAGGGAATGCAGCAGTGCCAGTACCTGAATCAGTACTGGTGCTGATCCCACATAAAATAGTCATACTCACAAAACATTGACAAAACTGTAGTTGACGTCATTTTACAGACTGATGTTTGCCCTGAAGTTTATGAGCAGTTGAGCAGAGTAGATGCTATATCTGTTGTTCGGTGATATTTTACATAAATAAGGATGACAACAGTAGAGTACACTTTAAAGTTTTATTGCTCAATTGTTAATATTGGGGTACGGGACAACTGATGACATTAAAACAAACTATTGAAATAATAGTATGCATAACAATGGCATTATTGAGCATTCATGTTTGCATTTGGTGTCAATGAGTAAAATGTAAGTTCTTGTACTTCTAACTGGTCTAAAAAAATGGCATCGTGCAAATTAAGTCTTAAGATCATTGGCCATATGCTCTACGTCATGAAGAAGAAAAAAGTAGACCATAGATCTGTATACAGAGGTCACTGCGCCATGCACCTTGCATCCAATCACACACTGCTTAGTGGGCTATATTGTCCAAATGTTACATTATAGAAATTAGTATTCATCGATTAACCAAGTAGTTTCAGAAAATAGATTTATTTTGTCCTGACGAGTGTAGCGTAAAGTAAAGGAGGGTTATTTTAAACATACCCTGAAAGTGTACAGATGTCATATTAGACACTTTATTGTGTTTTACATGTCTCTACTGCATGATAGCGTGCTTCTATAAGCAAGATAACAAAATCCCAAGTGTATTAGGAATATTATTTACTCAGTACTTGAAGCCCAGAGTGTAGAAAGAATACAGATCATGCTGAACCATGCTGACCAACTACCACAGAGTACACTGCTCAACCAGTTAGAATAGCTTGGGCTCACATGGGTAAGGAGGTCTTAGAGCATCTCAAATGGAGTGAGAAGAGTGTCAGGACTTAAAAACAAGAGCAAACCAAGAAAACAAAAGCAGGAGAGACCCAAATGCAGATTAATAAAAACAAAAGGCTTTAACATAAACTGAAACAGGATCAAAAAAACAAAAACTAATTAATTACAAAAAGTCAAAATACAAAAATCTCTTACAAAGTAACAAATCAGACCTGGCAAACAAAGTACAATTTAAAGTCACTTAAAAGTTAAACCATACCCAGACAAACTAAAGAACACGAGGGAACACAAGAAACACTGGAGACTTACACCGTACTGTGACATGAAGAGGAATGAACCCAAAAAGACAAGGGGAAACACAAAGGCTAAATACACAGGGGAGTAATCAGACACAGGTGAGACAATCACACAGGTGGAGGGAATCATAATCAGAGACACACAGAAGGGAGGGCAGGAAAACTCCACATGGAACAGAAGGATTTCAAAATAAAACAGGAAGCACAAGACGACACAAAACATGAACACAAAATGGGAAACTTCACTGAGACAAAGAGAAGGATCATGACAGAAACACAGGAAACACAAGACAAGAGGAATGAGAGGCCTAAACAAGAAATACAAGGAAAAAGCGTACAAAATAAAACAGAACCAGCGGTATCATGACAAAGAGAGGTGGACCATGGATATTCAGTGATAAAAACTGGCAGGTTTTTCGAACATTTGCTGTGGGTAACAAACTCTTGCTGATGTTAAAAACATATGAACTTCAGCACAGGCAAAATATGACTGTTTTAATGTGAGAGTTTTTACTCTGAAGCATCTTTACAGACAAAACAAACTAAATGCTGTATGTTAAAGAATAAAATCCAAACATGTTGGCAGACAGATCTTTTGCTAAGTGTTTAAATCTTTCCGCAGAGCTAGGCTAACCAACTGTTAGCAATAGTTTAATTTTATTGAATGCATGTTTTAACAATACCACTATCCTCTTACCCTTCGCGGACTAAAAAACAACTTTGATTTCAAGTTACTTTCTCCTCCAAATTCAGGGAGCTATTGGACCAGCTGGTGCTCCTGGATCTCAGGGACCCCCAGGCCTGCAGGGAATGCCCGGAGAGAGGGGAGCTGGTGGTATCCCAGGACCAAAGGGAGACAGAGTAAGTAACTTTTGCTGTGATTAAATAAAGACTTGTTCATTGTTAAATGGAAAATTTTCTGAGAGTAAATGTCCAGAGTTCTTGTGGTTTTATGTATGGTTGAAGTGCAGCTGTCCTCTTTGTTCTACAGGGTGATAATGGTGCAAAGGGACCTGAGGGAGCACCTGGAAAGGATGGATCCAGAGTGAGTTCAAACTAAGTCCTTTTGTCAGAGTCAAGTTTTCTAGTAGCCAGTTATCTCTTAACTCTGTTCTTTCTATCTTGCCTCTGCATCTTACATCTTCATTTCTTTCCTCAGGGTTTGACCGGTCCAATTGGTCCTCCTGGCCCTGCTGGACCCAATGGCGCCAAAGTAAGAACCATTTTCAGCTGAGTCTGAATTAGCAGACCTGTAATACACTTTGAATATATTAAGACTTTAATTTGGGGTTTGACTGACTGGTTTTTCTCTTTTCCAGGGAGAGACTGGACCCTCTGGCCCTAACGGTGCTGCTGGTGCTCGTGGTGCCCCTGTAAGTCCCTGTTCTGTTTTAATTTGCTTTCTTTATGATGTTACCTGAACATCTAAGTGGAAACTGTGGAGTATAGTGTGTTTTGTATTATCCTTTATGCTTTACAAACTGTGCTGTTGTTAAAAAATGAAGCCAGCCAAATTAAATTCAGGAGATGACAGTTAAGCCAAGTTTTCAATGAAAAAATTAAGACTTAGTCTTAATGGCTACTATTAAACAAGGGCTGGTGGAACTGCTATTGCTACTTAATATGTATATATACTATATATGCATATTATGCCCTTCCATTGACATCAACCTTTAACCACTGTTTTAGTGTAAACTACAAGTGCTCCAATAGCATAAACCTCCGCCAAGACGTTTTTGACACTATTTGTCCTATCTTTCAATGTTAACAAATCCTTGAAAAAATCACTTGGATTACCAACAAAATGGCATCACTTCTTCCTTTTGCCATGACCAACATTTTTTGAAAATGTCATAAAAATCTGTTCATCGGTTTTTGAGTTATCTTGTTAACAGACCAACAAAAACCATCAAAAACATAATCTCCTTGGTTGTGGAAATAATATGGAACCATCTTCCTTTTATCTACCAACCCATTGTAACATAAAAACATACTTTATCATCAGACTTATTTAAACTGCTTCTACACATCTCATCATTGTATTGTTTAATGCAGGCTTGTAAGTATCAGTTGAATAGAGTGATGCAGGGATGATATTTTTGTAGGCCTCCTCAAACATTGGCATTCCTTAGTTTCCATCAATAAAAAAGGCTTTGGGATTTTTGTTTGCAAATGAACAATACCCACATTTTTCTTGGCTGTAAATGCAATTTCTGAAAGGTTAAAGTTTTATCCATTAAGCTTGTATTAACCACTGAATTTAGGACATATAATCAAAAACACATTCAATAACTCAGACACTTTGAGACATTGGAGGCAGAGGTACAATAATACATTATTTTCAGGGTGTTGGGCCCATTGTTTGTGCGCAGTTTAATGTTTTATCTGCAATGCATGTACATGAAGGGCAAAGACAATGGGAGACAAGTACTTGGATGTAAACCCATATCTGGCCAATCAAAACACAAAAGAAACGTGGTCAAGAAATGCTTCTCTGCTTTACACAATGGAGAAGTGTCTTCTTCTGTTTCTTGATAAGGGGAGAATCCCAAGTTATTCTTCTACGAAGCCCCATCTTGGAGAGAAAGCCCAGAGAGGAGCAAATAGTGGATAAATACTGTCAAACGCTCCGCTGTCTGCAAATTCAAAAATATTTGCACCAATTGTTTGCCAGTAGGGATTTTGTTTATATGTCATTTTTATATTTTGTTTATATATCATCATGCATGACAAATAAACTAGGTTTTAAGAGGAATCAAGACCCATGAGAAGAAAACCTAGTTACTTCTTAATTTTGATTCGTAATGAAAAAAGTACAAGTTTTCCTGCAGTAACCCACAGTTTTGTCTGTCTTCTCACAGGGTGACCGAGGTGAGGTTGGTCCTCCTGGACCTGCTGGCTTTGCTGGACCTCCTGTGAGTAAAGTCACCGATTTACCTTTTGTTTAAGTCAAACTTCTTAAAAGTGATCAAAGTTCCCTTTATTTTACTATCTGTTTCAAACATCCAGGGTGCAGATGGTCAGCCTGGTGCTAAGGGAGAAGTTGGTGAAACTGGGCAGAAGGGAGAGGGTGGTGCTCCTGGACCTCAAGGACCTTCTGGAGCTCCAGGACCTGTGGTATGTAAAGCCTTTGGAACCACATATTGTATCTTAATTCACTTTATGTATTACATTAAGACAACTCTGTCATGATTCCACCTTGATTAATTATTGCTTCTGTTTTTAGGGGCCAACTGGTGTGACTGGACCTAAAGGTGCTCGTGGTGCTCAGGGAGCTCCTGTAAGTAACAGAAACACACTCCATCACATAAAACTTCTGCCCAAAGCAGACCATCAGAGATATTGACTGTCACTACATACCCAACGTTACTTAACAAAGATGTTCAATTTTGTCATGGTCTCAAACTACACAGTTGATTTGGCTTGTGCTGCAGCTAAAGATACAACTTGATAGTAGTTTATTTTATTCTAACCTTAAATTGACCTACAAATAACAGCATAGATCAAGAAGAGGCAACTGGCAGATCCCCTACTCACTTAAAATTGCAACTTAGTCAACTCAAAATTGCTACAAGTTGTAGAAATAAAGATGTGAAAATTTGCCATAAAGTGTTTTAGTGTAACTTGCCACTAAGATGCCAAAATACATCAAAACATGAGAAATATAGGTATTTCTTAACTGGTGTATTTTTTGTTGAAATTAGCTGATATGTTTTTCTGAAATGGTTTCCAGAAAAGCTCTTTAATGAAGCACTACTCAATACATTTAGGTTAAAGTTAGTCTAATGAACTTTGATAACTAGTACATACAGTTTAATTGCACTGGAAGAGTACCTTCAACTGTTTTTGTTTCCATGTTGTTATGTAAAAATTAGCTTTCTTTTCGAGCATCATAATATTAATGTTTACATCATAAATCCTGATGAAAGCTGTAAGTAAAATCAGTTTTAATAACTTTGGCTCTTGGCAAGAGAGAATAACATCATTGTGGCCCATACAGAGATCACAGTTGGCCATTCATAGCATAAATATTAGTCTCATGCTTGGCACATACACAGTAATAAGAACAGTAAAGTTTAACAGAAAACACACATAAAATCACAGTGTTTATTAAATGGGTGGCACAGCAAGAAGGTTGCTGGTTTGAACCCGGTGTTGGTCAGGGCCTCTTTGTGTGGAGTTTGCATGTTCTCCTTGTTTGCACTCTGGCTTCCTCCCACAGACCAAAAACGGTCTGGTATGAGTGTGAGCCTGAATGGTTGTCCCACTCTCTCTGTGGCCTCAAAGCCTCTCACCCAGTGTCAGCTGGAATAGGCTCTAGCCTCCCACAACCCTGAATGTATTGATAGAGATAGCTGCCCAATTCATGTCAAAGTAATAAAACTGGTAAAAGGCTTGAAATTACGGTTGAAAATGTCACAAACCAATATGGTGGTGGTACACCAGCTTTCAAAGTACAAGGAGTCAGAGACTCGAGTTATTCAGTCATGACTGATGCAGGTATTTTCTCTTTCACATATGAAAAAGTCTCCTGTTCATTTAACAAGTATAAGAATTAGTACAGTAGCTCATGTTTTAACACTAAGTAAAGTTTGTTGATCGACTTTGATTTATCCAAAACAATAATAGGTGGTATACACATGACATCAGGGTGGGCAGCAGTCAAAACATTTACAGCCACTAAGGGACAAAGCATGTATCTTAAATTTATCCGAAGAGTTTGCACTTCTCCGGGGTTATTTCTTGATAATAATCACTGTGGTGTTCAGATCCTTAGCTGATGTAAAATATATTTTTTAAAATGTTGGGATCTGTGGTGTTGCAGAAATAAGGCCTCAGAACAAAGCTGTGGAATTACAGTAGCTAACATAAACTGCTTCATACCACTTTCATGTATTTAGAGAGTAATAAATATGGTATATAAACCTTGCTCAAGTTTTTGTCAAGATGTCTGTACCTGATTTTTTCAGGGAAATCAAAATTCTAGAGTTTGATAAATCAATCATAAAGCCAAAGAACAATTATGACAGCATCCAAGAACAAAACATTGTTTTTTTGCTTTGTCCAATAAACAATTCTAATTTTATAGTGAAATCAAATTCATCAGATTGACTTGACATCAGTTAACATGAAGCAGGGTCTGGTGGAAAAGTTTCACCAGTGTATACACTGAACATGAGGTTTAAGTTCTCAAAACATGAAAAGCTTTAATAAGATCCATAAATTCATGGTGGTTAAAGCCTTTGTGGTAATCCCTGGACTCCCTAAGACACCCTAGGAATTCACTATATGCTGATGGATATATAACACAGTTTTCCAGGAGAGGCTAACACTGTTTATTAACTGAACCATTTGTGTTTTTGGCAGGGTGCAACTGGTTTCCCTGGTGCTGCTGGAAGAGTTGGATCTCCTGGTCCTAATGTGAGTTTTTAAGCAGAAATTGTTTTCAAGATTGGAGTGTAAAGTATTGAACAAGCTCAAATTAGTGTTGTACATTTATGACTAACTTTCTTACAACATGCAAATCTTCCTCTGAACATCACAGGGTAATCCTGGTGCTGCTGGCCCTGCCGGACCTGCTGGTAAAGATGGGCCTAAGGGTGCTCGTGGTGATGCTGGTCCTCCAGGAAGACAAGGAGATGCTGGACTTCGTGGTGCTCCTGGTTCACAGGGAGAGAAGGGAGAGCCTGGAGAGGATGGACCACCTGTGAGTAGCATTTAACCACTTGAATTCATCTGCATAACCTGCCACTATTTAAAAGGACACCTTACCTCACTGACTCACTGACATAACAAAGTGCTGTTCCCACTATGGTTCAGTTTGTGTCTTTGACATGAGAACTTCATAAGGGTTAAATGCTCTCTTTTTTGGACTCTGTAGGGTGCCGATGGGCCTTCAGGTCCTCAGGGTTTGGCTGGATCTCGTGGTATTGTTGGTCTGCCTGGTCAGCGTGGAGAGAGAGGATTCCCTGGTCTCCCTGGACCTTCTGTAAGTGCTTGTTTAATAATGCAGGATTATGAGCCCATTTTTAGACTCTATGTAAGCTCATCAGTCTAACAGTCTTTACAAGCCAGATAGTCTTTTATCTCAAAACACAAACATGTCACTTTTCTATCTCAAAACAGTTCTTTCAAAGTTGATGTAACAGCACAGTAACCAGCATCCAGAAGAACAATGTCTCAACAAAAAGCCACAGAGAACCGTAGTCACCTGCTTTCAGTGCTTATAAATTCAGCAAT
The DNA here is from genome assembly GCA_037902135.1 of Cetoscarus ocellatus. Lineage (NCBI taxonomy): Eukaryota > Metazoa > Chordata > Actinopteri > Labriformes > Labridae > Cetoscarus > Cetoscarus ocellatus. The sequence continues at coordinate 543,088 of JBAMNC010000477.1, forward strand.
CTCCCCCTAGTTCTCCAGCAAGGCACTAGTTCATACACCAGCTATAAAATAAAAAGAAGCCAGTTAGCTTGTTATGCTAGCTGAGACAGAGGGTGATGGTGGAAGGTGGAGCCAAGACGCGAAACAGAAAGTGACTGAGCAAGGAGCCAGGCAATGAACAATGCACATGCCTGCAGATATGAATAACAGACTATAATGCAACACAGAGTCATTAGCGGTATCATCACTGTCTCATGTGTGGCAGCTTTACCAGGCACATGAAATCATCTACACCAAGTTATATCTCAGTAAGAAAAATGTACCAATACATCCATGTTTCATCAGAAAGTTATATCTTTCCATAATGATCTGGTTGTTGGACCGTAACAAACCTACATATCTCCTCTAGCATGTAAAGAAACAGCTGCTCAAATATCACTCAAGCAACCCCCTGGACAACCAGTACTTCACCTGCCAACAGTTTTCCTTAAATGAATTTTAATTATCTACAGACAGAAATATAGGGAATACACATGCGTAAATGTCATTCCTCATAATTTATGTCTCCAAAAACAAAAAGACCAGGCAAAATAGATGAGAAAAAAACAAACACAGATCATAGAAAGCCGCAAAACTTCACTGACAAACGGACAAAACAGCATACAGGGAGTTAATGCAGGCTGTTGTTGTAGTCCCTTGAACTGGTGTAAATTATTTGAAAATCAAAAGTCATATGATGATGCCATATTGTTGTAAGGTCTGAGGCTCTGCTTTTGCTTTTGTAGTAAAATCTGTCCAAGGCAAGGTAGCTTAAGAGCTCATTCCACTGTTGGACTGTTGGTGGTGTTTTAGATGCTCTCCAGTTTAAAGCGATGCATTTCCTAGCAGCTAACATGACAGGATCTATGAACCTACTTTCTTATTTATTCTATTTCAGCAATAAACAGGGTGAAAGGGTAACAGATATCTGTAAACACTGGTATATCAATCTGATAATGGATTTCCAAAATAATAAGAATTAGTCACATGCCTGCAGGCAGTTTGCAAACAACAAGCACACCAAGCAGAGTCAAAAATCCAGCAATATGGCATCTAGAGTCTTTGTCAGCTTTATTGGCCTCTACTGGTCAACACATGTATGTTGTATAGGATTGGAAAGCATAAGAGCACTCCGACGGTTTTCAAAAGAGCACCAGCATCCAAAGACCTTCTGTGACACCAAAGTGCACTTAACTCCAACATATTGTTGCTTGATTGTAGCTTTGCATTAGCTCATGCCATAATCAGCTGACAGCCTACGAATTGAGTTATCTGTGGTCAAAAATCAGCCACATTGCATTCTTACAACAAGGAAGCCCGTTCAACGACTTTCTTACTCCGCACTGATGCAGACATAACTTAGCCCTCAGCACCCAGCCTCATCCTCCATAGACAAGGCTTTGGTGACTCATAACAAAGGAGCTTCAGCACTGGATAACTGTAGCAGGTTGCTCAGCTAATAAGGGAGCATCTTCATAATAAACCAATCTGCATTGATTTCACTGTATTAGCATCATACATCTCATAGTTTCATCAATAGCTAAAGTGTTTCTGCCTGAGTTGTTAGCTCTCCTGAAATCTTACCAGAATAAACTCTAACCCATTACAGAATGCTCTAAGCATGGCTCCATTTTTTGATGAAATATTCTGCACTTCTGGGCCAAAGAAGCTTCTAAATTATAATAATTTCTTTTTTGTATAAAGGGAGAACCTGGTAAACAAGGAGCATCTGGTGCTGGTGGAGACCGTGGACCACCTGGACCTGTTGGACCCCCTGGACTGACTGGACCTGCTGGAGAGACTGGAAGAGAGGTCAGAACAGCACAATCATAGCTCTGTTGAGAATCACACTTTCAGTGGACTATTGAGGCATCAGATTTACTGTGGAGTGCCTTTTACTTCCTGTGAGCTGTAGAAAATTAATCAGAACAAAATCTTTTTCTTACTCTTTCAGGGCACCCCTGGATCAGATGGACCTCCTGGTAGAGATGGAGCTACTGGACTAAAGGTGAGAGACTTTGGCATCTCTTAAAATCTGGAACCTGTTTAACAAATCCATCCAGAGATTATATTAAGTTAGGTGGAACTCTTCACCTTGAAATGTAGTAAAGGTTATAAACCCCATGACATTTTTTTCAAACCCAGATTCTGTTGTTGTATAATTATTTGGATTTGTGTTCATTTAGAGACCTGCTGTGAACCCTTAAATAATAACAGTCAGTTAGCACATGGCCCTTTATTTCCGGAGGGGTCATGGCATGTACAAACAAAAAAACTGGACTTCTTTTGTAAGCCTGTGTTTTATTACAGGCTAAATTTAAAATGCTAATTCCATTTATTTCATCCCAGACATCACAGCTTTCAAGCTTTTCCAGTATGTTGTATTTTTTCAAGGTCATTTAATGTTACTCAGTTAATTCAGTCAGAGCAGAAACTCAGATTGAACACAGTTAGACTTAAAATAAATCTACAGAGACACACACTTAAAAAATTAAAACGCAGTGGTAGACAAAAAGTGTGTTAGAGAAAAGTCGTCACAATGTGCTTAAAATAAGAAAAGAAGAGAGAAAAAGAGAGCTTTTCCTTAAAAAATTGATGAATTATCATTTATTTACTGTAACGTCGTAGGCAGTTTGACCTCGCCAGTTTGTCCTCTTTGTTTCAATATTAAGAGATTTATTTTTAGATTCATTTATTATTTTTCTTAAATGGGACAGTATGCATTAATGGACATTTACATGTAAATACATGGGATTATAGCTATGTGGCTAATTTCCATCCCCAGTCCCATTAGCAGGCTGGTATCAATACATAAAACAAAATCAAACATCAATAATGTAATAAAACCTATCGAGCATATTAAAAGACAGCAACATACATAAACTGAAGACAACCTAAAGGACATCCAGTCCCAAATATAATGGGCCAAGAGTTGGGGGACCATAGGAATTATACACAATTTATTATAAAGTGCTAGAGTGCTAATTAAAGTGAAGTAGTGCTTAAGTGCCAAAATGATAAAGTTCAGAGTGCTAGCAGCCTGGGAGTTCGGTTCCTCATTATATTGCGCATTGCCCATTATTGCACAGAAATATAAAGTGCATGTTGCATTGCACATTACCCTACTGCCCAAGATTATAAACTGCCAGATAGAAAATAATAGTTCTGACTGAATGCAGAAATGCCTGTTTAACACCAAGTTTTAAACAGTCATACCACCTCACAAATGATCTTAGAACACAGAAAATAAACGCAGAGCCTAATATGATAGATCAGCAGAATCTGAACTGATCTTCAGAGATTTTAGGAGTGAGTTAACATTTGGAACATGTGCTACATCATGTCATTTGGCTTCTACTGCCACCTTTTAATCTGCACCAAGTGTGATATGACTGCAAGTGTATTTTACAACTGCTGCTGCATTTAGCACAAACCAAATATCCATGGTGCAACCGAACAGTGACAGTTTTAGTTCAAACCAAACCATCTCAGCTGGAGACACATTATCCATGTTAACATACACTGCACTTTAAAAAATATCTAATAGACCTTATAGTTTGTGAAACTCCTCCTATACTGAGGCCTCATTTTTGTTTGTTTTATTTCTGTAGGGAGAACGTGGTAACACCGGTCCCGCTGGCGCCCCTGGAGCTCCTGGTGCCCCTGGTGCCCCCGGACCTGTAGGACCTCTTGGAAAGCAGGGAGACAGAGGAGAGGCTGTAAGTATTTTAAAAAAGGCACATTTTTGCACTATGGTCAACATTTTCTGTAACAAAAGAAGCCCTAACACTTTCTTTCTTTGGACAGGGTGCTCAAGGACCTGCAGGACCCCCAGGAGCCGCTGGAGCCAGAGGAATGGCTGTGAGTATCTCAATCTCTGACTCAAAGAAAATCATTAAATTTCTGTGATTTCATTTAGATTAAAGGTACTGCCCTGTGTTAAATACGTGTTAAACTTTTAATCCAGGGACCCCAAGGACCACGTGGAGACAAGGGAGAGGCTGGTGAGGCTGGAGAGAGAGGACAGAAGGGTCACCGTGGATTCACTGGTCTGCAGGGTCTTCCTGGACCTCCTGTAAGTAACAAAGAAACAGAATACTGATGCAATTTCTGTTTATTTCCCTTCACCAGTATAATCTGTAACTAATCTGTGATCGCCCTTACAGGGTCCCGCTGGAGATGCCGGAGCTTCTGGACCTGCTGGACCAAGCGGAGCTAAGGTGAGAGAACCGAGCTGAGAGAGGGGAGAAAGAGAGGAGAGAAAGAGAAGAGAAAATCATTTTACTTTTCAATCCTGCTGCTTTAACATCCTAGATATGTGATGGTAATGAAGGGCACAGGTTAGTCTTCCTGTAATTCTCCAATCACCTGACAGAGATGGGACAGGAGAGGCCACGTTCTTTAATTACCCACCGCTGCGATAAGATGAGCAGCTGAGAATTTTATAATTATCCTCTGTGAGGAAGAGAGGCAGACTGACAGGAGGGACTATGATTCATGAAACCACTCCTGCTGAGATCGGAAATGGACTTTAATATCTATTCTAGATTAGCTGAACACTGTGCATGATAAGAAAAGCAAAGACAAATGTCACCATACAGTTATTCCTCTTGCATATTAAAAAATGTTTGAATCTTTGAATGACTTAAGGAGATATTTGTAGACAATAAGATCACATGATGGACCTAAACAATGTAGCTCCAGATAGGTGTGGTAAAGGATGAGCTGCTTTCATGAGTGTCTCTGTACAGCATTCCTAGGTCAAGTTGATTTTCATGTGTACTCTCACAGCCCAGCTCATTGGGTTAAAATAGGTCATAAAAACAGACAGATTTATTTAAAACAAAAGTGGCTTATTTAAAAAGGTGTAATCTTTGCCAAAGGGTATGCAAAAATGCAAGTGAAAGTTTCTACTGATACTGATCCCAATCGGCTGAAGCTAAAGTTTGAAATATTTATCCTCCTAAAGTGAAACAGCAATCAAATAAAACCAAGATTCCAATACCAAACTACCAAAATAAAAACAAAAACAACAGAAGCCAGTGTTTCTAACATGAGATGCTTGCACATGTCAAAAGTAAAACTAAACTACTCCCTTTCCAGGTCAATAGGAGCCCCCAGGAAAGTTCTGACAGTCCTAGGGGCCCATGACTGACAGTGGCCCTTAGAATGTTATAACCATTTTTAAAGACAGTTTTCTTTTATCTAAAATAACATTTCCCCTTTCGCTGTATCACCCTTGTTTTTATCATTCAAGTTTTTTTTTAAATAGATGCTCAGAAATGACCCCAAGTCCAGAGAGGTACATTCATTATATATCTAAATCCATAATTTATCAATTTTGATTGAAAAAAATGATATATGCTATTGAAGCTACTTTGTTGTCTATTAAAAGGAAACGCTGTCATAATTTGTTATTAAGTCAAGAGGAAGATCAGAGTGTTCAGGAAACTTTTGATGTATGTGTAGCAGATTGTATTGACTGGTTCTTTCCCTAAAAATGTTATTCAGGCATGAAATGTTTTACTATTTATCTATCTTACTTATTTTTTGCATAGAGGAGTTGTGGTACAGGCAGCTGTACATGGTCGGTGTTGGTTGTTGGGCCTAAACTTGTTGCAGCACCTGCAGGGCCGTACACGATTAATAGACACTTACTGTGTGTCCAATAAGAACAATGCCAGAATCCCCTGGATCCTTAAAAGACTTGAACTACTTTTTTTTTTTTTATGTAAGGCCACTGAAAGTCTCAAAAAGTCTAAATTTTTTATTGATGAAGATAATGACACCTAGATGATCCTTTGATCAATCTCAGTCTACAGTCATGCAGTTTTTGTTCTGCTTTTATAAACCCTGTTTGTATTCAGGTTCAGGACCCATTAGAGTCATTACTAATAATCTGTTGTATCACTGAAAAGTCACCAGTCCAAGTTTTTCAGTTACATTTATCTTGTTGTATTGAACCAAAAGTTCAGATAATGAACCTTTTGGCTCCAGAATCCTTTCAGTAATTATTTTTTCTTCATCATCTGACATTTTGTAAACAATGCATCTGTCAGGAAATTAAGCTACAATTCCATATACTATGAAAGTGTATTTGACTTTTATTTATTTTTTAAGACTTTTTGCACCACACCTGTGTTGACTGCTATTTGTTCAGCTTGCACAAAATTTTCTCATTTTGAGACATAAGATAAAGCTAACATTCTGGTAAGATCAACTCACAAAGCTTATCCACAGTGAGCTATCTGCACAAGAGGCAAAGCAACACTCTGATCCACAACTGTTCCTACAGGGACCACCTGGACCAACTGGACCTGCTGGAAAAGATGGAGCAAACGGACTTGCTGGCCCCATCGGACCCCCTGGACCTCGTGGACGTTCTGGAGAAGCTGGTCCTGCTGTACGTTGCACCCAACAGTCCATAATTATTTTCTTTTTCTGTCCCAGTAAATGTACTTCTCTCACACATTTCCTGCTTCTTCTAGGGTCCCCCTGGTAACGCTGGACCCCCTGGTCCTCCTGGTCCTCCCGGCCCTGGCATCGACATGTCCGCCTTTGCAGGTCTGGGCCAGACTGAGAAATCCCCTGATCCTCTGAGGTACATGAGGGCTGATGAGGCCTCCAGCTCCCTGAGACAACACGACGTGGAGGTGGACTCCACACTCAAATCTCTGAACAACCAGATCGAGAACCTGCGCAGCCCTGACGGCAGCCAGAAGAACCCCGCTCGTAGCTGCAGAGACCTGAAACTGTGTCACCCTGAGTGGAAGAGCGGTATGTTGGCCTGCTGCTTTAGTCTCATATACTATGAGTATGGGTGTATTAGCAGTGCCTCTTACAGCCTGTTTTTTTTTATTGTTACTTATTCAAATGGACCTGCCAACAGTTTCTTAAATGAGAACAAAGCTTCACCACCTTCAGTCAAACAAGATCTCATCATTTTGATCCCGTTCTCCCTCTTCAGGTGACTACTGGGTTGATCCCAACATTGGCAGCACAGCTGATGCCATCAAGGTCTTCTGTAACATGGAGACCGGAGAGACCTGCGTCTACCCAAGCATCGCCAAGGTGCCACAGAAGAACTGGTGGACAAGCAAGAGCAAGGACCGCAAACATGTTTGGTTTGGCGAGACCATGAATGGAGGATTCCACGTGAGTTCTATTTTATAATACAACGCACAGTTCATCAAAATAAAGACCAAGTAGAAAGCTAATAAACCCTGTTTTCTGATGGTTACAGTTCAGCTACGCTCAGGACGGCCCTGCTGCCAACGCCGCCAGTGTACAGCTGACCTTCTTGAGGCTTCTGTCCAATGAGGCTTCCCAGAACCTCACTTACCACTGCAAGAACAGCGTTGCCTACATGGATCAGGCCACAGGCAACCTGAAGAAGGCTGTGCTGCTGCAGGGCTCCAATGACGTGGAGATCCGCGCAGAGGGCAACAGCCGCTTCACATACAGCGTGTCCGAGGATGGATGCAAGGTGGGCTGCAAACAAAGCAAAAACAATGTTGGTTTTAAAGCATATGTGACTGCAAGTTAGCTCACGTGCTTCACGTTGAGGGTAACACAGACATCTGCCATTGATAATTTTTAATGAGAATGGTTTATAAACAATGTACAACAACAATATGTTACAAAGCTTAAAAGTTTGTGACAATGGTAATCAAATGGTAATTATCGTTCATTCTCTCATGAATTTAAAAGGTATGAAGCTATGTTGCAAATAAGTGTGTGTAGGTTTATAAGTAAGATAGTGAGTAAGTGAGGTTAAGTAATAAAATTTGTAAGTAAGTATGTGTAGGTACTCAAAAACTAAGTAAGTGAATGTAGGGGGGCTAGTAAGTGTGTAAGTAGATTAAAAATTAAATAAATGAAGGTAAGAAAGTGAGATAGCTGGTAAGTAAGAAGGTTAATGAGTGTGGAGCAAGTAACAAAAGTAACAAAAAAATTAGCGCGTTAGCTAGTTTGTAAGCGTAGGTTAATAAGTAAGCTAGTCACTGTAATTTAGTAGTTTGTGAGTAAGTGTAGGTTAATGAGTAAGCTAGTTACTGTAGTTAACTTGTTAGTTTGAGTAACTGTAAGTTAATGAGTAAGCTAGTTATTGTAGTTAATTAGTAAGTTTGTGAGTCAGTGTGGGTTAATGAGTAAGCTAGTTACTGCAGGTTAGTAAGTTAGTTAGTCTGTTAGTGTAGGTTAATAAGTAACTTTTGTTTAGTTTGTAAGTGTTGGTTAATGAGTAAGCAAGTTACTGTAGGTTTGTAAGTTAGTTTGTGATAAAGTATAGGTTAATGAGTAAGTTAGTTACGTTAGGTTAATAAGTTAGTGTGTAAGTAAGAGTACGTTAAAAGTAAGTTAGTAACTTTTGTTTAGTTAGTTTGAGAGTAAGTGTCGGTTACTAAGCTAGTTACTGTAGGTTGGTTAGTATGTGAGAAAGTTTAGGTTAGTAAGTAAGCTAATTACTGTAGGTTTGTAAGTTAGTTTGTGAGTAAGTACGTGTAGGTAAGAAATTAATTGAGCAAGTAAGTGTGTTGTGAGGAAGTTGGTAAGTGCAGCTTGGCAAAGGTTTCAAAGTGTGCAGAGGACCAGAGTCCTGTGTTTGAGTTTTGTTGCTCTGGTCAGAGCTCGGACTACAGCATTTTTACTGAACTGAAGTACTGAAGTGGCTCAGAACATAAAACTATTTAACCTTTTTAAAAAAAAAATGCAAATTGATTAATTTCTCCACTTCATTTTGGATCATCAATGATCTGAGTTTTTTTAATTTAGTTTTTTTATTTAAAAGAAAGCAAAGAAAGACAAGGCCAACTGTGCATGACATTTCTCTTTTCATGACCTGCTGTTAACACGTTGCTTTGCTTCCCATTTACAGAGACACACAGGCCGGTGGGGCAAGACTGTCTTCCAGTACAAAACACAGAAAACCTCCCGTCTGCCAATCGTGGACATTGCTCCTATGGACATCGGAGGAGCGGATCAGGAGTTCGGAGTGGATATAGGCCCAGTCTGCTTCTTGTAAAAGTGGAATATCACAATGGCCCCCAAAAAGAACACAGGAAATAAATAAAACTCAACCATGAAACACTACACCACACTACACACACTTCCATAATAAAGAAGACTGGAAATTAGAAAAGAAAATTGATACTTTTCCTCTCACAACGAAGTGCTCTCCAAGTCGTATTTCCCTGGATGTTAGCACTGAAGGGCACCGGCAATATCTGTAATACACCACACCAGCATTCTCTGTCGACCCGCCTCCTGAGATCCAGTCATGTTTCCCACCGCCTCTGATGTTGATGGGAACGAGTCCGAGCCAGGAGGAAGAGGGAGCGAACAAAAGTTCTGGAGAACAGAAACATGGCTTGATGTCACTTATTTATTGTCTAACCTGAATGGGCAGAGCTGAGGTAGGACTGGATGGGTTCACTTTGTAAGTAAAACAAGCCCCTCCCCCTTTTTTGTCCACTACAGAAGAGCCGCACAGCCTCTGTCCCAGTCCTACTCCACCTCCCTCCCTCTTTGTTCCCTCCTAACACCAACATTTGAAACCAGTGTAGACAAATATCCTGAATAAACCAATCAAAGTGCTCCAGGCCTGTCCATCATGAGCCGGGGCATTAACCCTTTACTGTGTATTATAAACCCTTGGTTCTATTGTTGTAAAAGTCTGTGTTTATAAACAACCAGATGGTTTTATATATATTTCCACGTTATGTGTGTACATGTGTCTATATGCACACCAACACTTTCGGAAAGTGAGGTTACATTTGGGATGTGTGTTTCGATGTCCTGTACCCCTTGACTGCCCATCAGAGGAAGGCCCAGCTCTCATCCAAAAACTAGCTTTGAAGAAATTGAAGGATTCTGCTCTTTTGTTCTCGTAGTCATCCAGATTGTGTAAAGCTACCTCACGCTGACAAACTAAAGTGAAAGTTAAAATCTGAGCTTTCAGGTGGATCTGGGGCTGTCTGTGCTTTGGGTTTCTCTCTCTTCAGAAGGTGCTATGAGTTCTGTAATTCAACCCCCCCCCTCCCCTCTCCATCCCAACCCTGATTCCCACTAGCCTCACAGCACACACTCACACTCCACCCTGCAGGAGGGGTGCAGGCGGTTAAGACAAGGGACATGGGGGCTACACAAAAAGGCCTCCTCTGGAGTCCAAATCCCCCCTCTTAGAAAAAAATGCTGAACACGGGACTCCGAGGATGGACGCTCAAAAACAACCAGGGTGGGATGTCTGCGTGTGTGTGAGGGCGTGTACATTTTTTGAACTAATTTTATTAAGGTCATTTTTTTGTTTTTATTTTGTTACACTTCTAAATGATGTAAATTGGAAAATAAAAGGAAAACCGAATGAAGAATGACGTTGATTTTTAATTGAGTTTTGAATAAAAACAGAAATGGCGTGGGGACGTTTTTCTTTCTTTCAACAGAATCGTTTTAATGTTTGTTTTTGTTTATTATGCTCATGTTTCATGAGGACAGTTCACAGTCAGTGTGTGAGTGTGTTTGAGCAAAGTGTGTTTTGGATATGAGAGAGTGTCAAAACTGAAGATCTGAAGTACTGTATTCATTCTGGACCTGCAGGATGGGGTGTAGTGGTAGTTAGGGTAGTGGGCTCCTGATTGTCCAAACATTTAGACATAAATAAAGAACTTTTCTTCAACTTGGATCGAGACTTTTCAGGATGTAATTTGATCAGCTTCCTCACAGGTCTTTCATAGAAGATAAAAGCTTAAATACTTATTTTATACTGTACTAAAATATTTAAATGAAGACTTTGAAAATGGGGAATGGTATGATCTCTGCTGATTTAATGAATTATCTTCCCAAAACAGTGGAAAGGGTCTTTATGATCTTGGATAAGACTCAAACAACTTGGATACATTTGTTCAACTCTCCAAAAATTTTAGGGCAAATCTTTAGAGGCTTTTTAAAATACCAGCATTGCCATTAAAAAAATATACATAAAAGCCCACCCACATAAAAGCAAAACAACTGCTTTACTCTCACTCAATCAGCATTTTCATGCCAAAGCAATAGTGACCTTGCCCAAACAGTCCTGGGACATCACCTTCACTGTAAAATAATCAGCTTTAGAACAAGATTTTCAAACATTTAGAGATGGTGTTTCTCTGTCAAGGATGTTTAAAGACACAATGAACTTTCATTAAACTTCAATATTCAATTAAAATTCTAGAAATTTCAGGTCACGTTCCCGGGGGCTTTAACATCTGAATGGACTAAAGACTACGAGTTTAAAAATTAAATATTCATATAAAGCTAGGAAGAATAGTTTTAGAGTCCACAGCTTTTGCAACATAAGGGTCTTCAAAGCATCAATCCAGATATTGAGTATGTTGTGTTTGAACTGCACTTTGGGTGATTTTGGGAGGTTTGTCAAAGAAAGAGGGATGAATGCTATAAAAAAGATGTTCCTGTATAGTAAATAATTATAGTGGGGATATGGATAATGGAGGATCTGGTGATTCCATACACGAGTGCTGATACAATACATCATGATACATACAATACCACAAACAGGGTGATACCAGGAATCCCCTGCTCCACTGATCAATCTACTTCATAAGTATAACACGTTAGCTGTATAAGAAGATGTAAAGAAATAAAGAAGTTTGTAATCTAAAGTAGATACCAACGGGAAAGTGCAAACCTGCACTTGCTGTCAATCAAACTACATCTTTGGACAATCACGAGAAAACAATTTTCACTAAATGTGGAGTTTATCTGTTTCTTATTCAACTGTTTTCTATCAGCATACATTTGTATAAACTCCTCTCACTTTACATATGTGCACTGTGTTGGCAGAGGGTAGATTTAGATATAATCTACTTATAATATAAACCTTTACTACACTGGGTCATGTTGTAGTTCACAGAAACAGTCATAAAACAAAATGAACTTACTAATCATATCTTTAAATCTGCAGCACTGACTTTTATCCTTTTACGACTATAAAATAAGACCTTGGCCCCCAGTCTGGGGTTCGGGCCATACCAAGAGGGGACCAGAGGGTTTCAGGGGGTTACGAGGCTCTGAGGTTGTCAAAACTGGATTCACACACTAAGCATACACTATCCTCAAGGATTTTAGCACAAGAATTTGTTTGTAGGCCTAATTTGGCCTGATTTTACAGATGAAAACAACTAAAAGGTTTATTTTGCAAAGTAATGTAAAAAAAAAAAAAAAGGTTGTGAACCACCAAATTAAGAGACATGCAATACTCAGGTCACTTGTGGCTACGACTGAAAATGTCAGAACTTTCTCAGATGGACTCTGTGTTAGAAAACAAACAGCTAAAACTCTTTATAGACCCCAAACAAACCTTCAGAGGCTGGGTGACGTTCTGTGTGAATGCAGCAGATAATATTTAGGAAAATCACAGGTGAGAAGAACAATTTACATTTAAATTCCTTCTACCATCGTGGGATATTTACATAAACCCACCCACTCCAATCAAACAGAAAAATCTCCCACTGAGGGACATGAGTCAACGAGGAACTCTGAGACCTTTGGTGGAGGCTGACCTCTAATTTACAAAATTTCCATCTGTGCCTGAGTACAAAGACCGAGTCTAAAATAAGCCCACCATCGACAAGATGACTAATCTGGATAATGAAAGAGTCACAGTAAAAATGCATGTCATTACAGCATGATTTTAACACATTTATTAACAATCAAATATATGAAAATGGTTCGGGACTGGTCAGTTAAGACATGAGTTCTGTAAAAAGTGACTGATTGGCAAAGTCTGTAGGTCTTGCTTGAGGTCGCGGCGCAGAAGGACTTCCACTGAGGCCGTACTGAGGGACGCCAGAGCTCAGGAAGTAGAACGGCATGTGTGTGATTCTCCCACTTGACCAACACTGAGGACAGAAGGGGAAAAGTGACTTTAGTGTAGAGTGGGAACAAACAGGAGCTACCTGAAATGGCTCCTGGAGGACCCAGAGTGATACATACAAGACCTTTAAGACATAATTAATGTCAGATGGTAATCAATTACTGTCTGTTAATGAGGATACCATCCCAAATCACACAATATAAGCAAAAAAAAAAGATCAAAACAACATCATTTATCATCACATCTAAGGCTTGACCATCCTTAATGGTCAGGAGGGCTCTGAGGAAAAATGTTTGGAACCACTGGACTAATACATTTTGACAAAGGGTCTTCACCGGGGTCATCCTTGCCAAAAGTCGAAAAAAAGTTAAACTACAAGTGTTATTGTAGATTTCTGACTCAGTCGAGACTCTTCTGTTCTCCATGAACCTTAAAGTTGGTGAGGTTGTACCAGAAATGTGTGACTCTTGGGTTGATCAGTGTTAATTTTGTTGACTAATTATTTTTGTCAACAACCTTTGTTCCCCCGACGAAAATTAGACTGTAACTAAAAAAAACAAGTGCACATGAACTAAAACTAAATCAACTGACATTTTCGTCAACAAATAAAAACTAGATTAAAATGTTTGACATAGACTAAAACCAATCAGACCTTATTTGGTCATGTAGAAAGTAGATACAAGTTAGGAATTCATATTTTAGTTGACTAAATTTTCAGTCGATTTCGTTGACTAAAATGTTGTGAAATTTCAACTAAAACAAAAATTGAAACAATTTAGATGACTAAATTATAACTATTATTATAAAACTTAAAGATATTTTTGGGCAACAGACTATAACTAAAACTAAATTAAAAAATGCTGTCAAACTTAACACTGCAGTTGATAATGTCTTGCATATAACAGTTTATTTCAAAATCACACATTTGGTGTTGGTTTGGCGGCGTAGTAAGCAACCAGGCCCGACCCAAATACATGCCTATGCCGGCCCAGGTACGAATCCAGCCTGTGGCCAGTTTGCAGTGTCCTCCCTACTCTCTCGCCCCCTTTCACAAGCATACCCACTGTCTCTCTCTCCTCACAATAAAGGCACAAAAGCCCAGAAAAATAATCTTAAAAATACATGAAAATAAATCAAGTCTAAAGCAGAAATATAAAAGGGTTACATATAAGACAGAACAGAACTAACCACAGTGAGCAGAGCACCGTGCTCAAAGTTTGGGTGGAACTGCATCAGTCTGGGCTCTGCGCCGGGCTCCCCTTGAACAAAACCACTGAATATAGAAACACAGCAGGCAGTCAGTGCAGACAGTAGTCATAGAAGGTGATACTGAACTGTATTGAGCACTATTAAAGACACACAAAGAAGAAATATAACAGAGTACTAACCATGGTAAAAGCTCAAATATGGGGTTTGCTCTTGTCTTAAATACGGCGATGACTGCAGGCCGGGCTGCTGCTTGAGGATCACCTGACAGAACACAAAGACTTTGATAACTTCCTCAAAAAAAAACAAAAAAACAAAAAACAAACAGTGCGACAGTGACAGACTAAATGAGCAGAAAAGAGAGGAAAAACCTTTTAGAAGCACAGCGAGTCTCTCTCCGGTAGGGTCCCAGGCTACAGACTGGATTTCTCCTCCAACACTGACAGACAAAATCAGGTGAGACACAAACGTTCAGCTGTGAAGTTCTGTTTAAGTGTGACTGATTTAACTGGAGCAGAGGTGGTCATTTTTCACTGGCCTTGGTGCTTTGATTGTTCTTTATTTTGTCAGTGTTTATGATGAACTGTAGAGAGACTACAACAAGCTTAAATTAGAGCTCTTACATGATGTCTCCATCTGGAGTGTTAAAGGTCGTCTCTGATAGGTCAGCCACCACTGCTGCTGCCTGTGGACCCTGGGATGTACTCGTAGGAACTCCTGCAGAATAACAATAACAGCTTATGGGTCGACTCATTCATAAAAACCTGACTAAACTATCTAGAAGATGGAGTGACCTGCTCATTTGCTCAACATGTCCCTGATTTTACGAAACTCAAAAATTAGCCGGAGTGTAGCAGAGAATCAGGAACACAAAGATGTTGGCATGAGAATCATTCAATAGTTTAAAAGTCAGAGAGATTTTCACAGGAGTTTGAATTAGTGCTAAAACGATACATTTTTGTTGAGCCTGATAATCCTCAGAAATCAATATCAAATGTAGGATTTTCCATCTTGAAATTTTGTTTAAACTGATGCTTGTCTGTAATAAAATTGCCACAGTCAGGACTTTACTGTGTGGCTTTTACCAGACTCCTGCGTGAACTTTATAGATCAACACATAAAAATGTCACAAATCTGATTTGATTTGATTCGAGTTGGTTTTGAGTTCACATCCCTATTTACTGCACAATGTCTCTGTAGAGAAATAACAGGCTATTACTATTCAGTACACAAAAAAATATCTCTTACTGCATCCATCAAACCTGCGGCCTACTTACCCACAATGCATTTCAAACACTACACAAGGTGAATATAACATCCAGGGAGATGCTACAAAGACTCCAGCTCTTCCTGACATCAATGGACTTTAAAACTATTCCTCCCGGCTTTATGAGAATGTTTGACGAGGGCTGATTGATAAGTTGTGAGCCTTGTATCGAAGAAGATAAGCAGGGATGTCCCTTTTCAGCTCTACTATTCCCTGACTATTTAAGGCTGTGTACCC
This sequence comes from Cetoscarus ocellatus, assembly GCA_037902135.1. NCBI lineage: Eukaryota > Metazoa > Chordata > Actinopteri > Labriformes > Labridae > Cetoscarus > Cetoscarus ocellatus. The sequence goes on from JBAMNC010000477.1 coordinate 558,684, forward strand.
AAAGACTGGAGTCATTTGGTCAGTTTATGTCGAAGAGGTAGCACTCTAAAGTAAACAAGGCAAATGACTTTTGCAGAATGGACAAAACGCCCCTGTTCACAAGTCTGTCATTGCCATGTCTGCCATTAAAGATTGTGGCTTTGAATTGATTGAGCATCCGCCTTATTCACCTGATCTGGCTCCATCAGACTTTTATCTATTTCCAAAATTGAAAAAGGCCATTTCCGGTACCCACTTTCGGTCAGATGATGACGTCATACAAGCAGTGAGGACTTTCTGAACGGTCAAGAAAAGGACTTCTTTAAAAGTGGCATTGAGGCCCTTAAACATCGCCGGCAAAAGTGAACAGATACTGAAGGGGTTTATGTTGAAAAATAATGCAATATGTCTGTTAAAAGTCAAACCCTTAAATATAATATTTCATAATATGATTATTTTATAATATGATTCTCACAACTTATCAATCAGCCCTCATAATTTTAAACTTGTAGTCTTCACTTCACTCAGATGTTAAAGGTCAGTTCGAACAAATTTACTGAAGTTGTTGGACTCTAATCAAAGATCATAAAGACCTTTTTAATTCATGGTGTTATTAATTCATTAAGTTAGCACATCAGCACGTTTTAAAGTGTCATAATAAATAGGATCTATATCAAATCAAATGACTTAGGTGACTGTAAGTGTAAATTCAGCCTAAGTACAGCAACACTGGACTTTAACAACTTTTCAAGTTTCTTTAAGACTCTTGTTTACAGCCACTCCTTTAAGGACATTTCATGATGAGTACTATGGGTGCACTCAGGTATTTAACCCTTTAATAAACATACTCATTTGTCCCTCATGACAAAAAATGTCCCCTTCACAGTAACTGCTGTAAAAATGATATATAAAGTGTTTTTCTTTCAAACAAAAAACTAAAATAATTTCCATGAAGTACATTTCAGTGAGTATTTGATTATTAATTTTATCAGGATGGGTCAATGATTGGCAGCAACATTGATTTTGATGCTTTCTTTTTTGAGCAGTGACAGATTCAATATAAAAACTCATACTCATGGTCCTGGGATAACAGATGAAAGATCTTTTTTCTCAACAACCAGAGATGACCTTGCAAGCGTGATGGGGAACTTAATGGCTAAATAGGCTTATCATGTTTTTGACACCTAAACACTTTTCCAACACCAGTTATCAGTTAACAAATTCAGTCTCTGCTCCTTATATGATTGATTATATTTGAAAAACAGAAAGTAAAAAAAATGTATTTCAAAGTGCAGGTGCACTGGAGAGGAATGCATCAGTCAAAATTTGCAGGAAAACTCTATAAAACGTTGACAAAATTTTTTAAATGCAATTCAAAGTGTCATGGATTTGCCTGAAAATTGTGGTTATAAGAAGGAATAATCTAATGTTAGGTGTTCAAGATTTCATTTTTTGAAGCTGTGGTATCAAAACAGGTCTTACCATCCTCTTACCGTTTTTTACAGCTATCATGTCAATTAAAAATTCTTGTATTGTGACAACCCTACTTTATCCATGCTGAAAGATACTTCATCATCCATGCAGTATGATGGAGCAAACAGCTCATTAATTAGTAGAAATGGGAAAAAACCTGGAGCATCAGTGAAGGTCAGAGCGTAGATGACTGTTTCTCCCTGAACAGTGAAGAGAAGTCGACTTCCATCTGGGCTCCAACAGCCGGACTGATCAAAACATAATATAATTATCGCATAAGATTGTGAAAAAAGTCTGTTACTAATTGAACATAAACTCAAACACAGCGTCCTCACCTGACAGCGACCTTTCACACACGGCCAGCGCTCACAGGTCCACATCTTGGTCTCCCAAACCCTGAGGAGTAAACAGGACCTTTCCTTAAAAGTGGAAATATCCCTGAAGTCTACTCACAACCTCAAAACTTCAGATTATTAACTGATCTGTTACATGCTAATAAATATTCATGAGGGGGGTGAAGGCCTCAATCATGAAACAGCATAAAGTCACCATCACATGTCCAAACACACCACTCATGAAGGGACAGTCTCACAGGACTTTTCTCTTGATCTTCTCATCATTTTTCTAACCTGAAGAGGGCTGATGGTGTTGAAGCCAGGACATGGCTGCCATCAGGAGACCAGGACAGAAAGGTGACGCCGCCTCCTCCAACACGCTGAAGAGGAACACAGATTTCTGAGGCTACATCCCAGACCTGAAAGAGAAAAGGATGCTCTTTGAAGCAAAAACCAAAACCAACTTAAAGAAGATTTCACACAGATTGAGAATCTTTTCTGGCAGGTTTTTGTACCATCATCGCAGTATCCATGGGTGAGGCCGACACAAGGAGAGAACCATTTGGAGACCAGGCCATGGAGGTGACGGGAGAGTGACCAGGATGTGACAGGACTTGAGCACAACCAGAGGAAGGTCTGGATGTGTAGAGAGGAAAGAGGGGCAGAGCAGATGGAAAAACTTCTCAGTGTCTCTGTGGTATTCACGAAAGTTAAAAAATATGATTTTAAAAAAATACTACATAGAGTCTAACTTTTAACATGTATAAAAATGATTACAAATGACAGTTTCTGTATTAAAGAGTGCATATTCTGCCTCACTCTGGTTCATATGTTCCACTTTGTTAACTGACTATGTTCACAATCGCTAATGTCTAAAAGATCTGCCAGTTTTCCCATACAGAGTATCCCTGATTCGTCCTCTCCTAGAGCTCCTGCCACTGTAACGCAGCACCCCTCTCTACATGGGCCCCATCTCTGATTGTTTGACCAGTCTACTCTGTCTGTCTATTGGTCAGTTCAGCCACATTTTCAATGGCTATGCATTCTTTCTACAGTCTTTGTAGTGGGCTTGAACTGCTTTAATAACAGTGGTGGGTCCATGCAGGGGGATCTGAGGAATCAACTCTTTCGGGCAGCTACTGGTGCTGTTCACAGGAGAGGGAGGGGTCTTGATGCTGCAGACTTTGCTTTCTGATGTACAGATGTTCTGTATCATACAGAGATGTGAAATGCGGATGCACAATGTAGAATAATTGCCAATATCACATGTGCCGATGATTCAAAACTTACTTTAGGCAATACCAACATCATTAAAGACACATGGTAAAAATTGGAAACTGTTTTTGGCTACATCTAAATTAAATGCAAAATGTATTCTAACCCCTAATTTTCCATGTGCAGTGTTCCATACGCACTGCACACTCCACAGCAAATCACCCCCAGTCTCTCCAATCAGCCTGGTTTCATAAAGTTTGCCAGCCGTGCACCTCCACACAGGATCACTGGAAATATGCAGAGTCTATTTCCACCTTTAGCCACTTTAACTCTGCATCAATCTCCGCTAAACACATCGACCCAACACAGGAAAACCCCTCAGAGTTTCAGCGTCATTTCAAAATACAGCAGAAATAGTGGAAACAATATTGATGCATAAAGCAAATCAACATCAGGCAGGAAACATAACCTGTTGTTTACATGTTGCTCTTCCAGTGTGGTTGTTGTGCTCTCGCAATCTTTATGATCTCATGTTTCAAGCTTCCAGGGCTGTGCTCCACGGCACAGCATTTTTAACACCCTGCCTGTGGGTGTGGATGTTTGCCATCAGTGGGAGCAAAGCTGTAGAGCGGGTGCTATGCTCCAAAGGTGGACAGTGTGGAAATCTGGGGTGACACTCAGACTGAAACCAAGCTTGGTCTGCAATTCTGAGAGCCACAAACACTGATTTACCAATCCACTGACAGAAAACCAGACCTTCTTTTTCAGCTTTTACTTTAAAAACAAAATGAATATGCAAACACTAACAACTTCATGCTTGATGAGGTCAAAAATATTGCCGGTAAATATCAACATGGAAATATTCATTTTTTTCCCAAAAGCCCTGGGGCTACTGAGATCATGAATGTCGTCTACAAAATCAACAGTTGCCTCAGATCTTGAACAGTTGATGTGTGTGTTTGATGACTTTTAAATGTGAGGCCATGAGTTCAGCAGGTATTGAAGCTAGCAGTGAGGCAAAATTTGCTAAAGCTCTTACAGCGATATATACACTACATCAAAGAGCAAAAACACAATACACGTACACCATACACCAAACAGCGTTCTGTGCATCACTGGTTTAACCTTTAGTGTGCAGACGGGCTTCAGTGTTCAAGGACAGTAAAGTGTGTGTACCTGGTGGACAGTGAGCAAGGGTCCACATGCCAGACCAGCAAACAGTTTTGACAAGCGACAGCGAGCGCAGACGCACACAGCGGCTTCCACTGCACCGCAGCAACACTCTTCTGTAAACGGTGCTTCAGAGTGGGAGTCGTGGCGCTGGGGAACATAAATACAGAGTTACATACAGCCAAACCTCAAATAAATCTTTTCTAATGTTAAGATACTCCCTCACTTACATAAAAATATTTCTGTAATATGAAGTTTAATTTGTGCATCATAACTGTTTCAGACAATAACTTCTGAATTCTTTGCTTTATGACCACTTCAGTTGTTTTTAAAGGGAAACATTTACAGTAAAAGTCTTCTAATGAGACTTTCAGTGTACCTTTTGGGGTTGTAGATCTTGATGGAGTCGTCCAGCAGAGCTAAAGCAAATTTATCTGTGTGAGGATGCCAGGCAAAGGCTCGCACCACACAATCAGACCTGGTTTAATGAGAATTTTAAAAAGGGAGAGGATCATCAGCTATGTAGATTATCATCCAAAAGTGATATACTCATTAAAATTATCAAATTTTTAAAGTTGTTTTACACCATCTTGTTTAATAAAACCAACAGTTTACACGTGAAAATAAGTTACTTTTTAGGTGGAACAGAGAAAGAGTGACACTTAACAACCTTGACTTATTTTATTTGTAAAAATAAATGACTTGACAACATTAAACTGCTACAGATGTTCCACTGAGTAAACTAGTTGTTGCATCTCCAGAGTTGTAAACTTTCAATGCTGTCATTTTTTAGTTAATATGTCTTCTCACCACTTTCAACATCTATTTATTCTTTTAACATTTGCACCTTGATAGGTTAATTATAATAGACAAACAATTTTAATATTGGTACTTACCAGTGTAGTACCTGTGAAAATTCAGAAATCATGTTCTCACTGCTCAACTGTAGAAAAAGGGAGAAAAAATAGTTTAAAAAAAAATGCTCATTGGGCAAAAAATGCATGAAATCATATAAAACCACTGAACACAACTCACAGAGAGATGAGGAAACAGAGAGCCGTGAATGGAAGAAACTTTCTGCAGCAACGCCAGGATACAACCAGACGTCACTGACAGCCATTTAGGCACTAAAAAAACAAAACAAACTGTGCATTAATTCTTATTCTTTAAAGTGAGTAAACTGAACGCCCTTCATACAAGACAGTCACACATACCTTCTGTGTGTGAATTTGTTATTTCAGTGAGTAGTCCTGTGAGGCCTCCGTCTCGCCTGAAATGGACAGATAGATGTGAAAGTTTTTATGCTGTTACAAAAAAAATGTTAAATTAATGAAGGGTCAAAAATAAAAAGTGGAATTTCTTTAACATATAAACTGACTCGGCATGAAAATATGATTCTAGTTTTGATACAGTGAGTAATTATCAGGGCTCGTACACCTGGTCCAAAGTCTGGCACCTATAGGTACATTCTATACAAACATGGTAAAGCTGTTACTTCTCTAATTTCTCTATCAAGCCTAATGTGCAAACTTTTAAAGCGGATACTCATAGTGAGAGAATACGCTATAAATAATTCAAGCACTTTATACTTTGTCCAAAATTCATTTCAAACCTTAAAAAAAGCTATGTTAAAATTCAAGCACCTTCAAGGATTTCAAACACCTGTAAAAACCTACAATAATATTAGATTTTCCCCACACTTTCCTTGCAGTTTTATTTACTTTTTTTCAATAATAGTTTTTAAGTACTCTACAGGCTTCACCTCTCTACAATTGTGCAACATAGTGAGTAGCAATGTGCTGTCATTTCAGCACCTATTCTCCATGTGTGTTACTTGCCATGCTGCAGCACTCCTCATCCACAGCGTCTCAGAGTGGTCCAGGAAGGCTGCTTTACTGCTGTTCTCTGTGCGACTGTGCAGCTTTAAAGACTCTCTTGGAAAATACAGACTGGGAGGACTGGAGTCCTTCAAAAAAACAAACAAACAAACAAACAAAGCAACATTCATTAAACACAGCTCTAATCGAGTTATTTACAGTTCTTTGTAAGCATTATTTCAGGAATTAAGAAGTTTTGATTCACTGTGATCATGTAAGTGTTAAATTTCAGCGTGTTTGTCTGTGGCTGTCATGCATAAAACACTGAAAACAAAAGAAGATTTTAGTCTGTGTAAGACAGAAAAACTTCTAGTGCTGGCCTATAACACGGTTGGTAATGTTATCTAGATACATTTTTGTTCTACTGGTCTATTTTGTCCTCATGTTGGGGCGTCAGTGGTTAAGTCTATTTGTGCACTCTATCTGTTAACAAAAGGTTGCAGGTTTGAGCCCAGCTATGGTTGCCACATGTCCATGTGTCCTTGGGCAAGACTATCAACCCTAAGTTGCTCCCACTGCCGCATCAGAGGCATGGAAATGGGTATGAAAGGGCGTGGATGTCTTAACCCATGCTGATGGATAACTTACAAAGAAACTCAGAATCATCTGTGAGTGAATGTGAGTGAATGGGTGTGAATGAGTATATGCGACCTGCACAAGTGCTTTGAGTAATCAAAAAGACTACAGCATCAGTGACTCGGGACTGTTGAGCAACTGAAGTCGTACATCAAGCAAGAATAGAAAGAATTTTAGCTTCAAAAAAATGAAGCTTCAAAAATTTGTGTCCTGAGGCCCTAAATGCTTATTATGTATCTAAAACATAAGAACACCCTCTATTATTCTAACTTTTGCTGTCTTCTTCTATAATGTTACCCAAGACTCCCCTCTGCCTTTATTTTCAATTCTTTTAAATTCCAGGTATTTCATTAATTCAAAAAAAAAAAAAATAGGCTTCTAATTGGAGCTTGACAACTTTTAATGCCTCAACAATACATTTCACAGGAGGAAATTATTCAGGTTTTATGACCCAAAATGTTCACAACAGGATAGATGATGAGAATATGTGAAGCTTATATTTACATGTTTTTAAAGAATTAAAAAAAATAGCACACCAGGTTTTTATTTAAATTCAAATGTCATTACTTTGCTGTTAAAAAACCACAACACCAACCAGTAAATGATACTTGGTATGTGGCTATTGAAATGAAAAACCCCTATGATTAAAAAACAAAACAAATCAAAAAAGTCAAAATAAAACACTCTACCCTTCCTTGCAAAATCTAAGTCTTAAGTATTTTGTTCAGGCAGAGAAAGGGTGTATAAAATCTATTATGATTGTATCTTATTGTTTAGTTAATATAATGCAGTTTTGTACATTTGGAATCTTGGGGAGACAGGAAACTTCTGTTTTGGGTCCTGAGCCAAAAAGTTTGGGAACCCCTGTTATGAAAGGAGTTTACAGAGACATTTTTTATACATATATATATATATATATATATATATATATATATATATATATATATATATATATGTGTGTGTGTGTGTGTGTGTGTGTGTGTGTGTGTGCGTGTGTAGGTGTGTCTGTGTCTGTAGTAATATCAAAATAATAGCAATACAAATAAAATAAATGGAAAATAATCCCCAGTCCTCTGATCCCCTTCCCAGAAGAGAAAAAACAAGGTGGCAATAACAAAAAAAATTACAAAAAATGACTGGATAATACACGAAGCCATGTACAATAATGTAATGTTGCTAATAAAAGAGAAATAAAATGACATTAAAAAAGAAAAACAGAGGTCCCTGTGAATGTCTTGTTGCTCAGTGTTTCAATAAATAAATCTGTTGAGTATTATTGGATAATGGCATCGAAACCTGAAAAAAACATGTGCAGGGGCCCTTCAGTTTCCAGTTGATGCGAAGAGGGTGAAAAACGCTTCATTGTTGACAATCACTCATTTGCACGGTCACAAAGTAAACCAAAACACAGGCCAGGCAGTGATTCAGGACCCTTATCAACCCTCTACCAGACTCACTGCTGGTCCACAGCCGAGCTGACTGGAGGGTGTCCCTGGGGTGGGTTTTAGCTGCAGAAATGTGCCATGATGTCGTATTAATGGGGGGACATTTGGATCTGACCTGCTTCAGTCGGTCCTCTGTGTTTGCTCCTGACAGCAGCTCGTTGTTGGACTCGCACAGGGTGGTCTGTCCGGGGGGCAAAGGAGGGGGAAACAGCGCCAGAGAGCACATTTTCAACACCGACAAACCCTGAGGGAGAAAGAGTTTATACAGGTGAGTTAACACAGTGATCAGGGTCATGCTAACATCTTGTGCCTACATGCCGGGAAACTTCACAAACAACTAGCTCGGGGTTACAGTTAGCTAACCAGGCTTTTGGCAACTACTTCAGTTTCCACTCTGTTCAGACAAAAACTACACTTTACATTTAATCCACAAGTCCAAGAAATCACCTTTTAATGTCCTCTGTGACCTGCGATCAGTTATTTTGCTCTGTCTGTTCAAACCAGACCATAAAATACATGCTACAGTGTTGTTACACTTCTGGCTTCCTGACTTTGAGCCGATCCCGCCGAGTGAACTACGGCAAGCGTGAGGGTCAAAAAGAGCGGAGTGCGGCTAACAGAACGTGCTGCCCCCCTGAGGACAGAGAGCAGCATTACACACACCGAGCCAAACATACACGAAGCGGTAGCCACTAAAAAGTTTAAAATAATGGAAGATGTAGACTTTTTATTTACCTTATGCAAAGTGTTTCATATACTAGTTTATGTATTTTTGATAATTGCTCTTCTGTAAAGCATCTGATTTTAAAACATAAAAGTAAAAATATACGGTGGCCCAGGGCATCCACTGTTAAAACATTTCACTAATTACAAAAGCTTTTCAACAAATGCTTGGATATTTAACTGCAGCTGAATGTACTAAATGATTTCTTTTTAATTATAAAACCAAAAAGTTCCAATGAATGACAAATATATTTCATATTGGAAATACATTTAGTGGTTTGGTGTTGCAATTTTTTTGATGTTTTGGTGTTGCAGTTGAACAAATATATTTTTGGATTACCTCCACTGTTATACACTTATATAATATTTTGATACTTTGTGCTTCATATAAAATTTGAAAAATTTCCCTGCAACTTTTTCATGTTTTTTAACTTACTTAAAATCTATTTGCATTCTGTGTAAAATTTAGACATCTTATCAAATAGTTTTGCTTCTAAGAATATATATATATATATTTTTTAAAACTTTTTCTTAAATTCCACATGCATGAATAGTTACATGTCAGGGCTCATTATATACTTTAGAAAAAGAGAACTTTTAAGCATTGAATCAAAAAAATCCAATCTTTTTTGTGTTTCCAAAATTTACTATTTACTGACTACTTTTCCTTTTTTTTGCAGGTTATTTAATATTGTTGCATTCTGTTACATACTCTCAAGTTAAATTCATACACTTTTGCATAAGTTTCATAATTTTAAACATTTTCTTTTTATATTTTTGCTTTGTTTTGTAAAAATGTTGGGTCCCATCAAATATATATATATATATATATTTTTTAATTTTTTTTTGAAATTTTTGTTGCATTTCGTTGTTTGTATAGGAGGGATGTGGGTAGTTTTTTTGTGTGTGTGAATTTGTGCTTTCTGTATTTTTTTTAGTTGTAATTTTTTTAAAACATTTCATTTAATATTCTTGTGTTCAGTGAACACATGCATTTGTATCAGAGATGCACAATATTATTGGTATGGTTTTAGCAGATGTTGGGCTAAAAAGTTGAGTATCAGTATCTGCAAACATGGAAATTCTGTTGATATTCACAGCCAATATATCAGCCTTTCATATCGACCATATATATCCCATATATACAGACTGTAATATTGGCAAAATACACAAATGTACCATAATGCGTCACCTTGTCATCACTACATAACTACATTTGAAACTCAAGGGTTTCATTTTTTCAAGAGTTAAATGTTGTTTTTCATCTTGTTTTATTTCTGTTCCTTACACACACAGACTGTCTCTTTAAAAGCTACAAGTTCATTTTCTTCGAGTATAGACTTGGTGCTCTCAACAAAAAATACCTGTATCTGCTTTCATGAGTACAGAATATCAGCATATCAGATATCAGCAAAAGTCCAGTATTGTACAACCTTATTTTTATTTTGTGGTTTAGTCCTATGTTTAATTGATTTTATTTACGTAAGTCAGTTGATATTTTTAGTGTTCTCTACATTATTTAATCATTAATTAAAATATTTGCATAAAGGGATTTTTTAAATTTTATTATAATTATTATTTATATTTATATTTGTATTTATTTATTTATTTATTTATTTTTATTTTATTTTGAATTTTATTCCATTTTTTTTTTTTTTTTGCAGAATAGTTTCCTTGTTGGCCCTCAGGACCACCGTACAAATGTCCCATTTCCCTCTAAAACGTAGTGAAAAGCGCATGGTCAGTTGTACTCCATCTCTGGATACAGCAGGATTTCAGCGTGTCTTGCTCAAGGACACGTCAGCAGCAGCAGGAGATGGAGGTAGATGAGCTGCCTGCTGACTCAAACCGTTTATCTGAAGTCAAAGACAGAAAGCAGTGAATGAAAGAGCACCTTTTTGAAGCAGAAAAGATGGATGTGCTGATGGAAAACACTGATACACCGCTCTGATATGTGTGTATTTCTGCAGATAAGCCGCGGCTGGCGCCCTCTTGTGGCGCAGCTCTCATATCCGTGACGTCAATTCAGCACTGGGAAGGAGACAGCTCCCTCCCCCCAAAAACCTCAGCGCGCCTCACGTTGCATGGGTCCCCGGTTATTGATAACACAATTTGCCCGCTGGGATCCATCCCAGGAGCGTCAAACTCGTGGATACGGGGACTGGACGTACGGGACGCAGCCTGGACCGAAGAACAACAGGGATCCGCTCAATATCGCCGACAAACAGCAAGCCGAGCCCACCCCTTTCACTTGACAACGCGACATCAAGCAGGCAGAGAGGTATGGGAATGTCATACTATCGGGTTAAATGCCGATTGAATTAGAAATCAGGCACATCGGGACGCGTAGGTTTGATGCTCGGTGCGGTAGCGCTCACGCCGCTCCACACACTGCACCACTGAACTGATGCTGCCAAGAAAGCAATCATGGTCGATGAGGGCTAGAAAATCATATTTGTGCAGCGAGGAAGCCCATATTACTGGCTATTTGTGTTGGTGCCAGCGTTGAGTTAAATGTGGAGACGCTGCGGCACTTTGACTTGGCATGGACCACAGTGGGCATCGGGCTTGCGATTCATGCACGTCGGCTGTGATGCTGCTGAGTGTCATCATCACATCCTCGGTTATTTAAAGATTGATCTTCCTGCGTTTGTGTGCGTGTGTGCACTGCTCCTTCCTCCCTGCACAGGCCCTCTTCTTCTTGTTTATTACCCGTTTATTTCACGCTCCTCTCGTGCAGTGGTGCAGAAATGGAGCTGGTGTAGGATATGTGAATTGGATACATGTGCTCTCTCTCTCCCCCTGTTTGATCACACCAACATGCAGGCAGGCAGGCACGCACGGACCTACGTATACCTCCACACTGTGCTGGTTATGCAATTCGTCATATTCCTCAAGATGCTCACAATGCTTTTTTACTCGAGGCATGACGGACGACATATGGGGGCTGCTGCTGTGGTTGCTCTGGTGCTGTCAGGCCCTGATGAGGCTCAGAGGGGCAGTTTAAGAACAGGTGACATCCAGAGCTGAAGACTGTTTAGTTCATTCATAAAGCCCACCTCCACTCTGGGTGATGGCTCCTCTGGGCTGGCTGGTTCCTCCATTCATGCACACAGAGAAGAGGCATGATTCAGACTGGGTTTGGTTTTGGAAATGAAGTGACCGAGTTTGCTTGCATAAAAGAAAAGTTAGTGCAACTGTGCATAAGAGAGATGTCCTGATACCAATTACGGGGGCACTTTGAGGGTCTGTTGGGGCCTAAGACAAGCACTTACTGGGGTCCCTCAAACAAGCATACATCACTATTACAATTTCATACCAACAGCAGAAAAAGGCGTCTTTCTTATACACTTTTATATCTAAACTTTAAAGAAGTGAGAATACTGACTAATATTTTTTTAAAGATCTTTCTTGGACATTTTTCTGCCTTTATTGATAGGAGATAGAGATGGTGGATAAGCTTGTGAGGCAGGGTCTGTGAGAGTAGAGGAGGACACACTGCAAGCTGGCCACTTGCTGGATTTGAACCCGGGCAGACAGAGGCATGTATATGGGTCATGTCTGGTTGCATACCACTCCACCAAACCAGCAACCCACTACTGACCAATAATTGAGAACTAACAGTGTCCACATAACTTCAACAGAGTCTTTAATTATTATTACTATTAAGTCAGCTGCTGGTAACCTCAGATTTCAGACTCGCCCCAGACTTGACACTCGCTTGACTTAAACTGTGTGTCCAACAGAGCTGGGCAAACTGGGCTGCTCTGCTCATTTCCTTCTAAGTAACACTTATTGATGAGCTTTTACAGGATTAATGCATTCAAGTCTCAACAGTAGCAACAAGACGGAGCACAGACTGCCCCCCCCCCCCCCCCCCCCCCCATGAAGTTTCCAACTGTCATTGCAAACTTTGTAAATCATTACTGTTTAAACTTTGTCGTGAAAAAATGTCAGATGCACATGAGAAATTCACACATAACCATAAACTACCACATATGTCCCAGCTTGGGGTCAATAAAGTCTATCTATCTATCTATTTTACTATCTACTTTTTCAACACTGCCTGAGTAAGACATTTGGATACCAATTTTTAGCGACAGTTATAGAGTTTGGAACCAAAGCATAAACTCAGATAGATAGATCGCAGAGGGGAAATTCAGGTGTTGCAGCAGTAAAGGGGTAAGTACAAGGGTAAAGTAGCATACATATAGTTGTAGATTAATAAACTGCACAAATACCAATAAACAAAATAGAATAAATAGAAGTCAGAGCTGCTGCAACAGGCTGCCATCTCTCAGCGAAGTAGAGGAAGTAGATATAGGGTCCATCAACCAGCATGCTCTTTTAGCCCGCACTACAGTTGTCTACCAGTATCCCAACTCAGACTTGATCCGACAACTCAACTCTAACTCAGCTCGACTCCTGTGTCAAGTAGAGCTGAGCTGCAGAGCTGGACACACAGGGCTGCTCTGCTAGTTTTTCCTCTGTGACTCTTTTTGACAAACTTATGTTATCACAATTATAACACATGCAAGGCAACCCAACAAAAGTTAGTGCTGTCAGGTGGGGCCCCCTTAGGGAGGTTTCCTACTGTCATTTCAAACTTTGTACATGTCGAGCCACTGCTTGGGTGTGAAGTTTGTGATTTTTTTAGGGCCCCATATTGGCTGGGAGACTAGATTTAGTTTTAGAACTGAAGTGTGTGGGTATTGTTATCAGATGAATGCCTAATTGACAGCACACTTGCTCTGTTTGGAGTTTGGCATTTGCTTTAATAAAAGGACACCCTGAGCGTATTCCAGGGGTTGAGATGTTATTAGACCAATTTCAGTGGAGCAGCAAAGGCAAAGTCTGTTGAGGCTAAAGGTGAGCTCCCATGAGGGGAACCTTCCACCTAGCATTAGTCACCAGTATGATCTAATCTGATAGCAACAAATATGACAAAATGAGTCTTTTTTTATTACTTAAGTTTTTTTTGGCTAATAAATATGGGTGAGAAGCCAATGTTCCCTCAGCCAGCACTTTAACTTAAACACACTGTTGCAGGCGTCCCAACCCAGACTCAAACCAAACTTGACTGAACACCAGACTGTTTTCAATTTTCTTTCAGTTACTCTCAGTATTTATGCTAATTTTTCACTGTAAGAATGCATGCAAGGCTTAGCAGAGCAGCAAGATTAAGGGTCAATCCCAGTTGTACCCCTCAACCCTTGTCTTACCCCTTAGCCCTTGGTTTTGCAAGTTCACATCCAGTGAAACGATATCCCAATTCTCTGTAAGGTTAAGGGTAAGGGCTACACAGCCCTTGAAACAAAGACTGACCGGGACCTCCCTTGAAAGGAAGGGGTTATGAGAATTGTCCCTTAATACACCTCGCAAGCTGAGGGGAAGGGGTAAGACAAAGAGGAAGGGCTAAGGGGTACAACTGGGATTCACCCTAAGTGTCATCAGAAGGGGCCCCTTTAGTGAGGTTTCCTACTGTCACTGAAACTTTGCAAATGTCAAGCCTTTGTTTAGGTTTCAAGTGGGTCATCTCTTGAGCCTTGTTTGCCAACAGTGCCTCTGCCAATCTATACTCACTGTATTCTTTCAGGTGCACAAATGCTTTACTTGATTTATAATAGATAACTCATGGAAGCTGCTCTCTGGCACTGTGATGGTGTTTTACCCTGTTGTACCTTAAGAAAGTCAGTCAAAGCACAGATGACATTTTGAGATAAACACTGTGCAAAGTTCCAGCATTTAGTCCATTCATAAACCTTTTCTGCAGGTGGTGGATCCACTGGGCAGAAGAGGCCCAATTCAGGCTGGATCTGGTTTTGGAAATGAAGTGACTGAGTGGTTTACCGAGGGGGTTCTGGATGAGAGCCCGATGCACAGCACGACCCACTGTTTTAAAATTTGGCATCTACTTGAATAAGATAATAGTCTGCATACTTCATAGACATATGTTCTGTTACTAGTTTTCAGAGGCACTAACTGCTGAGGCCCTTGGTAAAAGTCACAGGGGAGCCCTCCAACCTGTACTCAGCAATGCTATAAATAATCAGACACCAAGAGGAGACAATGCAAAATGTATACAGCTTTTTGTTTCAGAGTTATTATCAATGAAGGAGCATTGACAAAGTGCTTGAGTTCTTTCAGCCTGCTTTTAGTAACTAGCTCGCCTCAGATATCAAACTCAACACAAACTCAATACAGACAAGACTTTGAATGGATGACTTGTCAATGGTTTGTAGGAGTGTCACTTGTTTGTCAATCAGGGGGCAGAGGGTACAAGGGCTTGTACTTGCCACATGTCAATATGTCTCCCACGACTGTGTCAGTGACTGTAAATAGATATAAAAGGAAAAGGGAATGCGGTTATCTAATACTGATAGACAACTTAAAAAGAAATGTCAACCATCAGTGAGTGAATGCAAGTGTTAATGAGTGTGAATAGGCAGGTGTGATGTTAAAAAAAGTGCTATAAGTAGACGGATAACTAGAAAAACATTAAACATCCATTATTAAAATAAACATTTAATCATTTAGAGTGTCTAGCCGGGCTCAGATGCAGGTCTTGACACACTTGGCTAGTCAGCTAATTTTTCTCTAACCACTCTCAGCAACAAGTTTAAGTTTTCACTGGAATAATGTATGCAATAATTAGCAGCACAACAACAGTGAGATTGTCAGATGGTTGATAATCTCACTGTTGTTGTCAGAGGTTTCTTACTGTCATATGTTGAGCCGTTGCTGAGGTTATAGTTTTACAGCTCTCAGGGGGCCCTTCTGGCCTTTGGCCCATGCAGTTGCCTGCCTTTGTTTTTGACAAACAGCATCATCCATTCTTTTCTTTTTGTTACAGACTTAGAATATAGACTTTAGTACTGACTGATTCTGAATATCCCTCACATCAGGCGTGACTTGACGTATAGTGACACAATTGCAGTGCAGAAGGAGAGCCACAGGCAGGAATACAACCACCCACTTTAAGGATTACAATGGGCATGCAAACATTAAGACTAGGCTATGGTGTGCCACAGTGGTTTAGCTGAAGCTTGCTTTAACGAACATTAAAAGGATAGTTCGGTATTTTTTTATGCTGTACCTTTAAAGAACACAAGAATACTGGTAAGGTACACTGCTTTTGGTGGATACAGTTATTTTGCATAATTGTGTGAGTTTTACATAATAGATAGTCACAAAATTACAGCGTGTTGGGTCAACTGGGCGAAAAATTTCAGAGCACTTAGTATTTCCTCCAGGAAGTCTCTGTGTTTGGCACTATTTTACGATGCAGCAAATGGCTATGTGCTCTACCACCTTCCGGATGGTCTCACCATGTTCTCCTGAAAGCTACAGTACTACTGAGGCTTGCCAAAAATACTGAAATATACTTTTACTGCTCATATATTATGCAAAATAGAGTTTTAAAATATTTTTTATACAAAAATATGTGCCTGTTCACTGACTACATCCCTATATGAAAAACATTCTGCATCCCCCTCTGTTGTTTTCTCCACCTTCAGAAAATGTGTGCTCAAACAGTCTATTCGTAAATGTTCCTTTAGTATATCATTTAGGGACGCCACTCACCCAGATGAGAGACACTGCCTGAGCCAGGTGCATGTTTTGCCCACAGCTGGTTTTGATGGAAGGAACAGGTCCATTTCTTGAGGGGGCCCTGTGACATACCATGAGGACTTACAACAAAACAGGCTGATCTTAGCAGAGCTGAGGCAGAGGGGTTTATAGGCTTGTTGTAGTTATATATCTGTGTAATTGTTAGGCATGGAACTAAAAAAATACATTTTTTGGGAAGTTTGGGACCAGTTTATACTTAGAAAAAAAGTAAAATATGTGCAGTACCTTTATTGTTTGTATTTGTCACATAACTCATCAGAAAAAACAGTCGACTACAGAACAAGCTTGTAAAAAACATTTTGAATCCAAGCACTGACGTGTAAACCTGCAGATATGTAATAAAACATTGTTGTTGTTTTGAACAACTCCTTGGTGATTTATCAAAAGAGAGACAGTAGATGAAATTGTAGTAGTAATTTCAGCACTGAACAGCTTCTTAGCCCTAATTTGCTCTTTAGTTCACTTGTTGAGCTGTCCAGTGCTGAAGACACTTGAGGGGAACAGCTACCAGCTTGTTGTTTAGATGGTGTGAAGAAATGAGATATGCTTAAAAACCAACCATAATTATAATCCATTTATTTTCCGTTATTCTCTTCCAGGCTTACTTCTCACCCTCCCATCCTCCATCCACCCTGACCTGCTGTGGTGGGGAAACCCCTGATGAGTGGGACCTGTATCCATGAGCCCCGCGCCCCTTCCCCCTCCCTGTCAGGCTTCAGCACCCCCATCTCAGAGCCCCCCTATCGACGACTCGATGGAGACACTCCTGCGTGCACCCCCGAAACGGACCTGACCCCCACACAGTGTGTTCTCCGTAACGTGCTGTCCATCGACACAGGTGGACAGGTTGCTCCTGGCGGCAGCAGCCCCACTCCCAGCGATGGACCCTCAGCCCACTTTGACAACAGCGTGCTAAAACTACATGAACATGAGGCCTGCCAGTGTGGTGGCGGGGCCGAGGCCGGGCACAGTCCGGAGGCCGGTGCTGTCCGCAGTCAGTCGGACAACATTCGGCTACAATCGGGAAGTGGAGGATTTTTGGAGGGACTGTTTGGCTGTCTAAAGCCAGTCTGGACCATGATTGGAAAGGCCTACTCCACTGAACACAAACACAACAATGAAGGTATGCTAATTGGAAATGTTTCTCTTCCAGGCTTTTTGACACTCTGCTGGGTTTTAGATAGTACAGTAAATGTCAAATCCAGCTCTTCTGTAAAACATAGCAGCCATTCAGTACATGAAATACTGTGGTGCTTCTTTAATAACAGAGATAGAAAAGATACAAGAGAGGAGAGATATTGTTACTGTCAGTACACAAGAACAAAGAAATGCCTTTGACTTTTGGATGCTCATCTTAGATCAATATGGGACGTACAAGTTCTTGAACTATTCACAAATGCTGAAAACACTGAAAGTTAAGACACAATAAATAAGAATTGGTAAGGCAGTGGTTAATAAGTAACTGATGTCAATAAAGCATTAGTTTATTTATTATTTGTTTTTAAAACAAGTGTAAACCACAGTAAGGATGTGTTGTGGAAGCAATACTGAATCAGTTGTGAATTCTTAGCTATTCATTTACACTGAAATAGAAATAAATTCATGTCACCTACAAACACAAGTGTCACACATTATAGATGGCCACATATTCAGTAAAATACACAGTTTTTAGACAAAATATATGTCCATAGCCCATCTACCATCCCTCCAACCTAATATAAATCCCTCCCTTTCCTTTGTTACTTGCTCCACCTCTCCACTCTTCAGAAAACAAGTACTCATCCTGTTTTATGAAGATTTTCACCTAACTAGAAGTGCTTCAAGAGCACAAACCTCTGCCAAGGCATTTCTGACATTGTTAGCCAACTGATTAGCAAAACTGTCTGACAGTGATAACAAATCCTTTGAATAATTCCTGGATCTGCATCCAGGTTTGAATCACCACCAAAATCTAATCACTTCACCCTTTGTACCTTGACCAACAATTCCTGAGATGTCACCAAAATCTGGTGATCTTCTTGAGTTATTTGCAAAAATGTTGAAAATTATCCTGTCTTGCAATGTGAACAAATCCTTAAAATTTTTTTAATAAATCCTGGAGCTGCATCCAGATTTGGATCACCACCAACATGAAACCACTTCATCCTTGTGCCATTACCAGCATTCCCTGAGCATGTCATCAGAATCTGTGGAGAACTTTTTGAGGCCTCTTGCACGCAGGCAGGCAAACAAACTGACAAATGCTGGCAAAAACAGAATCTCCTTGGCAAAAGTAATGATGTTATTGAGGATTTGCCAACTCCCTAGGGTGGGATAAACTCCCTGAGCTGTTTGTTGAGCCAACAGGTGGCTCTAGTTGAAAGAAGAGGTTGAGGCATGTCAGTGCAGCCACAGTAAACATTAAAGCAATACCTGGCAAGCCAAAACTGCATCTAATTCTTGAGGGAAACCTGGTCAGACACTGCTTATTTACAGCCACAGGCATTTACAGCCAGTTCTTAGCAGGGCTGAGACAGAGGGGTTTACTGTCTTGCCAAAATTCAATATCTGAGTTTTTCGAGAAGAAACCTTACACCGGTAAAACAGACATCACTAGACTCATCATGAAAAAAGCATTTACGATTTTTATATTTTATGTAAAAACACTACTAAACATGATTTACTGATGATTAATACTTAACCCACACTAACCCACAGTAATGTATTACTGATGTATCCATTAGGCATTTATAACCCAGATAATGTGCTAGTATTTATCAGTGCATAACTAATGTTTCAAATGCATCAATAAAGCATGTCTGTGACAATAAATGACCAATAAATTATTATTAGATGTTTTATAGATGTTAATAATTTACTTAGGCACAATAATGAGTCATCAATATAAAACATTACTGTTGGTAATGCTGAGAATCACAGTTAAGATAAATATCTGAGTTCAGATGTATGTACTTAAATCTTGAGCTACAATTAAAGTCTTTGTGGTGCAGGGATAATACAGTGTCTCTGTATTTCTATTTAAAAGCATTGTTGCAGTCATTAAATACCTTGTAATAAGCAAAAACTTTGTAAGCATACTCTTTTAAAAGTACAGAACCAATATCAATGCAGCACACTGAGAAACAGAAAGAACAGATGGACAATTTGAAATATTTGCTAGCATCCAAGATTCAGTATGCAGTTTCCATTTTGACATACTGACCTGTTTTTTTTACCGTGTGGCAGTGTATTTGTGTAAGAAACAGATTTAAAAAGTAAAAAACAACATTTCATTTTCCAACAAAGGATACTGTTGATTTTGAACTGTAGATGTTCAGTGATAATAAGCAAAAAATTATACATACATATGTACATACATACATATGTACATATTTTATTCATACAGCATTGCCAGATATGAAAAGTTAAGCCGGTATATTAGCCAGTTTAAGAGATATGTATGGCTGATGTATTAGCTGTAGATATCAGCAGGTATTTTTTTTATCTCCTGGTACGATAATTAACTCTTTCAGCTTTTTTCTCACAATACCGATATTGCGCTGGTAAAATTCAATCAACCTTTATTTGTATGATGCAAGATCATAACAAATGCAATCTTAAGCCAATTTAAAAAGAAGGTCGAGAGGAGAGATAGGCCCAGACAAAGAGCCTAATGTGAGAATTCATGATAGCAACAAATTTATGGATGCCCTGACCGTAAATTTGTCCTTAACATTTTTGTCTCTATTGAATTGACATTTATTAGAGGTTAGCCCTTTGAGATGTGGCATCTTGTTTCCATGAGGGTCCTCCTCTCTATGTAGTTGTAAAGGTAGTTATAATGGTGGTATAATCACTAACAACCATGGGTAGAGAGATTGTTCTTATATTACTAATAATAGCTATAGTGGTTATAAGGTGGAGAGGACTGATGTTGATTAATATAGCAACATCTAGTTGAATTGTAATGAAACTGAGTTATTATATTGAGTATATTGTGCATCCCTTGCACAAAAAGGGTCAAAAATAAAGATAAAATGCATGTCCTGTGTTCATGCAGAGCTGTATTGTACTGCATTAGATTATTTATGCAGTGCAGAAGTTACTGGAAAGATGATTTATGCCCTAAAGTTCACATTCCAGGGGTTCCAAGCTTGGATTTGGTCATATTCTTGCACAAATAAGTTTATCTTGGGGGTTGTTCAATGTCAAATAGAGTGAAGAGAACGTCTGTTCTGATTTGCACATTTGCATTGATTTATCAGACTTATCTCACCCTTGTCTGGTCTCAAGAGATACTGATTTTTGTGTATCTAAAGCTCTGAACAAACAAGCCCTTGGCTATTACGAAACTATTTGAGAAGTTTAGGGAAGAAATGTGTCAAGTATGTAACATGAATTCAGCCTCACAGCTCTATAGTGAGAAATCCAAAGCTCATAACACTCCTCTGTATCTTATGAGCTTATCTCCAGTTTTTGTATTTCATTTTAATTTAACAGTAACACAGCAGGAAACCACAGCTTCCATTTACAGGTAGAAAACTTCACTATTTTCTCTTGATATAGTGATGTAGGGACATAAAGGGGCTGAAAACTTCACTGCCCAACCACATTTATCTTCATCTATACTTGAGCATTCATTTCAGTTCATTTCCGCTGTCACTGCCTGGAAGTAGACCTCCTTTGTGTTCATTACTCTGTGACTGATGCCACCTCGTCCAGCTGGCAGTGTGACGGTGTTCACGGCTCCGGCAGACCGGCTCACTCTCTGTCACCGGCTGCCGGGAGTTTTCACAGCTGGCCAGGGGAGGCGTCATGTATGCATCCGGCTAAGCTGCGGCAGCTCTCTCCAGAGATCTCAACACTTCTGTGGACCTCATGAAGAATTGATTTGGCTGTCTCTTTTATTCTGCCCGGCTCGTCTCTCCTTGGTGACCGAGCTCTCACAGTCATTTAAGAAGAGTCAATATGACAGATAACAGACAGATTAGACCATGAGTGGACTGTTTCTCCCCTGATTTCTCTATTATCTCTGGGTAGAAATGTAATGGTTTGCTGGATGAGTTGTCATTATTCCATTTGTTTGAACATGACAGGCCTTTAGTATGATGTAAGCGGGCCTGCTTGCCCATTCTCATGTGTAGCATGGAGCTAGCATTTGCTCAACAAACTCCCCTGATTCCTCCCCATCCTCTCTGAGAAGAGTACATATTGACTTTGGACGTTTTGCGGAGTAAAGGATTAATTTAAGTCATTACTGAAAGGTTGCTACTGAAACAATCTGCTGCAATGCCAGTGTAACTCTGCTTTAAAGCATCCTGATTTCAATTTTACCCACAGAACCTCTATTCTTTTCTAATGTTGGTGTGGGTTTAGAGTCCTGGGAGGTCCCCTTTGAGGAAATCTCCGACCTGCAGTGGGTGGGCAGCGGGGCGCAGGGTGCAGTCTTTCTCGGCAAGTTCCACGGAGAAGACGTGGCAGTGAAGAAGGTGCGGGACATCAAAGAGACAGAGATCAAACACCTTCGCAAACTCAAGCACCCCAACATCATCACTTTCAAGTGAGGAAACTGGAGAGATCCTACTGAGCTCACGTGATATATAATTGCGTAAATCTCACTTTGATATGAGGTGTGATCTGAATGCCGTGCTTTCTTACAGGGGCGTGTGCACCCAGGCCCCGTGTTACTGTATCCTGATGGAGTACTGCGCCCAAGGACAGCTGTACGAGGTGCTGAGGGCGGGACGTAAAATCACCCCCTCCCTCCTGGTTGATTGGTCCATGGGCATTGCTGGAGGCATGAACTACCTGCATCTTCACAAAATCATCCACAGAGACCTCAAATCCCCAAAGTAAGACTAAATACTCATCACATCCAGCAGGCATGAAGCCTTAAACTACATGACAGATTCCCTGTAATTTCCGTCTGAAATAAACCTTTTCCCTCTGCTCTGCAGCATGCTGATCACACACGACGACCTGGTGAAGATCTCTGACTTTGGCACCTCAAAGGAGCTCAGTGACAAGAGCACCAAGATGTCGTTTGCCGGCACCGTAGCTTGGATGGCGCCTGAAGTCATCAGAAATGAGCCAGTGTCTGAAAAAGTTGACATCTGGTAAGAAAAGGATATTTTATATAGCTACAAATCCCAGTTCCAATGAAGTGGGGACTTTAAACTTTATTAAAAAAAAACAGAATACAATGATCTGTGAATCATTTTTGACATATATTCAACTGAACACTCTAAAAAGACATGATATTTAATGTTCAAACTACTGAACTTTGGGTTGTTTTTTTTTGCAAATATTCATTCATTTTTTAATTTGATGCCTGCTGCTTGTTCCAAAAAGCTGGGAAAGGGGAAACAAAAGACTGGAAAAGTTGAGGCATGCTCAAAAACACCTGTATGTGACATTCCACAGGTGAGCAGGTTAATTGGAAACATTATTGTCATGATTGGGTGTAAAAAGATCATCACTGAAATGCTCAGTTGTTCACAAGCAAAGATGAGGCAAGGTCCACCACTCTTTGAACAGCTGCATGAGCAAATAGTCCAACAGTTGAAGATCAAGTTTTCTCAATATACAACTGCAAGACATTTTGGGATTTCATCATCTGAAGTCCAAAAAATAATCAAAAGATTTAGAGAATCCTGAAAAATCTCTACACATAAGTGGCAAGGCTTAAAACCAACACTGCATAAAAAATGAACATCATTCTCTAAAGGATAACACCACAGGAACACTTTAGAAACCATTGTCAGATAAAGTTTGTCATTACAAGTGCAAGTTAAAACTCTACCGTGCAAAGCAGAAGCCATTTATCAGAAACACACAGAAACACTGCCAGCTTCTCTGGGTCTAAGTTCATTTGAGATGGACTGATGCAAAGTGGAAAAGTGTGCTGTGGTCTGACGAGTCCACATTTAAATTGTTTTTTGGAAATCATGAATGTAGTGTCCTCCGGGCTAAAGAGGAAAATGACCTTCCAGATTGGTATCAGCACAAAATCCAAAAGCCAGCATCTGGGATGGTATGGGGCAGGGGGTGTTAGTGCCCATGGTATGGGTAACTAGCACATCTGTGAAGGCACTATTGATGCTGAAAGATACATACAGGTTTTGGAGCACCATATGGTACCATCCAAGCAACGTCTTTTTCAGGGCTGTCCTTGCTTATTTCAGCAAGACAATGTCCAGCCACATTCTGCACATATTACAACAACGTGGCTTCATAGTGAAAGAGTGGTGGTACCAGACTGGCCTGCTTAAAGTCCATACCTGTTTCCCATTGAAAGTGTGAGGTGCATTATGAAGCATGCTTGAGCAAGTATGCTTCATACTGAAGTCGTATATCAAGCAAGAAAAGTAAAAATTCCACCTACAAAGCTTTAACAATTAGTGTACTCAGATCCTAAACACTTACTGAGTGTTGTTAAAAGGAAAGATGATGTATCTCAGTGGTAAACATGCCCCTGTCCCAGCTTTTTTGGAAGTTGTAGGCGGGCATCAAATTCAAATGAGAAAATATTTGCAAAAGAACAATATAGTTCATCAGTTTGTACAGTAAATATCTTGTCTTTGTTGTGTATTCAATTGATTATAGGTTGAAAAGGATTTGCAAATCATTGTGTTCTGGTTTTATTTATGTTTTCACAACAGTCCCAACCTCTTTAGAATTGGGGTTTGTAATTAAATATCCATTCAAAGTTTTTTTTTCTATCAATATGCCAAAGAAAGCAATTTGATACAAAATTAAAGAAATCCTTAAGCTATTTTTGCAAACATACAGAAAAAAACAAGAATTCAACATGGTCTCCCTCTTTCACAAGAAATTCAATAACAAAGCACAGAAAAGAAACAAATTAAAATAGCTGCAGGCCAGCAACCAATAACATCCTACTATCAGATGCTAAAGTAAAATCTGTTTTATACCATTCAAAGAAGATTACTAAATTGATTACCTTACACTATAACACAAAACAGAACATATGTCCAATTTCTCAGTATTTTTTCAACATACTCTTTCTTCTTATGCTTTTAAATAAAGTTAGTTTGACAGAATTTTTCCACTTTTAAAACTGTTCCATAAACTGATTCAATTCACAGTAATGCAGTTATTCAACATTATATATATATATATATATATATATATATATATATATATATATATATATATATATATATATATATATATATATATATATATTTTTTTTTTTTTTTTTTTTTTTTTTTTTTTTTTGAAGAATCGGAAAGAAGAGAAATGTGGCCCTAAATCAGATACAAATCTGATGTTTTTCATATCAACCTTATTCTAAATGGTCTTGTTGCATTTTATCCAACTTTTATGTTGTTGAGGTGAGACAGATGCCACAAATCTGCACCAGAAGAGGCGGACACAGTAAGATCCAATGTAGACAATGGACTAAACAATTATGGATGAACTCTGTGTCAGTGAAGCCCCTCATGTCACAGTCCCACCACTCCTGGCTCAGACTCCACATCCACACATGCCTCTGTACAGAGGTAGCAGCCACTGCTCCAAAAAAAGCCATTGTTAAAATGTGTGCTCTCTTTTTCTAAGTCTTCTTTTTCTCATGATCACTTTGTGATAATTTTGTCAGTGCTGATTGCACAATAACTTCAGACCTGATACACACACTGACATGTGTAGCATCCATATTTACTTCCATAAACACAATGTGATGGGTGTGACGTCACATCTTCTGCATACGCGGGTCACTTCAGGGCTGTAGGCAGTTCATACTGAAGTCTGATGGCAGTCACATTTAAATTATAACGTGAACAACCACACAAAAAATCGTATTTCAACAAAAACTCAGAATTGAGCATGAAGACCTGCAGTGTGAACGTGGCCTACAGGTCTTATTAATGTTGTAAATGTACCACACTGAAGTAAAAAAAAAACAAACAAAAAAAACACTTTTAGCAGCCCGTTAAAGCAGAGCATACACTGATTTGAACATCAGTTTTACCAGTGAGTAGGCAAATAGCCAATCACAGTGTAGGACTTTGGATTGGCATCTGGGACAACCATTACAACAAGGTACAACTGCTGCCAGGTGTGTGCCAGTCACAGGTGCGTGTAAGGCACCTGATTGGCAGCTGATTGACATCACTTGTGTGCATGTTTCCTGCACCTTGATGAGTTTGTGTGTGCTCCAAGCATCAACATGCCACGTTTGTCCCTTTAGGATAAGGCCCATGAATAGGGCAACTGGAAGCTGGTGTTCTGGTACGCAGAGTGGCAGCAGTATTTGGCGTCAGCCCTGGTACCATTTCTAGACTTAGGACCAAGTTCTGTGAGACTAGACAGACCCTGAAGTGGCCGTCCCAGGAAGACAACAACCCAAGAAGGCCAGTCCCTCACCCTTGCTTCAGCGAGGAACCAAAGGATTTCCTCCAGAGATTTGTCTGTGGGGCCATTGTGCAAATCTAGCATGTGAATCTTTAATCTGGCACCAATCACACACACCTATTACTGGTACACACCTGGCAGCACTTAAAGCTCGAAATAAGAGTGAATACCAACAGAGGAATATTGCAGAGGATTTTGGCTAATTTTTTGGGGGTGCTACCCACAGATTTAGCAGTTTTGCTTATTCCATGAATGCACAGTCCTTACAAGTTGTGCCACATTGTAAAGATGACTAATCAGGCATTCCGATGATATAAAATACATTACCAAATGGTATTACTAAAGGAGAGAAATAATAAACCAAAACAATGTTTCCAAACTTTGAGGAGAATATTTTATGAGAAAGAACTGGCTTCTTGTTTCTAGTGTCAAAGAGATCTTGACCTCAAGGATACTTGCTGTTTAAAGAAAGCTCAACTCAATTTTTAAGGTCTTTTGGAGTGGTGCTGTGGGAGATGCTCACGGGGGAGATCCCATACAAAGATGTGGATTCATCTGCCATCATCTGGGGAGTGGGAAACAACAGCCTCCAGCTTCCTGTACCTGAAAGCTGCCCTGATGGATTCAAGATCCTCCTCAGACAATGCTGGTGAGTAACACCTGGAAATGGTCTGCTAAGAATTAAAAAGGAGAGCCAGAGAACAAGCACATTGGGGCTGTAGAAGCACAGAGGGGCTTTGGTTCAAGGTTTTAGGAGGGTACTGAAAATCTGTGATTATCTCTCATATCATAGGAACTGTAAGCCAAGGAACAGGCCGTCTTTCCGTCAGATCCTCCTACACCTGGATATAGCATCAGCTGATGTCCTGTCCACTCCACAAGAGACGTACTTTAAGTCTCAGGTATGGCTCCCCCAAAGAATAAAAAACATTTGAATTGAATTCATGTTTACGTCACAGGGACAACACTGTTTCACATAGTTTAAGTACAGAGCATGAAGCTGATGTGCTCTCCCTGAGTTTACAGGTGATGCTTGTTCACAACTCTTTCCATTTGCTGGACTTTTAAGTATACAGTGAATCGTTAAAGCTCACAATATTATTAGCATGAATTTTTGACAACCATTGCTGACATAGCAGAATGATAAGAACAGTCATGATCAATATGCCATACAAAATATTTAAAAGACCATACAATATGTCATTATGTTAGAAAACAAATGCACCGGGGCTCCTGCAGATCCTTAAAACTCTTAAAACGTCTTGATTTGATTTTCTTAAGTCTAAGGTATTTCAAAGTCTTGAAAAGCTTCCTTTTACTTGTTAGAGGTCTTTAATTTTAGATAGCACATTGACTTAGTTTATCTTAACCAAATTGTTCTGGAGGTTTTTAAGGGCTGTTTCACAAAACACCTGAAAGAAAAGAAGACAGCAGCTTCTTTCTTGTTTGGAAATCATTAAAAATTTTCTGTTTTCTGTCCATGTGTGTAGATGTGTGAGAGTAATGGTACTAGATATCTTGCAATTTAATTTATATTTAGCACATTGGCTTGTTATATTTTAATACAATTATCATTTTACTTTGAC
The DNA here is from genome assembly GCA_037902135.1 of Cetoscarus ocellatus. Classification (NCBI taxonomy): domain Eukaryota; kingdom Metazoa; phylum Chordata; class Actinopteri; order Labriformes; family Labridae; genus Cetoscarus; species Cetoscarus ocellatus. The sequence continues at coordinate 586,052 of JBAMNC010000477.1, forward strand.
AAATTAGCATTTTAGCACATGACAGAATAGAGAAGTTTAATAAACCACACGTGTTTTTCCTGTTTGTTAGAGAGGGAAAAATGTTGATTGTATTTTCCTCAGTTTGGATCTGAAAAAGTCTTGAATTTGATTTTCAAAACGATGCAGGAGCCCTGATATACATGTACATGCAAAACTGTCAAATGTTTTTTGTTGTTATATTGGTCATGACTGTTTTGTTTCAGCAACAGTAGTTGTTACTGTTCATGCTAATAAAGCATCTTGAACTTGAATACGCTGAATAACATGTACAACAGTAAGTAAGGTTAAACAATGAACCACTATCCAGTGTTATGATGCAACAAATGCATTGAGCACAGTAAACATTACACAACTTCTATAACCCAGCATAATGAGAAATTCAAAACCACAACATTTTACAAATGAGTTATTATTAAAGATAACAAACTGCACCAGATTGAAATGGAAATGTTTAAAGACTGAAAAATATTTTGATGAGTGAAAAATGTTTTGAATTTTTAAAGAGGTTTGCCAAACATTTGGAGATCTCTCTTGTGCACTGAGAGAGGATGTGCTGCTTTTCTTTGTCATTTGTGTCAGCGAAGAGGAGCTTTTGAACAGTTGGTTGAAAAACAAGGAATCTGAAGTCCACTCTTTCAGCTTTTGTAAATAAGGGAACCTTGGTGCATTTTTTTAAACATATTTTAGGCTAGAATATGACTTTTGAAAATAATGGGCAGACTAATAGCTAGGTAAAAAATGGTTGTTTTTAACCTTCAATTTAATAACAATAATGAAAATGTGCATTCAGAAGGGACAGTAAATAGTAACACGTAACACTAGCTCAAGCTGAATAATCCAAAGCACAGACATCCATTCATCCGTCCAACCATTATCGATGCCATTTGTCCTTTTAGGAGTCCTGGGGCCTGGAGCCCATCCAGGCACATTAGGCAAGAGGTGGGGTACAGTCTGATGATCACAGGGCAAACGTGCTGACTGGCAGCCATTCTAGTACACACCCACTCTTGAGGTTTATTAAAAGACAACAGTCAACCAAATTAGCATATTCTTGGTCTGTGGGAGACAAGAGAACCTACAGAAAACTTGTGCATGCATGGAGAGAACATGCAAATTCTGCACAGAAAGGCCTTGATAACCGGGGAGTTAAACCAGCAACCTTAGTGCTGTGAGCAGGAGCAGCTGCTACTTAAACAGTCAGTCCAAGCACAGAAAGGTAAAGATAATGTTAATATGTGAGATTATGGGCGGTGATTAAGTTCACTTCATTGACCCAAGTAGACGTGTATAGATAAAACATTTGCAAAGACTCAATTCACATATCTCACAATGCAGTTACATCAATAACATACATGTTAACAGGTTTAGCAGGTATTACACATGGATACTTGTAACAATTTGTACATATCTTATAAAAAGCATTGGCGGCATGGTTGCCCATTAGGTTAGTGCCCGTGCCTCACAACAAGAACATTGCTGGTTTGACTCCCCTTGGTGATCAGGGTCTCTTTGGGGAGTTTGCATGGCCTCCCAGTGCCTGTATGGGTTCTCTCCCGTTTTTTTTTTTCACTGAGCTCTGAACAAATGGTGTTGGTTAACAGAAACTGTTCATTCATCAGGCTGAATGGCGAGAAGAGGTGAAACAGCACTTTGAGAAGATTAAATCTGAGGGCACTTGTCTCCACCGACTCGATGAGGAACTCATAAACCGGCGCAGAGAAGAGCTAAGGTCTGTTTTTCATCACTTTAAAACCTTACATGTATGATTTTATGTTTCTCAGGATGCTGAACCAGAGCATGATGATACTTTCATTGTTAGTCTACTATATAAGGCCACATTCAGGGTGTCCTATCTCTCTGTGTCATGCCTTTGTACGCCCTTGTGCACTTAGTAAGTGCCCTGAGTGCATGTCTATTGCTCAGAATTAGGAGTCTGTCATGCGGATGCACAATGACAGCAGCTTTTTTTTTTCTTCTCAGGCATGCTCTGGACATCCGCGAGCATTATGAGAGGAAACTGGAGAGGGCTAACAACCTCTACATGGAGCTCAGTGCTGTCATGCTGCAGCTGGAGCTCAAAGAGAAAGAGCTGCAGAGGTACACATACACCCATAAATACAGGTGATACATGTCTAACAAATTAAAAAGCCACTGACACTGACAATTTGATGTTCTCTGTGTCTTCAGGAGAGAGCAGTCTTTGGATAAGAAGTATCCCGGTTTGTTTAAGCACCACAGCTCCAGACAGAGCAGCTCCTCCAACACCATGGACAAACTCATCAAGAAGAGAAACGTCCCACAGAAACTGCCCTCAGGAAAGAGGTCTGGCATCTTATTTCACTCATTATTTGTTAAAATTTTACAGGTTTTTATGATAATTTTGGCTCATAAATGCTCTAAACTTCTCAAAACACAGGTTAACTGTCTGTAAAGCAAACTATATGATACTAAAAGCTGCTAATTCAGGTTTCTTCACCTTCAGAACACAACTGATAGTGCTGCCGTAAATCTCTGTGATTATATATTCACCAGCCAGTTTATTAGGTACACCCTTTAAACTGCTTGCTAATGAAAATAGCTAATGAACCTGTCACATGAAACCACCCTAATGCATTTTGGCTGGTAGAGATGGTCAAAACAACCTGCTAAAGTTCAGGATCAGAATGGGGAAGAAAGTTGATTTAAGTGACTTTAAATGTGGCATGGTTGTTGGTGACAGAGGGGCAGTTCTGAGTATTTTTAGAAATGGTTTTAAAGGTGCAGTGAGTAGAATTTGGCATTTGAGCGACATCTATTGTTCAGATTCTAGAATGAGCCCAACCGTAACCAAAACGTCACATCGCTAAGCAATGGAAGCCTGTGAAGACCAAAAGGGATCGTGAACCCGGCATCATTTACTAAAGTGACAAGGTTTGTAACCATTATTTAATAGGTTATAGGTCAGTTGTTAGCTGCTGTCCTCTCTCCTCTTCTTGGCCTGCATTCCAGGTAGATTTCAGAACCGGCGGACAGATTCGCGTTTCGTTCTTTTTGTCCCTAAAATCCACCCATAGACAACATGGCAGATCGTTATTTCGGCCTACATGAACGCGGCCCGCAGTAATGTAAATTTTTTGAAGCTTTTTCTAACTAAATAAAAATAAAACAAACATTTTATGGGGATGATTGTACTCCTATTTTGACTGACTTTACATACAAATAGAAATGTTATATCCTATATTCACCGTTTCTGTTCGGCGAAATGCTGCCAAATTCTACACACTGCACCTTTAAAAGAGAGAAAACATTCAGCGAACAGCAGTTTTCTGGGCATAAATGCCCTGTTGATGTCAGAGGTCACAGGAGAAAGGCCAGAGTCATTGACAGAAAGGCATCAGTAATTCAAATAACCACTCACTACAAGCGAGGTTGGCAAAGGACTATTTCTGAATGCACAACCCATCAAATCTTGGAGCAGACAAGTACCCCAGGTGCCACTCCTGTCAGGTAAGAGCAGGAAAGTGAGGCTACAATTTGCACAAGCTTACCAAGATTGGCAGGATAAGAATTGGGCATAAACAGCATGAAAGTAAGGATCCATCCTGCCTCTTTTCAACTTTAAAGCTGGTAGTGGTGGTTGCATCATGGTGTGGGGAATATTTTCTTGGCACACTTTTTGTCCCTTGGTACCAACTGAGCATCATTAAAACCCCACGTTGCTGCTGACCATGTCCATGCCTGTATGACCACAGTGTTGATGGCAACTTCCAGCAGGTTAACATGCTGTTTCAAAAGACTCAAATCATCCCAAAATGTTTTTAACATGAGAATGAGTTCACTGTGCTCCAGTGGTCTCCACAGTCACCAGATCTCAATCTAAAAGAGATCCTTTGTGTCAGAGGAATGTTTCCAGCACCCTGGTTAATCTGTTCCACAAAGAATTAAGGCAGCTCTGAGGGCAAAAGGGGAATTCGAAAAGTGGACCTGAAAAGTGACCATTGAGTGTACTGTATAATAAATATATACTTTGAACTTGATTGTGATTGGTTGATTTTAATTCCAGCACCATCACTTTCATTTGGCAGGTCTGTGGCCATTTTCCTGTCAGACATCACAAACAGTCCACATGATAGATATTTTTATCATAAGCGTGTATGTCTGACATATTCACCTCACCAAGCAAGTTGTGTTTTTGCCTGTGCTGTTTAGTTTGTTTGTTTGATTGTGAACAGGATAATAAAAAAAAAAAACATGAACAGAATTTGATGAAACTTTCAGGGAATGTTGCTCATGGCACAAGGAAGAAGTTATTTTGGTGGTGATCCAAATCTATATGGAAATCTAGGAATTTTTTTAAGGATTTGTTAACATTGCAAGATAGGGAAGTGTTCCACATTTTTGCCAATAACTCAATAAGTTCTCAATAGACTTTTATGACCTTTTCAGGAAGTATTGGTCATGGCCCAAAGAAACAGTAATTAGTTTGGTGGTGATCCCAATTAGGATGTGGCTTCAGGATTTTTTTTCAAGGAATTGTTAAGAGTGTGAGTTGGGGCAGTTTTCCACATTTTTAACAATAACTCACCAGACAGTTTTCGAAATGCCTTGGCAGAGGTTTGTGCGCCTTGAGCACTTTTATTTCAATGATTAAATGGATAATTAAGCATGTAATGCTCAGAAAATGAAAGACTATTCATAGGCTACAAAGACTCCAAAATATTGCTGAGAAGTAATGACTCAGTCCTGAGCAGTCAGCCATATACAGCTCATTTTTGTGCAGACTTGTAGAAAATTATACTTACTCATTTAACATATGTACAAAAACAATATAATTTGTTTGAACAATAAGATAAATAAAAAGTATGTTAAAATATGTTGCAACTGGCAAACACGTTGTTCAGAGATTTGAGATAAATACTCTGAAAAACATGTTGCCTATTTGATTATCAATCCAAAGAAAATAAAGAAAAAGACATGTCAATGGGGAAATGAATATTCATAGGGCCAGTGGGTTGTATTGTTGACTAATCCTTCCTCCTCTTCCAGGCCAGACATCCTCAAGTCTGAGGTAATCATCCCTAAAATGGATTCCTCCGTGATGCAAGTCACCATCCCATCCTGCCCGAACAGGAGCTCCACTTCTCCCAGCCGCTCTCGGAGGGTAAAGACTCGCCACCGCAAGCCAGGGAAGGGCAGCAGCGGGGACCTGGCTGGACTTAAGGCGACTCAGTCGTCCCCTAACCGGGACCCAGCTGCGCAGGCTAACAGCTCCACCAATAACACCTCCAAGCAGCTCCTGGAGCCATCAGCAGCCCTTAGAGGCCTGAGCCATGAGCAGCAGCAAAGGCAGCTCTCCTCCTCCAGCCCTGACCTCATCTGCACCACTCTGGAGGCTGAGGGGCAGGGAAAAGGAGAGACCTCAGTGGGAGGGCTTGAGAGAGGTGGGAGCCTCAGTGCATCTGCTGGGTTAGGGGGGTCAGAGGCAGGGGCAGGCGGGCTGGATGATCTCACAGAGACTCCTCCACGCAGCGATACGCCAAGTGAGGATGCAGCGTCGTTTCCGTTCTCCAGCAGCCCCGACTCACCGTGCGGGAGGGGGGCAGCTGCAGGGAGGGGGTCTCTGGGATCTCCTCGTCTGCCTCATGACGGGGAGGATAAAGACGATGGAGCGGGTGCAGTGAGGCTTCCCAGGGGAGCATCAGGGGGGATTGGGAGTCAGCACCTCACACCCTCAGCCATTCTGTACAGAGCAGCTATCACACGCAAACAGGTACATTAACAAAGGTTATAAATGATTTGGGTTTTAATTTTCCTTTTGTTTAAAGTAGAATTGTTGTTTTTAGTCTCAGAATTATTTTTTAAGACTGATTTGATTTGTTTGAGTACTTTGATTTTTGTTTTGTAAAAAGTTTGAGTTTTTATTAGTGTTGATGGTAGTTTTGTTTTTTGTCTTAGTATTGTAAATGGTTCAGAGCAGAAGAAAGAGTAAAGCCGAGTATGTAAAACTGGGCTGCCAGGGGGCTCTAGAGTAAACAAAACAACTGCTGGTGAGCCCAGACATAGTGACCAAGTCTATATTCAGTAAAAATGGCAATCCATGAGGTGTGTTTACCAAACAGAGAAACCAGTGTTTCCATTACATAAAAAAACTTTGCATATTGAGAGAGAAAAATGAATAGTCCACTTGCAGAAGTGTTTCCTCCCTCATTATGTGAAATACATCAGTGAAACAAAAGCACTGGCTTGCCGTGTAGTGAATAAATCTCATGGAGGGATGTCTACAAGATTTGTTGATTCTAAAAGAGAAGTCACATTGAAGGTGGATGAAGGAGACTGCAAATCTCCATTTAACCTGTAATAGTTTGTTTAATGGGGTCTGGTGATGACAGGAGGAAGTTTGGGTGACAGAGCAGGCAGCAGGCAGAAAATAATAGTGGTCCATCACAGGTGAGCAGCACAAAATATGAATGAGATATAGAAACAGAACAGCAGCAGTAGCACGTCCTGCTTACCTGTCCAGCAGCCACTCATGCATTACTACCTGTTCATATGGCAACGACAAACAAATGGTTGCCATTTTCCAGCCGATGTAATCTATGAAATTGAAAATGTATCTGTCTTTGAAACTCATGGACATAAAGGAGGAGATGTGTCTCCCATCCAGTGGGGGGAGCATATCCCCTGTTCAGGGGATGCTCAGGATGGGGAAATAGATGCTTTCAAAAAATATATATGCTACATAGAATCAGTTAATTTGGTACATTTAAAAATAACGAATGTCAAATTTTACACATGGTTTGTTTAAATGCAAATAGTAAGGATTAAGCTATCTTTTCATTGCAACATATAAGTATTTACAACTTATTTAAGCACATTCAACTTACTTTTCTATTGTGCTGATGTATAAGGTAAAGCCTTTAAAATAGTTTTAATTTATATTTGCATGCACATATGTGTTTATCATTTGTGTGTAGTATTGTATTGGCAACTCAAATGAGCTGTGGCATTGTTGTAGATGAGGGGTAGACCAGCTGCTTTGCATGTAATCAACACTCAGGCTGGTCTTCTTTTTTTACTCTTTTGCCATCAGCTGTGTGGAGCCCAAAGTGCTTCCATGGAGTGGTTTTGCCTGTCCTCCATTTTCTCAAGGTGTGCTTCCTGTTGTTGAGGTCAAGAGAGCAATGGATGGTTGGGTTGTGCCGGGAGCGCCCTCTGTTGGATGGGGCTATCACTACTCCAGGCACCCTTATGAGTTGTAGAACTGTTTGTTTTCAGTTTTATTGTATATTTACAGTTTGAGTATGGATCTTTACCGCCATGCTCTACATATTTTTGAATGTTAAGTGTAAGGTAAAAGGTCCAGTTACACTCAAATCTCCTCATTACTTCAGTAGAAGCACTCTTCAGATGTTTGTAACCACTTCTTTGTCATGGCGCTCTTTTCTCTAAAGTGGTATTCTCATTCAGTTTTTGTCTGCTGTTGATAGAATTTTAAATGTTATAGCACTCAAATATATTTGCTGAATATCATGTGGCGACAGTTTCTAAACACTTACTGTATGAACTTACCAGTGACATTGACAAGTTCCTTTTCAAAATATGTACATATATTTTTTTTTTTTTTAGTTTTTGTGAGCTATAATAATCTTGACATTGCCAGATAACAGTATGCTCTCCTCTGTGTTCCTCTGATGACATTTTGATCATTTCACTTGTGGCTTTTCCCGACTACAGAGGCGTGGAGTGTCATCAGAAGAGGAGGAGGGAGAAGTTGACAGTGAGGTTGAGTTACCACGGAGACGGTGAGCAACTTGTCGTCCTTTGTCACTGGAAATTTCCCTCAAGCAATCCTTGACAAGATAATTTATTCAGAGAGCATAACATGATTTAAAAATCATTCATTTACATCACCATCTTAATGGTTTTTTCATGTTTCCTTTTAATCTCTCCAGGCGTCCAACCAGCATCACAAAGTGTCAGTCAGTGTCCACGTTCAGTTCAGAGAACCTGTCGGTGTCGGACGGTGAGGAGGGACACACCACTGACCACTCACACAGCGGCACCCCTGATGTGGTCAGCACCAACACGGACGACAGGCTGGACGACCGCAGCGACGACCTCCTTTCTCAAGGGTCTGAGATCCCGGCGGACAACACAGATCCAGCGCAGGCTTCTGATGGCCTGTCGGAGCGAGACGGAGCAGTGGGCCAGGCCAAAGCTCAGCTGGACGCCGGGCAGAATCCTAATGAGGTAAAACAAATCCACAGAGGATCGGATGTGTCCGTTTGTGTCATCTTTCTAGACTGATGCAAACACACAAGTCCAAAAACACAACAGAGGTGGAAAATAACTGAGGACAGTTACTTAAAATATTCAGTCTACTCCTTTACTGAGGTTTACTCAAGAGATTTTTAACATCAAAACATATTTTAAACTGGTTATATGTTTTGTTATTTAAATAATTTGTAGTAATTATTTTCAAGATAAATATGTAACAATAAAAATGACAGCCTGAAAATATTAGAAAAGTCAAGAAACTGTGTTTTGTTATTGGCTTATTTAAAACTCTGTGCAAAGGCTTTCAGTCAGTTGGTGTCGTTTGTCACATCTCATATAATGATTATCATATGACTTGATAAATTTAATTGCATAACACTTGGCAATTTTTAAATTTGAGATGATTATTTTGGAGTGTGCTTTGGAAGGCGTCTTAGAGGATGCACTGAAGCTTTTTAGCGGGATGAAGAGCCTTAAGGGCCTAATAATGGGATGAAATAACTGCATAAAGAAAAAGGGGATGGGAGGGAGGGGTGTGGAATGCAAATGAAACAGAAAGAGAGTCATTGGTGAGATTTGGGGGTTTTTTTTTGAGAGCCTTGGATGAGGTATAGTTGTGGTCTGATCCTGTTTCTTAAACTTTTTTGTTTAGCACCCCTTATGTATTCAACTCATGCCTGTTTATGAGTTATTCGGCTTGTTTTTTGTTGGTGCATGAGGCAATTTATGCTCATGTGCCTGATCTCGTGAGAAAAGTACCCTTAAGACCCTTAAAGTTTTACTGCTGTCAAATAGTCCCATGTAGTTTTCTGGACCTAACTGTCATGAGTATTTGTTTAAACTCATTTCATTCAAGCCACTAAAGTATGATGGTGTTCTCTATGTCTTCTGCATCAATAAACTGGATATTCTGTCATTTAAAAAGAAAGGAAAAAAATTAAGGTGGCTATCTTCTGTATTGTTTACCTTTTCAAATAGAAGAATTAATTAAATGTGGTGAAATAATTACCTCCACCAAAGAGGTTGTGTTATTGCTAGCATTAGTTAGTGAGATTGTTTGTTTGTTATTTTATTACCCTGAAAACTCAAAAAATTATGATGAAATTTTCAGGAAATGTTGGTCGTGACACAGGGTTTGTGTGATTTGATTTTGGTGGTGATCCTAATCAGGATGCAGATCAAGGAATTTTTTTAAGGATTTGCTAACATTGTAAGATAGGACAGTTTTCCACATTTTCACAAATAACTCAACAACTTCTCGACAGATTTTAGATGACATCTTTAGAGAATGTTGGTCATGGCACAAGGAAAAAGTGATTCGATTTTGATTATAATCTGAATCTGGATGTGGATCCAGGAATGTTTTTAAAGGAATCGTTAATATTGCCATGTTTTTGCTCATAGTTTCCCAACAAAGTTGGAAATGCCTTGGCAGAGGTTTGTGCTCTCAGAGCACTTATAGTTTACAATTTAATCAAAAGAGAAACACGAGTACAGCCTAAAGGATCTGAGGTATTATTTATGAAGGTCATTTGCATCATTGTCTATATTTTTTTTTAGAGTCGAGCCTTGTGTGATGATTCTGACTGCGACAGCGCTGAGTTGGATCAGTCTGGTAGTGGAGAGCCCAGCCGTCCCCCTAGCGCTGGAGCCTGGGCCCCTCCCTCCCAGCTTTACCAGGGGTCTCCACAGGCACCTCAGACAGGACCCCCATAGAGCACTGGACACTGGAAAGACCTCCAACATCCCTCCAGTGACCAACCATCACAGGCGTACACCAATCCGTTTGTTTGGGACATTACTGTTGTTGAGAGGGATCACACCTAAAACACTGCTCAGGCTATGACGAGAGGACTTATGGTGTCTTATGAGATTTCATCAGATAGCATAAGACATTTGTCATAACCTGACGTGAAATATTTTGGCAGCTTGTGGCATCAGATAATGTCCTTTAAGTTCAGTAGGGTTTTTTAGGCAAAGTACTGACCAAGGTAACCTTAGCCACTGCTCAAGTTCAGCAGAAACCCTTCCACAGACACTCGCACGCACAAAATACCACAATCGTTGTCCTTTAAACACTCTAATCCTCACTCTGGGAGCATCCTTCATGATTCTCCACACACTAATGCATCAAATACTAATGAATAATAATGTAAATATCCATGACATACCACATGAGAAATATCTAACTTTATTTTATTTGTAAGATACAAATGTAAGACTAAACGGTATGCAGCCCTGTGAACAAATGCATGACTACATGTTTATAATTTATGGTTCGAATGTGTCAGTTTTATATTTTGTGAGAGTTTACACTTTTTTAATCCTGAAAGTATTACCTAAGTTATTTTGTTTTTTGTTAATAAATGTCAGCACTCAAGAAAAAAAAAATAGAATGGAATGAGAATTTCACCAAGACATTGATCATGAAGCATAATTAGGATTCTCAGTAAGTAAAACATTATTTTTTTTTACCCTCCTACTACTGAGTTCCAAAAACACGAGTCATGGTTGAGTTTTTGTGAAGCTTATCAAATGAGTGGAAAAATGAAAAACCTATGGGTTCACTAAAATGCACTTTTATCTGTTTAAGTATAGTAGTACTGCCCTGACAACTCCTGATAATGTTGTCTTTTATAAGTAGAATAATTTAATGAGGGGGTAGTGCATGTGTTCACTAAAATAAATTGCACTAGAATAGCTTATTTAGAGTAGTAGACTTTTATAAGAGAACTATATAAATTTAGCATTATATGTAACAGATGACTATTAGGGACAGGCATGAAAAAATGTTTTTTCCCCTTATGCACATTGAGAAAAATGTAAAGACAACAAGAATCATTTCAAAATACAATGTTGAGAATTGTGGATGGGCACTATTGTTGGAGCAAAATCAGTGTCATTAGATAATTGCCTAAAAAGATAATTATTGGTATTGGCAGATTTGACAACTTCTGCTGATATATACAGCTGATACTTTAGCTGTACAAATTGGCCACAAATACCTTTTATCTTGTCTGTAATATTGGCAGAATATACAAATGTACCACACTGGTTTACCCCATTGTTTCTGAATGTCAACTTGTATAAGTCAAAAGAATCATTTATTAAAAAGGAACGGGCACCTGGCACACTTTCCCGACCTGATCCAGCTTGCCACATACTAGATGCAATAGACCCGGTGGGTTAGACCAGGCCATGGGGGCGACCACATGCATCGTGGAGGGGTCACCTGGGGAGTCGGAACATGGACCCACCACAGGCCTGGACGATGGTTATGACAAACCGGCATATGCTCCCATGCCTGACCTGATTTATTAAAGAAGATGCTATTATTCAAGGTGCATAATTAACAAAACATCCTCTTCTTGTCATCGTTTTCATCCTGCCTGGCCCTGATACTCTTATGTGAGATTTCTATAACATAGTCTAACTAAATAAATGTATTAAGAACAGTCCTTAATTATGAGAAATGTTGTATTTTTTTTAATCAGACAAACTATTTTCCCTCAAACCATGTTGCCTATATTTCCCACGATGCAACTTGGTAAATTGCTGTTATGTCCAAGTGGCGCATTTTTATGCTAATAGCGGCTAAACAAGCTAGCTCTTGCCTGGAGATGACTAATTTGAGACACTTTAACTGTCAAAAAATGCTATGTTAACTCTATGAAATTAATTTTTATGTGTAAAATTGCCCTTTAATAAAGAACCAAAAAGGCTCTTGTATCTCTTGGTGTTGATAGGCTTCATAAAAACCTCAACTGTTCCTTCTACCCTTTAAAAATAACTACAGAAGTAGCCAGATAAGAAATAGAGCACTTCTCTGTGGTGGTTACTAGTAGAACAGTAAGTATCCTTTGGGTTTGAATAGAAATGTTCTGTTTTTATACAGCATTGCACATTGTACCTGTAACATAGGAATTATATCAAAAGCAAAATATTATGAGCAACAATAAATAATGTATTGTTAAAAAAGACTGTGTGGTTACTTTCGAAAAAGTGGTGTATTGACAGGTTGTTCTCTTGCTGCTTCACAGAAAAGCTATTTTAATGGCTCTGAACATGTTTAAACTTCAATACTGATCAATTTTATTGCTTAGTTTTCTTATTTTTACCAAGGGCCACATAAATTTCATTTCGGATAAATGCCGACCATTTTGAGATGATTAGGGCTTTGCTACATGGCACGTTATCCTGCTAGACATAGTCACCAACAATACTCAGGTAAGCTGTTTTGTTTGAACGATGCTCAATTGATGTCAAGAGGCCCAAAGTGTGCCAAGAAAATATCCTCCACACCATTACACCACCAGCAGCAGCCTGAACCCTTGATACAAGGCAGGATGAATCTATTCTTTCATGATGCTCATGCCAAATTCTGACCCTACCATCTGAATGTCATGGCAAATGCATACTAATCAGACCAGGAAGCATTTTCCAGCCTTAACTGCCCAATAAAGTGGTGCAGGAATGAGTCAAAAACACTGGAGTGAGTTAGCATTTAGCGCTGAGAGTATATGGGATTTTAGAATCTCTTTTCCTGATACATACTGGAAATAAAGCTTGTGATGAACACATGGATGAGATTTTAATCTCATACCCACTTTTAGAATTTAAAGAGTAATTGTATTTTTAAAGGATGGTTGCTCGGGAGCTGCAAACAAGGACTACAAGATGGCCTGGTTATGAAATGCAATCATTACTTATTGTTTACGGCCATGGGCAGGTCCTTTGATTAAGAGAAAATCTTTAATCAAGTTGGTACAAGGTGGTGTTATATGTTGGAAGTGTGGTAGTTACTTTTGAGTCCAACTGCCTTACTATAGTTACATGATAGACTGGAAATAGGCTTTACTCTCACCAATTCAATTTAAGCTTAAACATTTCTGAACATCAGGTTTGTTTGTGAAGTTCATATCATATATCATATCACTTTGTCCATATCATAATGGACAAAGTGTGTAAGTTTAATGAATTCTTGTTTGTCACAGACCTTAATATCAAGAATGATCCAAGAACACAGAGAAAAATCATATTGACTTTTAATCAAGAGAACCTGCGAGATGCTAACTTCCTGAGGACTTTAAAAATATGTAATCCCCACACCTCCCCATTTTGGTGAGCTCCTGTCTGAGCTGTTACCTCAGTTTCCTGTTTTTAGCTGATGGGAGTAGCACCTTTGGTCTGGATGCTCTGATTAGGCACTACTATCAAGATAACAAGTAGGAAAATGGGCATATCCTATTGGTCCATCAGCCTAAAATGGTTCACTTTGTTGAGGGGTCAAAATTGAGGTCTAATGACTTCACCGTTACATTATTTAGAAAAAGAAAATCAATAATTATGGATTTTTCACTCTGGTTCCACAAGTACATTTCTGAAATAAAACACTGTACTTCAAAGCTGAATTAAAAATTTTCTGTGAGAATACATCTGAACTGAAGATATTTTTAAATTTCCAAACAAAGTTGTCATAAAAAATCCATTACACCTATTCCAGAGATATAATTAACAATGCAAGTGTTAACCGTTTGGCAGCGCTGGTGATCCAATGAGGTATCGAGGGTTAAAGACTTAATACTGACATCTAAGTATTAAAAATGATCAAAACATGATACAGTAAATAAAATCTGTTTTTACCCCAAAGCCATTGGAACACAAGGAGAAGCAAGGACACTTTAAGCATTTCACATCTTTTTTTTATTTCTGCATTTCATTTCTTCAACAATTTAATTGCACCCAGATCTACAATAGTTTGAAAACGTGCACAAAACGTGAGTTTCTTCATCCTGCAAAGAATAATAAAAAATAAAATCTGACCCAGGCAAAAAAAGGATAGCAGGAAACTAGTGTTAATTCTATAATTCTCCTTCTAGTTAATCATAATTTAATACCTCAGCATAATATACTTATAAAGACAAATCTGTCTTGTAGTTTTGCCCCTTGCAGCATTCCCCAGCCCTGCAGTTAAAAAAAATATTTTCTCTATTTAAAACAAACATTTCAATGTTATTATTTTCATCATCATCATCGTCATTACTATGGTCTTAGTAATTCAGAGAAAAGAAAATATTTTCCTCTCATTCAGGCCCACCCCATGTGACCAAGGCCCACCCACCCTTATCAGAATCCAATACACAACAATGCTCAAAAGTCCTGATCGAGAAATAAAACGGATGGAAACACAGGAATGACACAAAAACAATTACTCAGCAAATTAGAGGTGAGACAAAATGTAGCTTAATATTCTCCTTTGAACCCGCACTCAACAACAAGGGATAAATTACCTTCAGACTAAAAAAGGTCTCTGCCTGCATACACAATCACCTCGAGATCATTTACACCCACTGAACCCGTTAAATCCCACAATGCCTCATTCAGGAAGAACAGCTCAAAAAGAAGATGGCAAATATCAATGAATTCTACTCTTACAATGAGCTTTGTATTAAATAAAAATAAATAGATATTTAAAAAGGAAGGGAAAGAACAGTCCATCTATAATGTTATTGTGTCTTTTTTTCTTCATTTTTACATTTTCTAAGAAAAATCTGACATAAGAAAAACATTATTTATGCCTTTTCAGATTTTTCTAAAACTTTTTACCTATATCAAGAAGATCATACAGATATACAGTAAAATAAGAGAAAAAAGTACAACAGAATGAAGTCTTTAAAAACTATATGCAAAGGGAATTTTAAAACATAATAAATAAATAAAATACCAATATGATGATGGTGTAATTACAACTGAGAAGGTGTAACCAAAGCAGAGGAGAAACAGTGAGTTTAGAGTACTTGGTTTTTGCATTAAGTTCAATAAGGGACCTCTTGGTAAAAAGTAGGGGGAGGGGTTACATTAGGTGCTGATGAAGATCCTCCATGTCAGTTGGCTGCGAGTCCAGTAGCTTCAGAAGACAGCCTGCAGAGAGGACAACAAGATGACCTTAATATTAGAAACACTGTATTTGACTCATTTGGTCTGCAGAAGATTCAGGACGTACACGCTGTAACCAACTTGGTCAAAACAAAAGTGAAAAATGAAAAAGATAAAAACAGATCCAGTCTGTGAAGTCAGTCTCATATTGTGTCAATAATGTTTGCACACTCATATACAAACTTTTTCTGGAACAGGAATGATTTTCTCCATATTTTAGCTTTTTAGCTATCCAAGTCATTTCAGGGGGATATTCTCCATCCTTCTGTGGACACTTTTGTTACCAAACACACCAGTAGCCTGTTGCACCAGCTATGCTTAAGTTCTATCTTTCAGTTCTGGTGTCAAATCCGCATTAACCTACCTTGAAACTACTTAACCTATAATTTGTCTTTCTTTGTTTGCACCACATAGACACGAAGTTCATCTTAAATAGTAGAGAGTAACATTCAAACTAAGCAGAATTTTGTTGCAGATATGACATTTTACCTTCATTTGTCTCATCAGTTAAAAAGCATTTATTCATTTATTTATTTTACAGAGCAGCCTCAGATTTCCAACGCAAATGGGACGCTGGGAATCTCAGTGCGGACTTACAGCTAAATGGTGTACTGCTGTTAACTGACATTTAGTAATGAAAATGTATGTAAATAAAAGGGCTGCTCAATAATGGCAAAAATCTTAATTGCAATTATTTTAGTAGATATTGAGATCACAATTATGATAAACAATTACTCAATGATTTTAAAACACACAACGTGCTTTGTTGAACGTATACGCATTGACACTTTCGTTTTTAATATTAATGAATGGCCAGTACATAGAAATATACTTGTAAAAATATAAATTGTCAAAATAATTCCAATGATAATGGAAAAAGACAAAAAAAAGTTCAACATGTCATTTGGCACAGGGGTCTTTTAAACTTGATTACTACGTACTCATACTTGCGGGAGGCAGTACCACAATTTCTCGATTATAACACGCACCCCATATTTTCACGATCACCCAAATTTTGCCCAAACCTACTCAGACAACTCAAAAATTTCCTTTATTCAAAGTTTTAATCAATGAAATTTCAGTATTTTCACAACAAACACACGATTCTCTCGCTCTCTCAAACAGATGTGGAAACACCTTTTGCTTCACGCATGCGTTACTCGATTTCTGCCCGAGCATGCTCAGTCGTAGTGTACCGACCAATCAGAGAGCAGCTATCAACATGCTGATGTCTTCAACCAATCACAGCGCAGCTATTTTGTGTCCCCTTGCTCACAAGATGGCAGTGCTCTGTGTTTGCCGGTGGGAGGTAAAACTTGAGAATTCAACGCTTACACAAAGTTAAACTAATTAATACCGAAAATTTTTGATTCAAACAGTTTAACAGTCAGTTTAATAAGTATTTTGCAATTTTGGCAGTAAAGTTCACAGAAAAAGAGAATTTTTCGGCTTTTTGTATCGGATGTGTTGCCATCGAGATGTTGACGAGATCAAATATTTTAAGTATTTTGCTTGTACTCGTGTAAATTTGAGCTTATTTAAAAGCAAAAAAGTGCATGTTATAGTCGAGAAATTACGGTAATTGTAATTAAGACGAAAAGAGATTAAAATATTTTGATCAGGAGTTAACTAAAGCGTACAGTTTTTGTTCACAGACTTGAGTAATATAAAAACAGTGACATCATGCAGTAAAATCCCCAACAACAGATAATTTTACAGTGCTTTTTTGCTTATTGGCTGAAATTATCTAACCTTGCAGTGCAGATAGAACAGCCTGATTTAATGTCTGTAATTAAGCAGGTCCATCTTGTCAAGCTCCAATCTACAACAATTGTGAGCAGCCCAAAACAGCAGTTTTATTAGATCTGGACCACAATTCTTTATTGAATGAAAATCAAACAACACTGAAAACATTTCTCAATACAAGTGATATTTTCCCTCCAAGTTTTGCTGTAAGTTTGATCTACAAAGTGTCTCATGTTCTATCCTTTACACCACATAGTAGCGCCTGTCTACGACATTGTCCGATTGGCCCGTAATGAATGTGACTGACAGAACGATCATCCAATCACCTGCTGGATATGCTTTTGAAAGATTCTGTCCTTCCCAAACACTTCCTATGGGCTCTCCACCAGACGGACAAGTGAAATATATTGAAAATTCCATCTAGCGTGTCAGGTTAGGAATTGTCTCCACTCATGGAAAAGTGCAAGCAAGGAAGTTATGATCTTTTTCTGAGGGATATTATTCATCACAGAGGACACACTACTGACACCACACAGCCTCCAAAACCCTCTGCTGCTCCTCCAAGTTATCACAGCTTTATAAATGATAAATATCGGAACCATATTTTATGGAGGACTTTACACTAACTAGAAGGTAGATGTAAAATTGAGCTATGACTTAAGCCTATGTAGAAACAGAAATACTGGCTTGTTGTGCGAGTTTTTGTCAACCAGAGCCCTCAATTCTAAATTAACAATAAAGACAGACGAAGGAGACAGCAGATCTCCATTCAACTTGTGAATGTCTGTTTTCAAGGTGGGGTTGGAGTTACAGAAGGGACTTTGTGTGACAGAAGAGACGCTAGGCAGAGAATAAAGATGGTCTATCACAGGTCAGCAGTGCAAAATATGAATGAGATACAGAAACAGATCAGCAGCAGTAGCAGGTTCTGCAGCCTTTCACGCATTACCTCAAGTTCTCATGGCAACAATAAACAAACAATAAACATAATCTGGCCCATGTCACCTATAAAATTTAAGATTTCTATCTTTAAAAACTTATGGAAATATCTGAGGAAATGTTAGCTTTCAGAATCAGTAAATTTAGTAAAAAAAAAAAAAAAAAGTAAAAAAGAATTTTTCATGCTCTAAATCTAAATATTTGTCAGAATGACATAACAGAGGTCTGTTTCCTGAAGCGTTTTATTTTAACCACTGGTGGGTCAAACCAAGAAAATGACAAAAAACAGCAGTCAATAATTCACTTAATGTTGAATCCCTGTTAATAGCTCCTACCATCCTACTAGCAGAATAACTCCACTGAGTGTTTTATAATTTCAGGCAAACAGTTAGACCTGCTGCTCTGTGATGGATGTGTGGCACTGGTTCAAAGCCTCTTACCGAGCATTGATCAGGTACTCAGCCAGGCTGATGCTGGCGTGGGAGCCGGTGATGGTGACCTGTCTGTCAGTGGAGCCCTCCACCGGGTTGGCGATCTTGATCTGCGCCCCTGACATCTGACGGATCTCATTGATCTTTGCCCCCTGACGGCCAATGATGCAGCCAATGAGCTGGGAAAAAAGAGGAGAAATATTAGAAACCAGCAGCATGAGAAAAAAAACGTTAACTGAGATAAATGTAACTTACATCGTTTGGAATGGTCAGCTCATGAGAGCCAGTTTGTGCAGAGGCGTCCATCCCAGCTGAAGACATGCAAAGAAAAGACATTTGTTGATGAGGTATATTATTTTCAATCTAAGGGAGTTTTGATCATCCCCATTTTCAATCTGCCCACCTACCCTGGAAGCCCTGGTTGCTGTGTGCAATAGGGAATGGGCTCTGCTGCATGGCCAGCTGGTGAAGTTTGGTGAGCTGTTGAAACAAAGACGGAGAGGACGCAGAGAGCAAACAAAGAAACTATGAGTGATGAAAAATCAAATCCAAAATTGGTAATTTGCAATTTTTCCCTTTTTGTAGTGATGATGAGAGGAAGGTGTGAAATGGGTGGCAGAAAGAAACTGTGGTTTAGTCTTTAAGGTGAAAGCATTATCTGTTAACTATCAAAACAAGAAGACGTTTGTTAAATGGATATCAGGCAGTGGTGTTTGGGGAAATTAAAGAGTAAGAGGGTTGGAAAAAAAAGAAGGTGGCATGGCTTCCCAGGACCGAAGTTGCAAATATATTGGATCACTTACAGAGGGCCCTTCACTTACATCAGGCTGTGGAATGGCGTGCTGCCCTTGGACAGCGTATGCCTGCAAGGAGAAAACAGCACTTAGAGGGTGGGGCAGTGTCACACACAGTGAACTCTAATATCCATCAGTCCGCTGTCCTTGGTGTGCAGAAAATCGGACATGCTACGGACAGCTCATGAAGTAAAACCATCGTCCATGTATTATCTGATTAACTCAACCTTTCCTCAACAGAGGAAACAACCAGGCCATATAATCCAGCACACAACCTTATGAAGACTGAGAAAATAATGAATGTTTCCGCTGCTTACCTGACCACCTGCAAAGATGACAGGAGAGCCTGAGGGTTTGGGTCTGTATGGGATGGTCACTCCCTTTGGTGGAGACTAAAACAAAGGAATAGCCGACATTTACATTTAGTTAACTTAAGTAGAAAATTATGTGTATTTCATAGTATTAAAATCATTCACTGGTTATGACATAGAGACAAAATACAGTGTAAATAAAAGTCCCTTGCAATGAACTGGAAGATAACTGAAAGTTCCAAAGATTGCTTCAGACTGGATATATGTTAGTCGGGTGATGGTTGCAGCATGTGTCAAATTATATAGAAATTGTAAACTATTTTCAATAATAGGAAAAAATATGCATACTACTGAGGCAGAGTTTTCACGCTGCCAGCAAGAATGCCAGAGCTCAGGCACTGGAAGTCTAAAGCATAGACCGACCACAAACTGCAAAGCACAACAAAAACACAGGACAGGAAATTGCAAACTGAGGAGCCATGTTGACATTGTTTTAGCAGATATGTATAGACTGTATTATAGGTAGATGTCACAGACAAGGTAGCACAGCATCGTTTGTGCTATTCAAAGTAAAACCATGTCTGACATTTTCTGTGTAGTTTTAACAGATTGCTTTTTATTGTCAAGTTTTCCCAGATCAGTTAGACAATCAAATCATGACACTGGCAGGTAGATTGTTTTTTGCAGCTCCTCCTAAACTTCCTGACTGTTGACCGCGTCTTTTTGCACTTTCCTACATACAAACTCCCACACCAAAAGCCAATAAAACTAGAAAAGCACTCAGAGAGTGCAGACCTCCGCCAAGCAGCTTTGGTCCACTTTGGCGAAAGTGGTCCTGTCTGGCAATGTTAAAGAATCCTTTAAAAAATTCCTGGATCCAAACGGTGATCCGGATCACCCCCAAAATTTAATCAGTTCTTCCATAACCCATTTCCGACAATTCCTGAAAATTTCATCCAAATCCTTTACAAGTTATTTTGAACACAAACAAACAGACAAACAGACAGACAGATAAACGCCGGCAAAAACATAACCTCCTTGGCGGAGGTAATAAATTTTTTAATGTTTCTGGCTTATTCTGAGATAGAATTTATGAAGAGAGAAAGGGCTGTGGCAGACGAAAGGTGTGACCAACATGCAGCACTAATGTGTTCCCTGGTCTGACAGGCATTGTGTTGCAAACTGACGCAGACACGAGCCACAGCCAACACACACTAAGTGTGTTTAAACTACGGATGCACGATGATGGATTTTTGCTGATATTTTCGAACCTACAATCGCCAATGAGAATTCATTTATTTTTGGTCAAGAGTACAAAGCCTCCAATTGACTAAAACTGGTCCGTCTCTTTCATGCTAAAACAACAGTTTGCTCTTCATAAGTGATAACTTTTGATCTATAAAGTGGACATTCAGAGATGATGAGGTAAATCATCATGGCAAATTTGTACATTCTGACAATCTTACAGCCAATATGGTATATACACCATTCAGGCATTACATTATGACTACTGACAGGTGACGTGAATAACACTGATCATCTCTTCATGGCATCTGATAGTGGGTGGGACATATTAAGCAGCTAATGAACATTTTGTCTTCTAAGTTTATGTGTACGAAGCAGGAACAATAGGCAAGCGTGAGGATTTGAGTGAGTTTGACAAGGGCAAAATTATGTTGGCAAGATGACTGGGTCCGAGCATCTCCAAAACTGCACCTCTTGTGGAGTGTTCCTGGTCTGCAGAGGTCAGTATCAATCAAAAGAGGTCAGAGGAAGGAACAGTCGTGAACTGGTGACAGGGTCATGAGCCCCTGTGGTTTAATATAACAGATGAGCTACTGTTGCTCAGATCGCTGAAGTAAACACTGTTGCTGATAGAAATGTGTCAGAAAACACAGGGCATCGTTGTTTGTTGTGTACAGGGCTGTATAGCCGCAAACCAGTCAGGTACCCAGGGTGGTCATATTGTTATGCTTGATTAGTGTATATGGCCAAAATATCGTCTGTAAATATTGACAAAAATGTTTAAATCTACAGATACCTATAATCAGCCTTTTAGGCCTATATCTGCTCTTCTGATGATATCGTGCATTCCTAATTCAAACCATTAGAGACAGACCACATTGAACAACTTCGCCTGTTAGCTTGAAGCAAACAGTACAAGGAAATTGCCATTATCAGGCTATCAGATTTAGCATCACCCTGCACTAATTCAAATTTAAAATCATCTACTTCAATTGAAAGTACAAATTTACATAGAGAGTTTAGTTTAAGATTTACATTAAAACACTTGATAAGCTATATTGCTAAAGAAACAAAATTGGCACTTCTGCATCTGTACAATCTGTTGAACCTCAGTTGTGTCACAGGGCTGCATCAGAGACCGCATACTTAAAATTACTCATACTAAATGAGATATAAGAGTACATAAAAAATTCTGCATTCTTTGTAAGCAAGTTTGTGTGTGCCAGAAGTCCCCTGTTGTACTCTACGTTGGCCAAAATTTTCTAAAAATGAAAGAGAAGCACAAATGGTTGGACTAAACTGTCCCAAAATGCATCACAGCTCTTATACTGTATCTCATATTTCAGCTCACAAGCAAAATGAACACAAAAATTAACATATTCAAATGTTACAATAACCGTGTGGATATAATAATGCCGTTTTTTGTTATTATTAGTTGTATTTGTAGATACACTGTAAGGCAGCCAATTGCTAGCTTAGAAAATTATGCTCAGGCGAGATATAAATAACCACGAGTCATATGATGCAGAGATGACAAACTTTCGATTTTGGATGTCAAGGTTTACGGTCTCATAGCTCAATGATGAGTAAGCAGTCTGAGAATGTAGTAGAGTACAGTTGGCAATTTTTGCCACAGCCACTGAACAAACAACTGCATTCTTCTTTTGTTATTCATTAACAGAAAAAGAAAAGGCTCTCATATTAACTTCAGCCACTGTCTGGTGGTAGAATGGCGTTACAAGATACAGATACAAAAATATCAGAAAAAGATAACAGTTTCTAGCTGAATCGACAGCTCCTCGGCAGACTTATTTTTCTGCATTGTTACTGTTTGAATATTTCGGAAATTTATGACTCATTCATATGCTTTCCAACAAGTAAAATCAACAGATGCCAAACAATGTCCTCACCTCAAGCATGACAACACATATCTGCTTGACACACTCAATTATGGACTGTGGGGTCCCTGCAACGGTGATGGCACGCTCTGTTGAGTTGGGTAACATGTCCCCTGCTACTTGTACCTGAGCTCCGGCTGACTGCAGACACAGACACACCAAGAGGAAAAAAGAGGTTAGCCCATGTCAGACATAAGATACAGGCTCAAGTTAAACAAAGAGACGGGCAGACTCACCTCTCTGATTTCCTTGATCTTGCAGCCACCTTTGCCAATGAGAGAGCCACACTGGCTGGCAGGCACAACAAGGCGCATGGTAACCGGCGGTTTGCTGGTGGCTGTACTGTTAGTCATTGAGGTGCTGATGTCCTGCAGGGAGGGGGACACAACAAGTGGAGGGGGGGGAGATATACATGTCAGCTCTACTGCTGTACAGATATGGTAGCTGCCAGTAGTACCTCCTGCTTAAGGTCTGAATAGAAATATATGATTTCATGTTTTTTTGGCATGTGATTATGTGAAATTGACTGTTTTTTTCTCACACTTTGAACCTTGAAAGAGGCTGAGCCCAACCGTCAGAAATTTGGTTTAGCATGTCTGCAGAACCACTCATTGTTTTAAGCATTAATTAATTTCTGCCCTTCACTGTGAGAGGCTTTGAACCAGAACAAACTTTTCACATTAGTCATCACTTCTCAAACTAGCCTTGAGTGGAAATGGTGGTAAAAGGCAGTTTTAGATTACAAACCAGTCAGTATGTTTACATGCACTGTTAAGTTGAGCTCTGGCAATGGTGCAATTAGGTTGGACTACTGCTCTTGTCTCAGTTTACAAGCAGCAGGGAAGTATTGATTTATTGACAGAAAGTGTGCACAACCGCCCCACTAGGTGATGAGTTACTGCTAGACTGGGGGAGTCAAACATATGGCCCAAAAGGTTTTGTCCGGCCTGCAGGACCTTTTGGGATCATACAAAATACATCAATTAATTTGATAGTTTACAATAAAAAATAATTCTATGCATATTTTTACTTCTATCATTAGATGTGTGTTATAAGCAAAAATTGTATGAAATGATAAATAAATCAAAGATTTGTACCAATCCGAACAATCTCCTTCCTTAGTGTAACAATTTTAAAAAAGGTGAGCCAACTCAGCAAACACACTGTTCAAAAAAAGAGAGGATGACACACTGCTATATCTCTCAAAAGACAAGAGAAAAGAGGTCTTCTTTTGTCTTACTTGGAAAAAAAAGTTGCTGAGATTTTGTCTGAGGTGCTTGCAGGCTTTAACCTTTGGCAATGATCTTCAGTGCGCCCTGGAGCCACTTCCCAACCACACAACTGGACAGTTTTTTTTTTTTGGCAAATTGTGGTTTTACTAAATATGTGAGACTTGGCTGCCAACTTAAAACAAAGATTCTCCCTCTGAAGCCACAGAGAGCTGCTCTACAGAAAAAAAGCACCTCCATCCATCGTGTGTAAAAGACTCCACATCTCTACATCCACAGACTAAGTCTGTGTTGGCGTTGGGGCTCTAACATCTTCTTACTAGTATTATGACAAGCAAAGCCAAATTAACATCAACTGAATTTGCTGCCATATAACCTTGGGCCCACAGGGGGTCTCACTTGAGCTGCTTTGGCCCCAGACCCAAATGAGTTAAGTTGAGTTATATATGAGTGATATTCCAAGGCAGATGATGAAGTAACTTTTATTATTCTTAGCATTATTCTGTTTAACTTCTCGGTCAATGCCTGGTGTGGAAGCCTAGAAGCTTGTGCAATACACATTTTTCATTCTTGCCTTAACAACTAAGAGCCCAAAACAAATTTACAACATGAGTGACATTATTTCTTACAACTTAAAACCATCATAACACCTCAAACAGAATGACGTACAACCTCCGTGTTATTCAGGAGAACCTCTGAGGTTTTTTTGCATTCATGAACAACTTTTGGTGTGTTTGTGTTTGATATTCGATTCAGTACAATTTTTGGTCTGACAAATAGGTTTAAATAGATGTATTAAGTCCTTCTTTAGTCTAAAAAAATAACTTGACTCTTTCTTACTGCATGTTGTCAAACTGGGGATCTTTGGCAGGAGTAAAAAATTGACCTGGAACGTTTATCATGACGTTTCATTTTATCATTGATTTTCCTATTTACAGCCTTCTTGACTGACAATTAACCTTGCTCACA
Organism: Cetoscarus ocellatus; assembly: GCA_037902135.1. Lineage (NCBI taxonomy): Eukaryota > Metazoa > Chordata > Actinopteri > Labriformes > Labridae > Cetoscarus > Cetoscarus ocellatus. Next base: position 610,827 of record JBAMNC010000477.1, read on the forward strand.
GAGCTGTTTTAAGGCACAATTCTTACACTCCTAAGCAGTCTACTCTCACTATAAAAATCACAGAGGTATTCCTGAGTGCTGCAGTGATCCTCCCTCTGGACCGGCATTGAAGGTCGTATCAGAGGTGGTTGAGGTAGTGGTTAAAGCCAGCGGGAATGTGCAATGCTTCGCATGCATACTGATCTGTGAGTGTGTGCCTCTCCTATAATGGCGTGCTCTCTTGCACCAACATAACCCTGTAACACACTATGAGTTGTCAGATGGGTACACCAATATGACACTGCAGCTGAAACTTTATTCATCTAACAGTGTAATGACTAAAATGCAGATATGCTTACTTTCACAGTGATATTGAATCCGTTAGATCTGCAGATCAGGGTGTTCAAACTTAAACAACAAACAATCGTAACATTTGAACAAACATACAGTTTTATATGCAGTGTGCACATCTTACCTCCTCCAGTTTCTCAATGATCATGGAGAAGGCTTTAAAAATAGAGGTGGTGGGTCCTGCCAGGGTAATGATCCTCTCCGGACAGTTCCCCTCTGAGATGTTGATACGAGCACCACTCTGCACAAAACAGGAAGTATCCGATCAGTCACAGCGTTATCATATGACACATGAGTCAATGCATCTAAAAATGTGAGCGTGTCTCCTTATTTTATAGAACATCTCACCTCCTCTCTCATCTTCTTCACTGACTCCCCTTTCTGTAGGAAATAAAAAAAAAAACACATCACTAACAAATTAACTAGAAAGGTAAGATGCTAACTGTATGTTTGTGGTCAAATCAATACAAACGTTACCTTTCCAATGATGCTTCCCACCTCCTGCAAAGGGAAGCAAACAAGAACACATTAAAGATACACAATATTTGATTTTTTCCCATATCCAAAATGCAGATATTTCCAAACTCATTTTAACCAACATAAACTAATTTAAATAACAAAATTTGATTGTACAGTAACAACAAGTGTATTTATTTTCTCAGATAGTCATTAAGCAATGAGACAATCTAAGTATATTATTTGAATTATATAAACAATGTTGTCAAAGAGTATTGTCAACAGTAAAACAAGGCATGATCTGCCTTTTTTAAGGACTACAAATAGCTCTACAACAACCAGGTGATGGACATCGAGCTTGGAAATGCACAAATCAAAACATATGCCCTGTTTTATAAAGGTTGTACTTTCAAATTCAAATGAATTCTTCTTCTAAGACCATGTTTTCAAGGTGTATCACTGAGACAATAATGAAAAAGTACTAAAATTACACTTAAAGCAATTCTTTCTCAACAGCAAAAAGTAAAATGACATGTAGGATGGACTTGAAATGTCACTCTCACAAACCTCTTTAGATTTAAGGAATAAAGATAAAAAGGGGAGGGGGGTTAAACTGGCTAAAAAGGATCATTTAGCCTTGCTTCAAAACCAACAAACCTCATGCTGGTACATAAATATACCCATTATACCAGTAGAAAATATTAGAGAGAATTAATAACGCTTGAGAATTGATGACAACACCCTCAACTAATTGATATCATTCTTTTTTTTCTCATATCGATTCTTCTATTTCCAACAAAGTAGTCAAAAATCAGACAAGACAAGGGGCATAAGTGGTCAAAGTTGTAGCTTAATTTTTGTCAGAGATGCTTATTGTGCAACTTTGAGTGTAAACAACATCAAAGTGCAGCAAAAGGGGTGTCATGTTTGCCATTGTTGCCACTGGAAATCAAGATGCAGGCCACCTTTCGGACACATCAAAAAATCAGTAAGAATCAGTAATGAATTGGATTAACAGGCAGAATCAGTCATAGCATTGGTATCAATAAAACCTTATCAATTCCCTTTCCTGGTAAACATATAAGTTTCATAGGTGCAGAAACAAATAAAATACTCTTTAAGCAATTATCTGACATCACTAGTACTGTACTGATAATATCCTGCATCCTTGTACACAGGAGAGATACAATATTTTCCAAATCTGCAAATACTAATTCTTAATTCTTTAAGCTAATATCTGCCGAAACATGTGTTGAACTACTGATTTTCTGCATCCTTTGTACACTTTGGAGCTGTAACTGCATCTTGTTTTCTTTGGCAATGAGAAACTGAAGTACTTTGTTTTAAATTTGCTGAGACTGCTCTAAAACCAATTAAGGAGAGCGGGAGGCCTGACTTTAACCTTGTTGTGACACATTTCATGCTGAGACACTCACCTTCCCATGCATGAGTAGCCTGATGGTTAAGGTGACATTAAGTCCTCCTTCGACAAGACTTGAGTCCATTGCTGCAGCTGAATCCAGGGTTTCAAACTGGCCAGAAAAGTGGGTCTTTGGTCACTGGTTGAATGTCTGCAACAGAGTGGAAAATGTCACCATCAGGGGTAAATTAAGTTTCTGGAAACTGAAAACAACTCAGTAGAAAGCCTTGTTTACTGAAGAGAGCTGCTGTCAATGCAGATGAATGAAGTGATGCTGGCAGTTAACATGTTGTCGATTGGAGCTTGCAACTGTACATAAGTAACGTCATCTAGCCACTGTGAAAGAATGAGACTTTTCAGCCCCAGTAATTGACATTAGACTGGCCAGAGTCCACTCATTCACGCTAACACAATGACCCACTGTCTCTCTGTGGCTGGGTGTATTTCCTGGCATCAGTGAGCCCTAGCGATAGAGCATATATCTTTAATTTGTTGTACCAAATACAACGACCCAAAGATCCCATTTATTTTATTGCTGATGTTTAACAAACAAGAGTACAAGGTGAAGGAGAAAAAATCGGAGGATAGCAACGCAAATCCCATTTTAGAGGCTGCATCACAGCGAGTCACGCCATAGAAAACGGGACGTAGATGCAGCCTGGGCCGTTGATGTTAGCTAGAGCGATACGGCTACGTGGGCGCCACTTTGGAGAGGGGTAACCAAGGTTCCAAGTGATTCAAACGCATATGGGTCTGCTCGGGATGAAATTAACTCGCTTGTCTCACGCACAAGAAGTATACCACTAATTCTAAAGACAAGTTCAAAGGAATGAAGGTGCACACTTTGAACCACATTTCCTGCCCTAAACAGTTGACGCGCGATACATTGCTTAATTTACTTAAGGACATAATATTGTTAATTTTTATCATTGAAACAAAAGCCCTGCATATTGAAGTTGGACATTCCCTATAATGAAAAGTGAGTTGACAACGGCCCAGAAGAATACATGAAATACAAGAATGGCGTTTCTTTCTATTAATCCAAAGTTCTTGGTTTAGTAATACAACTCAATGGCAATTAAATGACTTGGTAATAGTTTCACTCTTTCGGTATTAACTTAATAGTCATTATCAGTGACAGTATCTTTCGCTATCATTGCCTCAGTCGTTCGTGCAACTGCCACCCCTCTCTAAAATGGCACCCTTTAGACGTGCGAGGAAGCCCGACAGCAGCATCTTCCTTTTTAAAGCTATGTAGTCACGCAAGCAAGATTTGAATGCTAACTTAGCCCTTCAGTGTTTCTACCGTAGCTTCTGGGGTAACAAATGTTATGAGTGCACCTACAGCTAAGATATTATCACTACATCAATTGTAAGATATTCCGGAAAAGCAATAACTTAAAACTAACTCGGCTACGAAGCTACATACAGCTCGGTAATTTTCCATCCTAGCATTAGCATCGCCCGATCCGGGAAATAGCCTGATCCCGCGGCCTAGGGAGCGCACGCCGAGTTATCTCCGTCCTTCACTCCGAGAGGAAAAACAACAAAGCCGAATCTGCGGGGGTCTTACCCGAACCGTCCCTTGAAGAGTGTTCAGGGGGTGGGTAGGGTGGCAAGGGTGGAAGGGGAGAGGTTCGGGAGGGAGTTTTGAAAGGATCCGGGGAAGAGGGAAAAGACTCCGCTGTTCGATCAGACTCCACTCTTCTGCTTGGCACAAAAGACAAAATGAATTCAACTCTGACTTCTGAACTGCCCCGCCCCTCTCTGCGGGTCAGCTCCGCCCACCCGGGACGCCGTGGTGTATGTTTTGATGTGATGATTTTTTTTTATAATAACCGTAGCAGTACTAATTTTGTTGTTCATTGATCTGGAAAATAAAGAAGGCCTTTTATAGCCAGTTGAATGCAATGTACGTAAAATCATAAAGCTTCACTGATGAGTCTTTTGGTTTGATCACCTGGCCAAGAAATTCAGTCAACCAATCTTAAATTTTTTTTACATCTTAATAGAATTTTGCGAAGTTTGTCAATTAAAGTATGACTTCAGAAGAGATTTAAAAGAAATCACCGAATCTGACCTGATCTTCTCAGGCAGATCATTCCACTATTGACATGACAGTTATATTTTTTTTTTCTATGTTGAAGCCACATAAACCACATAGATAGATAACACAGCCAGTCACATCATGTTAGTGTGTTAATGACAAACACAAAAATAAAATCAAGAAAAAGTCCTCCTGAAGAACAATAATAATAATAATAATAATAATAATAATAATAATAATAATAACAAGAAGAATCAAATTTCTACATAACTAAAATCAATTTGCTAAATAACAAATTAAAAGATACTGCCACATTTTAAAGTAGAATCTCATATTCAACTAGAAGTGCTTGCAGAGCACAAACCTCTATCAAGGCATTTAAAACATTGTTGGACAAGAATGTGGAAAACTGCCCTGTCTTGCACGGTTAATATATCTTTGAAAAAAATCCTTGATCCACATCCAGATTTTGATCACCACCAAAACGTAATCACTTCTTCCCTGAGCCATGACCAACACTCTTCATCTAAATCCACTGAGAACTTTTAGACTTCTACTGCTAACAGACAAACAGACAAAAGACAGCGAATGCAACCCTCCTTGTGGAGGTAACCACTGTATTGATGTCAGTGATTCTACTGTCAACCTTTTCTCCTGAGCATTTGACCTGGCATATATTATTAAGTCATTTTTGTTACAGCATACATTTAGACATTGACATAAATCACATTTTCTTACCCTTCATTTTTAGAAATATATCAGAGAAACTTACTAAGAAGCCCAATAAGTTGTGCTGCCTCACAACCTAAACATCTTGGTGGCCTTGTTAAAACATTTATATGTACCTGTTACTCACAGAAGCCCTGTGGGTCATTTAGCCATACATTTTATTTTACTATTTTTCCTTATTTCGGGTGCATTTAAGTTGTTTTCTCATGATTTGAACTTATTAATAAAAAAGAGCATTTTCCTGTGTTAACAGCATCATTTTATCCATTTTCTCAAAATCCTGTTACATTCACTCATCTAAATGAGTTTAGATGACTTTTCCTAATTATAACAACCAGAATACTGTTAGGATTTGTAAAAAAAAATAAACTAAAAAAAAAACAAGAAGATGGACCCAAGTGCAGACAAAAAAAAAACTTTATTATAAACTAAGAAAAAAGGGATCAAAAACCAAAAACCAATCCTTTACAAAAAGGATTGGACAAGGAAGAAGTGGGAGCCACGAGTGAGACGACAGCAGGAAGTTAGTGCTCATACAGAGATCAGCATAGATGCCAACAGCTTCAGCAACAGTTTTAGCAGATCTTGACCACATTTCTTTACTTCTTAAAAGTATTATAAACTCTAAAAATGTCTCTATAAAAATGATATTTTTGTTCCAGTTTTAATATGTTTGAGAGTTCATTTGCTCGAGGAAGTGGCATACATTCTGTCTTTCACAACAACACAGTTGCACCTGCCTACGACATTATCTAATTGCCCCGTAATGAATGTGATTGACAGAAAGATCATCCAGTCACCTGCTGAATCTGCTACTGAAAGGTTCTGCCCTCCCCAAACACTTTCTATGGGCTCCTTCCCAGATGGACGTGTGAAATCTGTTAAACACTCCATCTGTTGGGTCATGTTAGTGGGAACAAGCTCAACAAAGAGACAGTACTGTCCACTGGGTGCACAAAAACTGCATAAAATGAAAGTTTTGCACTGAAGCTTCAAGAATCCAAAAGGTAACAACAGTTCAGGGTCCAGATGTACATTACTGATGTAAAAACTTGTAAATGGTTTCACAGGAGCTGGTTTTATCTTTTTAAGTGTCAGAGAATGTTCAGGATGTTTCAGAATAATATACCCCACTGAGCAGTAGACGGATATTAGACGTCTAGTTATTTTTTTAGACCTAATTTCAACCGTCTAGATTCCGTCTATTTTTAGACGGAATTTAGACTTTGCACTTTAATCCATTATTTGATAACTATTTATTAAAAAAAAAAAAAAACTGTAAGGTGCATAACTGATCTCCAAATACTGAACTAAAATATTTATGATAGCCGTTGCTCTATATACAGTATAGTATAGATATAGCTGAGATTTAGACGTATAAATCTCTACTGCATTTCAACGTCTAGATATAGACCGAATCTAGACAATTGAATTTAATCCATTATTCAATAGTTGTTTATTTAAAATAATTACTGCAAGTTGCAGAACTTATCTCTAAATATCGGACTAAAATCATTTTAACAGCCATAATCGCTATAAGGAATAGTGTAGATGTAGACGTCTTATATCCCGCATTTCAACGTATATAATTGGACCCTGTTTTATATTTAGATATATCTATTTTAATCTTAGGAGGAAAAAAAATAATCTGATGGAATAGTCAGCTCTTTCTATGTGCAGTGCCCAACTACAGCTGTGGGAGGCAGCCTACGTTGTAGCATTGTAGCATTGTTTACACCATAGCGTGACCGGTGTTTTCGCCTTATCCGGTCAAAACGAATAAATTCCCCCCGAAAATTTGGTTTTTCTGAAAGCCCGGGTCCTGCTGAGCACTCGACAACAAAATTTGTCGCTGAAATTCTATTCGATTATTAGATATCGGGTGTTTTCTCCGTCTCGGTAACGTTGGCTGCCGCCATGTTGCCTGCACTGTTGGCAAAAATGCAGCCACCTTATTCGTGTAGCACGCTCAAGTGACGCACCGTGCAACCACTTCCGGGCAAAATCTTATTCCGCTAAGAGTGAAGTAGTCCGGGATAAAAATTATCGGCATAGCCGCAAAGCCACGAGATCAGCGACGTAAATTTTTTGGTAGCTCTGCAAGACCCCTGCTTTACATCCGTATGGAGATCATACGACCATAACATGAAAATGCGGACTGCGCAACTTCCGGCTGAAGAATACTCGTGCACATTGACTCGACTCGACTCGACTTTGGCCATTAAGTGCTATCCGGAGCAGTGCTGCAGTTCCTGCATGAAACTGGAGTATATGAGAAAATCTAGCTAAACACAAGACCAGTGGAGGGCAGTAATACGCCACGCGGCGTCTACTCTGCCGGAAATAAAGAAGAAGAAGACTCGACTCGACTTTGTTCCCACGGGTTGGAAGATCGTCGAATTTGTTGAACTTCGAGTGACAATTCTTGCAAGAATTGTCACTTTCTGCGAAAAAGAGGTGGGTGCTGAAGGACGTATTATAGAAAAATGTTTAGTTTTGCAATGTTTGGTCCTTTCACCGTCATGCATCAGTTTAGCATGTGCTTGCATGTAGACCTAGCGTGTTGCTAGCTTAGCCAGCGTGGGCCCAACAGCATCGACTAGTCAGTGCTAACTCGACGGTCAGTGTTTTTTTTTCTTTCAAAGGTGCCTGCTCTCTCTGTTGGAGCCAAGGTTAAAAGCTTATAGTTAGGCTATTTTCCAAACATTTTACTATTTAATTTCGAAAATGAAGTGTATTTATTAATTTTACTCGGGTAACATTTGGAATACAGGCCTTTACTTGTAAGAGATTATTTTATGTTGTGATATGGTTATTTGAGTGTGTGGCACTTTATTACTTGCAAATCTTTTTCCTTTTGTTGTGGCCCAGAATGTAACACAAGATTAATTAATATCGATGGGAATTCATTTTGAGGTAATGGAGCCCAAGTCCATGTGATTAGGCCAAAATACATGAATATCAATTAAATAAAAAGTGAATTAAGCACTTATGGCCCAATTAAAATACAGCTAAATGTAAGTGGCACATGATTGCTTGCAGATCAGGTATTGGAGCTACTATACATTTCTGGGGGTAAATGTTTACATTGTGCAAATAGTTTAATACATATTATGTATTAATACAATGACATTGGGCTATGATAGTATAAGCAATACATCAGATGCAAAGGTTATCTACTTAAATTAAAATACTGAGTATCTTCTCAAAGTTCTCCAACAGATTCCAGCATGAAGGAATACAAAAAGCAATATTATTATTACATAATGGAATTGCCAGCAAAAATATAATGAAAATGCAGGCAAACATTATGAAAATACCTTTTTAAAGCTCTAAGATGTAACTTGATGTCACACTCCCTTCTCAGCTCTGCTCAGCCCTAGCCCATGATAAGAGAGTATGTTTTTGCAATACCTGATCCCTTAACTACAGAAGCTATTGATAAGCCACACAGTACATACGTGCTGGGTTGGTCAACCAAATTACAATATCCATCCTTATTCTTTTTCCTCCACGGCAGCACTATTGCGCCTTGCTGCTTCATTCAATATCTCTTTACTTACTCCCTTCTAGACTGTATATTTTGTTTAAAGGAGTAGTTCACCCCTCAAATGACTTTTTCTATTGATTACTCATGCCATGGAGACTTGGGTTCAATAATATTGTTTTGTTTTGGGGGTTTTTTCACGTTCCTAAGACCATCAAATGATTGTCTAAATATATCCCCATCGATTCTGGATGATTTAGGTCCCCATCTGGAAGCAATGAAGGTAAATTTACTAGAAACAATTTTTCAGTAGTACATTAAGAAAATCAAATAAGTTATGCCACATTGCTCGTGATCTTCTGAAAAATATTTCAAATTGGGTCCAATACTGATCTTTTTTTCTTGTTTTCTTTCCAGCCAAATTGAATATGGCCTCTAATTATTTAAAAGATTGGATACATACACATAAAATCAATGTCTTGCCTTGGTGGGAAGGACCTCAATACCTGCACATGTAGGATCCTGGACAGGTATGAATAGAAATTGAATTTTACTAACGTGAAACTGTACACAAGACAATATAACGGTCAATGGTTTTAATATGCTAGTGTATTATTGTTGTTTCTTATCAATAATCTTTAAGGTGAATTGCAAGAGTGATCAGTATGAGATTTTTCTATATGTTTGCTATCCTTTTCAGAGTTTTAAGCAATGCAGTGCAGAGACAATATAACCTCATGGGTGGAGAACGTCAGGGAAAGAGGGCTCTCAAGAAAACAGCCTTCTGTTATGTTGTTCTCAGTAAAAGAATATATCTCTGCAAGTTATTAGTTATTCTATGTCATATAACTGACACATTTATAGCATGAAGCAATAAAAAAAATAAAGAATCCTTCTGGACAATACTAGCTAATTTCTACAATTACTACTATAAAGTCTGTTTTTTTTTTTGCTTGTTTGAAGAATCTGTTCGCATTGCCTTCGCACAGGCGACGGGGAACAGGTCAGAGCAGCGATGGGAGAGCACTTGAAGCAGGCGCCAGCTCGATGTGGTGTGGAGGGCTACAGAAGGCCAAGAACATCAGCCTGCTAATTTTTTACAACGCCTCGCAAAGTAGTTAATATTAAAAAAGGAGAGTTTCTATCACACAAAGACCACTTTATTAGTTTATACTTTTGTTTTCATTTTATTTTTTGTGCAGCGCGAGGTGTAGTTAATATAAAAGTTAAGTTAAAAGTTATTTAAAAGTAGTTAATATAAAAAAGGAGAAAATGGTTTTCTATCCAAGTTTTTTTTTTCATTTTATTACTTTATACTTTTTAGTTCAGTTTATTTTGATTGTTTGCATTTGTATTTTGAAAAGTTCCCTGTTTTACTGTACATCTATCAAGGTAAGCATTGCAGGTAAAGTTTGGTGTCTTTGTGGAGAATCTGGGTCTACAGTACTTTTTTGGCTATTTAAATGTTTCTTGTGAATATTTTCATAAATTGACAAATTGTCATTAATGTATTAGATGTTTATGAAAATATGCATTAATGATATTTTGTCAGTTTATTAAAATATTGACAAGAAAACGTTGAGCTTTTTTTTTTTAGGTCTATTAGACGTCTAACAGACGTCTAGTCCAAAAATGGTGTAACAGTGGTATAGAAATGAAAGTTTTTTAGACGTCTAAATTTAGACGTCTTATCAATGTCTAAGTCTATACCTGGGTTTATATTTGGTATAAGCATGAATGTCAGGTGAACGTCTAAATTGTAGGCATCTAAATTTAGAGGTCTATTGTATGTAATTTAAACGTCTAAGATGTCTACATATATATATGTTATTTAGATGTCTAATATACGTCTAGTCTGCATTTAGACGTCTAAAAAACTTTCGTTTCTATACCCCTGGTAGACCAATTTTAGACTAGACGTCTAAGGAACATTTAGACGTATAATAGACCTAAAAATGCTCGGTGGGACTGTTTAACTCTCAAAAATGTTGGTTAAAAAAAACAAAACTAAAGACTATGGTAGAATACTTTAATCCTCTCAAGACATCAGAGAAATCTTCTGTTCTTTTGGCTTTTTTTTCTATGTTTTTTCTGCAGTGCCTAATGCCTCTGTAGAGTGATGCAGCACATTTTCAGATTTCTTCGAGTTGCAGCTCAGGTTGCCCCAGACTTTCATCAGCTGTGGCAAAACAAAAATATTCTAGAGAGATACTTTATAGTGTCTTTCTCTAGCTATTTTTATTTACTGAAAGAAATCTGACCGGCTGAATTCAACTTCAATCAATTTAGTAGAAAGGCAAACACTGACCACTGAAGGCAGGTCAAAGATTAACTTAAAATGTGTATTTAGCACAATATGTCACTCTCAAGTAGAACTAATTCATGGAAAAGAGGCAGAAATAATGAAGTTGCACCCTCTTGACTCATTTAAGAAAAAGCAAAGTAATTCAGTGTTTATTTTTGCTTTTTCTTTTTTCTCTTGCGTCAGTGTCTTGTTATTGATGTTCCTTGAGCATTTCTGTTCTCATCTCTTCTTCAAACATTTCAACTTAATTCCATGTTTCCCTCCATCAATTTTTCGTCTACCCCCCAAGACAAAATATTATTTACATCCACAGCTGAAACCTAACAGTAAACTGGAACACATTTACCATTTAGATTAAAGCCTATATTTTATGGTTTCTTCTACAGCTTGATTTATTTGTAATGCCTTTCCTCTCTTCAGTTTATTCACTTTATTGACCAAGGGTATATAGTCTAAAAAGCGATGGGCCACATTCAGCCGCCTGCCTTACTCAATGTGGTCCCCAAGTCAGTTTCAACTATACTCCTCAAAAAGGTTTGGAAACATTATTTAAGTCAGTTATTTCGCCCTTTGATAATACCAATTGATATTGTATATTATTGGCGACACGATAGCACAGGATTAAGCGGTATGTATAATGGATGGGTGGTATTGTGTTTTATATTATTGGAAGCCTGAATAGACATCATCTTTACAGCTAATAAGGATCATGCATTTGTAAATGAGCAACACAGCTAAATGTGTGGTTAGCACCCCAAAAAACCCGCCAATATACCCTTTTCCCCAGAAGACAGCCTACAGCTCCTCAGTGAAGCAAGGGCGAGGAACTGGTCTTCTTGGGTTGTCTTCCTGGGACTCCCACTTCGCGGTCTGTCTTTGACTTTATCAGTCCCACAGAACTTGGTCTTGACTTTGTAAATGGTACCAGGATTGACACCAAATGCTGCCTCTCTGTGGACCTGAACTCAAGCTTCCAGTTGCCGGGGATTTGCACACTTTTTTGGGGATGCATGATGCATGTGGGAAGTACTCCCACATGCATCATGCATTCGTGGTGTTGCTTAATCCACAAATGCATGATCCTTACAATTCGTACGTTGTTGTAAAGGTGACCCGTCAGACTTTCAAATGATATAAAACACAATAATTATTGGTGTTAATAAAAGGAGAAGGTAATTGACTGAAATACCATTTCTGAGGAGTACGCAATCACACCCTGATTTTTTTTTCCCTGTTGAACTATTTTACACAGAATAAATACACTACATGCATTTGAAACAACAACAAAAAATCACAGCCAATGCCTGATAAATAATTAGTTCATTGATCAGAAAAGAAGTTTTAACAGGCTTTATGCTGTAGAGGTGCTGTAGAGCGGAGTTTCAGGAGCAGGACCACACCTCAACCACGCCTCTTCCGTGTTCCTATAATTTCAGACCTGACCATTTCCTCCCTTTGTTTTGTTCATATGAAGCACCCCTCCCTCCCACCCCTTTTTATATTTCATCTCTCCTTCTTTCCCAAAATCATTATCCACTTCATTTATCTGCTTCGGTGATCATTATGTGCTACACGAAATAAATAATTGTCAAATTCACCCTGTTGATGTTGGGGTCCTTGCTAGTGAATAGCCTTTTGTATTTAACATTTGAACCAACTGAATAATGATGTATTGTGTCCTAAATAGCCTTAAAAATTCAAATTTTCTTGTTAAAACATCAACAAATTTAAATGTCTTGTTGAATGTCATCTAAAAGTTTGAACCATTTGACCTGGCAGTGAGAATCTTTACATAGTCTGCTCAGTCACCAAAGTTGTCCCTCCCTGTTAAAGTCATTGGTTCAGTAATCATTGGGCCCTGGGGTGTTACAAGCAGAGGAACATGAGGACAGACACTTTCACTACCCCCCATTGTTGCAGCATTTTGAGTTTTTAACAACATTTTTCCTGAACAAATCATCCTTCCTTTTTAGATTTTGAATAGGACACTAAGGGCTCTAGGTTGGCACAGTGGTGCAGCAGGTAGTGACCATGTCTCATAGCAAGAAGGTTGCTGGTTTGATTCCCAGGCCAGGCATGTGGAGTTTGCATGTTATTCCCGTGCATGAATGGGCTCTCTCTGGCACTCTGGCTTCCTCCCACCGACCAAAAACATGCTCATCATGTTCACTGGTGACCCAAAAGGCCCTTTGATGCAAATAGTTGTCTGTCTGTCTATGTGGCCCAGCGATCAGCCGATCCAGGGTGTACCCCGCCTCTTGCTCGATGACTGGCTGCAGCTCCCCGCTATCCCAAAAGGGATAAACGGTGTAGATACTGGATGGATGGATTCATGGCTCTGTATGATTTTAAAGCACAGACAACACTGCTGCAGTTTTATGATAGTCCAACAGATGGCACCACATCTCTATTGATGAAGTTACACTGTATTTAGGCCTGCATCCTCCTCTGCCTTGTGTTGATAGATTGATTCTGGCTTGGGCTCTGCCTTTAAATTCAGGTACACTGCCCATACTGAGAGGTATTGAAATAGTCACCACAACTACATCTATTTGAAGAGTGCCTGAAGATTAGGTTAAACTAAAAAATAAAGTATTATCCTGAAATAATTTAAAGGATTTAACCCACACACCCTGCTTAAACTGGGTTGGGACCCTTCTTGTCTACGGAATCACTTTCATTTTTTGTGGCATAGATTAAACAAGGTCCTGGAAACTTTCTTAGCGTTTTGGTTGACACACGATCATAACCATGATGTGAACCAACAGTTCCACCACATCCCACCAAAGGTGCTCTATTTGATTGAGATCTGGTGACTGTGACTCTTTGTCATGTTGAAGAAACCAGTTTGAGTTTGTTAGAGCTTTCATCAGAAGATGGTAGCCTGTGGTCATAGCTACTACACTAACTTCAAAACATACAGATGAGGACAAAATTCTTATCCCCCCTTATGAAAATCTCAGTTTATTAAGTACTTCCCCAGTGCTGTTAGTCAGAGCATGAAATTTTTAACATTTCCAATCTTCCTAGTTTTATTTTGGATGTTTGTAGTATTTTACTTTGCACACAGAAACAAAATTATAGATCAAAATCTAAAAACCACCAGGGTTGATTATTAGCCCCCTTTAGACCTGACCTTTTTGTTGAGCCAAAGCACAAACCAGTTGTCCAATGACATGATTTAACTTTTATATTCTGAAAGCTTGTAAAATCAAGTTAAAACTGAAGGTATCTTTCAAATTATGCACAGTATAAAAACTTCAGTAAGGGTTTGAACTGTCATTTGAGAAAGTTTTATGGCAAAAACAAGAGACATCAGTTTAGACTTGAGAAAAAGAATTGTTGATGCTCACCAAGAAGGAGAGGGAGATACAACGATATCACAGCACTGCCCAGTGTCGAGAGCAGGAGTGAGGAGTACCATCAAGAAATTCTAATCCCAGAGCCACAGTACAGAACAAGCCTGACAGAGGTAGGAAGAAAAAGATTTTAGAGACCATTGACAGAAAAACAGAGAGAGATGTCTCTAAAGACTCCAGAACAACTACCAAAACACTAGTGAATGACTGTGCCAATTCAGGAATTGTCTCAAAGAAGACAATCACTAGAGCCCTGCACAGGAATGCACTGCACAGTTGCAGTCCAAGGAATACTCCACTTCCACAAAAGAGACACCTTAGAGCCAGACTGCTAAGGACAACCTGAAGAAAGATTGTGCATACTGGAAGCAGATTCTTTGGTCAGATGAGAGAAATCTAGAGCTCTATGGGCCAAACAGATGTTGCTTATGTTTAGAGAAAAAAGGGAGAGGCAGGTAACCTAAGGAAGACCGTCCCACAGTGAAACAGTAGTTGGACCGTTATGCTGTGGGAAGACTTCAGTGTAAAGGTGGCATGTCTCATGAAAAAAAGGGGAATATGCAAACATTCTGAAAGAAAAGTTCAAGCTGTCAGCAGCCAAACCGGTCTGGATCATCACTTCGTCTTCCAACATGTCAATAACCCAAAGCATATGTCACTCCTGGTGAAGGATTACTTCCCGAAGACCATGTCATTGACTGGCCTGAACAACGCCCTGACTTAAATCCCACTGAAAAACTGTGGGGTGAACTTAAGACCAAGGTCCATGCCAGAAGACCATCATGTCTGGAGGAGCTTGAGGGAATCCTCAGGAGAGGTCTCTTGAGACTTGTTGAAAACTACAAGAAACAACTTCAGGCTGCAATCCAGCAAAAAGGGTACTCAACTGACTATTAGCATTGTGGGGCTAATCATTTTGACTCTGGTGCAGGGGTCTGCAACCTTTCCAATCAAAAGAGCCATTTTGACTGCCATGCCCACCAAAAAAATCTGTCTGGAGCCACAAACACATTTGAACCTTAAAATGATGACAGTGGCACCCGTTGACTCGTCATCATTTTAATGACATCAGATCTAAAAGAAAGCTGCTTTATCACTCATGATTGCTCTATAATGGGTCATGTACTTTTGTTGCTTTAACCTGGCATTATTGTTGTACCATATTATATTGCACTAATTAATTTAGAGCTAAAATGACAACAATGGCGTGTTTACTTTGATTACCAGGCTTGTCAACAAAAATCACAATATTAGCCTGTGTTACCACTGTTATTTTTTGCTATTGTTACTCAGTGTTTTTCCACAGGATCAGGTTTAACTTGCAGTGGAGAAATCATAAATATTTATTTGACATCATTAGGTGGGATTGGGGTCAGAGGATCATCCCCTGACATTTGTAAACTTAAATCATTTCTTTCCTGTATTCTGATCATTTTCATGCACAATTTTATAATAATCACGAGGTAGTCTTGTGATCTTTAGGTGCTTTATGAAATCTCATCAGTGTTTAGAAGCTTATCCCACATAATTAATCAATTTTTAGTTTCATGTCAATCTTGATGTATTATAAAAAAAATATGTCAGATGAACATGTAACACAGTAACTCGCACACCTGAGTTTGTAGTTACTGGATGAGACAGAGAAAGTGACGGGGAGAGAGACTGACTGCCATCACATCACAGCAGACATGGCAATAAAAAAACATCAACCTGATATCTTTGTGTAAAAATCCTCCGCTTCAAAAACGCGCTCAAAGTTGCGCTGAATTTATCGTTTTCCCCCGTTTCTCGTCTTTTCCGAAGCTTTCTCGATAAAACGCCTCCGTTTTAAAAGTTTAAATCTCTGCACAGCAGCAGCCGATATTTCAAAAGAAAGAAAGTTCATCAAAACATCTGCTTAATAAGTTTAATACAACATCACGGCTGAGCTCACAGCTAAAGATGCAGCAGCGTCCTGCTCTCCCTCCGAGCTGCTGCAGGTCACACAGAGGTCACGGGACGCGCACGCATGACGCAAAGTTGACGATGTGAAAAACCAAGAAATAATCATTTCATGAAAAAAACGCACATTGTTTGCAGACAGTGCTAAAACATGCAGAAAAAAACATAAACAAATTAGAGTTTAATGCAAGTCAATTTTTTTTTGCATTTCTGTCCTCTGAGTTCAGAGTCACTGCTGAGGGTCCGGGGTTGCCGACCCCTGCTCTGGTGGTTTTTTGTTTGTGTGAAATATTTTTTTCTGTGTGCAAAGAAAAAAATAAAAGCATGCAGAGTAAAACAAGGATGTTTGGACATGCTTTGTTAAAAATTTTATGGCACTTATTTAAACTTTTCTTAGAGGACTAATCCTTTTGTCCTCGTCTGTAGTCTGGTTGGGACCAGTGTTTATTTTGTTGACTAATTATTTTCGTCATAGCTTTCATCAACAACCTTTTTTCCCCTGATGAAAACTATACTTTGATTAAAAAAAGTGTACATTGAAAAAAACTAAAACTATATTAACTGACATTTTCATCAACAAATAAAAACTAGACTAAAAGGTTTGACAGAAACTACATCCAATCAGACCTAATTTGGTCATAGAAGGTAGAGACAAGTAAGGAATTTAATACTTTGGTTGTGTGGAAAAAATTCAGGGAAATTAAAAAATGCCTTATGCCTTACACTCCATAATTTAGTCTACTAAATTTACAGTAGATTTCATCAACTAAAACTAGACTAAAATTAAAACAATTTAGATGACCAAATTATGACTAAAACAAAAAGATATTTTAGACAAAAGACTATAACTAAAACTAAATTAAAAAGTGCTGTCAAAATTAACACTGGTTGGAACTTGAGCCTTTTCGGACCCCAACCCAGGCCCTTTCAGACCAAACAACTGCCACCCCATTTTTATTGGGGAACTTTGGCGCTTATGAGCACATTGACTCCAAGATGAACTTTTTACCTTTTGGAGGTGCAAAATCAAAGGTCTGTGGCCTCATAATTAACCCTTGCTTGTCAAAGTGACACTTCTAGAGTACTTCAGTGGATTTCTTTTGAAGCTTTTCACTAGCAAAGACCACACCATCAACAGGGTGAATTTGGAAAGTGTTTATTACACATTGTAGATAAATGTAGCAGATCATGATTCTTGGAAACTTCTTGGGGGATCTGCCGTAGCTCCCGTGCATGATGAACCCCCCTTTTAAGGCCCTATAGGGAAAGGAGGAAAGATGAAATAGAAAAAGGGGTGGGATGGAAGGGTGTGTGCAAGGTCGTGTGAACAAGCAAAGGGAGGAAATGGTCAAGTTTGAATTTATAGGAACACAGGAAGAGGTGTGGTTGAGGTGTGGTCCTGCTCCCAAAACTCTGCTCTACAGCACCACTGAATAAAAGTTCACTCTGACACAAGGAAGAAGTTTTTAGGTTTTGAACTTCAACAGTTTGAGTCTCATGTTTATCCTTTTTTTTATAAGATTGATTGATTGATAAGATTCTTGTTAATACAAAAACCACCGTCTCTGGCTCTTTTTATGCCGTCACTCTACCATTACTGTCTGACAATTGTATATCCTACAAAGGCATAAATCAGCATGACAGCAGTCCTAGTTATTGATGTGTTCACTTTTCAGCATTATAGTCTCATTATCACCTCTGTTAGCCCCCATGGTGCAGCATTTCTGTAAATGTCTAATGAGGAATAGCAGATGATTTGTCTTTTCTTGGATCTGCTCTTTTTTCAGAGCTGCCTGTAAAACTGCTGAGAGCTTATTATACTACAATTGCTGAATATATCCACTGGAGTGTTTTGAATCATAAACTATTGTAAATACTGCCATGATGTTTGCACCTCCAGCCTTTCACCCCGATTATATCTGAAAATCTGACACAATGATTTAAAAGTGAAAGTGCTGATAAGGTATCAATGTGGCCAAAAGGAACACCTCAGGAACTCACCTTCTGACCTGAAAATAATGAACCTCAGCTTTAATGTTTGTGTGTTTTTGTATACAGTGAATATGATGGATGACTTTCCGCTCTGTGATGGATTGCTTTGTTTTCTGCAGGGCTGTTGTTTTGTTGTTTTTGTCACATGATTGATGGGATAAATGAGGATCTTAATTGTCTGCTAGTGTTTATTTTGTATTAGGGGAGTGGAGACAAAAGCCTGTGGACTGTACAGTTAAAACCATGAATGTCTGAGTCCTATAGAAGCCGGGGAACAGAGGAGATAAAAAGGGAACAGTATAGCCCTGAAACCATGTGTTCATGGTCTGTTTGGCGGCCTGAACTCGCCCAGCACATGTTCATTAATCTGGTGCACATCACAGCACCCACAATACAATTAGTCAATGGTCAGAATAGCCTGCTATTGTCTGTAACCAATCTTCTACTCCCCTGAATCGTTAATCCTCCATAAATCCAATTCTCCATCAGGACTGATGTGGCTAACACACGGTTGTTTACATGCATGACTCATGAATCATGTCTGTCTGGCTTTAATGGATTCAAAACCATTCCCGGTTCAATAAATTGCCCCCCACGCTGGAAAGAAATGTAGCTCAGCTATTCTGAAAGCCGTTTGTCTCAGCACTTCCTGATTTCCTTCTCTCTCCCCTCAAACATGAATCCAGGACGTAGATGTTGTTTTTTTTTTACAAAGCCATCTGTGGTGCCGCCTGAATGCTGGTGGCAGGCTTACAAGGGCTGCTGGTGTTTTTAAAATAGAAGCATAGCTGACCAGATTTCCCCCAACCAGACACCGTCACGCTCCAGTAGCAGGTAAAACATTCACTGTAAGTACAGCCCCTGCATACTGCATGAGGGGTGCTTGTTTTAGCTCTCCTTTAAAGAGAACAGTGAAGGGTAAATAAATTAAAAACACACAAAGTGAAAGACAAAGATGAGCTTTTTCAGTCCAGACAAAGGAGTTTTAATTAGAGTAAAAATGCCTGTGTCTTTGATGTGAAGAGCGATCGCTGAGAGATGGATTATACAGCAGAGAGGAGGTGCGAGCTCTTCAGCTTTTTCCAATCAGCCCGGCCTTTTATGTGTATCTCCCCCTGTCAAGCAATTGCTTACATAATCATCTGCTTACTCTAATCTCTGCATCTGTCCCACTATTCTGTGCTCTTGTACATCCCCACTTTTCTCCCTTGTACCCCCCATGTACCTAAAACACTATTCAAACCCTATCACTGTTTCCTGGTTCTCTCCTTCAGAGCTTTTTATCCAACATGCCCACCGGTGCTCTCACCCTCTCTCCTGTCCCTCTTACCTCAGCTGCTGAGTGGTCATTGATTACCGCGGGAGGATTGTATGATGAAATGCCACTCGCCCACCTAACACCCTCTTGTCAGCCGCCCCTGACATCCCACTGAGCACGGCAGACCGTCTTTGGCAGCCTGTTTCATGCTGTAATACATCTCTGTGATATGGTTGGCTGTCAGAATTTTTGACACCGTGTTACCTTTCCAATGTCAAATGTTTAGAGACAATAAGACTATGATTATATCAAAGATCTGTAGAATCAGATGGTACCAGAGCTTTACAGCAAACTGCTTTATTTAAAGAGCCCATATCTAGCTGTTTTGATGTTTCATCAATGGTAGAGCACTCCTATGAACAAGACAAAAAGTCTGCAGCATCCTCCTTCGTCCCATTTTTTCAGCACCAGCACTGCCTATAATGTCTTGTTCTCCCCTATAGACCTACCACGGTGATGTCCTGCCATTGCTTTGTTGCCCATTAGCTCACACATTAGCTCACAGTAGCAAACCCATGTAGTAAAGAGCAGAGATGTTAGACTAAATGCAGAGTTGACAATATAGAGCAGGTATGTACTTTAGAAGTCAAAGATGAATAGATGTACCTGATTTAAGGCAAAACATACAGTAAGTTCAGTCAACCAAACACACCAGATCAGGGATGGGCAATTTAAGTTACTGAGAGAGCCACATAAAACCTTTTTTCCCAGCCCGAGGTCTGTATTGTTCCAAATTGTTGGATACTCTCAATGCAGAAAAACAACATTTGATAAACAAAATATGCAAACATAAAATAGCCATAAAAATAGTTTACCAATGTTCATATATTATAACACAAATACAAGTTATTATGCATAGTTGAGTGATTTTGACATAGAATTCAAGCTAATTTAGCCAATGAACACAGAATTAAAGCCAGTTAAGCTATTTTCTAAATCACTGAAACAATGAGTGTTTTCCAATTTGACAGCACAAATATTTTACCTGCTGCTTACAGAACTGAGTAATACTTGATATAATGTTCTAATGCCTCATGAATAAGATATAGAGGAACTTTGAGAGCAAAGTAGGTTTTTCAGTAACTTCCAAAAAGCAGTTAAAATATCAATCTAGACTGTAAAGACATATTTCTATTAGATATCTGAATTTGTGAATTGATCATGTCCCCGGGTTTACATTGTTTCCCCCATTATGCCTTTTTGATATTCATATTTGAAGCAAAATGTCATTTGAGGGTAAAAGTCCAGCCTTCAAACTGTGATTAAGTCCATGAACACTGCTACACAAATAACTGCACTTCCACAAGCAGGCTGGTTTAGTTCAGCTTGGTAAAGGTGTTTCCACAGACAAATAAGGAGAAAAAGTGCTCAAATAACTATCCTGATGACCTTCCTGAAATCCTGATGACCTTCCTTCTCTTCTCTTCTCTTGTCACCCGATCCCCACGCACAATTTATTTAGTTAAAGTTGTTAGTGAACTCTTCAACACACTGCACATCTTTCTCACAAACCCATATACACACTACTGATGTTACAGACATGACACACCGCATATCTGTTGTTATTACTTGATTGCCTTACTTGAATTTGTAATAAATTATTTTGTTTCTCCTCCCATCCTTTTGTCATGGCCATCGAGCCAGGTTATGATACAGCAGCTAAAACAAAATCACACAAAAAGCTGTGGATTAAGAGTAATTTGTTCACTGCTATTGCTGTGAAGTATGTCAGCACAAAATAATTATCTATGGAGTACTGCAGTGCTAGAAGTCCTCCAGTGTTGCTCTTTGTTTACAATTGCATTTTACTTCAGTGTTGAGCTGCTGTGATGTCACTCAATCATGCAGCAGGCACGATCCTCTCCTCCTGGCTCACATCCCCACCCTCAAGTGAAGGTACAGCTAACAGAAAAAATGCAAAAAAGTCATGGTTAACCCTCCAAACCATACTGAACTGTGCTTAACCAAACCAGACCACTTGGTGGAAACACAGCTTATGTGGCCACATTAATCAAATCTGCTGTGCCCCCTGTACTGTACTGTTAAAAGTATTGTACATTACTTTTAACTTTCATTACATCAAAATGGATGTGCCATTTAAAAAGAATAAATCACCAGTGTCAGCGTGTGAAAATAAAGACGTGACTCTATGTGACGTGGCTTCAGTGGACACTCCAGGAACTGCAGTTTCTGGCACTTCACGTTTGGCTTTATCTTCCAATACCAGAGGTTTTATATGTGATAGCCTTACTCTACATGTCAATTTACATCTGAAATCATTTTTCTGTGCTTCAGTGGTGAATCTATATCTACAAAAGTGTAATTATTTAAACCTTGTTATTTACAATGATAAAGAGAAGACCAAATCCAGTTTATTCTCTTCTGCTGTAAATTGTCTGTGCTAATATAAGTAAATGATGTGGATTACACAAAACCCGATGACACACTCAGAGCCAGAAAGAGCTCCATCCAATTAGTCAACTAATTAGCAAGTGAATGTTGTTTTAAAGCATCAAAGGTCTGCAATAGAAATAGAAAACAAAAGGTTAAACCAGAGCATACACCTTCAGTCTTTTCAAACAGAACTCATTCAATGAGAATATTTGCTGTTTATTAGTGACATCCAATGCAGAAGTGAGTGTGTATGTGTTTGCTACAGTGGAAAGATGGGATTTATGTTTGACAGAGCCGTGGGCAACTTGTACAGATCTGTTAACTCACTAAAATGGAGATGCAGAGCGGCACAGTAGGGCTGAATTCTCTCTGCAGGAGTGCGAACAAGACCAAAAGTCTGTGCTTGTAGGCTGACTGCAACGTCACTAACTTCTTTTTTCTAGTTAGACATCCCTGCAGGGTCACAGCGAGAGGTGACACGTGCCTGGGTAAACCGTCCAGTCAGGAAGCAGAGAGGGTGTTGAGCGGCTGTGGCTCCCCATCTTATTTTGGGAAGATCTACTCCAAATAGGTTGCTCCCACAGAGACAAATAATTGGCGTGATATCTAGAGGGCATGAGCATGAGGAGCAGTCTGCATTTTAATGCCAACACTCCACGGGAAGAACCCAGTTATGCATGCCAGTGGGCACGATCTCTGGACCCTGTGTGTATAGGGAAGACATGCAATCAGATCAGAGGTGAGGACGATGAGGTTTAAAGGTATAGCAGAGAAATGTTACTGATACTAACCTAAAAATGTTTTAAATGAATGTCAGTGGCAGCAGTTTATAAAACAAACAAATACGTAAATCAAAGACATGTTGCAAAAATGATTCACTGTTTCTGAGCCACTAACCACCTCTGACAATGAAAGAACATGATCTTACTATTCCAACTTTTGCCTACGCAGAGGAAACCGTTGAGATGCATCGAGCTAAGTCAGTAACCTTGCAGAGCAGATTGAACTGCCTGATTCATTGTCTGAAATCCTGCAGGGCCATCTTGCCAAGCTCCAATAATCTACAACCTCATTTGGCTAAAACCTGAACGACCCAATCAGGGAAAAGAAGTGGGTGCTGCAGACGTGACAAGAGCAGGAAGTGACTGCATGTTTGAAAACAATGGCGGCCTCTGATGTGGTCTTCGTGCATGCGGCAATATTTGCGTTTTTTTAAGATATTGACTCAATTTCTTCTTTAAAAGAGGAGCAAGGAACGCCACTCAAAGCTTTTCTTTTGGGAAATCATGTTTTTGATCTTTTCCAAACCAGGTATCACTGCTGGGAAACTGGGAGAGATGCGGAAATGCTGCGTGAATGATGCCAGTTGTGGGGTAACCCAGAGTCATGGTTACTCAGCGATACCTGAAGAAATATGCTCTCCTCAGATGTGTAGATTGTCATTGACGAGGTTCATGTCACATACAAGTGGTAAATGATGCATCTGTGTTTTATATTTTAATATATATATTTAATATATTTTAAGATGATAGTCTAAGGACTGAAATGTAGTTCAGGCTAACAGCTAACAACAGGGTCTGGCTGCTACGTCACACTGTGGCTCGATATGGATTGGTCTGTGATGAGTGTGACGAGCAGAACGATCGTCCAATCACCAGCTGCTGTTGTTTTTGAAGGTTCTGCCTCTGAAAACATTTTCTAATGGCTCTTTCCCAGATGGACTAATGAAATATTTCTTGGGCGGATATGTGGAACTGTCCGTCTGGCATGTCAGGTTACTAATTCAGGCCACGCAGAACAAATTTAACATCAGAAGGGCAACACTGATGCTCATTGTGTATGTCGAAAATGTTACACATGCTTAGAAATTTCCAAAGTTCTATCCAACATGCTTGTAAACACCAGCAAGTTATGGCCTCCGCTCCAGTTACAGCTGCATTCATCTCTGTCAGCTCTAGCAGCTTCCTCCTCAGGACTGGACTCCTCACTTTTAGGGACAGCTGTCTTTTGTCCTCTGTTTGAATACTGAAACCAGCTGCAGCTGCACGTGTTGAAATGGCATCTACGTCCTGTTTATATGGCATCCATTAGGGGACATCGCAATATGTTTGTACAATGTTAAGCAGGGCCAAGCTTCTTTAAGCGAAAGTTCACCATGCTACCCATGCATTTCATCTACATTGGCGAAAATTTGTCCACAATTAGCCATCAGGACACATTATACTCCACTAGCACAATGTTTCTTGCTGTTTTTGATATATTGACCCATGAGTTCGCAATTAACTCTGATTTTACACTGTGATTTTAAAGTAATTAGTGTCAGTGTTGCTTTAAAAATTCAACAACTTGTGCTATTTTTTATCTCTGTAACAATGAAAAAGTATACTGTACTGTGAAATTACCACAGTTATTTGCCAGTAATTGATATTATAGTGATATTTTTAACAGTGTACATGATCATATGCATTGAGTTGCTGCCATGTCATTGGCTGGTCAGGTATTTGCAGCAGTGCTATGAGCAGTGAAACAGATGTACCCCAATTAAGTGAGTCAATATAGAATACTAAAACTATTATTTAGAGAGTGTAAAAAATGTTGTTTTAGTGTGATATTAATTATCTTACTTCATATACATCAGGGCAGTTGTCTTGTTATTTGGGTCAAAGATTGTCATATTTATACTTTAAGTGCTGTAAAAAAAAATGAGGGACACATTACACTCCAGCAACTCAGGGCATGTACACTGTTAAAGATATCAAAATAACTTTACTTCTACTTTTTTACAGTTATTTTTTACTCTTTCTACACCAGCTGGATATGCTGCTCCTGCTTGATGATACCTTCATACATTAGTACAAGCATGGTTTATTTGGAACCTAAAGTGATATCAAGCACCAACCTATAAAAAAAAGTGAAAGATGAAGCCAAGACAGAAATGCCAAAAAATTGCAGTTCCTCGAGTGTCCACTGGGGCCTGTTTGTATTTGATAGAGCAGTGAACATCAACTGGAGGCCAGTAGGCTCAACAGCTTCCCCTCTGGCCCCCAGAATATTATCAAATTCAGGAAATGTGATTTAACCACTATCTAAACAGGAGAGTGAGTACACTGAGAGTCAAAACCAGTGATGGAAAACATTACAGCTCCAGAAAGAAGAAGCCAAAATATCTTTCTTACCACATGTGGCTGGCAGCAATATTTATGATAGGGACTCATCTTACTTTTAATGGTTAAAAATAATAATAAAAAGACCAATAGTGCTTGTCGGCTTGCCGGTTCGTGGGTCAGTGGCAGGTTGCAGAATATTATAAATTGGTTGGGCCTCACGTTTTTGCTATTTTCCTTGTTTTTTTATTGAACTCTTTTTCAAGTACTGGATCATCACATTTCTTATTATGTTATTCTTTAGACATGCCTTTGCTAACTGTCTTATCAAACAAGTAACAGTTTATTCCCTCCCTGAACAATCTATTGCAGTAAAATTAACTTTTGAACCCGTTTCAACTTATTAACATCTACAGTAACACAAGAATAGTTAAACCAGCTTGCTTTAAATTAAATCACGATTTTACTTTTCTTCAAATATGCAAAATAACTGAGTCTCTTTACTTGAGAGAGGATGTTGTAAATACTAATCACTTTAAACGGCTGCCCTGCATTTTTCAAAATCTGTATTCTATTAAAAGAAAAAAACGAATTCAACAATAAAATTTTATTCATATATTGTTTTATTTATTTTTACGTTTAGTCATATATTATCATGACTCAAATCATGATTCTGACTGGGCAGGCCACCTGTTCAGGCCCAACAATAGATCAGCCCCTGCAGGTTAATGAGAAGTTTGGTCGAGTGGACATTTACATGTGCAGAATGGCAGCTTCCACTGATTGGCCATAACAATGTTCAAAATTCTCCTTTGATAATCAAATTACTGA
This sequence comes from Cetoscarus ocellatus, assembly GCA_037902135.1. Classification (NCBI taxonomy): domain Eukaryota; kingdom Metazoa; phylum Chordata; class Actinopteri; order Labriformes; family Labridae; genus Cetoscarus; species Cetoscarus ocellatus. Next base: position 636,540 of record JBAMNC010000477.1, read on the forward strand.
CAGCACATGGCTTCTTTAGTTCTTCAGTTACTGAAGAAGCTTCTTGGATGAAAAGTGAAACGTCTTCCCAACAAACTCTACACAGTCCAGTTGCCTTGCTTTTGAATCTTCAGAATGACCATGACCTGGATGAATGAGAATCTACACAGACGTATCATGTGAAGTCGCACCAGCGCCACCTAGTGACATACTGGCAATACACCATATGAGCTATAAAAGCCAACCAGACTCTGAGTGGTTAGTCTGACCATCTCTGTTATTTTCAATGCTTGTCACCGTCACCACAAGTGAGAATGCAGTATTTTACACGATCACTGCGAAGTTTCATAACAGATTTTCTTTTTGAACACTAAAAAGGACCTGTTGATATTTCATGTCAAAACACAACCCCTGCATATACAGAAAAAGTTCAGCAAAGGGAAAAGGCATACCACTTTGCACAGGAGGTGCACGTGTCGGCACACAAATTGAAAGCTTATTTGGAGGGAGCTTCAAACAGCTTTAAAATCATTAAAATGCAGCAGCACAGACCCAAGTGATGCTCCCCGTGAGGAACACTTTGGTAGTACTGAAACAAGTACTTAAAATGAGAAAAGCTGCATAAAACAGATTCTCAATGACAGAACAAACTGATCTGATGAAGCCACGAGCCTGGCAGTTAATGATGGAACAGCTTTCACTCTCCTCCAAACACTCACCATCATTATCATACACTACTCCCAGGGAGGCCAACAAAAGCAAAGACTGTCCCACTTTTTTCACTCCCCCTGCCAATAATGTGTCACGATTCTGTATGGGTTACAAACCAGTCACAGACCTCATTCTGATTTGTATTTAAAAGAAAATACAACTGCACGCTTTGCATCACATGAAATCTTTGTTTTCAGACTAAATGAAGCATGCAAAGTGCACTGACAGTGATGGATAGATTTTGAAAGTAATGCCTGTTTTACTTCCTCTGGTATAAAAACAGAAAACAAATAACTGCTCAGAAAGATTTTAGATTGAGACAGATGGTAAAGTCACAGTTGATCAAGCCAAATGAATCCATTTTTACTTGCAGAATTAATCAGTCTATTAAGACATGGTCTGCTCATCTCAGATGCATTTCAGGAAATGAAACAGGAAAAAAACACCTTATTAAATCTGCTAAACTGTATAACTGCTATATTTCTGACATTTAAAGCAGAAAATCAACCGTTGATCCTCATATCTGTTTATCTGACAGCATATGGCTTTTATCATCATTTGCAAAAATTAAATTTCTCAGAGCATCAAATTTATTGGAGAAGACAGACCATGACCAGACAAAAATCTCAGAGCTCTCTACTTAGGAGCAAGGATTCAGTTTTTGAGCTGCCTTAGGGAAGAAAAAGCTCTACTGAGCAAAGGTTACCTTATCAGTGATAACTGTTGATTCTGCAGTCATATTATCTTTTACTAACTCTGCTGAGAAATAAGTGTTAAGTTAGTTAAGTTACAACCCTACTTTTCACAATATTGTAAGCTTAAATATAATCGGAAAGAATGAAAAGCTAAAGAGGGGTACAGGAATTTGTCCAAAAACACGGAAGTGAGTTGGTGTTTAGCACTTTCTGGTTCCGAACCCTTCAGAGCAAAAGAGATTTATATTATTCGTTTTGGATAAGTGCTTGAAATAAGGTTTGTGGTGAGCACACACACACACAATAATTTTAATATTTAATGGGAAATAACTAAAATCATCTGATGTTGCCTGCTTTTGAATTTTGAAATGTTGTGTGTTTAAAACAGTTGCTAACAAACTGCTAACAAGGAGAACAAACATAGCCGGGGACCCAACTGCAAGCATTTATGGTTGTTTTTAATTATCAAATATCCATACACTATGGCTACAGACATGAGGATCAAGCTGATTAGGTCACTCAATTATGAGGAAACTCTCACACAAGAGGTTACAATAGGATGGTATACACTGAAATATTGTAGTTGCTTCAAAGTTGAACCACCATGCTGTAGTGTCATAGTAGTTTACAAATAGCTTTTTACTCTCATGATTATGTTTAAGCATTAAACCTTGTGAAAAGTAGGTTTTTTAGTTAAGATTATCACAAACAGCAGTACATCTAAGTTTCATATTATATCAGCACTGTTCCAAAACATAGTAAAAAATCCCACAAGCTTTTAATGGGCTTGAAGTCAAGGGAACTGGCATGATGCTAACTTCTGCGTTGGCCTACAAAAATACACCATCCCTGCACCACTCTATGATTAAGCTACTATGGAGCTGCAACATGGCGGTTCAACTTAGAAACAACTACAATTTTTCCAGTGTGTAACATCTTTCTATAACCTCTTTTTTCCATTATGTGTTTTTTTTTGTTTTTGTAAGATACATTGTGTTATGTTAATGTTATGTTGTTGAGCTATATTATGCTATGCTGTGCATGGTTAAAGACAAATGAGTGAAAAGACAAAGTCACAAAGAGTCAAGTCAACCTAAAATATGATCTAAAAAGATAGATAAGATAAAGGCTAGGTTTAGTTTGGGCTTTTTGACTGCCAAAACTTAATAGATATTTGTTAAGCAGTGCTGGTGCTTAAACAGTTCCTGAATTAAGACAATTAGGAGAAACAGAGCTTTAATTATACGTACTCTTGTCATGGTCAATGTGTTGATGCTTCTGTTGTTCTATCCTCCATTTCTCTGGCTGCTGTAGGCAACACTAAACAGCTCATAGCACATAGAGGGCAGAGAAGGTTCAGCAGCTTTGGTCTGCTAATTAGTAAATGATACAGAACTGAAGCCCTTGACTCTGTGTTTTGATTTGGTTTGACAGGTTTTTGATGTGTTTGGACTGGTAAAACATATGTACCAGATTTTAGTATTGCATCTTGTACGGTACAATTAGAAAATCTAAATCAAGATGAACAGAAAATTTGACAAATCAAGCCATCTTTAAAGAAGATAAGAAGTTCAAGATCAAGGTGATTAAACCATCAGTTTTTTAGCACAATGTCATGGACAAATTGTAAACTGTTTTTTGACTATTTAATTAGCATTTACATGTCAAAAACCTCCTGTTTCCTTTATATTACTGGCCCATTAAGACAAAAAAACTGACAGCTCTGATAACCAGTAATAAAGAAGATTTACTGGGAGAACCTAAATCATCTAAAACAAAACACAGAAGCTGATATTCGTGTGTACCAGTGTTGACATCACTGTCTGATGAATTGACTAAGCTGTGCAGAATGGGACAGGCTCAACATATCCAGCACATTTTATGCATAGTATTTTCCTCTTGTGCACTTTTTTTTTGTTTATGTGAAATAATTGAGACATCTGGTGAAGCTAGCAAAATTAAATTAGACAGACAGCATTTTTATGACAATGCTTGGGTTACTCATATTTTCCAGAGAGGTTTGAGTGAGAACCCTGCAACATATAATAAATATGTTCAACTTACACCATAACAGCTGGCTGCCTCGCTGCTCCTTTGGGTTCTCACTCTTGGATCAGATTCAGAGTTATTAGTCATGGTCCCATCCAATCAGCCATCCTTAATTCTTGTGCTACTGGGCATTAGTGTGGAGAGGACAGATTGTCTTTTATTGTCAGTTTGATTTCAAACTGGAGATTAGTCATATTCATACTGCTGCTGGTGCCACAAGTCTATAAATGTGAGTGTGTGTGACTAATATATGCATGCAGTCCTCAAACATCTGTGTGGCTGATTATTCACTTTACCAAATGTTCATGGGTAGCCATAGCTTCATGAATAAAGGGGAAAATAACCCCAAAGTGCCCCTTTTGCATATATGAAGTATGTTATTAAGATTAACAGAGCAGACAGACTGCATTGGCGATGTCATCCAGCTGCTCAACAGACAGTAAATAATGGTGCAACATCATGGCACCATGGCAATTTTCCAGCGATATGGAGTATGTATGTGGTGCTGTCATAATGTTATATATTACAGAGAGAGGGGCTCCAGTGATGTAGCAAAGCAAAGAAGCTGCTTTATGACCCAGGGTCTTTTACTGACTGAGGGCCAGTGGTCATCAAAACCATACAATCAGATGTCCTTGAGTAAATGTCCTTGTATAAATATTTTGGAGTCAACATGGACAACCTTCATTACCTCTATGAAATCCAGTGATACCCACTGCAGCAGGAACAGTACTTACAGAGACAACCGAGGCTGTATAGGGTGAACAGATGGGTTGTGCTGATATTCAAGCAATCATAAAGAGCATCACTAGATAGAAAATTATAGCTCGGCTTGGATACTTCCTTGCTTCCTATTGCCTTTAAAATAACTTTAAAGGTAATAAGGGAAGAGAAATGAACACATACAGCACCTGTTCTGGTGCTTCGGTTCATGAAGTGACCATGTTAAAAGGTGACTTTCAGCTGAATGTGTCAGACAGCTACATTCAGGTAAACCAAAGGCCTAGAACTAATGCTAAATGTAACTGAAGCACCACAATAACATTATGTTAATTGACCATGTAGCAACCAGAGAATAAGTTTTCTGTATAAAGCACCATCATGGTGATGCTGGGTGTGAATCTTTTGATGATATTAAGGACTGTAGATGAAATCACCAAATTACTTGCAGTTGTACATTCAGAAACATTGTTCCTAAGCTGTTGGACTATTTGCTCAAGCGGTTGTTCAAAAAGTGGTGAACCTCAGCCCTTGCTTGCTTGTGAATGACTGAGCTTTTCAGGGATGCTTCTTTATTTATCCAATCATGACACTGTTTCCAATTAACCTGTTCACCTGTGGACTGTTACAAAAAGGGGTTTAATAAGCATTCCTAAACTTTCTTAGTTTTTTTTTTTCTTGCTGCAGTCCCAGCTTTTTTTGGAACATGTTGCAGGCATCAATTAAAAAATGAGTGAATATTTGCAAAATAACAATTAATTTTATCAGTTTGAACATTAAGTATCTTGTATAGTGTATTTCAACTGAATATAGGTTGATAAGAATTTGCAAAAGATAGCATACTGCATTCTTTCCCAACATCCTTAGGATTGGGGTTTCTAAGTTGATATGTGAAAAAATTCCTTGTCCGAACTAAATTGGGGAAACAAGCTTTTTGTTATGCTGCCCCACGGCCTGGAGCACTAAACAGTTAGAACTAAAAATGTCAGAACTGGTTTCATTTAAAGCTTTTTGTTCCATTTTACTCTCTAGGCAGCGAGAATCCTATGAGCAATGCCTGTGTTTTTAAATTGTTACTGTCACTAAACCTGTTGCACCCTCACTGCGAGTTTGTTGAATCCTTTGCCATATTTATTGTTTTTTATTTATTGCCTTGAACTTTTTTCTTGAAATTGTATTTGTTATGATGTGTGTTGCTGACCTCTTGGCCAGGTCGCCCTTGTAGATGAGATCCTGATTTCAGTGGAAAATTACCTGGTTAAATAGAGGTTAACCCTTTAATGCCTGAAAACACAAATTATAGCCCGAAAATTCTAATATTTTGGAGCTGAAATGTTTATTTCACTTTCTACTGAAATCCTAAAAAAATCCAAATTTCCATAAAATTTAACAAATTTTTCTGTCTCATTTGATAATTTACGTGTTTTTTAGCAACTGATAATCCATTTGAGGACATTTTTACCATTTATCTGATTGTATTTAGATTTTTTTTTAGTAATTTGTTGATCATATTGATTAGATAGAGGTATCATAAAAGTATGTATCAAATATGATACAAAAGGCGTTAAAGGGTTAAATAAAAATACTAATAATGATAGTAAAAAAAGTAGTGTATGATTATTTTTAGGGGAGCCCTGTCAGTCACAGGCCTTTAGATTCCTCTTATCTCCCCCCTTTATGGCCCCCTTGGATCATTCACTCCTGGTTTGAAGCTCTATTTTTATGCACACTTTACCTATTGAAAAAACAAAAACCGGTTCATAACACATTTCTAATCACCAAACCGTGCTAGTGCGATATAATGAACTGAGCTGATGCGTATAGATCATGAAACAGTCCAGATTTTTGCCAGATGAGTTGTCTGACTTTCTTTCCATTATCCATAATAGTTGGCACAGCTCCACCAGAGGGTTTATTTTTGAATGAATGCCCCTTTCGAGCCCCCCCTCCCCCCTTGAATCATCAAACAGCGTCACTCCTCAATAAAACACACTCTCACGCGCGCGCATGTTGCGTCTCTGTGCGCATAATGATTCATCAACCACCGTTTGCTCATGAGACCGTTATTTCGGCTCCGATGAGTTCATTTGCGGAGCTGAGTGTTTCGTCGTGGGCCCTCGGATGCCCCCACCCCCACCAACATCACCACCACCACCACCACCGACACCCCCACCTCCCTCATCCCGCGTCTCGACGGACCAAACGCTGCAGCAGCGGCGGCACCGGCAGCCTCCAGACTGCGTTTCCCCGGCCGTGATGGATCCGTGCGCGCGCCGGTGAGCTGCTACCGGAGGACCGCTGAACTGTGTGGAGGAGAGACGACAAGCGAGGACTGTGCCGCACATTTAAGAGGATAAAACAAACATTTAAAGGCTGTTTCTTCAGTGTTATAGGACCGTGTTGTTTACCTTCAGACAAACAGCCGGGTGACAGTGATATTACGGCCGACATGTAAGAGCTGGATAACTATTCCCGTGAGAACGACACCCATCCGCAGCTGATTACAATAACATGAAAAAGGTAAGCTTGTTGACACATTTTGGGGCTTTACGTCGGGCGTTGCGGCTCTCAGTCAAAAATGACACGATTCAACCTCATGAGGCTGCATTGTTATGTCGACACTACCACCTTTAGAGTGATATTTTGTTTAATATGTCGCCTTTTTCACCTGACAATGAGGATAAGATGTCAATATGACTTGTAAATATCATGTCAACATGGTTTGATTCATGACTCTGGCTGTAGAGCTGCCTCCAGCCTGCCTGAGCCAAAGTCAGTTTATATAAACCTGAAACATTTTTGCTTTCTGGAAGTGCTATCATGGTGAGTGCAAAATACGTAGGCTCTGTGTAGGCTATATCCTGTGCTGGACAAAGTTATAAAACCTGCTGTAAGGAGTGGATTTATAGAGAGTTTTAAAAGGGGGAAAACACTCCTGTTGAGAACAATTAGGGGGATATCTGTTGGCTTTTAACTCAGTGCAGATTTTGAATTAATCAGCACTAAATTACCATTTACTTGTGCTTGCTTGCTTTGCTCTTCACTGGCTTTTGATGAGTCTGAATATCTCAGATTAAAGCAAATACCACAGCGGCTTATTCCCTCCATCCACCCTTTGAAGTTTCATCTCCCTCGCTGTGAGATTAGAGAGAAATATTGCAGGTTTTTTGAAGGGGGATATATGTAACCCTAAGATATCTGCGTTGAGTTTTGATCACGTTGAAAGATGCTGCACTGTTAAATATATCACTGTAATTTCACAGTAAATTGCAATGCTTTCACAGTATGATATGTAGTAATGTAAGTTTTTCACAGTAACATAGGTAAAAACTAGAGATGCTATGAGAGCACAAACCTCTGCCTAAGCATTTCCTTGCTGGCTAGTTATTATCAAAAATGTGGAAAACTATCCTCTCTCACAATCTAATTTAACGAAAATCCCAGATCTGCATCCATGTTCTGATCAAAACCAAAACTGAATAATCTCTCCCTTCTGCCATGACCAACATTCTTTAAAAATGTTATACAAATCTGTTGAGAAAGTATGAAGTTATTTGTGAATTTGTTGGAAATGGCCCTATCTCACAATGTTAAGAAATCATTAAAAAAAATTCCTGGAACCCCATCCACGTTTGGATCACCACCAAATTCTTATGACTGCTTCTGTGGTCCATGAACGACATCCCTTGAAAATTTCATCAAAACTGGTTCATAGGTTCATAAGTTTGGGAGTTATATTGCCTACGGTCAACCACTAAACAGACAAACACTGCCAGAAACATAACCTCCTTGGCAGAGGTAATCAATGGCCTCTGTCCACAGCTCACAATTTTTCCACTGAAAGCACTCTCAACCTCAGTTTCAGAGCGCTTGTCACAAGCACTAGAATTGACATGTACCTCTCTTCATTCTATCAGTAGAATCTTAAGGCCACTAAAAAACCCTCAGTGCGCATCATATTTTCTTTTATCCAGTGAAATATCACACAGAAACAAAGTCAAAGCAAATCATGTTCTACCACTGATAGCACCTGAAAACCAGGAAGTAATTCAGTCAAAAGTATGCGTCTAGTCATGTTTTGCCTCCACTATTGTGAAAATTAAAAGTACCGCCCCTCCTTGATTTTGAGATGTTAGTGAGGGTGAAGTGACACTCATAAAGGCTGCATTCTTCCTTAATTAAAAAAACATACTCTGCTTTTGAGTTTTAAAAGGCTGTTAGTGTGTTTTACATGTCTCCTCTGTGTGATAAAGCACCTCTATAACTAGAGAAAAAGTCAACAGTACTAAGACCTCTCCCTTAAGCCCTCTTTGCTGTGCCACAAGCTGACTAAATGTCTTGTTCTGCAGCCCCCCTGAAGAAACCTCCCACTGGGACGCCCTACCATTTTTATGTCATCAGTTTAAGCCCATTGGCTCTTGGTAGGAAGCCCATTGCGGAACATAGGCATTAGAACGAATGCAGAATTGTTGACTAAATGGTGCTGAGTAGCACTGAACTGACCAGTTACCACAGAGTTGACCTGTAAAAAAAATCAGAGCAGACTGGGCCCATGTGAGGAAGTCTTTGACAGAGTGAATAGAGCACCATCAGGGTTAGTCTGTGCATGAAAACTAGACTTTGTGAACATTAGTGATTGTGAACATACCATATCAGTCATAAAAACTCAATATATCAAGGCGAGTTAAGGTAAAATATGACCTCTTATCACTGGGAGTGATATGAATTAAAAACTAACACAACGGGAAAAATCACCAGCTGTGGACACAGGCACTGCAACAAACCTAAATGCTGTCTTGTGATTTTTGAGCTTAATGTAAGCAGCACATAAGTTAGCTTAATGTTCCATGTACACAGAAGTAAGCTTATTTTAACATGCTTAGTTGTTTAATGTAAAAAATATACCCAAGTAAGCTTGCTGTAAAGGAAGGTTAGCTTAGTATGACGTGTGTGTAAGCTTAACTCATGTTGGTGGCAAAGGTGTGTCCCTGACTACCAAATAATTTCTCATAAGACATTGGAGTCATATCACTATAACAATACCGAGTAAATAACACCAAAATCTGCAAGGAACATAAATTTACTCAAATTAGTTATGCATATTGCAAAGTATGTAAGTAGTTAAACATTTTGACAAAACAATAGGGACCCTCCTTTCATACAAAATTGGAGAGGGTAGGGGATGAAACAAAAAGTCTATTTAGAAGTAACCACAGAATGAGGAACCAATGCGGGTTGGGACAGGCTACAGCACAGTCCTTTAGACCAGGGATGAGGTGGAGGGGCCACATGCGACCCTCCACCTCATTCAGTGTGGCCCACAAGTCAATTTCAATTATAACTATATTAAAAAAAATGCAAAGAATAGAAGAAATCTGTCATGAATGAGCTCAGTGCAGTTTGGTAGTATTGGCAGTAGTTCTCTCTGTTGATCTTACATATAATTTATATATACATTAATTGAAAATGAGGAAAATTTCTCATTTTCAGTGACAGGTAAATAATTTGCACATTGCACTGATAAAGAGGCTAAAATAGACTTCGTTTCTTGTTTAGCTAGTTTAAAGGAAAAGTTCGGTTTTTTGACACCTGGACCTTATTTTCAGGATTAAATACGCTCGTAGACTCACCCAGACAATTTTGGTGGAGCTCTGAGCCGTTTTCGAGCAATTTAGATCCATCCGACAGCGTTTTTTTCTCATGCTATAGTAGCAGACGGGCCCAGAAATCGAAGCCCCTAAATTAGACATTATCTGCTACAAAACTCACTCCTCCTCTGTTGCCATTGCCGTGCAATGTCCACAACAACACCACCAGTTAGCCCTCATTCGTGGACGTGCAGTGGTTGCTTGTTCTCTGGCCAGCTGTTTGGCTCTTTCCCTCTGCATCCTCCTTTCAAATAGCTCCTTGTCGGTATATTTTGGCTCAAAACAATACGGGCATCCATTATACTCAAAGTCGTCGTCAGACACTTCTACATTGGATAAATATTCCGCCATGTTGCACAAAAATAGCCGTGTAGCCGTGTAGCCTAGCAACAGCAGCGGCTCTACTCAGCTGCGCTCTTGCGGTGCATGTCTATGACGTCACCAAAAGTTACCCATCCTTGTAAAGCCCCGGATGACCATAACAACGAAGTTGAGCTGACATGGTGATAACGCTGGCCATTCATTTATAAAATGTAGCTGAAATGAGCGAGTTTCGCAGCAGATAATGTCTAATTTAGGGGCTTCGATTTCTGGCCCCGTCTGCTACTATGGCATGAGAAAAAACGCCGTCGGATGGATCTAAATTGCTCAAAAATGGCTCCGAGCTCCGCCAAAATTGTCTGGGTGAGTCTACGAGCGTATTTAATCCTGAAAATAAGGTCCAGGTGTCAAAAAACCGAACTTATCCTTTAAACTAAACATTAGTATTATCATTGGTGATCAAAACCATAAATTATGATTTATTAAGACCTATAAAAACATTACTGTCTCACTCTCTCTCTTTACAAAAAGTCTTAAATAATTTCAAATGTCTTGTTCAACATTTCCTACAATTGGCCCTCTGGCAGTTAGAATGGTATTTATGCAGTCCTCTTCATCACCAAAGTTGCCCATCCCTGCCTTAGACTGACACAGTACAGACAATTGCAAAGAAGTTTTAATTATAAAAAACCAGCACTGAAAATAGGTGCGTACTTGACCCTGTAACATAAAATGTGAGAAATACACTTACTGTCTTCTAAAAGGAGAAGGACCAACCCCCTTGGATTTTCATCTGGATATAACCCAGCTGGGTGCTGATCGATTCCCTTTTTGTGTCTGAGGCCTGTGTTGCTGTTGTTGTCAGACAGAAGTCCCTACAATTAAATGCCCATTTTGTTAGTGAAGGGGTGATTAATTATTCATTCGCAGCTCAATAGGACCACAAATCTGTGGATGGCCCGGTGAAGGATGTCTGCAGCAGTGCACAAGCTTCTGCTTGGACAGCGGGGAAGGTTTACACACTATAGGCTGAATGGCACATATTTATGTTTGTGAACCTCTACATGCTTTTAAATGTGTGCAGGAACTGTTTGCCCTTAAAATAAACAGCAGGAGAATAAAATCATACAAGCTAAGCAGTAGGAACAACAAACAGAGTTCTGAAAAGCTCTGGGTGTCCTGTATGAAACAGTTATGTTGGTGGTGGACTGCAGGCTCTCCCTATAGGTGTCAATGTCACATCTGCTGCCAGGAGGCCAACAGCCATGATGATACTGTTGCAGAGAGAGTTTGAAGAAAACCCAGCTGGCTCTGGGCCAGAATAGTGGGTGTTTTTAAAAACTGGCTTAGTCAGGGCTACTGCAGGGAGTGATTAGACAAGATGCTGTTCAGTATCACACACATCAGCGTGACGTCAAAGGACACATTGCTTTTGAAAGTCTCCTCCCACTGAGGCCCTGTGGAGCACTGCAATGACTAAACCAAATATCGACACTAAGTATATGAACTTGACATTTAGAGCACTGTCATTAAAAGTCTGTGTTTTAATGTTTGGTTGTGTTCCAGATGATTAAAGTTAGTGGCCTTTTTGTCCTCAGAAAACCACTTGAGTTTGACTGTTTATCAGTACAACAATTCACAAAGTACATTAAGTCAGAATTCCAAGAAACCTTCACCTGTAGTTAGTGTTGTTAATAACTGGTATGACCAAAAACATAAGCTTTCTGTAATGTAAATTGATTTATGCTCTTAAGAGGCTATTATGTTGTAAAAAATGAAAATGGAGTGGTGCAGGAATGAGTCCATAAAAGCAGAGATGAGTCAGCATGTAGCACTTCCTGGTTCCCAAGGCCGTTAGCAAATGGGATTTTAGAGTAAAATAATAAATAAATACCTGAAATAAAGTCAGTGATGAACAACATGTCCGCGAGATTTTAATGTTAAATCTGAAGTAATAAAATGCATCTACTATTGCTTGCTTTTGAATCATAAAGCATTGTTGTATGTTTTAAAGGATGGTTGCTAACAAACCGCCAAAGAGGACTACAAAAATGGCTGGGGACCCTAATGCAAGCATTTCTAATTTTTAATGATCAATTAATTTACAAACCATTGCCATAGCCATTAGGACCAACTTGACCAGATTGCTATATAAAAATTATTAAGCAAGAGATTACATTGTGGTGTCCTACATTAGAAATATTATAACTGCTTCTACGTCAAACCGCCATGTTGTAGTTCAGTAGTAGCTTAATAATAGCTCTCTACTCTTGCTAATTATGTTGAGGCTTAAAAAAATAACATAAGGTAGAATTGTTTGCTAAAATTATCTGAAAAGAAACAAATGTGTAAGTTTCATTGTTTTTGGTTGTCACAGACCTTACTATCAGCAATAATCTAAGACCACCATGAAAAATTCATAGACTTTTAGCCAAGAGATCCAGGGTGATACTAAATTCCATGTTGGTGAGCAAAAATACTCCATCCCTGCACCACTCTATAACCCCAATATCTGTGCTGAAAATCTGCAAATATATGTTTTTTTTTTTTTTTAAATCACAATTTCTTTATTCTAGTGTTGCTCCAACTTCATGAAGGTCAGCAGTATTTTTCAATAAAAAGCTTCTTGGCAAAGAAATAGGCATTTTGTCTCAATATCCAATAAGTGCTGTAAAGAAGAGGGGGCAGTGTGCTCTTGAGTAGGTTGTCCTCAATACATCATATAAGTGCAGAGCTTGGATCAGTCTTCATTTTAAGATCTTCCCTAGTTTACAGTAGGGATGTCTCTGGACAGATGATTTCAAACCTAGCTGAACACATTAACAACACGTATTTACAACTAGTTTGAAGTTTATACAAGACTCAAAACTGAACACTGTTGTATTCAGCATCAGCTCTGTTGGGTTCAGCTGCTCTGTCCTCAGGGTTGGACTCCTGTTGAACGACTTGAGGCATCCATTAAAGATACCCGTCTATCATCCTCTAGGCATGTCAGAATACTGAAACCAGCTATAAAATGTAAATATGTCTCCTCTGCCAAGCTACGTTAGGCTAAAGATCCCCAACCAATGCATTACATCCACTTTGGCTAATGTTTGAATTCGTCTATATTTAGTCAGAGGAATGTAGAGGAATGTCATACTCTACCAGCACAATGTTTCTCTCCGATATATGTTGACCTGAGTTGAATACAGCAAAATTGACCCTGGGAATATACTTTAACTGAAATTTTGATAACTTCTTGATATTGGTCCACATCTGCCACTATGCATTGATATGTTGACCTTGGATGAATGAATCCATCTTTAAATAATGGAATTATTTTCCATCTATTTTAAGACAAAATGGATAAACTATACCACTGCCAATATGAAGAATTATCTCTGCTGTTTTAGGGACAGAAAGATCAATAGCTCTTAGCCATAATGAATATATGTTTTCCAACCATAGTATAAATCAGAGTAATCATTTCACTACATTTACACAAAGGCATGTTTTTGCACATAGAGTAGATAATTCAAACATTTCCATTAAAATATTAAAGGATGTACTATATGCTTTTGCAGCGTCTTATATGCGGGACTTTGACCTGTAATAGAGTATGTTTACGTGACTGCATTGCTGCTACCATTTATGTTTTGGATGTTATTAATGGTTCAACCCCAAGCATTCAGCCAAAGAGGAATCTGCCATCCTGAAAACAGAGCACAAGTGTGAAAACCTTGTGTACCCTACCCTCTGTGTAACAGCATCAGCATTATAAAGCTTTTTGAAGTATGACTGCGCCTGCTGGGCCGCATTAGCCGTATCATGAGAGGGGAAAGAGTGCAAATGTCACAAGGTATTTTCCTAATTGGCATTTCAATGAACATGGACAACAGCAGTCTCTGAGGCAAACAGTCTCTCTTCTGAGCCTTCTTTTCTGTTTTATTAACTCCATGGCTTTCCTCTGCCAATCTCTGCACTATATCAGCCGTATGTGGTGGGTGTGAGGTCAGCTGACAAACACAACAAGGTAATTACAATATAGTGCATTCACCAGCCTCTCATGTCACTCATCAGGGCTGTTATGTTGAATGATGGATAACCGTGTCAGGATGGATTACCTCTGTTATTATGGCTGCTACAGTAAATACGATATTTATGTGCTAACAGCCAACTCTAGTTTGGATAAAACTGTTGAAATACAGCAGGTATGTAATATTTCAAGTAGGGCTGGGAAATATGTAGAATTCAAGATTTATCGATATATTTTCAAAAAATGATACAAGGTGAGGCAATATCTTTTATATCACTATAAATGATGCTGATTCTTAATTCTGGAAATAAATAAATCATAGGACAATTCCTCAATGAAATGATCATTGTACAGCAAGAACCTTTAACAGTAGTAAGATAAGTAACATTATCATTTTTTAAATAATATTTAATGCAATTTGATCGGCATTTTTTATTATTTAGAAAAATCACAAGATATTCAAACCTGTTTAAAGGCATGGCAAAAAAAAAAGAAGTCCAATCGCTCCAAAGTTGGTCAATTTCTTGTTTTTTTGTTTTTTTTCATTTTTAAAAATTCAAGGCAAAATTGTAGGTTCCTTTGTATTGTTGTGGAGTTTGCATTTGCTCCACATGTGTGTGGGGTTATCTTTTGGTATTCTGGTTTCCCACAGACCAAAACATGCTCAGTAGGTCAACTGATTACTCTAAATTGCTCTCAGGTGTGAGTGTGGGTGAATGGTTGGCTGTCTCTACATGTTGGCCCCGTAATCAGCTGGCGTCCCATCCGGGATGTACCCCACCTCTTGCCCAGTGTCAGCTGGGATAGGCTTTAGCCCAGTGCAAACCCTGAAAGTGGTAAGTAGCATAAATTAGAAATGGATGGATGGAAAAATTAAAGGTATATTCCTGCACAGGCAAGATGAGGAGCCAGAGATGCTCCTGCCAGTTTTGTTTAATTCAGACAGTGTGAAGATGATTGGTTGCAACTTTGGAAAATTACATTGTCAATTGTTAGCTTTGATATGACACCACACTCTCATGAAACGCCCCCTGGTGGGCAGAAAAAAACACTTCCATTTAACTTTCGTTATGGAAAAGCTAACACTCTGTCACCAACTTCCTGTTTTAACCAAGATAATTTTCATGTGACGTGAGTGATTTCTCTATGGTTGCTAAATCTGAAGGATTTCTTCATCTGTATTCTCTGGTTCACAAAGGTAATCCACAGTAAGAGCAGCACTGTATCTTTAATGAGACTACCAGCAAGGTACACTGCTATTGGTGGAGTTTTACACAAAAATGAGCCACAAAACTATATTGGGTCAAATGTACGATTGGTCAAAAAATTACAGAGTGCTTTATTCTTCTCCAGGAAATCTCTGCTTTTGGCACTATTTTACATTGCAGCAAATGGTTGTGCTCTTTTGCCTGTGCACATTGAATCCGCCTGCTGAATCTCATTCTGAAGAATTTCTTCTCCTGTGCTCTCTGGTTCATAAAGGGAACCCTGTGCATCCACAGTAAAAGGAACATCACTTGAGTCAAAATCACTTATATTTGGTTTAGTATTAGTTTTCTCAGCTGTTCTGGTGTCTTTCTGAGTTCATGGAGTGAAACAGCAGATCGGCAGACTCAATGCCACAGGCAGAAGAACACAGCCATTTGCTGTGTTGTAAAAAAGTGCCAAACTCAGAGACTTCCTGGAAGGGAAAAAGAGCACTCTGTATTTTTTTACCCAATTGCACAATACACCCAACATAGTTTTCTAGCTTCTTTTTTTACACAAAAATAACTCAATAAGGAGAAATAACTGTACATACCAACAGTAGTACCTTACCTTTAATCTGAGCTTGTTCTCCTTATCACAGAACTTTCCAAACTGCTTTTAATGCTGTTTTTATTCTTTCTGATTTTATTGTTTTGTGTTTTTAAAGTCCTTCTGATTTTTGCATACTCTGTAGCACTTTAAGATTTTTCTTAATGAAAAGAGCTTTATAAATAAAATGTATTATTATTATTATTAAAGGTGCAGCACTGTTTGCAGCCCTTTTAGTCACTTCACTGACTATTGTGAAGTACCCGATACAACCCAACTCAAAAAATACAGAAATATCCCTTTTAGAACTATGTAATTTACCACGTGGCATTTTGTTGCTACAGCATTGCCACCCTCAACTGACCCAGGCTCCGTACATGCTAGCTCCATATAGTGATGACTACCCTACAGCGAGGCTTCTGCTGGCCCTCTGATTAATAAATCTACAAGATCTGTTTGATTCCACAGTCATAAAGTTATCAGTATCTTCAAATTTTTACTTGATTTATATTAGCTTTTTTTTATCTCTAGTTTTGATGAAATCAGCTGATCTTTCAATACAGAAAAAGCCAAGATAAATTGGGTGTTTGCCATTTAACAAAACGAGCAATATATTATTGGTCCATTTCACCCAGTCCCTTGTGTACACTTCCTCCTTACTGCTGCTGAGGTGTGTCGATGCTTCACCTGATCAGCGATTGTCTCACTGTGGCCTCTCAGATTTGAGGATAAAGAGGACTCAAATGGAGAGCAGAGTTAAGGAGAGAGGAGAGGGAGAGAGGTTTTATATGACCTTGGTATCGTTGCTCGTTCTCAGCATGTCTCCTGCAGGAGCTGATGGAGTGTTTGGAGGTGATTACAGTCGGCCTCCTCTGATGCTGCTCTGTGCTGCTGAGTCGGTGACCTTTCCTGCCATCAGGTCAATCTGCTCAACCATCTACTTTCCTCTTTTCTCCTTTGGCTCTACTATTTCCTGTTCCGCTCTAATTTCCTATCAACTTAATACCTCTTTCTTTCCGCTTTTACTACAAACCCCAATTCCAATGTGGGTCGGACGTTGTGATAAACATAAATATAAACAGAATACAGTGATTTCTAAATCCTTTTTTATGTATATTCAACTTAATACACAACAAAGACACCATATTTAATGTTCAAACTGATCAACATCATTATTTTTTTTGCAAATATTCAATCATTTTGAATTTGATGCCTGCAACATGTTCAGTCATGTCACACAGTCCAATGTCTTCCTCGTCGTATCTTGCATTTCATAATGCACCACTGATTTTAGATGGGGTACAGGTCTGGACTGTGAACAGGCCAGTCTACTACCTGCACTCCTCTATTATGAAGCCATGCTGCTGTTACACATGCAGATCCAAGCTTGGCACTGTCTTGCTGAAATAAGCAGGACAATCCTTGAAAAAGACGTAGCTTGGATTGCAGCATATTTTGCTCCAAAACCTCTATGTGTCTTACAGCATTAATGGTGCCTTCATGGATGTGCAAGTTACCTGTGCCATGGGCACTAAATGAGTTTTGAACTTTGCTTTTGGTTGTTTTTCTCTTCAGCCCGGAGAACACGACGTCCATGATTTCCAAAAACAATTTGAAATGTGGACTCAGACCACAGCACTCTTTTCGTCTTTGCTTCAGTCCATCTCAGATGAGCTCTGGGTGTTGTTGATATATGACTTTGGCCTTGCATGAGGGAGTTTTAACTTGTAGATCTCACAACAGACTGTATTAACTGACAACATTTTTCCAAAGTGGTAATAATGAGTCACATGGTAGTATTCTTTACAGAATGATTTTGATCTTAAATTTAGTGCCACCTGAGAAATCCAGGACAAAGGCATTCATTGTAGGTTTTTGACCTTGCCACATCCGTGCAGAGATTTCTCCCAATAAACTTTCCCAGTCTTTTGTTGCCCCTGTCCCAGCTCTTTTGGGACTTGTTGTTAGCATCAAAGTCAAAATGAGTTAATATTTGCTAAAAAACTTCATTGGAATTTGGTGTTGTACTTTATTCTTATTTTTCCTTTTTCCTTCACTTCTCCCTGCTTCTCTTGTCCTTGTGTCCCTTAAACTACTTTTCTTTTCCACTGTCCTGTTTTTTAATTAAATCTCTGTATGTCCATTCTCTTGTCTTCTTCTCTTGTCCTTTGGCCTCCCATACACTTTGTTCAAAACAATACACTTTCAGATTTTTCGTAGTAATCATCTTTCATTTTGGGTGAAAGCTAGCCATTCCAATGAGACCCCCCAACTTCTTCATAATAAATGCACAACATACCTTGAAAAAGACATTACTGATTTGCACTTCTTGTATTTCACCAGTGCATGAGTGATTTTGTTTTGTGATGTCTTCCTTCTGCTTGTATGTTTCTGCTAAGGGTTGGCTTTTGTCCTTAACACAGACATAGTAACACTGTGGAAAGGTTTGTATCAAAAACACATATTCACTGAGCCTCTTACTTGCAGAAACGACAGCTGACTCCATGTCTTATCCCATTCTACTTTGGCCTCTTTAAAATGTATTTCTTAGAAATATTTATGATATCAAGACAGCTTTGTGCACACACTGACTCTGGGTACTTTGACAGCTGTGACTACTGCAGGCTGTTGTCATAGTACAAAAATAGCTATGATGGTATCAACCAATACAAAGCCTACATTTTTTAAAACTCTGAGGTACAGAGGGGTTTCATGAAAATCCCCTCTTTCTGATGACCTGTACAGTTGGTTAATATTAATCGAAGAGGGACAGGTCATCAATGGGCAATCTGGCTTTGTTTTTTAAAGAAAAGAGGAGGAGCAATTCACAAGAGGATGAATTAATGGGTATGTTTTAACAGACAAAACAGTTCGTCAGTTCCTCCTGTCTTTTCCACCTTCATTTCTAAGACTTGTCCATCCCAGTATGTTTTTGTAGATGTTTTTTAGGACATGTTTTATAGGTTACAATGAAACCAGTGAATGAGTCTTTCAGCAGAAGCATTGTTAGTCACTGTGGATAAGATCGATAAAGATAGGGAGAATCAAGTTTTTGTCATTTCCTAGCCTTTATTTTTGATAGTTGAAGAGACACTTGATAGGCACGTGAAAGGGGGTAAGAGAGAGCAGGGGTAGGCACTCGGCAAATGGACCTTAGGCAGAAATCAGAGCATGTGAGCTGAGTGGAGCGTTGAGATTTCCCGCTTCTCGCACACAGAGCTGTTCCTTGCGCCCGCTCGTCCACTCAGAGGGAACGCCCACAGCTCCACTAATTATCGCTCCACCTTCCACTCAAATTTCTACCCGCTTTACTCAAATCGCTCACTGCTCACTCTACGAAAATAGGGAAGCGCATTACATTCACTGGATAAAATTAAAAAAAAAAAAAACATTAGAGGATTGCAAGTGACCGCACTGAGGTCTGAGAGCTTGTACGCTGTCCACGGTGCTGATCCAGTCCATTTGTCAGGTTCAGCACCATGGACAGCGCAGCATTTTGTCTCATTCCACAGCCGTCTGTGTGACTGCAGCAGCGGTTGGAGGAAGTTCTCTGAGTCACTACCAAACCCGACTGGATGCATTTCAAATGCATGACTTTGTATCCAGGAAGCATCCCATGTTGGTTCAGCTGCTCCTGCAGAAAGACAGTGACATCCAGCATGTCAGACTGGGCTTTCCTCCTGAACAGTCTGAGAGACTCAAGATGCCTGTGTAGTGTTGACATACAAATATGAACACCATCCTCATTTTTTAAAAACATCAGTATTTCCCAGTGTCTTAAACCGAGAAGATGGTAGTAGCAGATTAACTGCGATAGCGCCATCATTGCCACTGTGAGAGGATTTATAGAAGTTTACTTTTTCTTTATCTTTTCTCGTAATTACTTGATAAGGTGTCAAGATTATTGACAAGATTTTTGCCATCTGTTTGTCTCACAGGAATAGTACACTTGTATAACCTCTCAGCATCCTTTTTGAAGTACTTTGTAAACTCCATGGTCGAGTTGCCAACATCCAATTTTACGACAGAAAACAGTGTGGGTGGCTGAGCGATTAATTTTACTCAGATGCATTCTGGGCGAGACATGCTTCAGACGCATGATGTGAGCAGGACTGGAAATTGGAGCAGGGTGGAGCAAAAGATAAGATGACACTCCAGCTTTTCTGAAAAAAAAAAAAAAAAAAAAACTGATCTGATGGAAATCTAACAGTGTGCCTGGTTGCTTACCACTCAACCAAACCAGCATCCCTGGTCACCCTTTCAAAATAAAACACCCTTCGATCTCCTTAACACAAAAAAGTGTTATAAACACAACCAAACAATTTTTTATCTCTCCATGGCCTGGTACCAAATGACTGCAGCCCAATGGTTTTGGACCTCTGACATAACCTGACTGTAAGCCTGCTGCCAACAGCATATCAATAGTTTGGTTAGTATACGGTTATGCATTATATACTGGCCGAGTTTTCTGTTGGCTCTGACTGCTGATCAGAGTGATAGTAAAGCAATAGGAGGAGGGGTTGATGCACAGGTCTTGACCTGCATGGCACCTTTTGCAGTACATTGGGGATTTGTATGAATGGTGGAAGTGCTGTTTAATGGAGGGCCATTAATAGTAGATATATGAAATTATCTCCCGGGCTGTATTTAATTATATCATGGGTCAGAATTTGCCCACGGGCCATAAGTTTGACATGTCTGACATAGTATGTACTTTCAGACAGCCATATTCTCACATCTCTTCAGCTCTGCATTTCTCTCTGATTTGTCTGTTTTTTCTCCTCTCCTGTATAAACTCTTTTTCACCTTTATTTTATTTCCCTCTCTGCTATTTACTTCTCTCTCTTCTTACCACCTTATCATACCTCAAGTTTTACTTTTTCTTTCTTCTCCTTTTCTGCTCTGATTGTCATCTTTTCCTTCCTGGCTCCCCCTCCTCTTTCCTCCTTCCAAGTCCTCTTTTCTCCTTTCTTATGAACTTGTTACCTTTCTTAATTTTCATTTTAAAGTGTCTTCTCTCCCCCCTCCTCCTTTTTCACCTACTTTTCCATCCCCATTCCAGCTGCCTCTCTCCTCTTTTCCCCTGTCTCATTCTCTCCTCATTTCTTCTCTTCATTGCCTTCTTCCTTATTGTTCCCTTTTTCCAAATAATTTCTTTGACATATCCTTGCCTTTCCTCTCCTTTCCTAATTGCCCCTCTCTTTCTCTCTTCTACTCCTTTTTCCTCCTTTGGTCTCCTCACCAATTGACTCATTAACTTGCCCAGTTCCCCATTTCTCATCCTACTTCACTTCCCTCAGCTTTTTCCTCTTCCCCTTTCCTCATCCATCCTCCTTCCCTCTCTCCTATCATCTCATTCCCTCTCCTAATTTCCTTTTCCCCTTGCTTTATTCTTTTTCCCCTCCACTACTCAGCTCTTTTCTCGCCCCCTTTCCTTACTTGACCTCCTCTCTACTGTCCTATTATCTAATTAGTTCTCCTCCCATCCCCTCTACCACTCCCTCCCTCCTCACTGTCCTGCCTTAATGCTCTATACTCTCCTCTTAAACCCCTTTTGTCCCCTCCTCACTTTCTCCTTCCCATGTCTCCCTCTCCTCTTTTCTCTAGTCAATATGCCTCTGAGCAAGTGATAGCCAGCCACTTTGAGGAATTTTCTTTACACCTTGCATGGATGTACATCTGGAGGATGTAGGTCAAAGATCAAGGTCAGTGATTCACATGACCATACTGTGCTTGTAAATACAGTATCTCAAGAATGCTATGTAGGGTTTTCCTCAAACTCTGCTCAAATGTTGCTCTTGCTCAAGGATGACCTCAGTGGATTTTGGAGGTTACAGGCTAAAGGTTCATGGTTCTCATGTTGATGTTTTTCTTGTAAACACAATATCTCAAGAAGGCTGTGAGGGATTTTCTTCAAACCTTGTGAAAATATCCACGCTCACTCAAAGATGAACTAATTCAATTTCTGAGTTGTCGATTAAAGGTTAGGGTCAGTGGTTCTTATGTTCTGGACTTGTGAACAAGATATACAGATAATGCTCAAAGGCATGTATTTAAAGCTTTGCAGAAATTTCGGCTCTGGTCCAGGGATAAACTCATTTGTTTGTGAGCTCGCAGGTCAAAGGTCAAGGACATTGCTTTCTTTCTTATGCAAAATAAAGGATGAACTTGATTAGTTTGGGAGTTGCAGGTCAAAAGTTAAGATCAAAGGTTCTCATGTTTATGCTTTGGTGGTAAACGTGTAATGCTAACGTCTTGGTCAGGTCACCCTTGTGAGTAAGATTTCAATCTCAGCTGGTCTTATCTGGTTGAATAAAGGTTAAAAAAAATAACTCAGTATCTCAAGAATGTTTAGATGGATTTTCTTCAAGCTTTGCACAAATTTTCCCCTTTGTGATAATCTTATGATTTTAAAGGTTCTAGGTAAGGGGTCATCAGCAACATTAGTCCAAGGAACATTTTTTTTTGACAGACACTTTGTAGGCAAGGTTAGAAAACTAACATGAAAAACAGTGAAACAGTTCAAAGGCCCCATGTTCTGGTGTTTGAGCATTAGCATCTGTGTTGGGTGTCTAATAAACAAAGATTGAAGTTGAATCAAAAAAAAGGAAACAATTTGTCTGTATAGAGGATCAGATGTAGCTCTTTTTCCCTCCCCTTTGGAAACACTCCTAATCTGAGGGGGCAGGGAGGCTACAGGAGGCTATGACAGTGACTTTTTGCTGATTTGTTATTTAAACGATGTCTGATGGGAGGGAGAGGAGGGCCTACAAGCAGCAGAGTGGACTTAATGGCGTCTGCCTGTGATGAGCAAAAAACACATGAAGGTGGAGGCTATAACTATTACATAATAAACCTCAGGAAGTAAAAACAGAGCATTTTAAGGGTCATTTTCTTGAAAGAGGCGTAGGGCGTTTCTCCATGACCCTAGAGTTTAGTATATGATGTCAGGTTCTTCTTCTCCCCAAGCCCCTTCTTACTAAGCAAAGAACAATGCATTATGCTGGACACGGGACGTTTAAGTTTTTTTATGGATGACATGTAGCCCATTTTTAAGCCTTTAAAAGTGAGATCGGTCCCTATTACCTTTTCTAGTGCTAGTAAAATGGGGCAATTAAAATATTTTGGCTACCTCTTTCTGAGGCTGGCACATTACAAGACTCCAATATACGTGTCCCTGCTCTTGCCCCTGCCCCCTGCTTACATTTTCTGACTTTGAAAATGCTCCAGGGACTGAATGAGAAGCAGTGAGAGGGTCATGATGTGGCCCCAGGTCTGCCAGTTGATGAGAACTATTCTAGGTCAAAGGTCAAGGTCGGTTGTACCCATTTTTTCAGATTTTGCACAAATGTCAACAATGACTCATTGATAAATGGAGTAAATTTTGCAGGAACAGGATCAAGGTTCAAAAACCAACCCTGTGCTTTTCCAGGTCTTTAACTGGTTTCTGTGTCTCCTCCTCCTTTTATCCCCTTTCCATCTCTTACTTGTCTTTTCTTCCTCCCTTTTGCAATCTCTCCTCTTCTCTTCAATCCCCTCATCTTTTCTCAGCTTTTATTTTCTCAATACATTTTTTACCTTCTACTTCTTTTCTGTACTGTAGTCTTTCCTCTCCTGTCCTCACATCCTTCTCTCTCCTTTGTCCTTTTACTTGTCTCATCCTTCTCCCTACTTTTCATGTCCTCATGTCTTCATTCTCCTCTTTCAGCATCCTCGTTGTACCCCAGAATCTTCTCCTCTTTTACACAAATGCCCTATCCTCTTCTTGTTTCTCCATTTTTGATGTCCTCTACTATTCCCTTATTTCCTTTTTCTGTGTCCCTCCTTCATCTCCTTCCAGTACTTTCATTTACCCTCTTTCCTAATCTCTTCTGTACCTTTATTGTCCCCTCTTCTTCAACTTCCCCTCTCCTCACTTCATTAATCCTTCCTTGTCCTTTTTTTACTATCCTTACTAACTTGTCTCTCTTGTTCCCCCTCAGCATCTCATTCCCTATCACTTCCTCTCCCCCCCCTTCCTCCTTACTTCTTGTCCTACCCTCCATTATTTTCCCCACTCCCTCCTTATCCTGTGTGTCCTTCTTTCATCACCCTCTTATTTCTCAGTTTGTCCAATGCAGCAAAAACGAAGGACGAAGCAAATCAGAAGATAAACATTCTTGAACATCACATTAAATCTCTCTCTGTCCTCTGCGGCTCTCCATCTTCGTCAAGTTGTAACACCTCACATTTTCCACTTCTGGTATGAGAGCTGAAAATAGAAACAACTGTTTTACAGTCGGCCCCTGACAGGCGACTTGTTATCTCCCTGCGTGTGTCATTTTACAATAAGTCCTTGCTTTGGTGGCAGCGCTGAATGGATCCTCTGACACGTATTTGCATGTTAAGCTGAACGTTCGTCACCAGGGACGATTAATCAGCACACAGCAATTAACAAGCGAAAGTCCCCTGGTGATTAATGTCTCATGTGTCCAACAAGACAAAAAGACCCCAGCAACATCTGTTTGTTCATTTTAATGTTTTGATTAAACCAGACCTTGGCAAAATATTATTTTTAAAGATACACTGATGTATTTTTAAAGCAAATGCAGAGTCGGTCAATGTTGTTTGTATGAATATGTTGATGCTGATGAAAAAGTAGACACCAGGCCTATGCATTTCTTTCCCCTACTTTGTAATTGATAGCTAGCACAACAGCTTTCTATGAAGAAGTTTAACAGAACACAAAAGTGCACATAAGTTCTGTAAACTCCAATAAAAAAGGATATCTTCGCTGTAAGGCACAATCCTTCTATCTTCAGAACTGATTGTTTATAGAAGATTTAGAAAATACTGCTACTGAATGGATAAATATTGTATTGTCCTGATTATGAATTATTTGGTGCTTTTTATGTGGTTAAAAGTTTAGATATCCATTTATTAACATGAGAGGTGCAGGAATGAGTCCAAAAACACAGGAGTGAGTTAAAAGTTAGCGCTTCCTGATATCCAAGCCCTAAAAATACATAGGATTTAGAATAGCAGTTTCAGAAAAAGGTTCATGATAAACACATGCATGCAAGATCTTAATGTTTAAACTGAAATAATAAAATGCACCTGATATGTATGTTTGAAAGGACAGTTGCTAATGAACTGGTAAGAGAATTACAAAAATAGGTTGGAACTCTAATGGAAGCATTTCTGATTGTTTTTATAAACAATAATTCACATAATGTTGCCACAACCTGGAGGACTACTCAGTCAGCTTACTCAGTTATGAGGTAATTCTCAAACAAGAGGCCACGTCGTGGCATTATACACTGGGAATATTGTCACTACCTTTAAGTCAAACCATGTTGTATTTCCATAGTTTTTAGGGAAAACACTGGTATTTATACTTTATGTGAATTAAAGCAACTTTAGATATAATTATGTTTTCATTATTGTTAAAAAATGAAATGATATTGATACACATTGAATTCTAAAACACCCAATATAAGTCATTTTTTGTTTGAGAAGATTTTTTTAATGTTTACAAAATCTCAGCTTAGGGTAGTTTTCTTTTCTCCAGATGGAGTCTAATCCCTGAACATTTACTCTCTGTTGAAAATAAGTTGCTGTCAAAACAAGTGTAAAAATGATGTTTCAGTAAATTAAAGCTATAGATGTGACTGTAGATCTCTGAACTCTGAACCAGTAAGTGACCCTTGTACAGTCAATCGTCCTGTCCGTCCCCCATTATTGGACAAGTGCCAACAGAAGCCACAAGCGCACGTCATGAAAGTTGTAGTGCATTTTTTATATAAATATATATATATATATATATATATGTATATATATATAATTGCTCCAACCAAACATTGTATCTTTATTTCAGCCAATTTTCCCCACTACTACACATACTTCAGTGGTTGAGAGAGTGCATTGCTGATACTGCATAGAATAATTAATCAAAAGTCACATTGTTAAGTGATTCAAAGTTTTGAATTTTCACTCCAACTACAGTCAAAAATGACACTTAATGAGAGTTTAAGTGCCAACTCTTCAAGAACAATGAAACAATTGTGGTGTGGACCCATATAGACACTTCAGAAGTGTTAATATTGACTCTGAGAGTGTTATTTTTCCTGTGCAGCTTTTTCTGTGTATACTCATAAAAAAAACTATCCAAACTGCAGAAATGTGTTGTTGAGATGAGAAAAAATACATGTAATCATCCACAGATTTTCACACTCTACGTATCTGTAGGGATTACAAAGAGTGGTCCAAAAAGAGAAAACAGCCAATGAGCAGCAGGTCTCTGTGAAAAATGTCTAGCTTATGTCAGAGGAGAAGGACCAGGTTCAAGATGACAGAGGGCAGCAGTAACTCAACTAAACACTCTCTAATCTCTGAATGTTTCCATAACTTTGTTAAACATGAAGATTTAAAGCCTTTCTGGGCAAAGGAGAGTTCAACTTGGAAGCATATATTGTATTCATTCAGATAAAGAATAGATATAAAGATGGAACATTCGTAGATGCCCAGCCCTATATCCCAGCCTGTGTTTTTCATTCAGAGTATTAGTTTTCTGGAGGATATTAGGCTTCAAAATTGAGCTTAAATGTATCAAAATTTGAATAGACAGCTAATGATATTATTCCGCCTGCAGTTTGTGAAAAGAGCAGAGCTTCAAAATAATTGTTTAGCACTAAAAATCAAATGAATAAGCTGCCTCACATGACTGAAAGGCGTTTACTGTGTGAAAGAAGAAGAAATACAGAGCAGCGGTGAGGAAGCTGCGGAAATAATGCAGGGTGAGATTCAAAGCTCAGGGATATTTTGTTTTGCGACTACAAAGAGAATTTCTAAAACCTTCGCTGGAATTGTTCTCCGGCACTTTCCTGGTTGATTGTGTCTGTGGGTGGTTCTGTTTGTATGTGTATAAATATATATAAAAATAGTTTTTGGACAGGGACAGAGCTCAGAGGAAGTAGCTGTTATATCTGCTGCCCTTGAATCACACTTAAGCTTTAATTCCTTTAATGTAAATATGAGACAAACATGCTTTTTTCTTTTGGAAACCTGTGTCCCCTCCAGCAGGTCCAAAATGAAGTCATAAACATATTTACATATACATATCCAAAGAGCTGCAGGACAACAAAGAAACACTACCATGTTGACTTTAAAGTGTAAATGCATGTGGGAACGCTGTGGTAAACAATCCAACAAATGCAGAGATGGAAGGGAAAATGTGCTATGTTGGGAATAATGCACTCAAAGATCAATTCTTGCCTTCAGCGATTCTTACTTATTAATGCAAAGGGAAATTATTCTTTATATTGTTGTTATCATATCCATTATTGTGTCATTACCTCCACCAAGGCGATTATTTTTTTTGCCATTGTTTGTTTGTTTGTTTGTCAGTCTGTAAACAGCATAACTGAAAAGTTATGAATGGATTTTGATCATATTTTCAGGGAATGTTGGCCATAGCACAAGGAAGAAGTTATAAATTATTATTGGTGGGATCTTAATCTGGGTGCGGATGCAGGAATATCTTTAAGTATATGTTAATGACAATTTTGCTAATAACGCAAAAACTTTTTAGTGTATTATGGAATTTTTCTGGGAATGTTGTTCATGGCTCAAGGAAGGAAGGACTGATAGAATTTTGGTGGTGATCAAAATCTGGATGTGGATCCAGGATTTTTTTAAAAGTGAAAGAAAGGGCAGTTTTCTACATTTTTGCTAATAGCTTAATAACTTGTCAAAGGATATTTATAACATTTTCAATAACGTAACGACAGATATTCACACATTTTTCAAGGGGTGTTAGTCACGGCACAAAGAAGGAGTGGTAAGATTTTGTTGGTAATCCAAATCTGGATGTGGCATGTGACATTTTTTGTGAATGTTGTTCATGGTTTAAGGAAAGAGTGATAGAATTTTGGTGGTGATACAGCTGGATGTGGATTCAGGGATTTTTTAAAGGATTTGAACATTTTTCTCAACAAGGCTGTTGGAAATACCTTGGCTGAGGTTTGTGCTCTCAGAGCACTTCTACTTGGACATTTTATTCCCTGATTTTATTTGTGGCTAAAGTTTTTCTCTCGCCACTTCTCTGCAAAAGCATCAGCAGCATGCACAGACATTGGGCCTGATAGGGAGTCAAATCTGAGCCCTCTGAAGATTAACACCATGGGACGCCTGCCTTCTGGCTCCTGCCATCGATAACATCCTCTCAAACAGAGCCCTGACCCCTGGGTGCGTCTGTGTCGCAGCCATGGCCGGCCCCTGTGCAGCATATGGACCGGGCTCCATGTGTTCACACGCTTGTTGGCGTTCTCACTTCTCACTCACTGCACCAGAAGATTGTTGACACCTTCCGACATACACGGCTCGACATTATTTCAAGCACAGACAGCTGTATCAGTGCCCTGCATCCCACAGAGATCAGACCAGCGGTGATGTTGGTTTATGTCTGTACAGATAGATGTGTATTTTCTTATTAGCCTTTAGCCGCATGTAAATGAATACCTTGTATGTCTTTCGGTCAAAATGAGTTATGCTTTTGGGTTGTCCATCAGTCTGTCTTGGTAGTTCTTATGAACGTTATATCTCATGAATGCTCAGAAGGATCTTCTTATAACTTTGCACAAATGTCCACCCAGACCTAAGAATAAACTGATCACATTTTGAAGGTCATGGGTCAAAGGTAACAGTCATTGTACCTCTTGTTCACCTTTTGTTGGTCATAAAGGATTTTCCACTATTTTTGCAGAAATATTGTCTGTGACTCAAGGATGATTTTATCATAATTTAGGGGTCAAAGGTCAATGTCATTGGTGCTCAATTTTTTGTGATCAATGTTTCAAGAGCACTTTGAGTTTTTTTTTGTCAAACCTTGCACAAAGGTCTGCACTGGCTTAAGGTAGAACAAAGCAGATTTTGGAGGTCAAAGGTCAATCCCTGTGCCTCATGAGCATGCTTTTGAACACAAAATCTTGAGTAAGTCTCCAGTGATTTCTTTAAACTTTGCCTGAAAATATCATTATTACTGGAGAGTAAACAGTTTGACTTTGAAGTTCAAAGGTTATTCATGGGGCGTCATGTTCGAACCTTGCCTGTAAGGCTTGATAACTACAAACTTTGCACAAATGGTCGCTGTGACTTAGAATGATTAAATCCCATTTTGGATGCTAAAGGTCAAGGCATTGTGTCTTTAGGGCTTTCATAGTATGTGATCAATATTTCAAGGCTTCTTTGAAGGGTTTGATATACGTACATATCTCCCAGCACTACTCTGACCCCTGTCTGAACTGATTAGATTTTGGAGGTCAAAGGCCAAGGTCATCTGTTAAATGCTCAAGCTTATAGTGTTGTTTAAGAAACTATGAATGCATGGCAATGCTGTAGGAGAGATGTAACACCACAGTAAGCATGACTTTATCAGCTGTTCAGCTGCAAACACAGCAGTGAAGCAGCTTTGTGCGTTCTATTTAAAGCAGAACCAAACAAACTTGTTTCAATATAGAAGCCAGTCAAAAATAAATGCAATCTGATTTCATGCTGCACACAGTGTGAGCCTAACAACAGAAGGTCACAGTAGAGTTGGTTACCTGCAGCCTGCAGCAGGATTACATGCCTGTGTCACTTTTTTGTGGATCCCTGTAGCGGGGGGCTATGATTCAAACTCTAGTGCCATGGTGCAAATCTCACCACTCCTGATAAGGCCACAAAACATAAGAAGTTACATGGAGGTATTTCATTGACTTCGACCTTTTTTTTTTAAATTTCATTCTCAAATATAATTGTTAGATCACACTATTTAAGGCTCCTGCCTCATTTTGACTCTTAATGTGTGACTGGTGTCACATTGCAAAGCAGCATGCATACTTCACATATTCCCATGGGAATGACTGGACTTCCTGTTGACTTGCTCTGTGAGCATACACAAGTAGAAACAATGCACTTGGGTTTTTGTTGTGTACTTTTACTGTATACTCCTGTTCTACTGAGAAACATTTTCCCTTTGTGGTAACAGCTGGTATATTAGATACATCCCTTTTTTCCTGTGATTATTATTCAGTCTGAACCATATTCACCAGAAGCGACTGTCACAGTGCAAAGAAAAAAGAATCTAGGTCTTTGTGTGCTAAAAGTCTGACCTTTTTAATATGTAAATGTGTCTCTCTTCAGCAAAACCAGTAGGCATGTCCCCTCCCACCGAATTATGTTCCTTAAAAACATACACATGAAAGTGTTTCAGATGGAGGGAATGCACGATGTGCTGCTGTCATGCTTTCATTGGACAGAGCAGCATACCTTACTTCATATTATCTAGCTCATACCATCTACATTAATATGTGATGACTGAGACTGCAGCACCTCCACCAACACTTACACAACTCAGATACACACATACTGTCGACTGGAGGATTTCAAGGAGGAAAACTGTAGCCCTGTGTGAACTGCAGATTAAACTAAGCTCGAGTCTGAGACTCAGAAATCACACCATGGCTTTGCTTTGACTTAATCCTGCCTGTGCACGGTGTCAAGATCTTACATAATGACGTCAAGTCACCGGCGTAGTTGAGATAACAGAAAAGTTAGAAAGTGTCATAACTTTTGACTGGAGTGTGAACTTCAAAAACATCTACAAAACATGCAGTATGAGAGAACCATGACTGAAAAAACACTGTCTACCTCTTATGACTGAAGGTGAAAAAGCTTGATGATTTTGGGCCTCTTTGGAGCATCAAAATGGCAGTGTAGCAGCAGTATAGCTCAGTCTATAATGACTTGGGCTTTAGACTGGAGGTCTTCATTATTATTGGAAGTTGGTTTGGTCGCTGAGGAGTAGCAAGGTGACTTCCTGGGGCACTGTCATCACTTCTGACAGTTGGTAATGCAGCTGAAGGGGTTGGTGTCCAGCACATAGGGTTTGCACCCTTACACCCTTAAACTTCATCACAGATAAACACCTTTGAATGGAGTAGGGTTAACATTGCCGTTGTTGCAGATGAATTGTCAGGAATGATGAATGCCGAAGTGCCAACCCAGCTGTCTGTGATGTGCGGGCCTTTGGGTATGATAGCTTATAAAGGTTTCACATTTCAAATAAGTCTTCAACCATCTATATGCACTTATAGTTTTAAAATTGAAAATGGGTTAATTAGTAGTCAGTTGCTTTTTTTGCCCCCAAAATTATCTAATGGGTCTTATTGTTACTTTGTAATTTTAGTATATTTTACCAAGTAATGATGCAACATGATAATACAAATTATTATTGTTCCTTTTATTATTATTTACCTCCAATATTTGATTTGATTTTGCTCTAGTGTGATGCCTGGTAACCACTGTTTGTATGTCAGTGTGATTAGACTTTGCCTTACGGTCTAATGGTAGTTGTGGAGGAAGAATAAGAATAGGCTCTTGTTGTTTTCCTTTTGTGCAGTAAGTAATTTCATTAATCAGTAGGCTACAAAATCAAGTGATGAGCTAACTTACTGTACTCATGTGGTAAGGCACTCCCGTCGCAAGCGTGCAGTATGCATCCTCTGCGGTCAGATCAACCGTATCTTACCCGGATACAGTAGTGCTATTTTCTGATTGGCTAATATGTTGCTGTATGTTATCTTTTGATTGGCTGATGGGTAGTTGATCTTATTGACTCAGTTGTGTCAAGCTTCCATTGAGCTCCATGATGCTTAGAGTGTCTTGCTACATGTTCCAATGCATATATAGCGGTGTGGGCATTACATAATAAATGTTCATGCATGAGAAATACCAGGTTTGATGTGTGAGAGTGTGAAAAGGGTCAAATGCATGTGTCACACGTTGATTGCGTGAGACCTGAGAGCCCTGTAATAAAGAAATGAGCTCCAGATCTGATAAAACTGCCACTGAATCTGTTAGCATTGCTAACCTCTCTACAAGCAGTCACTTCCTGCTATTGTCTCACTTGTAGCTCCCACCTCTTGGCTGTGTCTTTGGGCCACTCACGATTGTTGTAGATCGGAGGCTCGCAGGAGGGATCTGCATGATCACAGACATTGAATCAGTGGATACAACTGCCCCCAGATGATGTCAAAACAAGAGTTAAACAATTTCTTCCATGTAAAGCACACCCTAAAACAGATTAAATCTTATAACAGTACAAGCTGTGTTTTGGATTTTACTGAGAATGTTTGGATCCTATCTGAAAGAAAAATGTTGATAGACATCATAATTTAGACATCTTTGTTTTTGCTTAAATGAATTTTGTCCTCTTAAGTAAGTAATATTTTCTGACAGGGTTTCTCTGGAAAACAAACCTAATCAAAATTTCAGTGTTTGTGTTTTGTAGGAATGTTTCTCCATGTGTGAGGTTGGATGGTTTGTGGTGCGATTTGATTTTAATGTGTTTTTTGTTGTGTGTGGCTGTTTTGCTGCCCCCATGCCTTGTTTATTACTTTGACAACCAACATGACCAACCATGTTTGGTCAGGAGAGACTCTCAGGCAAAACCCACACAGCCCGTTCACTGTCAGGGCCACAAAAAGTCAAAAACAGCAATCAACCCTGCGACATTACAAACCAGCATAACCCTCTTCCCACACACACTAACTCACACACGAGCGTGACTGTGTAGCGAGGAGTGATGGTGCACTGTGTCATCCTCAGCTGAGAGGAGGTTTAAAGCATGTCTCCCTATTTCTCAGATAGATGCCACACGTCCCCGAGGACTGCTGAGTACAAACACTCATGATCAATAACACTCACTGTAACACTGAAGCTAAATAAACTAAACAGTTTATCACCTCTTGTGCTCCTTTATTTATTCTCTCAAGAGTCCACAAAGGCCCAATCTATAAGCCTGCATGTTATTTAATTATTCATTTGTTTACTTTAAAGGGACAGAGCATAATGATAAACAACAGTATCAAAGTACAGGATGCAAACTTGCAGGAGGATGCAAGAATACTGATTTACATTCTTGAGCTTATGTTGGTGCATTAAAGCTCTTGAGAGGGACTTTCTGAGTCAAATTTGCTGCCCTCTGTGGACATATCAGTACCACTTACATCATTTTTTCTGATCTTTGCTTTCTCATGGAAAGTCAGTCAGTTCAATCTTCGTTGTGAATCTTTGCCCTAAATAAGATAGCATTGTTTTTGCATGGTTCTATAACTCAGTATGTCAGACATGTACCACACCCAGCAGCAGCTTCAGGCATTGATCAAAACCACACAGTCTTGTCACTGATGGTCATGGTTTCTTGTGCAGCTCATGAAGGAGCATTCGTATTACTTTCTGGCTGTTTCATAATAATAAAAAAACTTTCAGGATCTTTAATGCTATGTTGTTGCTAACACAAATGCACAGTGCACTTAAAACTACATTAAAGGGTTAGTTCGGGTTTTTGAAGTGGGGTTCCCCATGGCACTTTTAAAGATGAGTACCAATAAAGGAACTTAAGAGCTTTGTGCCTTCAGGGAGATATCCAGGATGATAGCCAGTACAAAGCTGTACATGGTTCCACCGAAAGCCTCGTAATTAACCCACTTACAGGTTAAAACTACTCATATAACTACATTTACTCGACAATGCACTACAGTAAGATTATGTAGTACAGCATTTAATTTCCTTTACCTTCACTTGATGGTTTGGATATGAGCCGGGAAGAGGGAGTCACACCAGCTTTGTAATTGCATGACATCACTGCAGCACAACACGGTGCAGCAAAATGTGATTGTTCACAAGAAGCAATAATGGAGGACTTCCAGCACTCCAGTACCCTGTGAGGCATATTTTTGTGCAGACATTCTTTAGCAGTGAACAAATCACGCTAAATCCAAGGTTAATTCAAACATGGCATGGTATGCCATTTTGTTTTAGCTGCTGTTGCATGGGAATCAATGATTTTTATGACCAATCAACAGACTGCAGCACTTTTACTTTGATTAGTGTTGTGATAATTTTTAACTTAAACTACTATGTAGTTGTTTCCCAAAATAAGAGACAATAATGGTTTCTGTGTCTCTTACAGTCTGTGATGACACAGTTTTCACTGATCAGTCACTTAACTGAAGGGCAGCAGCGATGGAGGCTTCCAACATCTCTGAAGTTTGTTAGAAAAAACATTTGTGAAATAAAAAACTATGAAAAGTTGCTGCTGATAAAAGTAAGGCTGTCTGAGCCACAAACAGCAGCAAACTTGTCATTTATGTCAAGCTGGTGCCTTTTGGCCATAAATTATATGAAAATACAGTCATGAATGCCTACAGGTGCTGACATACTACCAAGCACATAGACTGTAATATCAAATTATTTTAGATTTTAGGTTTGACTTTTACCTCCTTCAAGGTTATGTTTTTGCCGGCATATGTTTGTTTGTCTGTTTGTTTGTTTGTCTGCAAGATTACGCAAAAACTACTGGACGGATTTTGCTGAAATTTCCAGGAAATGTTGGTAATGGACCAACTTAAAAATGATTAAATTTTGGTGCTGATCCAGATAATTGCCATTAGTGAACTATCATTTTTGCTCAGTAACTGTCAAACTAACAATGATATCAACATGATTCTGAGTACTAGGTAGGGCTGGGCAATTAATCGAAAAATAATCGAAATCGACATTTAGACCCACTTATCGAAGTAATTTTACTAATGTCAGTTAATTAGATTATTTTCCCTGTGTAAGTCACATGACTGTGCTCCCTCCATACAGTCTGAATTCACTTTCCCCAAGAGCGAAGGACGCGCTGCCAACATGGAGGAGAAATGCGCCAATCTCTCGGAGGACCTTGTAGACCTTGAAGTTAAGTGTAAATACTGCAGGAAGACCATTTCGATGAACGTCTGCAACACCACCAATTTTTTCCAGCATAGCATAAAATAATTGTTCATTAATCGTAATCGAGGTAAAAGCTTCAATTGATCGTGATACTGAGATTAGGTAACATCGCCCAGCCTTAGTACTAGGTGTGGATTTTCAGGGTCAAGGAATCATATTATGATGGTAACTTTATCATTGAACTATTGCTTATAGATGTATAAGCAATATGTGAGCTACCTTGGCGGAGGTTTGTGCTCTCTGAGTGTTTTCTAGTTAATTTTGAAAATGCAAAGAAACATAAAGAGAAAAAAATCATATTGAATATCATGTGAAATCTAAGCCAAGATTGCAACCTGTCATTTGGTTTGCATGATCAAAAAGAAGTGGAAACAAGTACAGACTCAATTAATCCAACCCCTCTCCAAAAGTGATTGATATTACTTATCCAGCTCCTTTATAAATGTGAATCCCAACAATAGTTATTTTGTCAACACAGCCAAATTAATGGTCTGATTTTCTTGGCATTACAAAAAAATGGTATGCAATGTGTCCTTTGTCATACATTATGTGGTTAGTCCTTCTCAGTCCTTTTTGTTTGGTGCATGCTGCTGCTGCCCTTGCCTCCATGCTTGAGTTTGCTCGCTCATATTTTATTCACGTGCCTCCATGTGGGTTCACACTCGCTGCACAAAGTGGAGCTTGTTGTGTGTAAGTAGTACTCAATGTTGCATGAATAATAGCTAAAGCACACAGTTACATGAGATCCTGTCGTACTAGCCTTCTCATTAATTATGTCATGGCTGGCTCCTCGTATGGAAAATGGAGAATGATCAAACAAACAAATGCAGGACTTAACAGACATATCTGTTCCATATTCATTAACCTGGGTTAAAAGACATTTGCTCTTTCTGTTTCTCTGCATTTATGGAGAGGATTCATGATGTAATAGTGAAACTTGTGTTGCTCCGTCACTGCTGCAGGATTAGCAACACAGAAAAAGAACTGACTTCTGCAATTCCTCTGCTGTCTTGTGTTTGTGTGAACCTAAACCCCTACAGTCTCCACCGCAGGCTGTCGGATATGCTTAGACTTCTTCAACGTGACTTTTCTCATTGTTGTCTTTCCACACCGAGTCGACAAGCAGGTCACCCTGAGCTGTCTGCTGTACAGTGCGACAGCGATTACTGTAAGACAGCAGCCTCCCTCCTCACTACATCGGGGTTATACGTCCTTGTTTGTGTTCCTGCAGGAAGCGCGCCTTCATTGTAAACACCACTGTTGCATAATTCACATCAGGAGGGAGGCAGCTGTGGCAGGTAATGGGGCAGAGAGATGCTCGATAGTCTCGCAGGAGGCTGGAGGGCAAATCCTGTATCACTATGAGGTGTTAGCGCAGTTCCAGCCTCTCCCAAAGGGATCCTGTCTGGAAGCATGACTCTGGGTCGTTTATAAAGGAGAAGCATTAGGAACTGACTAATGATAGAACTAATATTAGGTTCAGGTTCTTGCCTCCTGCATGGACAGCATCTGTCCGTCATCACAAGGCAATCTCACTCTTTATTAATCTGCTGGGAGTGGTAATAAATTTCATTTGGAGAATTGCAAGGGCTCCCAAAGGTCACTGTTTGCAATTTTGCTCCCTCTATCTCTTCATCACTTCCTCTTATTCTCCTCTCTTCTATATTAATTCACCGTAAACACCATCAGGTTATGTAAGAGGAGAAATCCTTAAAATTGAGACGTGTTTTTCTTGGTTTTATTCGAGGGACAGATTTTGGTAGGTGGCTTGTGCAAAATATAAGCATTTGGAGAGAAAAATACATTTAAAGAGCACAAATTTGGCCTTAGATAAGGACCATATACTCATTTTAATGGTAAATGGTAAATGTGCTTGACCTTATTTAGTGCTTTTCTACTCTTTCTAACAACTCAGAGCACATTACACTGCAGGTCACATCTACCCATTCATTCTCAAATTTACTGATTCATACTCACTTACTGATTGGTTTCAGTGTTTGTCTAACGGTACCCATTTACATGCCACTGAAGCAGAAATGGGAGTTATTTTAGTTTAAGTGTCTTGCCCAAGGACACATTGACATGTGACAGCTGGTGCTGGGCTGCTTGGGAATGTTCAGAATCACTAATGATCTAGTTTTCATATACTATACAGAATACCCCTGATACAGCTTTATTCTTTATGACGGCCTGTTGAAACTCTTGCCCCTCCATGGCACCCTTCCTCATGAGGGCCCAGTCTGCTCTGATTGATTAACAGTTTAACGCTGTGGTAATTGGCCAGTTCAGCACTGCTCTGTGGCATATTGTCAACAACTCTTCATTTATTCTGAACTCTTTGCTCTGCACTGGACTTGCTGCCACAAGCCAGTGGGCTTAAACTAAAAATGAAACAATGTTGGGGGCTAATACTGGTATATATTCAGGGTAGAAGGAGGTAAATTGGGAGGTTTTGTGTTTGTCCAGTGTGTAGCTCTTGCCTAATGTTGGCTGGGATAGGCTCCATCCATGTGAACCAGACAGGATTTAGGGCTATAGATTAAAGGTGGTGCGTAACAGTATTGTAAGTGGGTTACTTACTGATTGTTCCTATCAGGCTAAATTATCCAAACATTACAATGCATTGCTTTTCAAAGTCTTTATAAATGTCTCGCAGATGTGATTCATCTGTAAAGACCTGTCACAGTTACAGTAGTAAAACAAAATAAAATATTGTTATGTAGATGATTAGTTACAATCAGGCCCATATTTTCTTTATTTAGAGCTCAACTCAACTTCATCTTCAACTTTATTTTCATCCGAAGAATATTAATTTTAGTACAAGCATAAGGACACAACAAGTACATGAGAGAAACATAAAACATACTGGCATAATGAAAATCCTAAGCACATGTGAAAAACGCAGGTGCTCAAACCGCAAAGACCCAGAAGCTAAAGGATC
Source organism: Cetoscarus ocellatus (assembly GCA_037902135.1). Lineage (NCBI taxonomy): Eukaryota > Metazoa > Chordata > Actinopteri > Labriformes > Labridae > Cetoscarus > Cetoscarus ocellatus. Next base: position 674,217 of record JBAMNC010000477.1, read on the forward strand.
AGACACAGCTTCATGAGGTGCATTCAGTCATTAAACTGCTGTGCAGTAGATAGGATTAATAGTAACGATGAAAAATCAAGGTAAAGCATATAAAAGGGAATAAATTAATAGCCAGTTAAACTTGACAGACTGCAGCACAGTCATCATAATCTTCATTTTCTTGTTTGTGAGGCACTAAAAACTACTATTAACGATGCCTCTTGATTACTTTACCATCACTATTATTTTGAGTGTGTTTTTCTGCTGAGTAGTTATTGTGTTGTGTTTGTATGGTATTATGAATCTTATGATACTGTAAATGGAAAGTGGCAATGGACTTGAGCTTAGATAGTGCTTTTCTAGTCTTTGACTACTCAAAGCACTTTTACACTACAGGTCACGTTTACCCATTCACACCCATTCACATAAGACATCCACGCACTTTCATTCTCATTATAGCAATTTGGGATTAAGGTGCCCAAGGACATATCGACATGTGACAGCTGGAGCTTGGCTCGAAACCCTCAGCCTTCCGATTGATGGTAGAGCTTACTGCCAGACTATGCCACCAGTGCGCCTTTCTTATTGTATAGTCGTATATTGTTTCCTGACACAACATCGATCATATTGTGCTGTGTATTTTATTGTGTTGTACAGTATGATTCTGTGTCATATGGTATCTTGTTGTAATGCATAGTGTATCATATTGTTTGTTATAATTTCCTGTTGCATTGTGTTGTTTCTTGACTTTCAATGTAATTTCCATCCCCTTTAAATACTGACCAGAAAGTGGGTCTTTTGTTTTGTTGTCCCACTGTTGGGGGTTCTGCAGTCTTCATGCTGTAAAACAGATTTATTTAGGAACGATAAATCTCCCTGTCTTTATATCTCTCTGCCTCTGTTAGCCTTCATTTATTTGTAATCAAATACTAAAGCAGTCAGACATTCAGTACCCAGCCTGCAGCATTCTCCTGCACTAACTGACCAGCAGTGTTTCTCTCCTGCAGTACCATGATGGATGTTTGGTCGTTTGCCAAGGCTGCATGGTTTTGAATGCTTAGTGGGCATCCTATTTGTCAAAATATTTCAGATGTGGAGTGGATTGAGATGGGAAAGAGAAAAGGAGCAAATAACTTCTTTTTTTCCTGATGGAGGAGAGAGGCGGGTTTTCCACGAGGCAATACACTCTGTGGTCTCGGCGTGATTGTTTCTGCCTGATCCTCCTGCATACGCTCTGTCACTGCGCTGCGTAGAGTCTCATTAGTATGGGTGTCACTACCTCTCCTTCAGCTGAACCTGCCATGCCACTACAGTAGTAGAAGCTCCCTGCCTGCCTGCATGCCGCATTGTCCCTGGATGGCCGATGTGAAGCTGCCAGCTCGGTCTCCTCCAAGGATGACTGAAATGTGGGCGAGCGTCAGAAGCTGAATGTCATGATTCCAGTGAAGGAAATGTGTGTGTTGTGCAGCAAAGAGGAGCATGTTTCTATGATGTTAAAGGAGCAGAGACATAAAAGAGGCCTTTATGGTCATGACTGCTAACAAATGCAAACACAGTAGACTGAATGGTGACCACAGAGGGACTGTAAAATAAACATTTAGTCCATGTGAGGGAGGACGACAGTCCCTTTATTCAAGTGATTAAATGTGCATTCCAGTATAGATCCCCATTTGAGACTGTTTCCTGTTTCTCTGGTCTTTTTAAAAAAACTCACCATTTTAGTGCCACTGTAAATATACTTGGGTATTTGTTAGGAACACATGGTATGTAGGATCCAAACACCTGATTGAAACTTATTTTAGCAAATACCAATACTGATATTGATGCATGCATGTACACTAAATGCAAAATGTATATCAGCCTTTTTCAAATGGCACTCTGAAAATTTTCAGAAAATCTCCTTGAAACTTTCAGGGTTACCTGCCCAGAAAATTCACAGACTTGTATGCTCACACTCACAGCCACCCACAGATATGTCTCGGCCCCAGAAAGGCTCCATAAATGTGCAGCGGGTTGCTTCTCGCAAGCCTATGCACATTTATAACCCTAATATTAGGTCTGTCCAGCTGTATTAAATTGGGCAGTGAGTGTCTTTTTCAGTGTACCAACTTCTTGTTTTTTGGCTCTTACATACCCCTTTCTGTTATTTTGTATGAAGTGTATATATGGCTTGGTAACTGCCTTCCCTATGCCATAAAGAAATTGTCTGATTCTGATTCCCAAGACCCAAGAACAACATTAATATTAAAAACTAAAAGCTTATGCCATCTGAAAAAGAGGAGGCTTTTGTTTTCAAACAAGCAACTGGAAAGAATCGTACATTTGTTGCTTTAATATTAAATGCTAAGTATTAAGAGTTTGAATAAATGTAGCTGATATGGAGCAAAATTTATGAAAATTCAGGTCAATTTCTTCCCTTACCCCCCTTAGGTCCCTTCATGACCCTGGGCCCCAAGAAGCTTTAGTTTTAGCCAGAGAGTTGCGCCAGCTATGTAAATGGATAATGTCACAGCAGCTTGACACAGTGAAGCAGTCTGATGTAGACATTATCCATTTACATAGCTAACAATGGAGGACTTCCAGCATTGCAGTAGTCTGTAGAGCATTGTTTTGTGTTTGACATTCTTTACAGCAGCAGCAGGGAACAAATCCCTCGAAATCCACAGCTTTTTGACATGGTGAGGTATGTGTTTTCCTTTTTGCTGCTGTTGCATCAGAATTGACAATTTTTGTGACCAATCAACAGACTGCAGTGCTTTTAGCTGCACCCTTAGGGTCAGTTTGGTAAACTCGGAACCCTCTCAAAAAGTGGGACAGCAGGCGTCGGTTATTTAGGTACCTTTTCCCCTTCTTTGACAGTGGATACACCGGTGATTGCATACCATACTGAGCCAAACTGAACCAGACTGCTCAGTCAAAACGCGGACCACCTCAGTCCTTTGTGGCCCATCTATATCTGAAATCATAACTCTGTTGATCACTTCAGAATCTGCACTCGATGTTACTTCACATTAAGTTGTTCCCCTCACACACCAGGTGAGGAGAACAACTATGTACACATCTATAACTCTTACCATCACCCTGCACTGCTTTATCTGAGTGGGTGTGATCAATGCAGAGCTAAATTACATTTAATGAAGCACACACTGAATCTCATACTCTGAGAAGAGCTGTTAAACAGAGTCAAAAACTCTTCTGGGGATTGATGTGTATTATATTCACTCATGATGGCAATGATGCAACATGGTACAAACATTCATTTAGACCTCAGTGAACTGTTCTAAATGGGGCGAGGGGTATGATATCTCTCTTTAATATGATATGAAAGTAAATGTCATAAAAAATACATCATGTGGCCACGGAGTATGCCTGACACTGCAATGCAACCACAGTGTGTATTTTTTCCTATTTGCTGAGCCATTTTGATACTATCTCAGTTGGAAAAGGTTCAACATCTCTCAGATGTACAACACTGACAGCCTCGCGAATCTGTTTGTTTACACTGACAATTTTGGCTTTAGCTGTACTGTATTTTTTTCAGTACGATCACAGGTGTTAAAATATGTTAAATCAGAGGGTAAAACTGACTATGAGAAGCAAAGTGATGACATTTATCAGATCTAACACCTCTTTTAGAACAAACACATGTTTGTGAGACAGTCCAAGCCTCTGGAGCCCGGAAAAGATGACAAAAAGGAGAGTGTGAAAAGGAGACGTCAGGAGCCTACAAACACTATGCAACCAAAAAAACTGAGGTTAGGAATCTCAGAGAGTGCAAGAGAGTAGACCACATTAAACTGTCCTCACAAAATAACAAGTAGACCATAAAGGGTATGGAAGTCTAGGCTCTGCCCCAGTGGAGGCACCTGAAGAACTGTCCAACTGACTATAAGTATGGGCAGTGTGTCTGCATTGTCCTCTGTTGTGCTGATGTGAAGCCAAAGTATCCCCTCAGTGGATATTTGAATTAAATTTTCACAATGTTAGTCTGAATTTTGATATGATGCAACTAAATACCTGAGGATCCAGACATTTTAAATTACCATATAATTAAGAGACTGAGCACATACCAAAAATGAGACAAAATGTAAATCGTATTGAAAGACAGAGTAGTAAGATTTTCTCTTGGATAGCAAGCTTTGGATTACTTTAGAGTGTAAAAACAACAGATATTGTGTTTTTTAAATATTTGGTTTCTAAAAGTATAAAAAGTGACAACCCAGGGGGATTGGATAAATGGGCAACTGCCGAAATGGCTCCTTTCAATTCTAATCAAATACTGAAGGGGCAATTTTTTCAACAAAGTTACTTTAAAGCTCTGCTTGTTTCATGTGTTTATCTTATACTATTATACACTAAAAGGTTAAAAAAAAAACAAAAAAAAACTAAATTTTTTATTATTGTTTAGGTTTTCGCTGGAGTCAGTTTGTTTGTTTGTTTGTCTGTCTGTTAGCAAGATAATGCAAAACTGCTGAATGGATCTACTTGAAAATTTTACCAGAGGTGTGGTTTGGAATTTTGGTGGTGATCCGCATATTTGTCTGGAAAATCCCGTAAGTTATCATTGGGCAGTATTTTAAAAAATCATATCCCTGAGATCACTTGATGGATTTGCTTCAAAATTTACACAATAATATATATAATATAACTCTATCATAATGGTCAATTTCATCTGGGTCCAATCCCAATTGACGTCACAAAAAAACATTGAAGTTTATAATGGCAAATCCCATTCATTTCTCCTCTGCTGCTGTGAGGGTGCGCCCCCCGTTCATCATCATGGGAACTGTGGTTTATTTGAAAACTCATGTCATTGTTTTTCAAGCCTATGTCACTACATTACCCAGCTCCCCTTGCAATGCCAGCAGAGGAGTTCTCCACATGGACAGACATGGGTGGAGACTTGGCTGTCATATCGAAACGCGTGGTGACCCAGAATTTTATCTTGGCGGAGGTCTGCGCTCTCCGAGTGCTTTTCTAGTTACAATATGTAGTTTTCCTTTCCTGATGTTTTAAGCTGTTGCCAAACCAAAGCTAGCTGTCTTTGTTAATACTTAGCTATGTTGATCGGCTATTTGCTTACTACCTTATATTGACAATGAAAGGAAGGGACAATTTTTAAACTTTTGCCAATTTGGAACCTGTTCTTTTTCTATAAAATGTTAGATTTTTTTCCACACTAGTTTTTTTTTAACAATCTCCCAGAGACAAAAAAGAGTTTTCAGTTGTTTTGAAGGATTTGAACCAGAAGTCCTTCAACCGCACACCTCCGCCAAGGCATTTCAAACATTGTCGGGCAAGTCATTGTCAAAAATGTAGAAAAACTGCCATTTCTCACGCTGTTAGCAAATCCTTGAAAAAGGTCCTAGATCCACATCTGTATTCCGATCGCCAACAAAATGTAACCACTTCTCGGTTGTGCCAGGACCAGCATTCACTGAAAATGTCACCATAATCCATCTAGCACTTACTGAGTTATAAACAAAAATATGGAAGGACATTTCTCGCAATGTTAAGAAATCCTTAAAAAAATCTTGGATCCCCATCCAGATTCAGATCAATTCAAAATGTTATCACCTCTTCCTTGTGGTATGACTAATATGCCCTGAAGATTAAATCAAATCTGTTCATAACCTTTTCCAGTTAACTTGCCAACAGACAAACAGATGCCTGCCAAAGCCTAACCTCCTTGGCAGAGGTAATGAAAATCTTTAGTTAAGGTTAAAGGCCATCAAAAAGGGCTGTGAAAGTTTTACATCAACCAGACCTGTGCCCAAAGAACCTAACACTCATCATAGTTTCAAACCACCTTCACATTTACTTGCATTTTCTTTTTTTCCTGACTTAGCATTTTTTTGCTATAGTTATATAACTCTCTGACAAATTGCTCCAAAGCTTGTACCCTTTGTTGGGGTCTGGCCTTTTGCTTTGTCATTTTGTTCTCTGTTCTTACTTCCATCTTTTTATTTCATCCTCAGTCTCTTTGCCATCCACTTGGACAATAAAAATGCACAGCAAAACCTTTAGCCAAGGCCTCACTCAATGCCGTCCACAACTCAATGTCAAATTTTAAAAAACTGCAACCATCAACATGAAAAACATCTGCCATGATGTATTTTATTCTAATTTCCACTACAACACTATGAGTAAAATGCACTGCAAAGTGAAAAATAGAAACCATAACAATCAAGGTAAAAATAAGATAAGATAAGATAATTGGTTTTACTTTTTTAAGAGGAATTGGTAGATGTGATTATATAATCGTTTATTAAGCATTATTAACACTTATAGTATTAATATGGATTCCTATGAATTACAATAACAATCAGTAATACATTTTTTATACCTTGCTCAAGTTATTCTTATACCATGAATTTTAATTCCCAGACAAACTTACAGGTAAAATAAAGTTAAGATACAATAAGCTAGTAAATTGTAGAACATGCAAGAAAACCAACTAACTGGTCAAATTCTGTTTCCATACAGACTGCAAAGCAAATGATGCTAAATAAAGCTAAAATTTGGCCAAACATCAAAGTCAGATGTGCCACTCATGAACAGAGTCACCAGCAGCTTAAATCTGCAGTGTTTGCCCAGCCTTGGAACTTGTAGTCTCTGTCTCTTTCTCCTTAGATGAACACTGAGCAGCCCTGTCCACAGTAAAAACAGACAAACTGCAGCTGCTTTGACTTCAGGAACTCATTGAGACGTCAAACCCCACCAGAGGGGCTTTCAAGTTCACCCTTTTCTTTAGCTCAGTGTTCACAGCATTAAAGTAAAGTGAGGTTTATCCTGGCAATGAATGGGAGGAAGGGATAATTGTATAAGCGGGGAAAAGAGCTGAGTGGAGCGATGTTTATATATTCTTTCTGTGCAGGCTCGGAGCACATTGTCCTTTGTCCCTCTCCCGGAGGCCAGAGGATAAACTCTCCTCTAACTCTCTGCTGCTATGTCATCACTCCTGCACTTCATTCAATCAATCTGACAATAGGATGAAACTGCGCTCGCCTTTGCAAAGTCAACTGATAATGCAATACTCTGTTTTTAGCCTTCATAGCGCACACTCATCTATTCCTGTATTAGTGTGCTTGAAAAGGCCAAGCAGTACAAAAATCAAACATGAAACTTTGTTATTATTAAAGCTCCACTTTGATTCACATTAACTGCTGGAAAATACTCGCCTTCGATGTGCTGTGATTGAACGAGGAGCCTGCTGTGCCGCTTTCCATTTCGGAGAAATCAGACCCACGACATTACATCTCAGCCGTCGTGGTGTATTAGACCCCCCTCTCCTTCGAGCAACCCCCCACACAGAAGGATTCAGAGACACTGACATGCATCAGTTTTGTTCCTCATGTGCTCACAGCGTGACATGTTGACATGTTGTCTGAATGTTTTTGATAATGCATTTGGTCCTGGACGATAAGAGGCCCATGTATCAAACCTGACAGGTCTGTTGAGCTGCAGCCTCACCCCATCACATACAGTCTTTCATACAGCCTTTATGTTTCTGTGCCTTCACCAAAGCAGGACTCGTGGTATTTTTTGGTTGTCTGTTATTGCACCATCTCAAGAATATGTTTGGCAAATGTCTTCATACCTTACTAAAATGGTTAGAATAAACCTTTAAGTGGTCACCATTTATAGGTGAAGGTCATGGCCTCATGGTCATCCCTCAAACACTGTTGATGGCGTTTTCGTCATACTTTGCACCCATGTTCTCTGAGACGTCTGGTGACGTGCAGCTTACACCTGCAGTCTGAACTTTGACTTGAGAACATGCCGCTGCTGTAACAGAAGAAAAATACATCCATTGTGAAAACCTCATTGACTTAGGTATAAATAAACAGGACAGATATTAAAGGTCACGGGCCAGAGGTCAAGGTTGTTAAGCCCCATGTTCATCCATAGCTTGAGAAGGTGATTTAATGAGCATTACAGTTTATATATAAACCTCAAGGATCTTCAAAATTTGCTCTTTTTTAAATATTTAATGGATTATATCATTAGTATGGAGGTCATCGGTCTTGAGTCTATAGTTTGCTTGTTAACATGATGTCTTAAGTATGTTTTCTTCACCCCTTGCACAAATGTCAAGTCTCATGAGAAACTAAGCATATTGGTTTCTATGTATATAAACTCAAAGGTCATTGTGTGTCATGATCATCCCTTGCTTGTGAATGCAATATTTCAATACTTTTTCAATGGGTGCCTGTCAAATTCTGCACAAATGTCCACTCCCAAAAGAAGTAATTAGATGTCAGAGGTCAATATAGCTCAATGCTAAAGATCATGAAGCCTCTTGTTCATTCCTTGCTTGTCAATTGAATCAAAGGCTGTGGTTCCCGACCATTTATCTTTGAGCTCCCCCAGTTGCAGCTAAGATTAAAGCCCATCTTGGAAATGCTTTAAAAAATCCATATTTTGTAGTGGAAAATGATTATTACTGTCCCTGGTAGGAGCCCAGACCCCAGATTGTGACCAAAGAAACTAAAGCAGGGGATGTAAACAACATCTGTACAAGTGCCAATTTTTGCTTTTTTTAAACAATGTAATCATATAAATATTTTGGTCTAATTTCTTTTTTTTTGTTTGTTTTGTTTTGTTTCCAAGTTTTAGATATTATTAGACTTTGCAATTAGGACATTTTGGCTACTTCTCTCTGAGGCTGTCAAATTTTCTGTCAGTGGTTTTGTCTCTAATATACTCAAAAAAGGAAGTCATTCCTGCTAAAATCATTTCAGTTGTTATTGTCATGGGGTTTGCTTTCATAATTATAGGGATTCAGTGACAAAAACAGCCCTAATGACGACAACATATTTTCCCCTTCACATTTCCTGAATTTGGTAATAGTCTGGTTGCCAGATGGTAAGCAGTTAAGGGCCTAATGTGGCCCCTTGGCCGCCAGTTGATGATCACTGAATTCAAGAATGTTTGATGGGATCATCCTCAAACTTTTTACAAATGCCCCCTCAGACTCAAGGGTAAATGGACTGATTTTTGAGGTCATAGTTCAGAGGTCACTGAATCTTGTTGACATCCGTTGCTTGTAAACGTGATTATAGAACGCTTTGAGAGATTTTATGCCAATGTTTTCACAAATGTCTGCTCAGACTTGTGAGTGAAAAAAATCATCAGATGCTGTTTGTCAGTAGGTCAAGGGTTAAGGTCATGAATTTTCATATTCATATGCTGCTAAACATCAAGAATACCTGGAGGGATTTTCTTCAGACTTTGCACAGAAGCCTGCTCTGATTTGAGGATTAAATTATTTTTTTAGTTTTTATAAGGGGACAAAGTGAAAGGATTTTGATTTCACTGTTATCTCTTTATTATGATATTTCAAGAATGCTTTGGGAATGTTTCTTTAACATTTACCAGATGTTCTTCTTCAATCTGTAGAAACTCTTGAGTGAACTAAATAGATATGGAGGTCATTTGTCAAAGGTCAAGGTATTTACTACCTTATATCCTCTAGGTGACTATTGTTAAATTTCATTAAATTGCCCTATTTGATCAAGGATGACCTGAGTTCAGATTTTGAGGTCATAAATCCAGATCATTAGGTTTCATGTTAATCTTTTGGTTGTAAATGTGATATCTTTTTTATAAACTTGGCACTAATAATCAGCTCTGACTGAAGGATGAACTGATTACATTTTAGTGATCATGGGTCAATGGATCTCATTCTCATCACATATCAAATATTTCTATGAATCACGCTACCACAAGCACTACCACAGCTCTCTCTTGACCCATCATTGTACTTTCACCAACCAGCAATTGTGTTTCTTGTGTAGGCATAAAACAACCAGGCTAGTTGTCTATGATCCTCCAACGCATTTCTGTTTACCTACTTTTATCTTTCACTCTCTTCTGTCCTGTTTTCCATCTTAAATGCTCCTTCATCATTTATATGCTGCCTTTCTCCCTTTTTCTCTCCTAAGTGTTTCTCCTTGTCTCTGTCCTTGTTACTGTCACTTCCTTCTATTTAACGCTCTCGCCGTCCTGGCACACAGTCTGTCGCACTGCCTCGCAATATCAGTTTGACTCAGACTCTCTCCTCTCCCTCTTCCTTCTTTCATTGAGTCTTTAATTATTTCAGGGTTTTTTGCCAAACAATAAGGTTTAGTGCTCACCCCTTTCTCCCCTTGTTAGTCCCAACAGGCTAGTATAAATGGAAAATGTAAACACCTGCAGAAACTGTATTTAATAATCAGGGAGGTCCAGGTTTGAAATTAGCTTTGTTAGCAGCTCCTCGGGGTAAACTGGGCAGCGCAGGCTCATTTGTCAAGAGCTGAAGCCTTAAAGGCAGAGTGGACTTGGCCAAACAGGTGTACAGCAGAGGAAATGTCAGCTGAGGTGATGGTGCTCGTTGTTCAGGGGAGAGGGTTGATGGTGGTCATATATATTGGTTTAGATAAGCTGCCATTCATAGAAAAGATGAAGATAAGGTAGCCAAATACAGTTATTAATCTCTTTCAAACTCTTGTGTGAGCTCTAATAGCTTTAAAGCTTCTGGATCTTTGAATTAATCCTCATGAAGGTGAGTTAGAGTTGAGATGGTTGCAAACTTTAAAGTTCAAAATGCTATTTAAGTTAGAGATGCCCTAACTGATTGGCAATGGATCATTATTTTAACATTTTTTAAATTGATTAATAATCACCCAAAACTGGTCAACTTTGGTTAGTAAGAGATGCATTGTGTGTGATGTATTGCATATAAACTGGATGATTGAATTGCCAGACCTAGGTGTGAAGCGCTCTTGCAATATGAATCAAATAAATCTGAATTCAACACCTTTAAATGTTGGCTTGTACAAAATCTTTTCACCTCATCTGTTGCTGCATGTCAGTCATCTTCCTCCACTGAAAGGAATCATGATAAAATCCCCCGAACCTTATGATGAATCCCATTTATTATGGGGTGACCTAAATTTGAACTTTGTACAGCCTGACCTCCTTCAAACTAACACTGGTAACCTCCAGGGTCACTAATGGACAGGGGATATAGTAAAACTGGGAGAGCAGAGGTTCATCTGTTCACAACAATTACTGGGGTTGCAAAGTCTTACTTGCTCAGGCAAACAACTTTTAGGGTCTTCTAGAAAACATCTGGCCTTGAGTGTAGTGGGTGTCTGCAGGGTTTTCAGGTGGAAGAGTAATCAGGAAGTTTGACCAAAGGAAGGCATTGCCCAAAGATCCTTTTCTGGGCCATTGTTGTTGTGTGGTTCATGTGTCCATCTGCACAGATGCAGTCAAGACCATGATGTTTCTCTCCTGGATGGTTGTCAGACTATTTTTATCCTGCTTTACATAAAAAAAAATACGAAAGAGTTTTCTTTTTCTGTGTTGAAACCGGTACCAAAGCTAATAAGCAAACTAAATAAGGCAAAGTACTGTTACATAATGATGTGTTCAAGGTTATGATGGTGAAATAATGTCAATCCATCATAGTCAAGATGTGTTCAAATCTAACTTTTAGAAAAGAAAATTTTGCTTTTGCAAGTACCTTGTCAAAGGGGTATTTCTATATTGTTTAAACTGAGTTGTATAAGGTACTTAACAACTTTTGTGTGAAAGTTGAAGACTCGGCTTGTTTTGGGAACACTTCTGCACTTACTTTGACTCTTATTGTGTGTAGTCTTCAATGACAGAACAAGTTAAAGAGTTCAAGACCACCTCTTTGTGAACAACTCAGCACTGAGTATGTTGATGCTTCATAAGAGGATATAATGAAATGGCCTTGTAGTGCTGCACCTTTAAAGCCCCACTATGTAAGATTCAGGTTTGTCTGCTCTCGAGGGGCCGCTCTGGTCGTTGGGTGTAATTGCACTGTCGTAACACAGCAACGTGCATTTGTTGACATACAGAGCCGAGAGAGGCGAGTCGACAGGACGTCCAAAGACATAGAAGAAATAGTGAAATAGTGAATGACCAATCATCACGGCGCCATGAATATCTCCAGCAATCTGAGAAACTCGCCGGCAAATAACCGCTGGTAGCATTTAGTGACAAAACAACGTCCACCAAGTTACACAAAGCATGCAATGCTACAGAGCAACCACCGACTGAAACCAAGTGTTGAACGGGGGAAAACCCGACAAAAACATAACTTACCTCTCCAGCAGTAACTTTGCAAGCTCGGCGTCCGTCTTGTAATTTTCCATCTCCCGACGCTCTCGCCACCGAGCAAAGTGGGCTCCAATGTTGATTCTAGTTTTGTTCCTTGCGTTGTCCGATAGTCTCTTTTTGGCCCTTGAATCTGGAGAAAGAGTCCTCCTCACACACTTTGCGGATGCCATGGCTGCTACAACATGCAAAACACCGGCTTCTTTAGCTGGAAGCCAAATCTCGCGTAGTGCCGTAAAGCAGTTTGCACTTCTCGCAGCATCTTGCGATATTTTCCCGTCACGGGAGCAAAAGTTAAATAGCCCCTAAACAGAGCAGGGAAGTGCTGTGGGGGGAAGGTGGGGGGGCCATTCTCTCTGTTACAGCGCCGAGCTCCACTGAACAGACTTTGGAGAGAATATTTGAAGGCTCAAAAGATCTGCAGTGCTGCTTTAAGGACAGTGAGCTATCGGTAAAGTACACTGCTGTTGGCAAATGCTGTTGGGTGAAAATTTCAGATCACTGTATTTTTCCTCAAGCAGGTCTCTGTGTTTGGCACTATTTTTCAATGCTAAAAAAGGCTATATGTTCTTCCACCTGTGCGGATTGATTCTGCCTATCTGCTGTTTCAGGCTCTGGCTGTCACGTTTCGATGTGTCTTTGGGCAAGACATCAAGTCCCAAGTTACTCCCACTGCTGTGTCAATGGCATGTTAATGAGTATGAAAATATGTGAATGTGTTAGCTAGTAATGATGGACAACTTACAAACGTAAAAAGGCTCTAAATAAGCTCAGACCCAAGGTCTGTTCACTTATAGGAGACTGTCACTTAAGGCCGTTCTTTTTCATGCAGGACATATGTGTACACAAAATACAAAAACTGCATCAGGAAGCTGATTGTCTGTTCCTGGTTTGGTTTGATTCTTGGCACACCTCCTTTATCGATTGAACCCCGTTTATTGTGAGATCAAGGCCCCCTTGACTCAACATGCGGTCAGGATTTGCAGTCAGCATTTTATTATCAAAGTCTTCACTGTTTTACTGCTGCCAGGCTAAACTGCTGATCTCTGTGTGATTGTATCCTTGAACAGAAGAACTGTACCCTTTGCATTATTTATGTCTCTGGTGTTTGATGAACATTATAATTTGTTTTCCCATGACATATGGCTGCTCTAAAAAAGTGGAGCACAAACTCAGCTGACAGAGATTAGCAGCAACAAAGGGAAGTTAAAGAGTAAAACTCTTCTTTGTCTTCTCTTTAGTATAGGCTTAAAGGCGTGATATGTAATATTAACATGGCAGACATCTAATACTATACGATCTCACCAGTTACATAAAACAATGATTAGTTAAGTTCAACTCCTGCTGTGGGTTTGTTTATCTTAGCTCCACAGTCACACTCAGAGTGCAAGACCTCCTTCAGGTTGTTGATGTCTCTCAGATGCTTAAACACGCTCATGTTGTTTTTTCACGTGAACCCCCCCACCCCCTTCTCTCCTAACTCTGCAACATTAGTCTGTGTGGTGAGATATTTAACAGAGTGTCACTTATTATCTTACTGCTTATCTCTTTTGGGGTAGTGGGGCTGGAGCCTATCCCAGCTGACACTGGGCAAGAGGCAGGGTACACACTTGACCGGTCGCCAGCCGATTGCAGGGCCACATAGAAAAACAGACAACCATTCACACTCACGCTCACATTTAAAGGCAATTTAGAGTCACCAGTTAACCTAGCAAACATGTTTTTGGTCTGTGGGAGGAGACAGAAGTGTTAACAGAGAACTCACTCATGCACGGTGAGAACATCCAAACTCATCAAACTCCTGACAGCATTTTTGATGTGAGGCACATGCACTACCTGCTGCGCTACTGTGCCACCCTCCAGATAATTCAACACCAGTTTAACTGTTAACATCAGCTCTGTTTAACGGACATGATAAGAGCCAACATGTAAGTTAAATGTTATGGCTCCTTATCATCTTATTATTCCTTTTATTGAAGTATGAGTAGTTCTGGTTGTCTAATTGTAATAATTTGGTCCTCTGAAAAAAAAAGTCATTTAAATGGGACCCTCCTGGTAATCAAAGCTACTCATTCCTGATCTAGATGTAGAGATGGTTAATGAAATCCTGATGTGTTTTTTTGTAGCTGAGATTTAGATACTTCTTGATGGTGTCATGGTAGAAGAGCCAAAGATGATGAACCCCCTGTGCCTTCTGGATTTGATGAGCTGTGGACTCAGGAACACTTCAGAAAACCATCATCAGCAAACCCAGCTTCATCTACACCTGCAAGTTAAAACTCTACCTGAGCTCATCTTAGATGGACTGACACAAGGGGAAAAGTGTGCCATTGTTTGACGAGGTCACATTTCAGATTGTTTTTGGCTAAAGAGGAAAAGAACCATCCAGATTGTTATTAGGGCAAACTTCAAAAGCCAGCATCTATGTCCGTATGGGGGTGTATGTCAATGCCCATGGCATGGGTGACTTGCACATCTATGAAGGCACCATTAATGTTGAGAGGTACATGAAGGATTTGGAGCAACATATGTTGCCATCCAAGCAATGTCTCTTTCAATGAGACTGCAAGACAATGCAAAGCCACATCTGCATGTGTTACCACAGTGTGACTTTGTTGTAAAAGACTACGGGTACTAGACGGACCTGCCTGCAGTCCAGTTCAGTCTGTCTTTTAAAAATTGTTATCATAAAGCAGAAATTATGATAGCAGAGATCCTGGCTTGCTGACATTATATATCAATCAAGAAGGGAAAAGTATTCAGCCTACAAAGCTTCAACAAGCAGTGTCTTCAGTTCCCAAGCACCTATTGAGTGTTGTTAAAAGGAAAGGTGATATGTCACAGTTGTCAACATGCCCTTGTCCCAGCTTTTTTGAAAGGGTTGCAGGAATCAAGTTCAAAATGGGTGAATATTTACAAAAAAATGTAGTTTATCTGTTTGAAAATTAAATATCTTGTCTTTAAGTGTATTCAACTGAATATAGATCAGAGTTTTTGTAAAAAATTGGGTTCTGTTTTTATTTATATATTCCACAACGTCCCGACTTCATTGGAAATTGGGTTTTTACATGAGCAGTGACAAGAGTAAGCATAAATAACAGTCAATTTTTATTTAAAGTGTTACAGGAACCGTTTAGGCACAAGCGCTTTTTCAAAGTATCATTTAGCAGTGATGTTGAAATAACCAAAATTATCCAGATCCTGTCCAGAAGAAATCTTTATGGTATGAAAAGTGTTCTGTTAGATTTGACAGTCTTAACATGTTCTATCCTTCCTTCATTATTTGCTGCAAAACAGCTGAACTGAATGACCCCTTTATCTTTTCAGAGCACACTTTAGATTCCAGATAGCACATTAATCCCTCTTATTTTTAAACCAGCTGCTTATCACTTAATGTATCATCCTCTTGCACCGGTGAATCTGCTCCTCAGCAGAAACCTCTACACCATCGACATGAATTTTAAGTTTGTCTCAGAAGTGAATCTGAATCATTAGCCTCTAACTAACCAGCCGGCCAACTAGCTGACTCACAGCAGCAGCATGCTGTTTGATGTCATCAACCGGTTGTGCTGATGTCAGGAATAACTCCTTGCAGCCAGATTCTGCAGTCACTGAATCACCAAACACTTTTCTCTCCTCCAACTAAAGCGTTATATCATGTGTTTAAAAATGATTCAGAAAAAAGGCTTTTAATAACATATTTAAAACACAACTCACAAGAATATGAGTAAAAAGGGTTACATTCTGATGCTTGATGCATTTTCTACATTACAGTCATATATTCTCAATAAAATGTAGATTAACACATGTGAAGGACCATATATATATCAGCTACGGTGCTAAATAGTTAATATAAATACATATAGCCCCATTTATGTTTTATTGATGCATGTTCCCAGACGCCGTCTACATTACATGCAATAAAAGACATAAATTAATTATCAAATGGCTGCACATTAAGCTACTGGAGGCAGAACTTGGCTCATACTCTGTTCGAGGGGGCTGCAAACATGGCCGAAGCCCAACTGTTGAATGACTGCAGTAACAATAGCTGTCAGATTAAAATTTAAGCCAATGCCACTTTGAGATTTCGGCACCCAGCGGCTTCCTTTTCTTTTGATTAGTGGTATTAGAGCAATAAAAATGGATTCATAATATTCTTCAGTTCCTAATCCCCTTATTATCAAATCTCAGTTTGAACTCATAAGGCAGAGGTTTGGTCTGTGTAAGATTAATGTCAAAAGACAAGGCCCAATCTGACAAAAAGGGGATGTAATATAATTCCACTTTGGGTCATGCCTGTGGCCTGTCCTGCCTAAGACGAATCCCTCTCCATTCTCTGATCTAATCAATTTTCTCTCTTCTTCAGTGCTTTAACTCATAAGGAACTAAAGCTTCAAGCTTTTACACAAAATTTGTCTTCAGTAACTTTCCTTGCTGTGTTTTTGGTCTTTTGCAACACTTCTAAAGCAAAGGGTTATTCCAACAAGATCCAATGTAACAGTGATGGATGGATGCATTTTGCGTGTGCTATTCAGTCTAAAATCAGTGTCATACCAATGGATCTGCATTTTTGGGACAGCTTGATTGGTTGTGTACTTAAGTGACCATTCCTTCTCAGCTCAGTCATCTATGGAGTCCCCCAGGGATTGATTATAGGAACCCCTGTGTTCTTCTGCTATATGACGCCACTTGGCTTCAACATAAATATTGTATAACATCAATATGCTGATGACACACTGATTTATCTTCCATCATTCAGTTCACTTAAATCCAAAGAGCTTTATGGGATCGAATGATATAGGGTATTTTTGATAAAGCGTAGTTATGTAACAATATCATCACCACATATGTAGATGTTGCAAATATTTTTGTTAATAGTGTTTAAATTAAACATACAAATACAATTCAGATCTGCTTTCTTTTGAAAGGTTGTTTTTAATTGATGTTATGAAGGTGTTTCTTAACCTAACTTTATCATGCAAAGATGTCATTGTCATTTTTTAAAATCATGTTTCTCTGCCCCAAACTGCCAAAGATCTTTGTAAACGTCTATTATAAAAACTGCTCTATAAAATTATAACTATTAATATATTGTCGTACATTCAAGTACATTATTTGAGACAACTCCGATGTCATTTTATTAGTTTAAATTTTGAAATATAAAATATTTTTAGCCATTATTATGTCATTTTTTGTAATCTTGCTTAGTTTTGGAGTAACTCAGGGATCATTCATGGGAATCACTATGATTTTTTGCTAAATGCTGCCACTTGACTCCATGATGCAAAAACACACTGTGTGACCAATTTGCTGATGACACACTGCTCTCTCATTCATTCTTGATATCATAATGTAAACACTGAACTTGATTTTGCAAATACATTTATAAAAAGTTTTAATGTACATGGCAGCAGGTGTAGAGCAAAATAAAGATTTCAAATACAGAATACTTAGGTATTTTGATGATTGTAGGTGTGTTTTGGAACTTTCTTCAAGATGCAGAGTTATTTACTGCTGTACAATACACAATGTATAGACATTACTGAAATATATTGATAACTGCTCTCTTATTTACACATCCAGCATGTAAAGGGAATGGTTCCTGGTTTGCGTTGCAAAACTTTTTATAGTTACTAACAATTTTAGGCTTGCATTTCTTAATTATAGATGCAAAGCCATCTTTGACGTGGCCATACAAGGTTGTTGTGCAGAAACTTTGATGTGGTTTGGATTTAATTTTCAGCAAAAAAGCAGATCCTCTTTGTCACATTTATCATTTCACTACTTAAGTAGTTGTGGAGTCCCTCGGGGGTCAGTTATTGTTCCAACCGTGTTCTTTTGCCAGAAGCTGCCACTTGTTTTCTTTATGCCAAGACTGACTGTTTAATTTCCCAAATCTGCTGATGACACACTGCTCTATCTCACAATCAAACCAACGATAAGGTGATATATCAAATATGTAGTTTTTCTCAACATTACACATCCAGCAAGTATGAAGCAGAGTAAAGATACAGTATGGATGAAATATGCTTATGTGTTCTTTGACAGATCTTATCCCAACAGGTTGTAGTTTCAGGTGTATTTTTGGACTTTTTTAATTTTGCAATGTTCTTTATAGCCATTCATTTCTGTGAGTACTATAGGGAAATACACACATTTTGCTTATTTTGAGAAATATTTGTTCAATAAATCATTTAAAATACATAAATTTCTTTATTATTATGAACATATTTGGCTTGAAGTACTTTCATTGAATTATTTTGATTTCATGAAATAGTAAACCACAATCAGTAGATCATTTAATAAGCGGTAGAATAATTAGTTACATATTGATAATGAATAACACTGGCTGTAATGCACAGATGATTTTTATTGCTCACATGATCAGTCCCTGTCCAGTATGTGGTGACTTTTTGCTCTTAAAACTTTAAGTCAGCGGTGCAGACAGCAAACCAGGAAATGGTGGACAAATGGAACAAATAGAAATGCAGTGCCCATGCATCAGTTTAGCGATTGAGATTTCTCTTGTGATGTATTTGAGTGTCTGAAATGCAGTTGTCCTGGCAGTGGCTCTTGTCCTGAAAGTCTCACTGATAAGATGTTGTATCCATTGCATCTCCTGAATGTGTGTGTATATTTGTATGTGTGTGTGTGGTGCAGCTGGCCTGACAGCAGCATGATGGCTGTGTGTGATGGAGTGCTCACAGCAGGATGACCAGAGTAATGAGAAGTGCTCGGCTGCAGCTGATACTCCAGAGGCCAGGCTCACCTGAAATGGATACCCACTCACGCTCCCACACAGCCATAACCTCGCCCTCAAACAATAAACTTAAAGTGTTTTAGAGGACGCTCATATCACTTCATTTATCAGGCTTTTTTTGACCACTTGGCTTCTGTGACAAAGATTTATGGGGCATACTATCCAGGCTTTTAAGGCCTAACCCCTCCTTCACTTTATCTGAGATATTGACCCTGGTTTCATCAATGTAGCTGCAAAAAATTGACAAGTTTAAGAGGATTGCACCCCAAGGAGATACAGTCTTCCTTGTTTGTCATGTCTGGCTGTGTCGGAGCTTGCATGCAGGTCTTGTGGTCATGGATACAGTGGTTTATACCTCAGGCAGCTCACTCAGGCATGATGTCACCGTCAGATCGATACCATGTTCAGAGAGGTCTCCAGGGTTTCTGTCCTGTTGAAGCCCCTCTGGCAGACATTTTATCAGAGGGGCTTGTCTTCAGTAGCTACATGGAAAGACAGAGAGGGGTTATTAAGGTCTAGTGACTGAGTTGTGGGAGAATCCATTGAGCAAGTGTAGCCTCCTGGATTCACGTGTGCCTTCAGGCATTTGTAAAACATGGAATGAGGTTCAGAGGGTTGAGCTGGAGAAACTGTTTTATGGTTATTATGATGCAAAAATGGGATGATGAAAAGTTATTATGTAGTGTGGTTTTAATTTTGATTGAGAAAATAAGATTAATAATTGAAAAAAAAACTGCAGTGTACTTGCAAAAAATGTATGATGATTATAATTAGGTTTACTTTTTTAGTGCACAATCCTGCAATGTTTTGTGGTAAAAATATGATAATACAAAATTTTTATGTCAGTATCGTTGTTATTTTCATATTGATGTTAAAGCTAATTTGCATAATGTTGACCTAACCAGCCATCTTATCTAAATATGACTATTGTTGGACACAATGTCCAAATCTTGCTGGCATCATCACCTTTCTCTGTAATATCGTGATGTCTACCACCTTATTCCCTTATGACCCTAATCATAACTTTCAGCTCATGATTCTGTCATCAGAGTTGATGTGATGTGATCCTCAGGTAAAAACGCTCACTATTAATGTAAAACTAGGAAAGAGCTTAATTTAAGAGACTGCAAAAAATTAAGCTGATGAAATTAGATTTGCTGTCGGTTTGATGCAGTTTGATTCTCCGCTGGTCAAACAGGTGTTGTGTTGCATACACTGTCACTATGTTACCCAAATTTCTACATTGTTTCAATCAGTTAGTTTCCACATCTTGTGCCTCGACATGTCTCCAGTGCATGCCATCAGTGCAGCCTCACACTTTTTGCTGAAAATTCTAGAGTCTTTTTTCAGCAGGGGCTTCTTAAACTCTGCATCAGTCTGCACCAAGGTCGACCCAAAATAAGAGAATAAGCACTCCGAGTCTCTGGGTGATTTCAAAATACTTCTCTTTATGGAAATAATATCGATGCAGGCAGCAACCCTAACCCTAACCCTAATGTCACATGGGTAATAAAACCTGTTGTCTACATGTTGATCTTCCTGTTTTTCTTGAAATCTCATAACTACCTTGTAAAATTGTTGCCTTCATGTGGTCCTCTGATCTTATGTTTCAGAGCTCATTCACACAACAACTGTGTGGCTGTTTTTTTTTCCTCTGGTGCGTCAAGCTGTTGATGACATCATCAGCACGATGAAACACGGCCATGTAAACTATGGAAAGGAGCATGGAAGCCATGGACATGGTGGTCCATACTTCATACTTTTGTCCCTCTTTAAAAATGTACAAACTCAGTGCAGACAGAACAACATTTGAGCGCTGATAATAAAAAGGCGGATGGAATTTGTTGCTAAGATGGCAAAGAGTCACGTAAGTTACAGACGGAGGAGACGGGCGCGATATTATGCCGTAGGAACGTTACGCCAACGTCATCCCGTAAATTAGCGGGTTCATCCAAGTGTGATGTTCCTACTTGAGCCGATCGGAGGTGAGCCGATAAAAGCCCATGTTGCTTGCAGGGTCAGTCGACCCGGGTCCAAATGCCGATTAGACCCTTTCCCACTGTGGACAGGAGCCGATTGTTACCATGTTTAAAGGGTTTTTTTGGCCAGTGGGAAAGGGGTGTAAGAGTCCCATCTAGACTACAGCTGTGATGTTCCATGTCTTGCTTACAAAAACTTCATCTAGGTAGTAGATTATGAGGAACCCCTCTGATACCATGAGTTTTATTTATCAGAGATGCTCTGAATGCTGACGTTTAAATGATTAGGACTAGCATCAAACCCTGCCAGCACCTCAGAATACTTTTTGTTGGTAATAAAATAATTTAACTGATTTCTGTTGCAATTTTAGAGACATAATAAATTAAAGAAAAAGATCAGTGTATTGACGAGCTCTAGTCTTCTCTAGATTGCAGCCAACTCTCTGCTTGTGAGTCAGATCAGCTGTTCTCCTTGAGCTGGATCCAGATCCTACACCTTGTTGTCAGCTACAGGCGGTGTGTTTCCAAAGCACAGCTAAGCCAGTTAAGCTGCGTCTCATTCATTTGGACCAGGAAACGATATTGATGGGCTGCTCCGCTCTGCCAAGTCACTTCTCTATTAATCAAGCTGTCTCAGATCTTTTTCTGTCTGAAAATGGCTTTTTGTAGTCCCTGTTGGGGTGTCACATGTAGTCCAAAGCCTATTAGTGGAACAAGAGCGTCTCCATGAACAGACCCATCTGGCAGAGAGATCCACTGAGATCAAATTAAAACCAAAGTGAGTTTTCTGTCATCCAACTTACAAAGCTTTCAACTTTAAATCAGCTGTGTCACCAGGTTATCCTGCATTGGGAGGATAATTTAGAAATAATTTTATGCCTGTCAGAACATTTCACACTGAATTTATCATCAATGAGAGGAAGTTTGCTTTGAGACTACGTATATAAACACAGGAAACTCAAATGAAGAAATGAGCACAGACAAAGACAAAGCTCAGGCCATGTTCAAATGCGGGCAAGTATTTTAGGCAACAGCATTTTATGTGTGTCTTTGCCTTCTGTCCACACTCAGACAGCATTGTGTGTCATTGAAAAGTCACATTTAGGAAAACTTCTGCCAGGGGGAAGATTTTCAAGAACTCTTATCAGGTTGGCTCTGTGTGGACTGAGAAAAAGGTTTTAAGCCTAATACTCCTCAATGTGACGTCACACTGTGCGACATTATCACTTCTATTTACTTTTTATAGTTGATGTAAACAAAAATCACGCTGCAGCAGACATTGCTAAAGTTTTGCATGTCTCAGTGTTGCTGATAGTATTTTTAACACTAACTTCAAACAACACTACGATACATACAATTGCCTATCCTGCCCTGGGTCCCACTGGGATGAGACCCAGCATAACTATTTTACAACTGACTGTGTTGAGTGGTGACCCATGGCCATCTGTGATTGTGGTTGTCGTAGTTAAAACCAACAAAAGTACCCATGAATGCTTTTTAATAACAAGTGCTAATCACGATCATCAGATATGTTGTGAATTGAAAAAGCTGGAAGCAGTACATTTATAAAAGGTATGGTTACCCTTAAGTGCCTGACACAGAGAAAAAAATGTAAATAAAAAAGGGCAACAAATTCATTTTAAAATGCAAAATGCAAAAAAACAAAAAAAACTTCATCAAAAAGCACAAATTAGAAAATTCAGTAACAAACAGGCAACACAATAACAAACAAAAACAAATTAAAAAGACACAACAATTCATTTTTTAATGTAATAATCAACAAATCATAAAACACAACAATTAAAAAACTTTTATAGATGTTAAACATACACAAGAAAAAAATGGAAAAAAACAACCAAAAGTAAATCAGAGCACATCAACAAATGAAAAAAAAACAAAGACAATTTTATTTTGGTAGTTTGGGGTTTTTTTTGTTTTTGTTTTTTATTTGCCTTCTATTTGTTGTATTTTTGGACTGATTATTTGTTTTCAAGTTATTTTTTAATTGCTGAAACTGTCTTATATCAGTTAACATTGTCTCAAGTAAAACCATAACACTGCACAGACAGTTTTGAAAATGAAACAGATTTTACAAAGAAATTGCACAAAAATATGTAACATGTCATGGACATTGTTTCATGCTAATAAATTGTATTTTAATTTAATTGTATGTTTGTGTGGAACGTATTATTTTTGAAAACAGAGGAGAAAAATCTGTTAAAAAAATCCTCACCTTTGTGTGGACATAGCCTAACTATGAAAGTTAAACACCTTAATATGAGTAAAAGTAGATCATCCATGATCATATAGAAGCTTCAGATATGCTGCTCCAACAGACTGGAATATACTGCTGGAAAAACTGGATCTTAGAGACCTGGTCTCCTTAAATCCTTTTTTTAAAAGCAGATTAATGGCATTGAAGGAAGATGAAGATGGATTTAGATGCTTTGATTGATGATTTTCTTCTCTGTGACTTTAAACTAATTGGCTGTTATATGTGCATCTGTGTCTGTAATTCTTTCATGCCTGTAACTTTGTAAATGTCTTGGTCAGGACGCTCTTACAAATGAGATTTTTAATCTCAGTGAGCTTGTGCTGGTTTAAAAAAAAAACAAAAAAATATAATCAGAGCCTTTAAAATGAGTAGAGAAAGAGTTTTGTCCAAGCCAGGATTTTAGTGAGGTTCAGATCAGTTATCTGCATGTTTCAGAGTAGACGTCCATCAGATGTTTAACATAAACACCAGCCTCTCATCAAAGCAAAGTTTAGCTTCCTTGTCTCTCAGTGCTTCTTGTTGCCTCCTCCCGCAGAACTTTGACTGAATGCAGATGTTTTTTCAAATTTGATTCAGTTCTTCCTTTTTTGAAGTATTTTAGACTGAATTAAGTCTTATCTCTAATGTGGAAAACTCCACCTAAATGTCTTTTCATACATCATCTTTCAGTGGGTGAGGTTGTATCTCATTTGTGATGCAGAAATAACAATTCAAGAGATAGTTATTCAAACAGAAAAACAACATGTATGCAATATGTTTGAACCTCTGAGCAAAACAAAAGCAGGCTGAAGGAAGTATTAATCTATCAGTGTAAAGATAGAGCTGAGAACAACAAACCCTGTCGAAGTTTGGCCCGAGGTTGTTTCAAGAAAGACTTTACTCTTCTATAGTTTCAAGATAAACTAGATATTTACAATAACAATGCTGAAAATGTTCCATCATATGCTTTTAATATCGACAACATTTTCAGTACTTTAAAGGTCTCATATTTTGAAAACATACTTTTACATTTTTTGATCTGCAGAAATATTTACATATATAATTGCAGAAATATTTGTCTTTAGCCTGTCAACTGCTCCCACCCTACCCCAACACGAGCAAAAATCCATTCTCATCCTCTTGTTATTTCTTCATTGTTCAAAAAATATGTGCACAGACAGTCTGTTTGCAACATGATCCCTCGATTATGTCATTTGGGGATGTGCCACCTCCCCATAGATGGGGGACACTCCCTAGGTCAGGTGTTTGTTTGGCCAACAGCCTGCTGAAGTGGAAGTTACGTGGCAAGGTTTGCCTTTGTAGCCACATTAATCGTTTCCTGAGAGGGGAATAGTCAGACACAGCACTTTACACTAAAACTGCCTGTTTGGTGCGGGTCTTAAACAGAGAGGTTTATAGGCATGCCAAAATCCAATATCTGAGGAGATTTTTAAGCAAGGAACTTCAAGATATTTTCTTAGGACTTTGTGGACTGGTGTAACCTTGTTTTATGGGACCTAGTAACAATACTGTCACCCTTGTTTTAATGAACAAATATTTTATAAAATAACAAGGCTTAAAAAAATCTCCAGAGCTTTAGTTGTGTTTTAATGCCAAAACTAAAGAAGCTGAACACTGTCTAAACAGTACAAATTTGCTGAGATAAGAAGTACTCTAAAAATGGTAGCCTATTGGTCTGAGCTGAAATGCATTATCAGCCCAGACCAGCCATGGAAGTGATGAATGCCTGGTTTTCTCTTGCTCGAAGCTGTTTAGGTCATGAGCCTGTAGCTCTGCATCATCCTGCGTGTGTCTGTCATACATTTACATCTTAACTATAAGGAGACACAGTTGATCATTGTTGTCATGTCTGTATGCTGTCAATTTTTTGCAGCTGTCATGCTGTCAGCAAGATGACTTGCCAACTGATAAGGTCATATGCTAAAGTTGAAATTCTTTAGTTTCTCTGGACAGATTTAGAAACATCAGCTCTATCCATTTGAAGTGGAGTACTGCATGATATCCTATGAATCACAGGTATTTGTTTCAGGTCAGTGAGTGTGTTGGAGGCGGAGAGCTGATGTTTGCATGCTAGCTGTTAGCCCCTGTTGGCCCACTGGCACTAGCTGTGGTTAGCTTACATGCTACATTTAGGCAGTTTATGTTTTTGTGGTATGAAGTTTGCCATGTAGTTTTTTTAATTAAGAGAGTATGGAAGTGTGCCAGCTTTTTCAGTGATTTAAGACAAGAAAACACTCAAATTTGGAGCCTAGGAATTCTATTTTGGTCGTGTTGTTACCTTAAAAGAATCAGTGTTGTTTCTGCTGTCCTGAAATATTAAACAACAATTTTTAGTTTAAATTTCTGTATTCTTTTCATTGGCACCTCAGTAAAAAGAGCTTTCTGTCCATCTAATGAGCTCCCTGCTGTGTGTGTAAGGTGTCAGGAGGTCACATATAGGGCAATGTGGTCAAACACTAGACCAGCATGAAGAATCCAGAAGGGACGGTGATGAACTTGTTTCAACTAAGACAACAATTTGGACTCTCTGTCAAAGGAGTATACAAGATCGGCCTCCTGTTTGAATCAGACCTGGTTTAGTTCATTGATCAGTTTGTTTGGGGTTTTTAGATCATATCAGTTTATTTAGCTGTTATTGTTATGCCAGTTCTAATATTCAGGAGTAATAGGGGTATGCACATGACATCAATTCAGTGAGTAAGTGACATTCCAGGCACTGAGTGGCAAAGAGCTCAGACTGACAGCAGTATTAAGAGGAAAGTTAATATAGTAAAGTAGGAATGATGTATTTCTGTGGCCTAATGCGAGAGTTAGCATTGCGCTGGTTCCTTTGACTGTAAGCTAAAATGTAGTAAATTTTTAGTAAGCTACTATACAACTATGACATGACAGTTCCACTAAGACTGCATTATTTCCACAGTATAATTTCATGTTGTGACCTCTTGTTTGAGTGTTTCCTCATAATAGAGGGACATGATCAAGTTGATCCTCATGGCTGTGGAAATAGTGTATGAATAATTGATTATTAAAAACAAATGCTTGCCATTGGGTATGAGGACATTTTTGTAGTCCTTACAAGCAGTTAGTTGGCAACCATCATTTTAAACACACAATAACAGTTTAAATTCAAAAGCAGGTAACATCAAATTTCATTATTACCCATTTATTACCCATTAAACATTGAAATCTTGTGTGTATATTCACCACAAACCTTCTTTATCCGAAACTGGTATTCTAAATCATCTGTATTTTGGGGGGTTGGGAACCAGAAAAGGCTAAATGCTAACTCCAGTCTGCATTTTTGGACTCATTCCTGGATCACCCTATAGTCAATACAAGGCTACACTCTGTAGTTTAGGCTGATTATGCTACATTTTAAAATAACTTTAAGGCTCCAGAAAATTATTTAGTTATTTTTAAACATTCATCAGCTTAGAATCTACATTTTCCATGATGAACATCATCAAAATAATGAATCCTTCTTAAAACTACTAAAAACACATCACTTTTTCTGGCAATTTAAAGAGTTTTGCTGTTTCTAGCCATCAATATCAGTGAGTGAAACTGCCAGTCCACAAATTATGATGTCAATGCATATCCTCTATTCCCTGCACAAACACAAAGCTGATTTTTGCAGAGAATCATTAAGTCTTGGTTTGGAGCCTTAGACTTCCCTTGCTGTCACACATTCTGGGCAAGAACAAAACATTTTAATCTCCTTTGAGCAATTAATTCACAGTTATGTTTGAGACATTTTTCAAAATTTTTACTGAATGTCTATTAATCACTGAAGCAAAATCCATATTCTGAAAGTTGCTTGTCAAAGTAATCACATTGGTCCTCCGTGTTTGCTCAAGACCACCTGCAGGTTTGCGTCATTGGCTCATGTTGTGGCTTCCTGTCCTTGTTTAGCAGCAGAGGTTAGAGCCCGCTATTCTGCTCATGAAGGAACTGATCAGCAGGATGCCACTGCTGCTCTCTGATGTTCCTAAGCGGTTTGCAGTCTGCTGTCATGTCCTCCAGTGTCATGTATATTCTCTCTCCCTCTCTCTCTTTCTGTCTCTCATTCTCTCCCTCTCTCAGTCTGCTGTCACAGACACTAACCAGTGGTGCTTAAAGAAAGCTGAGATAATGACAGACGCCGGACCAGATGTTTAAACATCTGCTGACCGGATGTTTTTATTCATGTTAATGTATTTCTATCCTCTATCACTCAAAACATCTTATTTAAGTGTTCTAAAACAACTGATTGTATTTCCTGGATTTTATTTTCCTGCCTTTTGTTCTTGTAAGTAACTGAGTTAATTTTGATATTTGTCAGACTTTACGGAAACAGAGGAAGAGACATATTGCATTACAAAGTCTTTTGTTCTTTTTAGGGATGGGAAATACACCCTGAACATTTTCCCTGTTTTTTTGTAGTTTCAAGGCCATGTAATTTTGTTTTTCTTTGAGAGGAAAAACTATCAATTATAATTTGAAACTGAGATTCTATTTTATAAACCATTTCACCCAAGTCTTGCACATTTACAGAACATTTTAGAGAGACATTTAAACCCATTTCCACTTTCACACTATAGTAATGATACTTTCTTACCATTTGGTTCTAAGCAGCATATTTATACCATATTTAAGTATTAAGGTGACTTGCTTAGAACACCTGAGGTGATACCAAAATTGGGCCCAGTAGAAGATAAAAAGAAAGCAAGTACTAATGTGTTTCCTCTGGTCTAGATTCTTGCTTGTGTTGTTCTTACGCTCATATGTACGTCACTTTGGATAAAAGCCTCTGCTTAATGACATGGTGAGATTGTAATTCACCGAATATTTCTCTCTTGGACCATCCTCTGTAACACCTTAAGTTGTGCATGAAAATCCCTGCAGATCAGCAGTTTCTAAAAGTCTGGCACTAACAAGCATGTCACATTCAGAGCAACTTGAACCACTTTTCTTCCTGATTCTGATGCTTGGTCAGTTTGGTCGCCATGTCTCAATGCCTGAATGCATTGAGTGGCTGCCATGTGATTAGCTGATTGGCTATTTGCTTTAACAGTTAAATGGGAGCAGTGGCCAGTGAGTGTATATTTGTATCTATGCTCATAGTGCATCTGGGAGAATATGCAAAACTAGTAAAGTAAAGATAAGTAAAAGCTGAACAGTCATGCAGAGTTTAAGTTTTATCTTTTAAGCTGTCTGGCTGTTTTTTATTCACTAACCTTGACGCACCTCTGCAGTCATGTTCTGACTCTTTCCTCTTAGACAAATAACACCAAAAACACTCTGTACTTATAGCTGTAGAAATGTATCTAGGCTTATTTTGACACATCAGACTTTCCGCTCAGGATTTAAGAGTCTGCTTAAAGGATCTGTCATACAGGGAGAAGATAAAAGACCAGACTTCATTATACTGACAGAGTTTACATATCTTAATTTTGATGAGGATGCTCTAAATAGAATCACCTCACATAATTACTCACAGACTCATGCATGCTCACATCTGCCAAATTCAGTGATGCTGCTTGCACAGAGTACCTTTTTTTTCCTACAGGGGCTGTTGTCCCCGGAGGGCAGTGCCTATTAGTGCATGATTGACATCAGTGGAATTTGTTATGTAATCTGTGGAGGGACAAGGACGTTGTTTTTCGCTCATTCCTCTGTCATCTGAGTTTAGCAGCAGTTCTTTTTCCCCCCGTTTGGTTGGGCTCCCAGGGCCAAATGATTCAGAGAAGCTGTCACATGACACAAGATAATGAGTCGCCCGCACTACTGCAGCATGACAGCGAGGAGGTCTGCTCCAATACATTGCGACAAAGTGCGCCTGAGAGTCCAAGGACAATGCTTTGTCACTTAGAACTGTTGCGTGTACAGTGTGACATTGAGGATGTGTGTTGAATATCAGTATATGTAAATAAGAAAGTGAGTGCTCAAAGGCCTTCACACATTATACACTTTAATAATAACCTGCCAAGGAGACCTGTCAGTGATGCTTCGTATTTAAATGCAGTGTCCTACATCCAGCTGAAATTAAAGTTAGATAAAAACTTTTTTTAGTCTTTTCTAGTCCATGAACTCTAAGCAATACGGACCACAAATAAATATCTTGATGCTTTTTGCAAAAGGACACCAGAGGGTAGCTGCTGATACAATTTGCAATACAAGGTCTGTGATAATGGATGTTTTTCATCACAGTTGTAACAGTGCCCAATAAAATACTGTACAGTTTGGTACAAGTGCATTGTGCAAGACATGCTTATGATGTTAATGGTGGACCACTGCATATAAAGTCCTCAGTCCTCTTTCAAGGCCTGTTTACACGACAATGTTGTCACCAGAAACAGAAAGGTTTGTCCTTTGCATTTCAAAAGACGGAGACGGTGTGATATGATGCGCGTTCACACGGATCCGCAAGAACGACTGAAAATGTGATTGAGTGTATACCAGGCCAGTTGTTGGTGATGTAAGTTTGTAGTGAAACAGTGGTGTCACAACACACATCTGCACTCTCACCCTTTCTGGTGAAGATAAGCTTTTCACAAACAACAATGGAGAGTGGCAAATCCACATTTTGTTGGAGGAGTGATAACAAATTTAGCACAGTTAGCAGCACACATGTTGCAGGTAGCCGGCCATAGAAGAGTACTGCGCATGCCCTGCGAGTCTCCGTTTTCCCTGACTGATTCACTTTTACACGGAGACAAATACAAAACTTTTTCAAAACTTTTCACTCTGAACCCTGGTTTCAAAAGTTTGCAGATTAAGGCACTCCAGGCACTGCTCTCATGTAAACGGAAGGTGCAACGCAATGAAGACTCTCCATTTCCTGCCATTTTATTGTCGTGTAAACGGCCCCTCAAAGTCTTTAAAAGAGCCTGAACAGCATATTTTGAAACCCCAGTGCTCGGTCTTGCCATGGTGTATGACCTGTGACATGAAACAGACTTCCACAACCTCGCCTTGGTAGCAGAGTTTGGCTGTTTCTCTCCCAGTTTTAAGCCTCCAGTTTCTGTTTCGGTTTATGGCTGATTCAACCTACATATGAAAATGATGATCATTAACACATGTTTGGTATAACATCCGATGTTAATGCTTCACTTTTAATTTGTAAATTGACAAAAACTATCAATTGAAAAGCATAATTTTGAAAGCATTATTAATTTACAGTACTTTTTCACATCTGCTGAAGACTTTTGCCCAATGCCGTATGTTAAAAACGGAATATATATTTTCCAGCTCTACACATTGCTAAAGCAGAGAGAGTACATTACCATGCTTGAATAATTTCCTTTCCTAACTGACTCAAAATGAGCAAAGTAGCCGCCAGATGTACACCATGTGCTCTTTAAAACGTCTCATTTCATCTGCGCTGTGTGATGTGTTGTTTTGAGTTTTCTTCTGACAGCCACGAGGGAGATGATGGTTTCGGCAAAAGTTCCTCTCCAGTGGATCATCATCCTGCTTTTTACTGAATGATCATCAGAGACTGCAGTAGTTTAAGATTTCTCTAAAGCACTGGGTGAAATGAGGTTTCTGCCAGTCTGTGATAACAAACACTTTGTATGACTCCTCTCTCAAGCAAGCTTCAAGTGCCATATTCAGTACTGGACCTTCTTCATGACTTAGTTATAAATCTGCTCAATTAAAGAAAAGGTGAAGACTTGTTTGTCAGAGACTTGGCATGGGATCTAAATTTGAACCAAGCAGAACAGATACGGCACATCTGGGCTTCAGAAGGATAAAAAAAAATCTCAAAAATATGAAGTGACAACACCAGGAATCATTCAGCCCCTGGTTCAGAATACAGAGTTTTAAAAATATCTGCAGAAATGAACACAGTTTTTAAGACAGAGAAATACCAGTGAGGTGCAGTCACTTTATTTTTAGAGGAATCATAATGATGAGAAATGATCATATATGTCAGTGTTTCATTGGCTTGATGACTTCTCTTCACATAAACAATTTCCCATCAGTTCAAACCTTGACGGACCTAAGCTCTTGCAGTCGGTGAGCTTAATCTTACTGCTCTACAAAAGAAATATGTCTGCGACTCCAGAGGTCATAGTAAGTTCAGACGTGTCTAAAAACAGCAGGACAGAGAGCAATTTAGCAGTATTTCTGACATTACAGATTACTGCAAAATATTCATTAAGTTACTGGGATAGTTCAGGATTTTAGATGTGCAGTTGTATGAGGTACATGATATCAGCGAAAGCATTAGCCATAGTGACAGAGATCAGCTCTGCTCCTGTACAGTAAAAGCCAGCATAGAAGTTTGGGCTATACATTGCTGCAGATGGGGCCGACAACTCTGGGTAGGTGAAAACAGGCAGCAACTATGTAGGGTGATTGAAAGCCGTATTCAGCACCTTTACAACAACTTACTTTAAAGCCCCAGAAATACTTGTAGTTTGTCCTTATGTCCGCATTCGCGTATGTCTGCGTCATGAGCATTTTTGTTGTTATACTTGCCTGTATGTGACACGTGGCACTAACCAATGTCATCATCAAATATTTGTCAGCAACCAGTGACTAGTGGTCAGACCTCACCATCAGCATTGTCTGCACTAGATTTTTATGGTTTTTCTCTGTCATTGACATCCACAATTTAATCTCAAACAACCAGTTATAGTGGGTGGAGAGACATGCCGAGACGTGGTCTTTCCACTGGACTCTAGGTTGTTGGGGAATTACCTGGAGTCCAGTGGAAGTGACTGTGGTGTCATCTGTCCGGGGGAGCTGTCAAATCCCCCAACACCATCACCAGGGGAAATGTAACAAATAGGCCACTTGAGCCCCCTTTCTTTTACAATATGTGTGAGATAACTTTGCGGCCACTGGAACCACCTGATTCATTGTCTGAAATCAGGGAGATCCATGTTGCCATGCTCCAATCTTTGATTGAGCTCAGTCCGGGAATGCACCACCCAATAAGAGTCCTTTAAAGCAGGAGGAGATGGGAGCTATGAACGTGACAACATCAGCAAGTGACTGCTTGTACAGATATTAGAGTAAAGGCAGTTTTGTCAGATCTGGACCACAATTCTTTATTAAACACTGTTTGAAATGTCTCTGTAATTTCATAGTAAGTTATTGACTAATAATTGCACTTAATTCACAGTAAAACAGACACAGGCAGCATATTTCATAACAAAGGAGTCCAAAATGGTGAAGTGCTTCTTTAAATGTTTGCCTATTTGAGGGTTGTGACGTTGTTGCCGTATAGTATTATGCAATACCCTTTTAACCTTTAAAATGCCAGTCTATTTTTAGTGGAGCACTTGAGTGAATAATGGTCTGAATGTAGCAACAAAAACAAGCAGCACCTGAACAGTTCCACTCTAGGAACTGACACTAATATCCACAGTCGAGTGGAGCTCTGGCTCAGCAGTAAAAGGCCACTCGTCACTGGTTTTTTTTCTCTCCCTGTTTGCTAACGCTCGGCTGAGCCCTCAGACACACTATGGGTGCGTGTTCTTATAAATGTACTATACATGTCTGCATTCAGCATCTTAGTCTTTTCCAGCACAGAAAGAGCAGAGGAAAGATCAGTCTGGCCACTCGTGTGTATTCAGGCAGAAGGAACAACAGCCGGCAGCTTTCTGTAGCGACTACAGTGACTTCTGTCTTCCTTTCTCTATTTAGGGAGAGTATGCAGAATTAACCTGCCTGCCCAGGAGAAGAACAAATCTTCTGTTTTCACAGACACTAACCTTACTAAACATAGCACACACGCACATTTATGTCGCAAACACAGCGTGAGGACAACACAAGGATGCATGCACACAGCACGTGCACACCCCATAAGACCCCATCATGAATATAGATAGTAATGAGTTTTTCCTCTATACCAGGTTTCATGCGGCGGAGAAAGGATTGTCCCTTATGGCAGCGGCAGCACTGTCACCAAATGAAGATATGCAGTTCATCTAAAATTGAATATCACCCTGGCTGGGATCCATAATTCATTATCTAAGTGGAGACGTGACTCTCATGAAGTGGATGAGATTTAAAGGCTCAGCGGGGTGGGGTGGGGGGGGACAACAGCCCACACCAGGTGCCCTCATTCAGACAGCATGCCGAGATCACTCCCTCTGTCTCTCCCGTAAACCGCTGAGAGGTGAAGTTCAAGGCTTGTCATTTCAGGAGGTTATCTGAGTCTTCTAAAGAGCTGCACCGTCCCTGCCGCTCACTGCCTATGCTAATGAGCATGAGGAAGCACTTAAAAGCTTTTAATTTACGACGTTTGACACCGTGCCATAGGTGATATGTCTAATATAAAAGCAGAACAGTAGTAAAAGCAGAGGAGAAACATGCTCAGTGTCACAGTTCACTTTTATTTGCATTTCCCTGAGCAGTGAATAAGATTAATGTGTCTTTTCATGTTTGTTATACTTAATCAAATCTGTTAAAGAGTAAATCCTCAGTAGGCGTAAATCTGAGGAGTATTTAATACTTGAAGAGTATATGGTCATGTTTGGAGTAATGCAATGCCAAACTTAGTAGAGTGGTTTACCTGACCTATTATGATCCAACCCCAGTCCCAAAAGAGCTGGGATATCATGTTAAATGTGAATAAAGACAGTAATGTGTAAACTGAATGCATCACAAAGACCAGAAATAAATTAACTTTGAATTGTACACCAAATCATGTAGTTTGACTTTACTGCCACCTTTTGAACTGCACCATGTATCATACTACCCAAAGTGTATTTTACAACTTCTGTCACAGCATTTGGGGCTGTATGGAACCTGTAAAATCTGTATCATAACATGTACCAGAAAGAATGATGACGTATTGTCATATTGATTTTTTTAGCACAAGCTTGGTGTGGGCTGTGGCTGCCCAGTGGGTGCAGAGGTACCACAGGTGGGCTGGAGAGGCACTTCATGAGGCTGCTTGACTGATATTGGCTTGACTCAAATCCACTTAAATATTTTGCTTTTCCAATTGTACAAATGTATGAATGGAAAATCTCCAGATTAGAAAGGTTTTTGATCAGTCACCACTGTCTTCACTCTAGTGGAGCTGTTAATGTTCTAATCTTTACGACGGTCAAACAGCAACTCACAGTAAAACGGCCTATGGCAGGTCAGGTTATCAGGTACCATGTAAAAAAAGCCCAGTTTGGATTCTTTCTTCTTTCAAGTTAACATAGAGACCATTGGTAAATCAAGAATGTGCTTGAAAATAACATTAATGGATCTTAAATGTACTAAAAGCAGAAGTAAACTCTGCCAAACATGTCTTACCAGTAAGTAATCCAGTGTCAAAATCGGTGTTAAAAATTTCTGTTGAAGCCACTGTGCAAAAGTTAGCTAACTAGTTAAAGGACAAAACACTAGAGTGAGATGCATGATTTGTAGTCCTTTTCATAAAATTAGTACTTTGACAGTGCATAAATGTTTTTATCAGTTAAAGTACCATTTGGCGAAAAAAAACTCTAGATGGTCATCAGTATCAGTAAGGAATGATCAGCTTAGTAATTACATTTAGATACCCAAATTACTGACTTAAGATAAACAAGTCA
The DNA here is from genome assembly GCA_037902135.1 of Cetoscarus ocellatus. NCBI lineage: Eukaryota > Metazoa > Chordata > Actinopteri > Labriformes > Labridae > Cetoscarus > Cetoscarus ocellatus. The sequence continues at coordinate 708,870 of JBAMNC010000477.1, forward strand.
GTTAAACAAATTTTCCTTTCTTTTTTTTAAAATCAATACTGGCCCAAAATCCTGGTTAAATGCTCTGTCCACACTGTAATGCAGTCACCTGCCACTAGTAGCCAATATAGCTCCACTTGGTGTCTGCTGCCTTGCTGCCAAAATGCCCTCTAACCTGGACGAAAGGTTACCTCTAACAGCAACTTGTAGGATTTGGCAGTTTTTTTTATCTTTGAAAAGAAGATAAAGTAGATGCAGGCTAGATCAGGTTTTACTCACATATATATAAACTTCAAATCAGAGAATGACGACACTTAGGTCAGAAACTTGAGCATAAGATGGAGAAGAGAACTGAAAGCTAGCAGTGCTAACACTACTACATTATCTTAAGTCATACTCCCCTCTGCAAAACAACTTCTTGTTTACCTGCTGATGCTCGAGGGCTGTTTTAACGCTGAGCTAGCTGGCTAAATGAGATTTTAATTAATGTTTGGTCGGACTTGAAATTATCTTCCTGGGAACACCCCTATTTTTTAGCTAATTTCATTAAAAGGTGAGCTGTGGTCAATATTTGTAGCCCGAAAGTTGATTGGGGCATAATGAAATAAAAAGGAAATGCTGATTATTAACAGTTAAAAGGTAAACAGCTGTTGGTCCAGCTCTGACTGTAATACATAAAACTATTGTATCTGGTAATCAACTTTTTTGTTGGACTTAAAATGAGGAGATAATGCCATTGATTAAGATTTTGGAAAAGTCCAGCCTATGATATATCCATTATATCTAAAATATGAATAGTTCATGCTTTATAAGTGGATGTTGTTTATCTTAACAGTTCTTAGTTATAATTATATTGTATTACAGCCTGTTTGTGCCCATGCTTAACAATAATTGCATGTGCTATAATTCAAATTAATGTTTTTGTTTAGTTTGCTAACTGATCTAAATGTAACCCATTATTTTTGGAGTGAGGCCTTAGGCTGAAAAGCACTCCATAGACTGATTTAATCTGCATCTTGGTTTTTATTGCACTGTAGTTCATTAAGTATAATTTAACAATGTGCTGAGTTAAATGTAAAAACCTACCTGACTGTTACTGTTACTCTGAGATTTCTTCCTCTCACCCTGTAGTAGCAGCTGCATCCAGTTTACTGTTATGAATAATTCAAACGATACACAAGGCCACATTTAATTTAGATATTCAGAGCCGCTGTGTTTACTGCGTCATCCCTTTCACAGTCAGCACTTTTTTTTCCATTTTGTGTTAAGCTGCGAGCGAGGAGGAGGCTGTGAGGAAGACAATGAGATGAAAGAGGAGGAGAACACGAGGAAGCGTTTATGCAGCGGGGGAGATAAGGCAGTGACAGTGAACGCACCATGCTTGCTGCATTTCTCAGGTAGATTGTAGAGAGATGTGAAGCCTGCACATCTGCTCTCTGATGTCATGGTGATATAGTGAAACAAACAGCTGGGTGTTTGTGTTCACGCTGCTCCTGCGGTCCTCAGTCTTACTGTAACACATCACTGCTGGACGGTATAATTGATAGCCCTGCTTTCAATTAGAATAACAATTTAAACCCGCTGCTTTGTTAGAGCAGTGTAACTCCAGGAGGCTAAAGGGGATGTTTTGTCTGTACTTTTACCCTAAAATTAACTTAATGATGGCAATTAGTTCACTGTACAATGAAATAAATGCTCATTATTGGTGGCCTGCGATGTAACATATTCAACTTGGGCTTAAACACTCAGGGTGTGAATTCCATAGCCAGAGGGCTCTCAGTCAAAACAGTATCAAATCATGGCAATTAGAGATTATAGACTACAGTAAAATTTGAGTAAAGTCTACAGCTATGTTCACACAGAGCCATATGATACACTTGGGTTTGGTCTGCAGGAATTTTGTCTCATCAGTGTCCTTTAAGGCAGGAAGAGGCGGGAGCTACAAGCATGACAACAGCAAGAAGCTCATTTAGACAAATGACACTGAAGGCATGTTAGAAAGAACATTTTTGCTCCCATTTTGACATGTTTTGGCAAAAGTTTGCTGTTCAAATTGGCTCACGTTTTGTATTTTACACGGCAATAGTAGCACACACCTACTCCATCATCTAAGTGGCCAGTAATGTTTGTGATTTACAGAATTGTCCAATGACCTTCCAGATGTGTTTGTGAAAGGTTCAGCACTCTCCAAACAATTTCTATGGGTTGCCGCCAGATGGAATGGTGAAATGTATGCTGTATAGTATAAATTGAACTGTCTGTCTTTCGTGTCAGGTTAGTGTCTTCCTTAATTTTCAAAAACACGTGAAGTTTTCAGAAACAATTTTGTCCACACAGAGTACCAAAAAAACACAAAGATGCCATAAATGCTGTTTGTTAGCTTTTAACAAAGTCTGTGACATGAAATATTTATAAGCACTTTCTGTGCAAAAGGTGTTTCATTTACAAATCCATTCCAGCCACAAGTCTGACTGGTGTTACAGTTTACCTTGTGGGTCTCTTCTAGACTATTGGTCTTATTGTATCGTTGTAGTGTTGTTTGAGGCAGCATTTATCATAAGGGGCAACTGAATGTCTGTGTAAGTATGTTAACCGTCCAGTCAGCAACACTTGAACCTGAAAAAGTTTTGCATCATCCACTGCAGCACAACTTTCATGAACAACAACTGTTTAAAGTAAACAGAAGAGACAATGCAACATAGTGTAAAGTTGAATCCTGGTTAAATTGGTGCAGAGTCTGATGTTTTAGGCCCCAAAATCCATTTCCCTGTCTACACAGAAACTCCCTGAATTGAGTTTCTGAAAATCTTCACCTTGGCAGGAGTTTTCCAAAATATCTGTTATCAGTGCCCCAAACGACTATTTGTGTGTGGACAGATGGCCAAAAAGCACAGAAAAAGTACCTGCCTACATTAGCTAATCAAATTTAGGTTTAGTGTTAGGTTTTGAGCTTGAAAATAAATTAAATTAAATATAGTGTCCTTTTATTTGCATTAATAAATGTCAGCTGCTGGAATCCAAAGAGGGCTTTGGAAGCCAAGACATCATTCTGCCTTAAACAAACTCGTACCAATAACTAACAAAGAGGTGGAGTTGAGGCTGACTGTACTTACTCTTGATGAACAGCTTTTCGTGACGTCAACCAAACTCCTGATGATGCAACAGAAATCATAATGTGTAAGTGTAAGGACATGTAAAGGCATTAACTATTCTTAACCTGTCTATTAACAGACTTAGATCTTCTGTAACAATTGGCATTTTGACATGGCATTTTAAAAGAGTTAACATAAAGCAACCTGTCCCAGTAACTGTCCCTACTTCCTTTTGTTGCGGTCTTCGATGAAACATTCAACTTTTCATGCTGTGTCTTGTCATGGTGGCTCCGTTATGGCAGCTGCCAAGATAACTCCAGCTGCTTCAGCTATGAAAATTAAGCACTTTTTATGCTTTTATAGCTTTTAGGATATTAAAGGTAATGTAAGAACTTTCCTAAGATATACATGTGACAAATGATGATTTTTTGTTAATGTAGTCATTCCAGGTATAATTCTACATATTATTCTTTAAGTTTTCTTTCTTTTTTTTCTTCTTTCATTTTCTTACACATATGGAGGTTAAATAACATCAGATTGAAGCTGTTCCAGTAAATGAGGTCAACAGAGTGTAATCCTAGCAGCCAAAGTTGTATACTTCTGCCTCTGTGAGCATTTCCCTCTCACTGCAGGACATGTCAGTCTGGACTCACAGCTTTAATTATCCAGAAAGATGTCTTCGCTGCCCATCAGGCTCAAGCAGGACAGGCAGGTGACGGACACTCAGGGACACATGCAGGTGATCTAGAAACACACGCGACACTAACCCACCACTCACCTCTCAACACGGGCCCTGCGTCACAAAGGATCGGTCTGAGAGGGATGATGGGACGAGAGGACTCTGCGGCCTCTTTTGTGTAGCGATGTAGCCTTAGTGTTCCCTGTATATTGGTACACGTTAAGAGTGTCCTGTTTCATTTTAGCAGGGCTAAAGAAAGACAGGATGAGTCACACAGAGACTGTTTGCACTCAGAGGGAAACAGTAATAGTCTGTGATGGACTTCACCTCCTCTGAATCAGCCCTTTTATCCAGGAATATTTCTGACCATCATTATTTTAGGGAACATAAAGAAAAGCCTTTCCTGTGAATAATTGATGACTGACAGGAAGTAAAAGTCTGTAGTTTGCTGTAAGATTTACTTAAAGTGAACTTGCAATACAAAGTTTTCAAACATGGCTGGTGGGTCAGTGACCAACTGGGCAACACTGTCGTGTGAACCCACATCTTAGCTGTGTCCCAATTCAGGGGCTGCATCCCTCACAGGGTGCATTTCAAGACTGACAGCTTCACAGTCATGTGTCAGAGATTGCCCCAACATTTAAGGATTGTTCAAGTGTGCCTTGCAAATGTGTTCTTCCTTTTCTGTCATTCGAAGACTGGCCAGGTTCATCCTTTATGGCCTAACATATCCCAGGATCCATTTGTGCCCTCTCAAGTAGCAGAGGAACACAAAATTAAATGTGAGTGTCTAATTTCAACTAAATTAAACAGTCAGCAAAACTTCTGCCAAAGAGTAAAGGGGGTTTCTTTACTTTAAATTATAGTTGGAATAACTGGTTTTGTAAAGTCAACTTGTTTTTTAAGCTTGTTACAGTCCAGATGTAGAAGATCTTTGGGCAACAGAGCTGGTTCCTAGTTATAATGGGGTAATAGTGTTTGTTTGTTTGGCTGCTGGTTGCCTATCTTGAACAGGACACTTTGGGAGGATATTTTTCAATCATATTGAGTTTAGGTCCTGCTAGATGGAAAGAATGACAAATAAGGCAGCGACAGCAAGTAAGCAGCAAACTCCAGTGATGAAACCTGAATCCAAAATGAAAGCAATAGAAAAGAAGTTCCTTGAGTGTCCCTCAGAGGCTGTTTGCGGAGGAACTGGAAGTCTCATACATCTGTCAACATTTCAAGGCCCATTTTTATTATATAGACAAGCAGGGTTACAGCTGATGCTTGCAATACTTTAAATTTTATGGGCACACTGTGTATAGGAAGTAATTTTTTTATGACATGTTCATTTTTGTTTTAAGGAGGAAATGAGTTGAGCATTATTTTGGGCATGGCTGATATTACTGCAAGCAGAAAAGGTGTAGCTGTTTGTTAGTAAAGCAAGGCAAGACAACTTTATATGTACAGCATCACTCTTACATATAGCATTTCAAAGTTCTTTACAGAGTTAAAGAAAGACATCAAAAAACCATTAAAGACATAGAACATCAGCAAAAATAAGATAATAAACTGTGAAACATTGGATAAGATTAAAAGGAGAAATATTAGATACAACAAATATGCATTTACTTAAAGAACAGAGGAGGTTAAAATGAGAAGAAAAATAGGAAGCAGGCTTAAGACCCTCCTCACCTCCACCTCTTTGTCTGTGTCAATGTTTAGTTTTTCAGTGATAGCTTGTTCAATATGGAGACCACCATGGACTGACTTTAAGAGATGTCTGACACTTCAGCAGCACAAGTCCAGGCTGGGAAGGAGTCCATCTTGGCATACTAAGATGGAACGACATTATGTTCATGAGTCAATGTGTTTATCTCATCTCACCAATAAATCACCTGTTTCCATTTTATCAAAGACCTAAAGCTATGGCTAGTAAGAGTATGGCTTACTCGACTTGTAGCTCTCACAGTGTTGCTAATTATCAGACAGCCTGAAGTCCCATCTGTACTTGGCCTCTTTCTGTCAGTAGGTTGACTGAAAGTTGGTTTTAGACAGTGTTTTCAACATGGCGGCCCCTGCAGATTGGACTCAAAGCTCACTTTAGAAGTCAAAAGGTTTACCTCACTGTGACTTTGCCTAATCTTTTCTGCAGTATGTGGTTTAGATGTGGTCTGTCGCTCCTTTCCTGCACGTTGCTCCCCAGTCTTTCTGACTTCATCTACTGCCCTACTCTCTTATAAGGCTTTTCCACTACATGGTATAAGCTTGGCTCGACTTCCATAAGGTATTGTTCCCAGTACCTGTCATATTTTTTCGTTGTCCTCTCCAAGTGAGCTGAGCTGAGTCTAAATGTGACGTGTAGACACTGATGACCACTGAATGGTAAGAGCATCGCCATGAGTCTGTGGTATCTGACACAGAAATAAAATACCTCCTGCTGTTGGCTCCATAATGCTACATAACTTTGCAAACTGTCCTCTGCTTTCTATCTTTTGTTTTTTTTGCTGCTTGTTACCATTTTTGGAAGGAAATTCATCTCAAAGTTGCCGAAGCTCTATCGCTTCTGTCTTCCTCTTTTTGTGAGGATGCCATGGTAGTTTCGCACAGCCGCATTATGATGGCCCCGCCTACCTTAAAGAGGTGCTTTCTTGAATTTCTATTTTAATTCTATAATGGCGTATGGAGTGGGCAGTATCCAAACCAGGTGAAGTTGAGACAAGTTGAGCAGATACCACAGATAGAAAAGTACCACAACAGAAGCAGAAATGCCAAGATATTACAATGACACATAAATTGTCATATTTTGAAGTTGAAAGCTGCAGATTAAGCAGCCATATAAATGTCTCATTTAGAGGAAAGCAATGTAATGAAGACATATTCTTAAGGTTTCATTGAAAAGTCTTATAAAGACAGTTTGAGTACTGGCAAAAACATGATGATCAAATTCTGTTTCTAAAAAGGACCTGAAGAGTTTCTCATTTCCTTTTCTCTTTGGGCTGTTTCATACATTTTGTAATACGAAAAAATCTATCTCCTTTGGCTGCATAAGCTTTCATCATGACAAATAGTCTTGGCAAAGCCTCTGGCCCCATAATTAACACCAGTCTAATGTGGAGCCGCCTTCACCTACAACATGACAGGCCTGAGCACTCTGGCCCCACACATTAATGGGGCCACTGTGTCAGAGCGGATCGCCGTTCACACCCTCCTCTGTCCCTACAAGTCTCATCTCTCTGCTCTGACTGAGGTTCTGCCAACTCTGTTTTTATCAACTCTCACAAACTGTTGGATCAATATGATGACCGTCAGGATCGATTTCCCTCTGCAGAATATATTGACATTATCACAATGGTTTATAGGCAAGGGATAAATTGTCCTTAAAGGTAAATTTTAGCCTGCAAAGGTTTTATTTGACCCTTAAAGAAACCCTCCATTTTCTTGTTAAACCAGCCACATCCCCCAGTGCTGCACCGCCTCCTGTGACAGAGTGCCTCTTTAGTATGGAGGTGGGAATGGACAAAAGCGACTTGGGAAGCGAGGACTCAGCAAGATTTGTCACAATTTGACACTCGCTTTGCTCCAGTAACCCATGTCACGCTGGGTCAATGTAATCCACCCCGTTTCGGTAGAGAGATGTTTCCCAGAGCAGATGGGATGATGGAGGTCGGCGCACGGCCGCTGTCTCTATGTGTGAACCAAAGCTGGGCAGGCAGTGAGATTTAGCGCTCAGGTGAAGTCACACTTTGAGCTGCAGATACAGAGTCAGAATCAAGCAGAATAGGAGAGTTTGACTCAGGCATTACATCTAACTCAAGATATTAAAGTCTCTTCTCTGACAGTGTTGTCATTACCAAGGTCTGTAATCAGTATTTCCACAAAGTCAGCATGTCCTTGCAGAAATACTTTAGCTTCTCTGCACATTCTCTGTTTCCCTGTTGGCATCTAAATAAGTCTCCAAATTTAGCCTGATGATTCTCGGTTATTTCTTTATTATTTCTGTAAAGATAAAGCTAGAGACTTTTTGACATTGTTGTCTTTCTTCTTAATGAAGCTTACAATTCAGTTGCAAACAGCTGTTTTTGGAGCATTGACAGTAAATTGTTGCTGTCAGGCAAAATCCTTCTATCTCTGTTTGTCATTATTTATTTATTTATTTTTATAAATCAGTGCTATTGGTCACCTTTCATGATGGTGAGTGGGTTTTAAATTTTCAACCACATAAAAATATAAATAACCTTATTTGTTTAGTACAAAACAATATTCATTCACTTAATGGATAAGCACTTTTTCATTTCCTGAAACATGGCAGATTTTGAGATAAGAGGTTTGTGCATGGCAGTGATGAAATGGTAAATGGCCTTGAGCATGTACAGTGCTTTTCTAGTCTTTCTAACAACTTAAAGTATTTTACCCTCCAGGTCACCCATTCACTCATTGATAGTTTAAGTTGCTATGGAAGTTGTTCATCAGTTTAGCTAACTCATTCACTCCTGCTCACATCCATTTACCCACCACCAAGGGAGCAGAGGGAGCCATTTATAGTGACATGTTTTGCCTTGAGCAGGAATATTGAGTATCTATTTCTTTGTTCATATTTCAATCGAAGACATTTTTGATTTTCTTGAATAAATACTGTTATTAAAGAACTTTAGGGATACTGTTGTTGGTTTTACCAGGCAGTAACCTCCAGGGCTATAAAATGGAGGCCCAAGTGCCAACACCTGAAGTACCTTGAATGTCCACTTGAGGCTGCCTGCAGAAACCTGACATCTTAATAATTGAGTGCAGGAGACGGACGGTTTTACGACCTAAATACAGATCTTTACAACCCGGTTAAAAAGTGGCTTCAGTCTAAATGTGTTATACACCTCTGTGCTCTCACTTTGCAATTTTTTTTTCTTCCAAACTATGCCCGTTTTTTTCTGTGTAAGATTTACTGAGGACTTCTGGTTTTGGAAATGGAGAATTGTCTGAATCGCTCAGATGGCCTTAAGTCCCACCTCAACACTGCCTCTCTGTCTGTGAGTAGGTTGAGGTAAGGTTTAGTTGAGCTGACGTGCAGTACAGCAGCATCCATTAAAGGGCATCAGCAGAGCTCCAAAGTATCCTGACGTCACATGGCTTCGTCTTATTCTTTTGCAGTTCATGGTTTCAACATCTGTTGTTGCTATGGTGATCAAAGATGCAAGCGACCATACATTACCAGTCAATCAGGTCACTTAAAAAATAATGCAGGTTTCATCCAAAATGTTGGCAGAATTTGTATTGTGGTAGTGTTTTGAAAGCAGCTTCAACAGAGAGTATGTGTTGAAAGTAGTTCAGTCAGCAACACTTAAAACAGCAACAGTTTAGCAACATCTAGTTCAACAAATATAAACAACAGTGATAATTTTGCACAGTGTGAAGTTTTAAGTCTGAAACCCCATTTTCTCTGTCCACTTAGGGACACCCAAAAAAATGTAACTTCTGCAGAAGTTTTCCAAATGTATTTTTCATTGACTTGAAACGCTGTTTAATTGTAGGCAGAAGGCCAAAATGCACAGAAAAAAAACATCATTTAAAAAAAAAACCCTACAGGTGGACGTAGCCTTTGAATTGCCTGTTGTTGTGGTTTGTCCCTGTATTTTTCGGTCTTCTGTATGTTATGTTATGGTCAACCAATCCAGGGTGCACCCTCCCTTTCTGCCTAATGACAGCTGCGATCCTGTATAACACAGTGGTACAGATCATGGATTGACGGCTAGATTACATTGACAAACCAGATTCTGGGCCATCCTGTGGAGTCATGAACAGGCTGACGCTGATCATATTTTTTTTCTTATTGATGAATATTAGTCTTCTTAGACATCTGTTGATGCCTTGGACTGAATACACTCATTAGAAACTGTGCTCACTGCTTTCTACCAACTAGAGGCTCCAATTTGCCAACAATGATAACATACAGTCACTTAAAACAAGATAACAATACTGTATCTATCAAATTAGGCAGAACAGTCTGATTATAAGAATAAAACGTTGGGATAAATGCTTTATTTTGCAAAAGCACAGCAATGTAATGAGCATGAGCAATGCAAACTGAACATGTAACTGTTCTGAGTTGGCGTCCCATTCAATTTTTCCACATTTTATGCACCATCTTGTCACTGAGAGTGCCTGGAGTGATATCAGAACACAGCCTGCTTTGGCAAAGGGTGGTTTTAAGTGGAGTATCAGTCCCTGCTGCACATGCTGGATGTGTAATCTGTTGCATAAAAATGTCTCAACACAGCAATATTGCTTTTTTTGTAAGTAGCTATTGCAAAATCAGCCTCTTGCAGCCTTAACAATCACAGAATAATCCTGAAAAACCCAGTAGGGACTGATTAACAATCCAAATGATACTCACAAAGAAGCAGAGAGACTTTACCTTCTCCAGCTCCCACTTCCACACCTGGGCGTCTCACACGGTGAGCTGCAAAGCCCAAAAAGTAACTTTGAGAAGCTGTGTCAGCCAGCATTATCAGCTCCCCCTGGGATGCTCTGATTAACTATTCCTAACCACTGAGATTTATGTGCTGCTTCTTTTACATAATTCCTTATCTCTGCTGCCATGAATAATTCATGTAAAAGTGGAGAAGTGAGAAGACATTGTGCCAGAGAGAGCTGCGTGACGAGCGAGGACATCGCGCCTGGTCTTTGTTGTAAGATTGTGACCTGAGGTAAATACTGAGGTTTATAATTAGACAGCTTTTCTGGGAGGAATGGGGGAGAAAAAAAGAGAAGTTTGAAATGAAATCATGTCACTTCAACTGTAGAGTAAAATAATCACTATCACTGTTTAGCAACAAAGCAGTGTTTATAGTCATATACAGAATTATTGAATAATTAGTCAGTTCAATCACGCTTCGATGAGGATAACAGCGACTGTAAATGGGTAACCTTTAAGCACAATTTAACCATATTCCTGCTTCAGTGACTCAAGTTGGTCACGTGTCCTCACTTTTCTTTTTCACTCTGCATGGTTTAACTTTCATTAAACTGCATTAGCATTTGGTGCTTGTACTTGCACTCATGTCTGCTGATGCCCCTGAGCAAGGCACTGAACTCTCTTTGCTCCCACAGCCTGCTTTAAAACAAACCAGTTAAACTTCTATATTATGACTCAGTTTGATTAAGTGATAGTGTGACTGTTAAAGTAGTTGAATATGTAATGAGGCTAAACAATTCTTTCCCCACGCCTGCAATACCAGAAAAGCTTTGATTTCATAACCCTTGTTGCTAATGCTAGCAAGCTGTCATGTCAATCACATATATTATGTTACCAGAATGGATAGTAATTTTTTATTTTCAACATGCATTTTCTGTATTTAATAAAATTTGTTGCAGTTTTTGTATGTTACTCTAAAACGTTTTGCTATTTAACTTTTTAGAGCACTTTTACATATTTTACCTATAAATAATCATTATATAAAAGACAAGTTATCTATAACTATTTTTTAAACTATTCATATAGTTTTACAGAGTTAAAAAACAACATTGTTGTGGTATTTTGTCCGCCATTGCCGCTTGCTCTCTCCTTCTGCTGGCGGCACAGTAACACGCATATGCAGTAGAACAGCCAATAGGAACGCAGTGGTCTGAGCTGACCTTTGATTGGTTGATGCACATCATCCCGATACTGATTCTTTAGAGGCTGAACACAGAGCCATGGTGAGGAGCAGAAATCTATTGCTTATCTCAGACCACTTGACTTACATTATGCTTGGAGGGTATTATAAAATTTTGCATAATTATACTAAAACAATGTTGCCTACTGCAGCTTTAAGGAGTACGGACTTAAAAATATTTTGATTTTAGATCCAACAGTTGACCAAACTCTTGATGATGGCTTGAAACCTTGATGTCTTTCTACTCAGATCTGTGCTTCAAGAAGATGTAATTTGAACTTCAGTGTTATTTGTTGAGCAAAGTGAGCACCTTGTTCCTTGACACCCATTCATCCATGATCCATACCACTCTTCCCTTTTAGGGTTGCTGGGGGGGCTGGAACTTATCTCAGTGAACATCGGGTTAGAGATGGGATACATTCAGAACTGGTTGGCCAACCAATCACAGGGCTAATTGCTTGACATTCAAGATAAAAATAAAATAGCCAAGCATGACAGTAAACAAGGTGGATTTTTTGGTCCTTCTTCCTTTTTATTCACATTAAGTTTTTACAAGGCAGCACATTACCATGGGTGACTTTAAGGTAAAAAACACTTAGACTTTTAAAAATGGCAGGACAGTGGAGCACATGAACATTCATGCTTACATAGTTTCTAGTCCATGAAATCCAAATAACACCAAGAGATGCACCAATTATGAAAATCAGGCCAAGTAAACACTCATTCATGTTATTTAGCTGATTCCAATATGACTTTGTTTGTCGAATAAATAATGAAAATGGATTATTTAGGTTGTTTCAAGCAGTTTTTTTATTAAAATATATTACAGGAAAATGTCTTTGTAGCTACATAATACTAATCCTTAAATGTGAGATCCCTTACTGTGAGGCAGAAGTTCAAAACGAGTGCCTCAGGGATCTTTCCTTGTACCACTCATTTTCATCCCATTGCCTTTAATTGGGAATCAAATGTTTTTCCTGAGTTTTGGCACTGACCTCCATCTGTGGACTGGCTCCTATCTGACCATGGTAAATTTACAAACATTAAACATTTAATTAAGAAAAAAATACAGACTATAACCTTATACCCTTTATACCCTTATACCCTGTGTTGTGAGTAGATAATATCGAAGCAGTGTATTTGTTTTAAAGGCCCCTGACAGCCAACTTTCCCAATTATTTTATCACTGGTTACCTTCTTCCTTGAGATGTTGTTGTTGGAGGATTCTTCCATAGGATCTGTCTTCATGTGAATCTCTGGGATGTGGTTTAAAAGTTAATGAGAAGGAAAACACACTGAGATGGCAGAGCGTTTGTCTGCTGGGTAAACTTCATATAGATTTGCTTTATGTAGAAACACAAGAGGTGGTCTTTTGTGTGCTGCACCATTCTAAATTCCAGTATGCGTACTTATAGACACACTTTCATGTAATATATTCAGAGGAGTTTTGGTGAAACTTTCTTTCAGTCTTGGCTGTCAGTGAAATTGCCAAATGTTTTTTGGTTGGAGCTAAGCCGCCTTCTTTTGCCTTTATGAATTTTCAATCTCACCCTCTAAATCTTTCACACACACTTCTTTTCTGTCCGTGTGCCTGCCTCTGTCTTCTTGAGCTGCTTTATTTCCCCTTTTTTTCCATTTCTCTCCTGCCTTGAAAGTCATTGACTCAGCCAGCTACCAGAGAGAATGTGGCTGTAAAAAAGAAAAGATGTGACGGGTTGCTGGAGACCTTGAGGGCCTATTCATACATATACAATGACAGAGGGTTCGCCAAGGTCTCCTGGGTTTAATGTGATGGTGTTTAATCCTCTGGTTTTATTCAAACTGAGTCTAAAGTAATGTGCCTGTTGTTTGTAATTTGGTTTTATGCTATTTTAAAGGTAAATTATGTATGTATCTGCTGTCTGTGGTTCATTAACAGCCTCTGGTGTGTGTAGGTAACATCAGCTCATTAAAGATAAGCAGGAGAAAAGGATTGGTGAGTTGGTTTAAGTTTTCTTACATTTACATAGGAGCCAGTCATATGAGGAGAAGGAGGTATTTCTCTGTCACAATTAGCTGTTTTTCTTTCTCTCTTGAGCATAAAACTTTTATTACAAACCCCAATTACAGTTAAGTTGGGATGTTGTGTAAGACGAAAGTAAAAACAGAAAACCATGATTTCCAAATCCTTTTCAACCCATTCAATTGAATACACTACAAAGACACAATATTTAATGTTCTAACTGATAAACTTTTGTTTTGTACAGTTTTTTGCAAATATTCACTCATTTTGAATTTGATGCCTGCAGTGTGTTCCAAATTAACTGGTACTAGGGCAACAAAAGACTGGGGAAAAATGAGGGATGCTCCCAAAAACACCCATTCGGAACATTTAACCAGTGAACAGGTTCACTGGTAATATGTGAGTGTCATAATTGGGTATAAAAGGACCATCCTCAAAAGTTTTTTCCCCATCCTGGCTAATTAGGATGAGGCAAGGTTCACTACTTTGTGAACAAAGCATGAGCAAATAGTCCAACAGTTTAAAAACGTTTCTCAACATACAGTTGCAAAGAATTCCGGGATTTCATCATCTAAAGTCCATAATATCATCAAGAGATTCAAAGAATCCAAAGACATCTCTACACATAAACAACAAGGCCTAAAACCAACATTGAATGCCCATGACCTTTGATTCCTTAAGCAACAATGCATTTGCACACATCTTTCTGTAAAGATTATTACCACGTGGGCCCAGAAGCGCTTAGGAAAAGCAGTTGTCTGTTAACACAGTTTGTGGCTACATCCAAAAGTGCAAGTTAAAACTCTACCGTGCTGAGATGGCCCAACACAAAGTGGAAAAGTATGCTGTGGTCTGATGAGTTCACATTTCAAAATGTTGTCCTACAGACTGAAGAGGAAAAGGACCGTCCAGATTGTTTGTAGCCCAAAGTTCAAAAGCCAGCATTTGCGATAGTTTGGGGGTGTGTTGGTGCCCATGGCATGGGTAACTTGCACATCTGTGAAGGCACCATTCAGGGAAAATCCTGCTTATTTTGGTAAGACAGTGTCAAGCCACATTATGCACTTGTTAAATAGAGCAGGAACTAGACTGGCCTGTCTGCAGTCCAGACTGGTCTCCCATTGAAAATATGTGGAGCATTATAAAGCGCAAGACAAGCAAATGGAGACCTTGAACTCTTAAACAAATACATTTTTTCCCAGCATTTTTGGAATGTGTTTCAGGCATGAAATTGAAAATGGGCGAATATTTGCAAGAAAACAACAAAGTTTATGGGTTTGAAAATTGAATGTCTTGTCTTTCTAGTGTGTTCAGTTGAATATACGAGGTGTGTCAGAAAAGTTCCAGGACTGGTGTCACAAAAGATGTATTCGTAATCGTCCACTGCGAGTTCTTGTCACAGGACCAGACGATCAACCAGCATGTCTACAAAGAGATGCTGTGATGTTTGCTTCATTCAGTGCGCATGAGGGGGTGAGAGTTGTGGCAGGACAAGTTGTGGCTGCTTCACCATGACAAAACACCTGCTAGCAATGCTCTGAGCATCCAACAGTTCCTGGTTGTGCTGGAGCAACCTCCCTACTCACCCGACCTGGCTCTGTGTGATTTTTTTCCTCTTCCCCAAGCTCAAGGTGGTCATTAAGGGGACCTGTTTTGAAGACGTGGACGACATGAAAAAGGTCGTGATGACGGAGCTGCGGAGGATCCCGGAAGAATCCTTCCAGGAGTGCATGAAAGCGTGGCAGAGAAGGTTGGGAAACTGCATTAGACTCCAGGGGGATCCCTTCGAGGGGAAAACTTGTAGTTTGTAGTTTGAATTCTAAACGAATCTTTTGTGACACAAGTCCTGGAACTTTTCTGACATACCTCGTAGGTTGGAAAGGATTTGCAACTTGTTGTTTTTTGTTTTTGTTTTTATTTACATTTTACACAACATAGCAGCTTCATTGTGTTTGTAAATGTCTTTTCTATGCAGAAATGTTTTCAGTGTTGTTGTTTGTTTTTCATTAACTGAAGAAATGTTGACAGGCTATGATAAAACCACTACAGCAGGCAACATCTATGCTGGTCACTTTACAAGCAGCCATCGTTTACTGGCTTGCAGTCACTTCTCACTTTAGCTTTCTCTCCTCTAAGGACTCTCATTGGTTGGTGCCTTTACAGAAAATGTTCATTCTTGAAACTCTGCAGGATGGATCGAGCTGCACTGCAAGGTTATACAAAACCCATAACCAGTGAAGTTGGCACGTTGTGTAAATCGTAAATAAAAACAGAATACAATGATTTGCAAATCCTTTTCAACTTATATTCAATTGAATACACTGCAAAGACAAGATATTTAATGTTCGAACTGAGAAACTTTATTTTCTTTTGCAAATAATCATCAACTTAGAATTCAATGGCAGCAACACATTGCAAAAAAGTTGGCACAGGGGCATTTTTACCACTGTGTTACATCGCCTTTCCTTTTAACAACACTCAGTAAACGTTTGGGAACTGAGGAAACCAATTTTTGAAGCTTTTCGGGTGGAATTCTTTCCCATTCTTGCTTGATGTACAGCTTAAGTTGTTCAACAGTCCGGGGTCTCCGTTATTGTATTTTACGCTTCATAATGCGCCACACATTTTCAATGGGGGACAGGTCTGGACTACAGGCAGGCCAGTCTAGTACCCGCACTCCTTTACTACGAAGCCACGCTGTTGTAACACGTGCAGAATGTGGCTTGGCATTGTCTTGCTGAAATAAGCAGGGGCGTCCATGAAAAAGACGTTGCTTGGATGGCAACATATGTTGCTCCAAAACCTGTATGTACCTTTCAGCATTAATGGTGCCTTCACAGATGTGTAAGTTACCCATGCCTTGGGCACTAATACACCCCCATACCATCACAGATGCTGGCTTTTGAACTTTGCGCCTATAACAGTCCGGCTGGTTCTTTTCCTCTTTGGTCCGGAGGACCACACTTTCCAAAAACAATTTGAAATGTGGACTCGTCAGACCACAGAACACTTTTCCACTTTGCATCAGTCCATCTTAGATGAGCTCGGGCCCAGCGAAGCCGGCGGCGTTTCTGGGTGTTGTTGATAAATGGCTTTCGCTATGTATAGTAGAGTTTTAACTTGCACTTACAGATGTAGTGACTAACTGTAGTTACTGACAGTGGTTTTCTGAAGTGTTCCTGAGCCCATGTGGTGATATCCTTTACACAGTGATGCCGGTTTTTGATGCAGTACTGCCTGAGGGATCGAAGGTCACGGGCATTCAATGTTGGTTTTCGGCCTTGCCGCTTACGTGCAGTAATTTCTCCAGATTCTCTGAACCTTTTGATGATATTACGGACCGTAGATGATGAAATCCCTAAATTCCTTGCAATAGCTCGTTGAGAAATGTTGTTCTTAAACTGCTCGAACAATTTGCTCACGCATTTGTTCACAAAGTGGTGACCCTCGCGCCATCCTTGTTTGTGAATGACTGACCATTTCAGGGAAGCTGCTTTTATACCCAATCATGGCACCCACCTGTTCCCAATTAGCCTGTTCACCTGTGGGATGTTCCAAATAAGTGTTTGATGAGCATTCCTCAACTTTCTCAGTCTTATTTGCCACTTGTGCCAGCTTTTTTGAAACATGTTGCAGGCATCAAATTCAAAATGAGCTAATATTTGCAAAAAATAACACAGTTTACCAGTTCGAACGTTAAGTATCTTGTCTTTGCTGTGTATTCAATTGAATATAGGTTGAAAGGGATTTGCAAATCATTGTATTCTGTTTTTATTTACGATTTACAAAACGTGCCAACTTCACTGGTTTTGGGTTTTGTAGAAGTATTGCTCTTTTTGCTTTAGGAAGTAAAGATGCTTTTACAGAGCAGACTAAAGAAACTTATTGCAGGAAATTGACATGTAAATACAGCAGTTGTCTCCATCAAGCAACTACCATGAAGCAGCAAATCATGATGGAGTGTTAAAACTTTCTTTCTTAACAGTGTATACAAACTCCTCTGACTGCTGACTGTGTTCATTCTCCTTTTTTGCGCTCTGATGGAGCACAAACTGACCTCAGTGAAGTCTGAAGTATATAGAAGTAATGACGCACATATGGCCTTCATTTTCATTAAACTCATCCCAGAGAGATTAAAGTCAAGGCTGCTATCTGCAGATCTGAGTGTCATCCTGAGTGTGATGAAGACACCAAGCAGCTTGATGTTTGACCTTTGACCCCAGCAGCCCTTAATGAGATGCAGCTTTAGAGGATGTGAGATGTGTAGCTGTGTATAAGCCGATCTTTAGGCTCCGCAGAGGGTTAAAGATCTGCACTTATTGAATGTTTAAGTCTCTTTTCAGCGCTCGGACAGACGGTTTTCTCTGAGCTGATTGGCAGAGCAGTCAGAGTGGATGGAGCTGTCCAGGGTCCTGACCTTTACTGCTGCTGCTGAGGAGAAGGAGGAGAAAACTCTCTGAGCTCTTTCTAAAGTCTTTATGAGCTGAGCAGCACAAAGCACAAGGCTATTTCAACAGTTTAAAATGAGCAGAGTTGGATTTAGGTCAAACACTTAAGTCCACATTCAAATTGTTTCTCCCAGTATTCTTAGAATTTAATACAGATGCACAGCTTTCTTCAGACCAGCTGTTTGTCTCTCTTTGAGTGATTTCTTAAGGCTCTTTATGGTTTCCTTATTTACAGGATATTGATTGTTATATGTCTGCACAGTGGTGAGGTAGATTAGCATGTGTGCCTCACAGCAAGAAGGTTGCTGGTTTGACTCCTGTACCAGCCAGGGCCTTTCTGTGTGGAGTTTATCATGTTCTGCGTGTCCTGTGTTATTTTTTTCTGTCACTCCGGTTTCCTCCCACAGACCAAAAACATGCTCATAAGGCAAATTGGTGGGTCTACAAATGCCTCTTAGGTGTGAGTGTTAATGATCTTCTGTCTCGCTATGTATGTGGCCCCTTGTTTTAGCTGGTGACTAGTCCATGGTGTACCCCATCTCTCGCCCATTGTCAGCTGGGATAGGCTCCAGTGAGTCCACACCGTCAGCACTGTATGCATGTTGTTTCACAGAATTTTCCTCTAGGGCTGGAAAGCACAGTGCAGAGCAAAAACTGTAGATTGAATGCATGATTGAATGATTTGTTGACAACATGATGCTGAAAAGCGCTGAAGTAACCAATTTCCACATAGTAGACTGGTCAACTGATCAAAGTAGACAAACCCATGTGTGTTGCTTAATACAATAACATAAACACATTAAAGTTAACTATTACCAGAGTAGTCAGAAAACAGCAGCTTATTTCGTATCAGCAGCTGACTAATGAGGTGTTCAATACAAGAGGAAACAATGGACAAGTTGGATATCAGAGTAGGGGAGACTGTATAAGGTGACCTTGGTAATATATTTGTTTCTTTATGTTGGCATAAGGACTGGTCATTTTACTATTTTCTGGCAAAACACGACTTTAAATGTCAAATAAATATTTCAGCATCTTAGGAATTACAAGCATATGAATCAAACTGATGTAGGTCTATTAAAACAGTCTTTCGGTCACCTTTATAATGTGGAAATGTAGTTTCAGTAGTTACTAAAAAAGTAACCAAAGTAACTAAAAAAGTAAGAAAAGTCTGTTCAGTTGATTATTCTAAGAGTAGATGTCAGTGAGTGCTGCACAGTTAAAAACATCTTAAAAGCCTGCAATGCAACAAATGAGAATTACATTTTATAAGATAAGTTGGGTTAAAAAAAAAACTGTCCAGCAAACTGAAGGAAGAAAGTTTAAAAAGAATATTGTTTTATTGATAACAATAATTATATTTTTTATTAAACATAATCTTAGTGATAATAATATAATAATAATAATAATAATAATAATAATAATAATAATAATAATAACAATAATAAAATTATTGTAACAACAACAATCTAGTTACGGCAGTTGGTAATGCAGCTTGGTGTCTGTTGCCTCCGGAGCCTCAACACGAAGGATTTGCGCCCTTGTACCCTTAAATGTCATCTGATGTAAACATCTCTCTTAATGAAGCGTTGCTGGTGGTGCAGAGGAGTCGTCAGGTACGATGAACTGCAGACCTGGGACGTGCTTCCAAACCTGACCTAACCTGAGCTGAACAACAACAATAATATTCTTGTTGTTGTTGTTATTATTACTTTTTTATCACTGTCATCATTCTTATTAAGCTACTTTTGTCATGTTGCTGTAACTTAGCATGCTGGTAAAGCTGATATGTTTGGTAACTTAAATTTCTACGTTTTTCGAGTAGCTTGCCCTTAACTGGTACCATCACATTGGGCAATTTAATACCTGCTGTAGACAGTTCTCTGTTTAAAAACACTTTACCAGTTGTTGTAAAGAAACATGAATCACAGCCAGAATCAGGGTTGGCTTTGGCTGATCTCATGTGTTGGTGATTGCTAAAGGTATTGGCAGCGTTTTTTTTTATCTCTTTGTTTTTTTTTATTTCCATTTTAATGTCTTATTAAATCATTGTTTTAAATACATTTACAGTGATTTAAATGACTTGTTTTAAACCCACTTTAAATGACTTAATGTTTGCCTTGTCTTAGATTTAATTTAGCACTGGTCTGAGCCTCCCTGTGTGTGTTCTGAAAGCTGTGAGTTGTTTCCCCAAATGTGTCCTGTTCCTCCGCTCTGCCGCTCACTCTGCATTAACTCCCCCCGCTCGAAGCCACACTGCTGTCGTGCTCCACATCGGCTGCACGTATTTGAATTAAGCGAGGAGGCATGGGGCCATCCTGGAGGAGCTGTGGCGCCACAGATCTTTGCAAGAGCAGCCTCTGTGTTGCTCCCTCCTCAGAGCATTGTTCCTATTAATCAGAAAGCCATTTGTGATGCCGCATTAAACCCTTGGATGTCTGAAATGTGACAAATGATGATTACCTAGGGGAAATCGATGATGATCACCGCACTATTAATGGTCCCTCCGCGGGAACAGCATCCATCGACGCATAGTTCTGGCAAAGACTTGCAGGCGGAGAAGGAGCCTTAATTCAGAGCTAGCTTTGTGTCAGCTGATTCATGTAATCACAGAGGAGGAGGAAGGGGCTTGGACTGCGTCATGCCTCTTCTGACTTCAAACAGACAAAATAAAAGGGGGAAACAAAACCTGCATTGTTTGGTCCAGACGGTGTGAACACAATCACGTTGTTCTGTGAGAGCAGCTGGTAAGTCAGACTGTGTTGTATTCAGCTGCAGATACAGACACAAAAACATGAGCAGGGGGCAGAAAATGCTTGATAGAGTATGGATGCTGTATCACAGAGACTTTCTTCAGGGTCAGAAACACACTCACTCATAACTTCTTGCCCTTGGCCCTCTGCAGGTCAACAAGGGCCAATGAGCTCAGTGGCATTGAGCAGCAGAGTATTCACGTACACGTCACTTTTCCTCCTGGGGGTAAAAATCCATATGTCACCTGCAATTTATGGTCTGCTTCCTTCATGTTCCCACACATGAATAAGTTATCATATGAGAGTGACTTTCAGTGGGTTAGATAAGCCTTAATGTTTGTGTGTATGTGTGTATGTGTATTAGATCAGGTGTGCATAGGGGCCAGAGGGGCTGGTATTTATTTATGCATGAGGCAGCGCTTTTTCCAGTTGATCTCTGATACGATTTGCCACGTGTGACCGTTTCTGAGATCTTTCTGACTGCAAAAAAAGTCCTGCTGGCCAAAATAAACCTACAGTAAAATCATGTATGTGAGTGTGTTATTTTGCATGTCAGGATAAATTTGCACATCTCACGCTTTGCTTCTTTTCACACTTCTACAAAATATTTACTCTTTTGCTCAGGGCCGTGTTTTTATTCCTCTTTTATTTGACTTGGCCGATATCGCCTGAAGTATTTATCAACTGTCCTGATCTTTAACACTGCATCTCCTCATGTGGGGCAGCAGGGATTAGCAATTTGTAGTCCTAAATTAGAAACACTGAATGTGTTGGACGAAGTCTGAGTGATGCACCCCATTTATTAAGTATCTTATGAAGCCAGTCTGTGGTGGTCTCTGTATTCAGAATCAGAATCAGATTTATTACCAAGTAGGTTTTTTACACTTACAAAGAATTTGTTCTGGTGTTCTTGGAGCAAGTACAAACAGGCAAAAAAGTAAAAAGATAATAATAATAATAAAAGTAGTAAAATAGTCAAGGTAGCAAGGTATTCATATTGCTGTCTTCAATCTCCAAGGCCTACAGGGTCTGTGTGCTCCAAGAGCAAAAACATAAGCCAAAGTATTCCTGACAGTCATAGATGTTGTTAAAAATCGTCAAAATTGGTTGGGAACTTTTTGAGTGATCTCGCACACAGACCGACAGACGCTAACAAAAACTCGTTGGCGAAGACGTAGGTGCACCAAAACAGACATTTTTCTATACATACGTTTACATAACTCATATAAACCTTAAGTTGTGTTCACACTAAACAAAAAAATATTAGTGTTGCATCTTTGTGTGACTAAAGCAGCAAGAGAAAGGGTCGGGCTTGTCTCCTAGCCACAGTAGTATTAGTTTCATGGTGGATGTTTCTACAATCCATGTCCTCTTCTTGTTCTTGAAAACATGTCACAGGAGCCTTTGGAACATTACTGATGCTGCCATACTGCACGTGCTATCTCAACCAAACTTTGGATCCATCTACTCACAGACAGAAAGGCCGTGTTGAGTCGGGACTCAAGGCTGTCTGACCAATAGCAATGCCGCATTTCCAAAACAGGAAATCTGCAACAAATCCACCGTAAAAGATAAACAAGTGTGATAAAAGTACATAGGTGGGTTATAGTTCTAGACTGAAACTTTTTAAGAATACTGTAAATATATTTATTAAGGCCATAAAAATCGCCTTTGCCTCACATGCAATCACTAAGGTGTCAGGTTACTGCGGCCAGCCTCAAATGAACATTTAGAACTACAGCTTTTGCCACCTCCACATGGGTCCCCATTTGCAAAGGTTTGGCATATTTTCTCTGCTAAAAACAAATTAAATCATTACTAGCCAGAAAAACACACTAGTGTCCAGCTTGCCCTTGTGCTGGCAGGCTTTGCTCACAGCACACCCCATGAAAAATGTTAAATATGAGCTAAATTTACCAGATACTCTCCTCTCAATGCTGAAGTGTCAGAAAACTAAAACAGCCATGTAGAGGAGTTTTGATGCTGACGTGCAGCGATGTTTACTTTCTCCTCTGTCTGTGATGTCATCTTCATCACCGTTCACTCTCAATGCTGACTGGCTGTCCTGCCACAGCTTCAGGTGCATTTGCTGCAGAATTTGGATATTTTCAACTTCGCCGAAAGAGCTGAACATTGCATTGTTCGTGCCATGATTTGCACCATTTTTGTGACAGTTTTGCTGCCAGTTTCATGACATCCCATTCACTTTCAATGTATTTTCATTGTGCAGCAAACTTAAATTCGCATTTAGTGCGAACACAGTGTTAGAGAATCACATATTTTTTATTAACCCTTTAATAGCTGAAAACACAAATTATAGCCAGAAAATTCAAATTTTTTGGAGCTGAAATGTTCACTTTCTACTGAAATCCTAAAAAATCAAAATTTCCATAAAATTTAACATATATATTTTTTTGTTTCTCTTTTGATACATTAGGTGTTTTTGGCAACTGATAATCCATTTGAGGACATTTTTTTTTATCATTTATCTGATTGTATTCAGATGTTTTTTTAAGTAATTTGTTGATCATAT
This sequence comes from Cetoscarus ocellatus, assembly GCA_037902135.1. Taxonomy (NCBI): domain Eukaryota; kingdom Metazoa; phylum Chordata; class Actinopteri; order Labriformes; family Labridae; genus Cetoscarus; species Cetoscarus ocellatus. The sequence continues at coordinate 731,987 of JBAMNC010000477.1, forward strand.
TGATTAGATAGAGGCATCATAAAAGTATGCATCAAATATGATACAACAGGCATTAAAGGGTTAAGAAATAAACAATTTTTTTGGCTCCCATACCAGGAAAAACGCATAAAGTATAAAAACTGGAATTCTTACTTTCTTAAAGTTTCATTCTTTACTTTCTGTTTTGTTACATCATTACATTTCTCACAGCATTAGATCCGTCTGCTTTTAGGAGGATGAACAGATCCATTGTTAGAGAATATAGAGGTCCTAAGACAAACAAACAGCACCTTTGAAATCTGTAATTAAGAGAAGATCCAACATGTGAATCGATACTTAGAATCCATCATTAGTCGTTGGCCTAATTAAAACCAAGTGTAATGGTTAATTGCAATTTGCACATGAGTTTATTCTTGAGTTGAGCTGAACCTCAATAAGGTGAAGGGAGAGGTGAGGAGAGTCTCATCATCTTTCCGGGAGGCAATCACACAGCGAGGAGATGATTGTTTTAACGTGTGTTTGTGAGCATGAGCAGAGGAGAGGAGGTTATGTGTTGTAATTTGTGTATGTTCTGCAACATATAGGGAGAGAGATAGGGAGAAGGCAAGAGAGAGGGAGGGGGAGATAAAGAGGGAAATAGGTATAAAAGAGAGGGAGGAGACGAGGGGATGGTGTGAAAGTAGGAAGAGAGGTGGCAGGCAATAAAGCGCCCCATCAATCTGCTAAATGAGTGTCCTTCCAGTAGAGGGGACTCCGAGCCACGCTGCATGCTGTGCGTTCATCAGTCATAGGTTTAACACTCATCCGCACTATCATGGCCTCTGCTCTAGTACTTTCTTACTGAAGGAGGGAGCAGCTGGACAAATACTCAGTGTGAGGGTCAATCTGCCAATTAGACCTCATTTACTGACTGTATGAACTGTACACATTACAATAGAGACACACAGCATGAATGAGAATTATCACTCCATGGGAATGACATTTTTAGTCCATTTATGTGTCTTTAAATGTTTTAATGTTATGGCTGCAATTTACCCCAGTCTGTGCAACAAGCATCACCAAACTCCAAGCTCTGTACGGATCATTGAGGGTGATTTCATTTATAATTGGTGTTAGAGAGTAAAGTGATATCTAGGGCTGGGCGATAAGGACCAACACTGATGATTTCTTCCACAGTTCACCTGTGGGAGGGATATATAAGGCTGCAAGTGAACATTTTGTCCTTAAAAGTTGATGTGTTAGAAGTGGCAACCTCCAGGGCTGTAAATGGAGAGCAATGCAGAAGTGCCAAAACCTGCAGTACCCCGAGTATCCACTTAGAGCTGGCTGCAGGAGGGTGACACCTTAATGATTGTATGCAGGGCAAAAACGTTTTTTACGGTCTTGATAAACATCTTTACAGCCAGGTTCAAAGAAGAGCTTCAGTCTTAAACTATAACATATCTATGTGCTCTCACTGTGAGAAGGGGTATTTTTTAATAGTTCGCCTGTTTTTCTTTTATTGAGGATTTATTGAGGATTTCCTGTTTTGGAAATGCAACGTTACTTTTGGTCAGATGGCTTTAAATCCCGCCTCATTACAGGCTTTCTGTCTATAAGGAGATGTAGCAAGAGTTGGGTAGAGATAGCAGGTGCAAATGGCAGAATCTATTAAAAGACATCAACAGCGTTCCAAAGGATTCAATTACATGGCTTCATTAAACTCTTTTATAGTCTATGGTTAGAAGAGGGAAAAATGGATAGTTATAGGGACTTGAGTGAGTTTGACAAAAGCCAAAGTGTGATGGCTAGATGACTGGGTCAGAGCATCTCCAATATTTATTAATCTTTTTAAAAGAACTTGTTAATATTCCAATTTAAGGCAGTTCTTGACATTTTGCTAACAACACTGCTCATAAACGCCTTAGAGGTTTGAGCTCTCAAAGCACTTCTAGTTGACACTAAAGTTGCTTTTGACTGCTTGATACCACAAGCTGCAAGAGTAGATGGGGGCATACTTTCTTTAATGGCGAACTTTCTTAAAGGTCTTTGCACAAACACATGTGCATAAGCCCAGTTTATCTTGATTTTATCCATGAAAACAATCAATATTAGTGTTCATAGCGTGCTGGTTTGGCGGAGTAGTAAGCAACCAGGGACATCCTCTATATGTTCAGCTGGCCCAGGTTCCCACCTGAGGTCCATTTGCCAAGTGTTCTCCCCTGCCCTCTCTCACCCACCCTCACAAGTCTATCCACAGTCTCTCTCCTCTGCCAAATAGAGGCTGTACAATGCCTTCGAAATACTTCTTAAAAATTTGTGTTCATTTTGCACAGTGAATTATCTATTTTTTTTATGTATGTTCCAGGGGGGCTCAGCTCTTCTTTGGTGCAGCAAAGGGGGGCTTCAAGGAGATAAAGTTTGGGAATCACTGCACTAGTGTGTGGTGTGCTGTGTTGATCATCTCATCGCACACTCTACAAGAATGAATCTGTCATTTTTATCGTTATGTGTGAGCTCTCTCACAGGTCCAAAATCATTCAGATTCTTAAAGTCTCAATGCGTGTTCAGGCTTTAGACAGTAAACACTGTTATTTTTGCTGGGTAAGTGTTTTATTGTTATTGGAGTCCATAATGATTTCAGGGGACATCAACATTGAAGTAAAGGGTCTTAACTTGCCTAAATGTCTTGGCTGAGGTTTTCACATTTCATATGTCTGTGCATCATCTCCAAAGAGACAGGAAGAAAAGACAGAATTGAAGCCGCATATGGATAATTTCTCATGAAAACTAAGACCTCTAAAGGGGGCTTAGCTGCACATTTGGGGAGTTTTTAGAGTCATTCTTTACTAAATAAAACATTCTGCATATCTAAAAGCTTCTGAAATGTATTTTTGTTCGAGCGATGCCGTTGTCAAGGCCCGGCTTTGTTGCTGGAATTACTTCATGATGACTTGATGCTGGGAGCCAAAGCGAGCCGTGCGTTTGTCATTGTTGTCACGAGTATTGTGAGTTGACGACCACACAATCCCAGAGGCGTTAGTGGTGGTGATAATGTGGGAATCAGCAATACACTGCTGTGATGAATGTTCGAGCTCCATTCTGTGCTCACACAATGATGATGAGTGTCAGTCATACAGTCAGAGAGGGAGAAATTATACAGAGTTCAGACTTTAATGAATGGGAAGCATTAGCTGTTATGTCTTTATGGTTATGTATTTGATTATCATCTGTGATATTGTACAAATATCAACTCTTTATCATTTTAGCAGCTGCATTAGACAAAGTGTTGACCAAATCAGTTCAAAAGCCATGAACGAGTGTCATAAAAAACTAATTTGTCCCTCCTGGAATAAGATGTGTCCCTTGAGAGTTTAACTGAATAGCAACAGACTTGTTGACCACAAATATTTCTTTCAAAGACTGCCCTCAAAAAACTTCATTGAGAAACACAGATCACAAAGAAGTATTTATTTTATTAACACATATTCTGTTGTTTTAATTGGTGTCACATCTTTAAAAAATAAATAAAATGCTTCAATTAGTTAACTTAAAGGGATGGTTCAGAATTTTTTTAGTGGGGTTGTTTATAAGGGACATGTCAATAGCCTGATGCAGATCAGTTCTCTTACGCAGAGAGCCAGAACAGGAGCTGGGACTATATATTGAGGAGTAGAGGTGTCCAGAATAATAGTTTATCATTTGAATTAAGAGATATCCATTAGAAGATTCAGAATCAATTAAAAACATCCAGAAATTACTCGTCTTAATACGCACTTCCTTTCAAGTGAAGCAAATTTTTACCACCACAGCAAACAGTCATATTTTGTCAGCTAGGGATGTACGATTTTATTAGTATGGATATCAGCAGCTAAATATCGCATCAGTAGATATTGACAGTCAAAAATTTAAGTCTTTATATTGGCCATATATGTCCCATAAGATGCCTGTTATACTGGCAAAAAAGGAAATGTACCATAATGTTTCACCTCATCATCTCTCCATGGGTACATTTCAAAATCAACAGTATGATTTATTAAAGAGTGACCTGTTTTTCTATACTCCTTAAAAAAAAGAATGGAAAAAGAAGCTGGTGTTCTGGTACGCAGAGTGAAAGCATTATTTAGTGTCAGCCTTGGTTACATTTTCAAACTTAGGACCATGTTTTGTTAGACTTGTGAAGTCAAAGACAAAACATGGAATGAGCGCCCCAAAAGATGAACACAGGGTTAATCTACAAGGAATCAGTATTGTCCATTACAGATATTAATTTGGATCAAATCGATCATATATTTTTTACACTTAGTTTTTGGCCGTATCTGCAGCAATGTGGCTTGATTCCTTGCCTGCTCTTTCTGTACAGAAGCAGAATTGATATCCAATATTGTGGCTGTTGTTTATGCTTTTAACATGTAGCTCATGTAACCCCACTTCAAGAGTCCTGAACAAACCCTTTAACAGTTGTAGCATAATGAACAGGAAGTATTAATAAAGACAAAGGGCAAAGTATTTTGGGTTTTCCAAAAGAATCTTGCAATCAATAATGAGTTTGGGCAAATAAGCTTTTAGTTCAAAGAATGGCATTCAGTGTTTTAGGAATTATGAAAAGGCATTGTGTGAGTTCTCTGTACCTTGGCCATGGCATGGTTGGAAAAGGTAGGTTACTGCCCAGCATAGTTGCTCATGCATGATTAGAGGGAAGCAACATTTACATGACAACGCACAATTCACTGAAAATTGCTTGCTTGAATAATTGGGACATTTCAGAGGAGGTAAATCTTAGCGGTAGGTCATAATGGCACAAAACCAACACATGCGTCATCAAAAAATGAAGAAACTTTTATATGCTTTGTGTCTGTGAATCTCCCTGCCTGCAGCTTCAACTTTTAAAGTTGTGAAACTGCAGCCTGAAGGTGGCCACAGGAAGCACAGCGTTTCACCAGACTAACTCTGACCTATAAAGATTCCTCTGATGGATGTTCAGTCATTTTCAGTGGTGGGATCAAACTAGACTTCTTGAATCACAACATGATGTCAGCACATGCAGATCTGTGTGCTTGGTATAAATGTGTCACTGATAACAGTAATTTAGTCGATGCTGTGATTTCCTTTAATAATTGCTGTGATCTTGTGGCCCACACACCTTTTCTCAGCTCACCGCTCTGTATCTTTTTTGAGCAGCTGACTCAGGGAGACAAGAGCACCCAGGAGAAGAGCCCTGTTCAACCTGACTCTGTCCCACAGGGAGGACTCTCCCTTCTGTCTGTTTTTATTTTAAAAGGTGCCGCAGTGGGCCATCTGGCTGCAGATGAAGCGAAGAGAATCTGTCCTCTGTGTTGTTTTTTGTTCCTTTCAACCTTTGTCAGATGAGAGTTAAAGGACTACGTGTTTAATCTGTTTAAAGGGATAGTTCAGTAATTTGAAGTTGGGTTGAATTAGGCACTTGACAATATAGTGGCTGAAAGGGCTCCCAGCAGCGCTGCGCCTTAAATGAGAGTAAGCTGGGACTATCCGTAAGGTACACTGCTGTTGACAGGCACAGATTTCTTCCTGTAACTGTGTGAGTCTGACATAAAAACAAACCACAAAACTATGTTGCGTTGAATATAAAATTAAGCAAAAAATTTCAGGGAAGGTTCCCTTAATAAGTCTCTACAGTTGGCACTATTTTATGATGCAGCTTTTGGCTGTCTCTTTTTCTGTCTGTGCGCATTGACTCCGCCGATCTGCTGTTTCACTCCATGGACTTAGGAAGATATGAGAATGGCAGAGAAAACTAATACTAAACAAAGGATGAGGGATTTTGACTCAGGAGACAATGAGATCCCATTTACAATGGAAGCACAGGGTAACCTTTATGAACTGGAGCATACAGAAGAAAAAATTCTGTAGAACAAAATTCAGCATGAAGAATCAATGCACACAAGCTGAAGGACACATAGCCATTTGCTGCGTTGTGAAATAGTGCCAAGCACAGAGACTTCCTGGAGGAAAAATAAAGCTCTCTGAAATTTTTGCCCATCATACATTGATCAAACATAGTTTTGTGGCTGTTTTTTATGTAAAACCCACACAAATAAATGAAATAGCTTTACCCGCCAACAGCAGTGCACCTTATCGGTAGTCTCAGCTCATTCGCTGCTGTGCTCTCTATCTATAGTTATTAAGCACTTGTTAAATACTTTGCATGAGGCAGAAATGTTAGTCTAATACTAGGGATGTGTGAGGATAAATTGATAAGTTCAGATAACTATGTCGCTGGGAACAGATTTACAAGGGTCAAAAATCCCCGTCAGGTGCTCTGTCTAAACTGTTATACAGCTGCCTGCAACTGTAGCTCTACTTATTTGCTGCTACCTTACTGTTAAAATGCCCTCAAACCTAAATCCAAACAAAGGATATTGTATCAAAAGTATGGAACCAACACAGAGCACTGTTAGTGTCTTGTGGGGTTGGCATGATGTGGCAGTATTTTGATTTTGAAAAATGAAAATGAGTTTTTTATGTAGGCTGGGCCAGGTTATACTCATTTCTAACCACTCCACCAATGCAACAAGTGCCTACATTCAACACAGAAATACTGACTTCAAACTGTATGTACCAGATGAATAGTTGATGTTTTATCTGTAGTCTTAGAGCTGTGCTGTGGATTTCAGAAGGGGCATGGTGTCAGCTCCGTGGTCTGACCACCCAACTCCTCTGTTGTAGGGGTATTTTAGCTTTAATTCAGTACAATGGAAGGATACTGAAAAGTGTTTCTATTTCCATTTTAATATGCTATCAAAACTTTGAATATACATATTCCCTCTTACCTAAACCTCAGTAAAATCCCTTTGCTGTTCTGCTCCTGAAACATTTTTTTAATTATTTCACTTACTCTGTAATTGCCAGAGGGTGCAGACTCGCTGAAGCTATGGCTTAACTTGAGAACTTGCTGTCCAGAATAATTCAGTGCCTTTGGCCAGAGAGCTGTTGCTTTAGTTATGCCCCATAGCTTTATTTAGTAATGTAAAAATATCCTTTGGTGCTGCTCAGCTGGCAGCCCAGTCCCTAGATCTGTTACTGCTACTGGCGAGCACTTGTTCATCCCCAACTAATACATTTATGTAATAATCCTCAAGTAATGTTCCTCTGGTTTGAAGTTTGACATTGTGCCATGAAAATCTTCAGGGCAGCAATAACAGTATTTCTTCACAATAACAGTGTTGTACGTCATAATCAGGTTCATCAACAGCATTAACATGTTACATCAAAGGCATCTAAAATCTGCAACTTACACTAGCTAAAATGGCATCCACTACATTAAGTATAAGGGGTATTTTGAGATTTTGTAGGCCAGCGTGGAAGTAAGCATTGCACTGGTTCCCTCAACTGCAAGCCCACTAAACATTTATGGGATTTTTCACTGTGTTTTGGATCATTGCTGGTAATAAGCTCTGTGGAAAACTAAAATTATTAAACTTCCATGTGCTGTTCCTTGTAATAATCTTCACATAAGAACCCACTTTTCACATTTTTAAGCCTAAACGGAATCAGCAAGAGTGAAAAGCTATCATTAAGCTAAGTACTATTGAACTACAACATGGCGGTTTAACTTTGAAGCAACTACAATATTTCCAATGTATGTCTTGCTGAAGCCTCTTCTTTGATAATTTCCTCTTAATCTAACGACCTTATCAAGTTGGTCTTCATGGCTGTGGCTATACTGTGTGAATAATTGTTCATTGAAAAAGAAATCAGAGATGCTTGACGTCAGGTCTCCGGCCATTTTTGTAGGACTTGTTAGTAGTTAGTGAGCAAATGTTCTTTTAAACACACAACAATGTTTTAAGATTCAAAAGCAGGCAAAATCAGGTGCATTTTATTATTTCCCATTAAACATTGAAATCTTGTGTGTGTTCATCCTGACCCTTATATTCTACATCCTATATAGTTTTGAGCTTGGGAAATAGGAAGTGCTCAATGCTAACTCACTTCCCTGTTTTTTGACTCACTCCTGCACCACCCTATTAAAGGTGTTAATGTGTTTACACAGTGCAGCTGTACTTGGAGAATGAATTCATTCATGTTGATTTAAGAGTTTCTTCTTTTGTCATTCATTGTATGAAGTGAACAAATGTTCCAGAATAAAAATCTTATTTCCAAATGCAAATATTCCATAATCTTTGCAGAACATTACACATCATGGCTTAACAAAAATACTTTGAACAACACACAGTGCTGTACATCCCTGACAGTGGAATGAAGATATGTGACTATTTGAAAATGAAAAATCAAACCTAAATTATTATTTAATCCTTTTTTAATATTGTATTCTCTTTTATTGACAAAGCCTGGGCTATAAAAGTTTTTGTTTCATAATGAAACAGCTCTCCCTTTTATCACTGGGGTAGTTAAATATGTAGATGCTCTACTGTACCATAACACAAGTGTGTTGGCAAGCACATGATGAGCTGTGAAAATATATATAAAAGTGAGAATGAAGATGAGTCAAGCTGGCATGCCACACAGTTGGGATCACATTTGCAGTCTCACATGAGTGCTGCCATCAGTGCAATGTGTTAATCCACTGAAATCTGGGGTGAAGAAAGGGTGACCTTGTTTATTTATTATGTTCCAGGACATTTGCTTTTACAACATATGGGGAAGGATAGACCTAACCTCTGGCTGTTAAAACCTTGAACTACAGTTTCCAACTCTAAGAAAGTTGTTCTACTTACACTACCAAGGCTTAGCCGCTCATCTCAGTAGCAGGATGACAGCGTAGTCGGGGATAAATTAGTCTGACACTGCATTGGCCAAAGACTGCCCATCATGCCCTCATCTTGGTCGCTGCCTTGATCCACATTTGCTCTGCCTCATGTCCTTTGGTGTCAAGAACGCATTAGATCACAGTCCAGCTGGAGAGCACTGACTGATGAGCTTTGTCAGCGCCGAGATGGCAGCAGAAGCAAAAGGAAGTTCTCTCAGCACTCCCTCAAGATGGACACTCAAGACGGGTGTCATCTGTGACACTTTGGGTGCCCATATTTAGCATACTTCCGGTCCGTCTGTGGCTCAGAAAGTGCCTGCTGACAGGTTTAAAGGTCACGAAAGTTGTGGGGAGACAATGGCTGCAGCTTCTGCCAATAAGAAACCCCCCTCTGCAGTTGTCAGGTTTGATCAGACACATTCAAGCTTACATTTGCACCAGGGCATCCCACCATTATGATGCAGAGTGGTGCAGTAGTAAAGCTAGATGCCTCATCTCGAGGGCTATCCTCCAATGAATTTAAATTCAACAGAGAAATATGATCAAGACAAATTTGTGGTCCGATATCTGTAAATTATCACCATCATGAATTTTCGTTTCAGTCCCTTTGTCTCCGCCCAACTCTCTATCCTTTCATTCTTTTCAAACATTGTGTAAATTACCACTCAAAGGGAAAGATATATAAAATGTGGGATACCAAAGATAAAAAGTCAAGGTCATGAAGCCTCAAGTCAGAGGCTGGCTTGGGATTGCTAATTCTTAAGAAATGTTTAAGGATTCCTGTCAGTCTCTGCATAAATGCCTGTTTGTCTGGCACAAAGATAAGGTGGTCAGATTTTTGAGGTTAAAGGTCGTGTCATAGACTTTCCTGTTCATCTCTTGCTAGTGAATACGACATCTAAGTTATGCACTGAGGAATGTTCTTCACATTTTAAGTTTCATATCTGATATGAGGTTGGACTAATTAGATTTGGAGGTCATATGCCAAATTTTAAGGTAATTGAATCTTTTGTTTATCCCTTGCTTGTGAACTTCATATCTCAAGAATGCTTCTAAGGATTTTCTTTAACTTATTTCCTCTCTGCCTTTAGGATGAAATTATTACATTTTTTAAGCTCATAGGTCAAATGTTAAGGTAATGAAACCTTATGTTTATAATTTGCAAGTGAATAAAATCTCTTGAATGCTCTGAGGGATTTTGTCAAGCAAACAAGAGTCTCATTTGACTCAAAGATGAGGACTTCAGATTTTTGAGGTCAAAGGTTAAGGTCATGGTTCAAATTTTGCACAAATGTCACATTTGGCTTAAAGATAAAGTCATCAAGTTTTGGGGAGTTAAGGGTCAAGATTGAGGTCAAGGAGTACTTTGATCACCTATCCCTTGTAATTGAATTATCTCAAGGATGCTTTGTGGGATTTCCTTTAAACTTCACTTCCTGACCCAAGGATGAGGTGATTGGATTTCAGACTTCAGAGGTAAAGGTCTTTGGCTCCCATGTTTATCCATTTCTTATAGGATTTTATGAATCACACTACCACAAAACACACTTGACTCATCGCTGTTCTTGCTCTGTCCTCTACTATTATACCTTGTGGAGACAAAACTACCAGCCAGAAGTTCTAGTTTCACCATAGAGCTTATTTTCAGTAACATTTAAAAAAAACTACAGAAAACACCTGAAGGCCTTTCTAAGTTAAGCCTGCACAGCTCTTACTTCCTGCAAAATTACATCATTCGTGCACAACTCTATTGTGCTAGCATTATGCTTCATTTCATTTTATTTAATGTGACACCTCCATGCTTAACCTAAGGCAGTAAAGATCCTCGAAAATTCATCTTTTCTGTTCACCAAGAGATTCCAGCATCTATGACAGAGAAACAAAATGTCAAGATACTTTTTAAAGCTGCATCCTCCAAACCGCTTCTCTCTGTGCCAGGGGTAAACACTGTGTCAGCGCCTTAAAGGAGAGATAACTTCAGAGCTGTGGCATTAGTTTTTGTGTTTCTCTCTAGCCCTTAACCTCACCCATCCTCGGCCCAGCTGGCAGAGTCATTCTGCCCTGTGACCAACTCTCCCCCGTGCTGAAGCTCTGAGGCCTTGAGGCTCCTTCAGCAGCACCCGCCTGTTCTTACAGCTGACAAAGAGAGGGCCCGTCACAACCACCAGAGGCACTAACTCTCCTCTCAAATATATTCACTGAGGCGTTATATGTTCAGGAAATGTTAGTACTTTTACATTGAATAAATTAATATTCTTATGGAAGGATGAAGCAAACACCCTGCATATGCGTCCACAGAGGAGTTAGAGTAACCATGTCTCTCAAGCATCTACATTCTAATTAGATGAAGAGTGTTTTAAGGGGTATTTTCTGTCAAATATTCCAAAATAGGCCTCATTTTTAATCTGCATTGGTCTGAAAACACATGTAAGATATCATTAAAATTATTTTGCTCTAATACTCAAGGTTATTCAAAGTTACTCTCCACTTCCAGAGCTGGATTTCTGACTTGAGGGATGTCTTGAGTGACATATCTAAATTTTATCTTGGATTTCCAAACTTTTAGGTCTTATACGTCATAAGAAACTGTGCCTTAATTCCTGATGCACATCTTAAATGAAGTTGTACATTCATCGGCCACTTTATTGGTACACTGCCCAACTGCTCATTCATGCAAATAGATAATTACCCAATTACATGGCAGCAACTCAATGCAGTTAGTCATGCAGACATGGTCTAGATGACCCGCTGAAGTTCAAATGTAACATCAGAATGGATTTATGTGATTTTGACAGTGGTGTGGTCATCAGTGCCAGACATTCTGGTCTGTGTATTTCAGGAACTGTTGATCTACTGGGATTTTCATGGAAAACCACCTCCAGGGTTTACAAAGAAATGTCAGGAAAAGAGAAAATATCCATGAATGACAGTTCTCAAAAAATGTCTTGTTAATGCCAGAGGTCAGAGGAGAATGGCAGATGACAACAGTCACTCAAATAATCCCTCATTACAACCAAGGTATGATGAAGACCATTCCTGGATAAACAACACATTAAATCTTGGAACAGATGGGTCAAAGCAGCAGAAGACCACACTCACAAACCTTAAATCGTCTCAAACTTCTTACTTTAACATGACAGTGAGTTCACTGTTCTGCAGTGGCCTCCACACTCACCAGATCAGATGTTTTAATGATTGGCTAACTTGTGAGATAAGGCATTGTTCCAAATTTTTTTGCAAATAACTCAGTATGTTCTCAACCAAATTTGATGACATTTTCAGGAAATGTTGGTCATGGCACAAGGAAGAAGTGATACGATTTTAGTAGTGATCAAAACCTGGCTGCAGATCCATATTTATTATTATTATTTCTAAGCAGTGCGAGACAGGGTGGTTTTCCAGCAGTTGGAAATGCCTTGGTGGAGGGTTGTGCTCTTGATACACTTTTAGTTGTTAAAGGATAAGTTCGTTTTTTTGACACCTGGACCTTATTTTTAGGATTAAATAGGCTCGTAGACTCACCCAGACAATTTTGGCGGAGCTTGGAGCCGTTTTCGAGCAATTTAGATCTATCCAACGGCGTTTTTCTCTCATGCCATAGTAGCAGACGGGGCTAGAAATCGAAGCCCCTAAATCAGACACTATCTGCTGCGAAACTCACTCCTCCTCTGTTGCCATTGCCGTGCAATGTCCACAACAACACCACCAGTTAGCCCCCATTCGTGGACGTGCAGTGGTTGCTTGTTCTCTGGCCAGCTGTTCGGCTCTTTCCCTCTGCGTCCTCCTTTCAAATAGCTCCTCGTCGGTATATTCTGGCTCAAAACGATACGGGCAGCCATTATACTCAAAGTCGTCGTCAGACACTTCTACATCGGATAAATATTCCGCCATGTTGCACAAAAATAGCCGTGTAGCCATGTAGCCTAGCAACAACAGCGGCTCTACTCAGCTGCGCTCTTGAGGTGCATGTCTATGACGTCACCAAAAGTTACCCATCCTTGTAAAGCCCTGGATGACCATAACAACGAAGTTGAGCTGACATGGTGATAACACTGGCCATTCATTTATAAAATGTAGCTGAAATGAGCGAGTTTTGCAGCAGATAATGTCTAATTTAGGGGCTTCGATTTCTGGCCCCGTCTGCTACTATGGCATGAGAGAAAAACGTCATTGGATAGATCTAAATTGCTCGAAAACGGCTCCAAGCTCCGCCAAAATTGTCTGGGTGAGTCTACGAGTTTATTTAATCCTAAAAATACGGTCCAGGTGTCAAAAAACCGAACTTATCCTTTAATGTTACTAGTCATTTGATATGGAAGAGGATTAGGGCCACTGAAACAAAAAAAGTAGAAGTTGAAAAAATATTATCAAGTCTGAGAAAAAAGTCAGAGTTTTGGGATTAAAGGAACAAAGATACGAGAGAAGTCCACTATCTGAAGCTGAGAGTAAGTCATTTGTTACTTTAAGAGCAGTCTCTGTGCTATGGTGAACTCTAAATCCTGACTACAAATACTCAATAAAGTTGCTGTTTTTGAAGGAAGTCACATAGCTAATTAGCCATTACTTTCTTTGGGATCTTTGGAGCGAATTGAAGGTTTGATTTAGGCCTATAGTTAGCTAATGTGCCTGAATCGAGGGTAGGTTTTTCAAGAAGAGGTTTGATGACAGCTACTTTAAAAGACTGTGGCACATAAAAGATAAAGGTAAAGATATATTGTTTGTCTCCAACAAGGATTAACAATGTAATGGAAAGACCTCCCGGAACAGCTCAGTTGAGATCAGGTCCAAAAGGCAGGTTGATGGTTGGAGGAGACGACAGAAATTAGTTCCTGAAGGTCAGCTGGGGAAAAGCAGTCTAAGTCAGGTTTACCATAATTGGCCCAGCCAAGGGAAGGGGGTTGCTCATTTTATATCTAATTTTAAGAATTTTGTAAGTCCTCACAGCTGAGGGCTAGAGGAATTACAGGCTCAGCAGAGCTCTGACCCTGTGTCAGCCTTACTACAGTGCTGAAAAGGTAGGATTGGTTTTATTTTCCTCAATTAGTGAGGAGTAGTACGCAGCTTGAGCATGTTGTAAGGCTGTCATGTATTAATTATGACTATCCCCTTTAACCTAAAAAACAAGAGGAAGGCTTTTCTTCTGTAAAAAAAAAAAAAATCTTTCTATGAAGCACAGAAAAACTGCACATTTAAATTCAGACTATTCAGACCACCTGTAATGACACACACAGAGGAAACGACTACCCTTTGGAGTTGGATATTATTGCCCTACTGAACATACTGCATGTGCAAATGGACAGTTTGATGTATTGGGAGAGAGGGAAACCATTTTCCTCTAGTAACCCCGCCAGCAGATAATTTATAGGTACTGTCTTGCTTTGCAGTTTGAAAGGGACACAAAGGCTGAGGGTGTATGTATAGAATATCGTGGGGAAACACTGAAGGAATGGGTTGTAACTATGAACAGTTAGAGGGAGGTGGTCATGGTAAGGGCACAACAACAAGACTTATTTATATTTCATTCAGCTGTTCATGAATTCAAAGGATTTGTTTGCTCCTGATTTTGCTAAATTGCAGAGCTGTTAGGAGCCCTGTCTTGACAATTTTACCGCATTACAACTAACACTGCTTTATATTTAAACTAATAGTAAAAATGTGATCCCTGGCTTTTCCTGATCCTTTTACTTTTGTTGCTGGCTTAGCAAGCTTTGATGTTCACCCTAATTAGACCACTTTGCTGCGCTCTTTATAAGAAAAAAGATTCACACATATTTAATGTGACCTTGATGTAATCCTCGCAACAGCCCCTTCCCTATTTGAGCGTGCCTCTTAATGACCACATATTCTCCCCCTCCTCCTCTTCAAGACCCTTTCCTCTTCAGCCTCAGCCTGACTGTGGTCTGCTCATGTGCACAAAACACTGACTCCTAAATCCTAATACTGTTGCATCCTCTAATCCCATCACATTACAGAGAGCAAAACAGCATATTAATTTAGTTTTGTTTTTTTAGTGCCAGGGCCAATTTGTGCGGCTGGGGATAGCTGCTGTGAGGCTGGCCTGATCTCGCCTCCCATAGGATTTATGTGGGACTATCTCTGAGAAATCCGTTTAATATGACACCCCGGGCTGCAATATGATGCGGTAGGAGAGGTAGTGGTTTATGATAATGCAAATGCAAAGCCTGGTTGAAGAAATATGCTGTTGTTTATATAGAAATATTACGTAATAGGTCAAATTTCAGAGCAGATTTTCATAACCAGATCCATTGTTTACTGGTGTTTTATGCATTTTGACTGGGGATGCATTTTGTCTCCGTGAATAAAAGAATGCAGAGATAAGAGGACTCAGGCAGAAACAAGCAAAATGACTTTTTTTTACTTCATTTGACCAGAGTTTATGATGGTGGCTAGTTTAGATCAAGGGCCTTGCTGTACACCCAATGTAAAGCACTTTTGTGTGCAGCGCAGGTTACTTTCCCATTTCCACCTTACTTATTTGTCATTTCTGAACTTAGCGTTTCCTTTGTTGAAGTAGCATGCCCTCCATGTGTCCAGTTTACTGTCTGAATGCAAATAAATGTATACCACTTAAAAATCTAGTCTTAAGTCTGTTGCATGGAGCAGTGGTTCTGAAACTTTTTGACAAAGGTACACTTAAAGTCAAGACAAAATCTCAAGGCATACCTTATTCATATCAGTGCCAAACAGCCTGTTAAACATGTGTCATGGTATATCAGCCTATGCAAGTTTATTTCTATTTTTCAATGCCTGTTTTTTTTTTTTTACAAACATCTGCATTATTCATGAAATATTTATTTTCAAAATTATTCAGAAACTTATATGAAATGTTGTTAATCCATTCATTAACAAACAAAAATGAACAGATCACAGTTAGAAAATTGATTGAACTTATGAATCAGAGTAACAGAAAAAGGTATTTGTTGCCCAGAGCTACTGATTCTGTGAACTGTAAAAGATAGTGTAAGCTGACTTATTATAATTCATAATGCTTTCCTTAAAAGCAGACTTTGTGCTGTATATGGAAATTAATAAAATTAAAGTGATGTTTGAGTAAATGTGACCCCAAAAGGGATAAGCAGTATAGATAAAGAATGCGTGGAAGGATGGGAGGTTGGTTTTTGTTGATATTGTTACACTTATAAGTACCACGACCTGAACTTGAATGCTGTTTTGGAAAAATTGAGACCATGTATTTTAACAGATCTTATCTATTTTGTAATGTTGAGAAAACAATGTATTTATCATGAAAACAACAGAGTTGAGAAGTGTCATTGTAGACTTGTTTCATTTGGTTGATGAAAAGTTAACATATTTGTTAGGATCTCTGATTCATTTTAAGCTAGTTATCGTTTTTTTTTTTTGGTTTGGCAAAGATAGTGGTCGACAAACAGTTTTGGTCAGGTTTGCTGTTGATAAAATAAACAATGATGTGGACATGATTGAATGATTTAAGATCACAGTGTTGCTCAGTATTGGAGAAAGTCCACGTCCACTCTGACTGTAAGCTGTGTGCGGTTTATCTCTTTGAAAGCCAGCCGACCCCCAGAAGGATAGATTTAATCCAGCCTGCAAAGAATTAACCCCAATAGTTTGAAAAATAGGTTCGAAATACTCAATCCAGTTGTGCCAGAGAGCAGATTAGTTTAAAACTCAAACAAAGCTCAAACAAAGAAAGTGTGCCACTTCCTATGGCGCGGCATTGTCTCTTTTCTTTTTTTCTGCTTCCAGAGTAGACTGGAGCATTTCCTCTCTAAGCCCAAGCCCCCAGGACTATTAAAGCTCTGACAGCATTTTAAACAAGCACTGGTTGAGGATTCGCCCTGGCAGATTCTAACCAATCGCATGCAATAATTCCCCGGGGCTCAGGAACTGTGCTGCATGTATGTATGGACAGTGTGTTTTAACCACGGAGACTCCGGGCTGTTCATGTTTGGCATGCATGACACAAGTGCACATGACTGCAGAGGTTAATGTGAAGCACGCAGCTTATTGGGTGCTTTATGTCTTGTTTTGCCTGAGACCAATTCTGTGTCAAAGTCATTCTGTCAGGAGGGTTTGCAGCTCTCAACATTGGGCCTAAAGCTTAAGCTGCAGATCTACTTTGTTAGGACACAAATACAGAGAAATATTTAAAACAACGATGTTTCTTCAAAGACTTTGTTTTTTTTCTTGTGACAGTATGTTGTTATTACTGCATTTAGGTCTGCACAATTCTAGCTTTAACATGAATATTCTTTCCAAGAAGTCAAATTGGGATTCTTTCACACTATGATTGTTCTTTTCTGTTGATTCAGTTTACTCTTATAAAACGCTTCAGGCTTCGGGAAGGGCTTTCAACTACAGAAGCACATTGCATTTAATGGAGAAAGAATAGTCTGCTCTGTTTTTCTGTATAAAAAAATGGAAATGCTACGAGAAAACAAACGTACACTAAGCCATTTCCAACATTGTTGGGGTCAAAAATGTGGAAAAACAGCCCTATCTCACAATTCCAACAATTCTTCAAGGAATCCCTGGATCACCATGTGTATTCAGATCCCCACCAAAATCTAATCACTTCTTCCTTGTGCAATGATTCTCTGATTTTTTATATTTTTTATTTTTGTCAAAATCTGTTTTAAACTTATGAAGTTATTATTAAAAATGTGGACTGGGTGTTCGTGGAATGAGCAACACAGTAAACATGTGGGTAGTGCCCCAAATTAATGTGCCAAGCTGTTGTTCCAGTGTAGAGTGGCAGTATTATTTGTTGTGAGCCCTCGTACAATTTCAAAACTTAGGACCAAGTTCTGTGAAACTGGCGAAGCCAGAGACAGACTGTAAAGTTGCAGTCCCAGAAGGACAACACTCTCAGAAGACTAGTTCCTCTCCTTTCCTTTATTGGGGAACTGTAGGCTTTCTTTTATGGGAGGCAGGAATTTGGCACTTTTTTTTGTGCTACCCACTTTTTTAGCTGTGCTGTTCATTCTATGCATGCACGATCCTTACAAGTCATGCCTCATTGTAAAGGCGACTGATCAGGCTTTCCAACGATATAAAATTCAATGCCAGTTGGTGTTATTAAAGGAAAGAAATAATCAACCAAAATAACATTTCAAGACTTCTTTGAGGAGTGCATTTTTGCAGCTTACCTTCAGGCCCACTGTGAGAATCAGATGCCCTATTTGCAAGTGATGTTAGTGATTTATAAAGCCATTCATTCATTCATTATTTCTGAGCTATCTAATAAAACAACATGAAGATTACACCATTGTTCCATTCAAATTAAGCTCATAAATGTTGACCCCTCTATCCAGAACCAGGCCATGTGTTCAGTCTTTGCAGAGTCACTCAGCTGTTTCACTGTGGTCAGGCAGCGCTGGCACAAGATGTTAGCGTGTGATAACACACAGGGAGGAACCAGCAGCAGTACAGTGAGGATGGTAAATGGCCCTAGGGAAATTTGCATCCTCTCTCTCTAATTACACTTCAGTGTGTGCACCAGTGAGCGAGGGAGAACGCCGCGCTGGGATACTTTAATGGGCAAAGCACCGATGAGAATCCTATGAACGCCCAATGCTCCTACCTCTCTGAATATTTCAGCAGGCTTCACATTTTGAGAGCAACAAACCCCCCTGTGTTCAACAATGTGAGACAGAGGGAGAGGCTTTCAGATTGTTGGAAGGTGCGTGTGCAGGCCGTTAACGAAGATCCCTTAGTTTTCCTGACAAGCCAGTCTTGAATGAGATGAGCAGGTGTTTTTGGAACGCCTGTACCTACAGTAAATACATGGTTGAGGTGAGAAAGCTGTCAGCTGTTCAAATTTGAGCTGTAAAGTAAAGTCGACCATCTGTTTAACAATCTGCCTCTCCCATAGACTTAACAGACTTAATATAGTGCTCTCAAAAGACCTTAAAGTCCAGCATTATCAGCAATCTGCTCATCAGGCACCTATTTGACACTTTACAATGTGTCATCAACTACAAATGTTGCCAATGTTTTAATGCCTCCATCCAAGTCACAGGCAAGACTGAAGATAGTTTTCTCTGATTAGCTTTTGGTCTTTATGTCCCTTGATTTTTCAAGCATATTCTTATACAAAACCTCCAAAACACTTTCTGTCAAACTTTGCATGCATGTTCTTTTGCCTTAAATAAGGTATGGGGGTATGTTCACAATCACTAATCTTCAAAAAACTGTCTACTTTAAATATACAGACTACCCCTTATAGTACTGTATTCTCTCTCCATCTGAGATGCTCCATTGGACCTCCTGCCTCTGTAAGGCTCCCTCAGCGATTGGATAGTTCAGCACCATGTTGTCAACAACTCTGCATTCATTCTAACATCATTGCTCACCAGGGGTTTGCTACTGCTGCTTGGGATAAAACTGACAATGAAACAATGGTAGGACATCATACTGGTAGCTTCTGGCCCTGCAAAGAAGGAGAGAGGGAAATGTCATAATGTCATTGGCTTTTTTTGTTCAAACAGGTGCTTTATCACGCAGAGGAGACATGCTAAGCACAATAAAGAGATTATAAATGTTCTTTACGACTGAATTTATAGAGTGGTGCTGGAATGACATATTTTTGTTCTCTCAACTGAAAGCCAATGGGATTTTTCACTGTGTTTTGGATCATAGCTGATAATGAGGTCTGTAGCAGACAAAAAAATTCTGCAACTTACATGTTTTGTTCTTTGCAATAATCTTAATAAAATAACCTACTATTTATGGGTGTTTTTTGTTTTACTTAAACATAATTGTTAAGAGTGAAAGCTATTAAACTACTACCTAACTAAAACATGGTAAATCGACTTAAAAGCATCAACAATATCTCCAACTTGTAACATCTTGATAGCCTCTTGTTTGGGAATTATCTTTTAATCCAAAGACTTGATCAAATTGGTGCTCATGACTTTGGCAATAGTGTATGAATTAAGAAATAATTGCAGTAGGGTTCTGGCCATTTTTGTTGTCCTTATTAGCAGCTCATTAGCAACTGTCCTTTTAAATACACAACATTTTATAATTCAAAAGTGGGCAATTTCAAATGCATTTTATTATTTCAGATTAAAGATTAAAATCTTGTCTGTCTGTGTTCATTACAAACCTTATTTTAGGCATTTATCCAAAACTGGTATTCTAATCCCTGTTTAGTTTCAGGCTTGAGAACCAGGAAGTGCTTAATCAGGGTTCCCACACATCCTGGAAAACCTGGAAAATCTGGAAAATGATTGACCAATTTTCCAGTCATGGAAAACATATGGAAAATGAGGAAAAGAAGTAAAATGTCCTGGAAAAGCTTGAATTGTCCTGGAAAAGTATTTAGCTTCTTTCTACCTTGTTTGTGAACAAAAATCAACCATAGGAAATGAAGTAAAAATGTAGATAAAATAATGCAAGTTAAGGAATAAAATATAAAAACAATGGTGACAAAAAGAAATAATAAAAAATGGCAAAATAAAATGTAGGCAACTTAAACAGTAAATCAACAAAATCTATTTATAAAAAAGCAGAGTAAATTAAGATTTAAAAAAAAAGTATAAACCATAAATTTATAATAGTAATACACTACATAAAAGCCAGACTAAAACGATAACTAGCAAACAATGTTCATGCCCGAGAGTTAGAAATAAATACATTTTAAATTAAATTTGATACGGTGGGCTAGCTAGAGATATCGGTCATCAACCTTTAATCTTATGCCCACGCCAATCTTGTAACGGGTAAAAACATCCTGGAAAAGTCCTAGAAATGTCGTGGAAAATGATTTCTAGAAAAGAGTGGGAACCCTGTTAATGCTAACTCTCTCATGCAACCTCTGAATATGGAGCCCCATGAGGAAGTGTCCTGAGTGTTCACTTGAGGCTAGCCACAGAAACATGACACCCAAACAATTGTGATGTGGGGGAAATGTTTTTTTACACATCTACTGCCTTGCTCATAAATATATTAGATATATTTAGGATTTCCGATATTTGGAAATGTGGCATTGTTATTGGTCAGACAGCCTGAAGTCCCGCCTCATCACGGCCTCTCTGTCCGTCAGTTGGTGGAGTTAAAGTTCAGTTGAGATGACATGTGCAGTATGGCAGCGTCCATTTGAAGGCATTAATAGTGTTCAAAAGGCTCCTGTGATATTCAAATGGATGATGTAACATGGCTTCTTCCAATTTTTTACAGTCTATTTTTTTTTTTACTCATTCTTGCATCACTCTATTGTATTTTTAGGGTTGTAGGTCAAAGGTCATGATCATTGAGCCTCTTGTTCAACCCTTGTTTGTGAACATAAAAATGTCAAGGCCCTAAAGGTGCTTCTGTTCATTCTGTCTGAAGGATGACCTGTTCAGATTTTTTGGTATTAAGATCAATGTCATGGAGCCTCATGCTCACCTTTAAGATTTCTACAAATTTCTATACCAAAGCCACACCAGCCCCTCCCATTGATCCACTGCTTGACATTCATCGTCTTTCTCTTGAATACCTTGCAGAGGCTTTTAAACAGGCGATAGTTGTAGTTTGAACAGTGCTTATCTTAAACCTCAAATAAAGCAGTGTTTGTCTGAAAAAAGACCATAAAGAAAGTGCAAATATCTGCAGGTGCACTGACAGAAAGAACAAATAGACACAAAGTCTCATTATCGTTTTGTTTAGGAGTGCAATCTCTCTGACTGTAGCTGATTTTTTCTTCTTACCACTTTAACAACCTCTGTTTCTCTTTTTAATGTGATTGACCATTATTTGGCAGAAAAATCCCTTCTGTAGAGAAAAAGGCCTGCTGGGGGTTTCATTACTGTTTGAATCACTGGTTTGTTGGATGTGTACAGCCACACTGTCAGACTTATTCTGTTGTAAAAGTCTAGCATCCAATTTTCCAACAGTTAAAAGTTATGAGGCTTGACTTTAAATCTTAAGAAAGAAATCAGTTGAATTGTTTTGAGGAATTACTTGTGCTGTAAAAGTCATGCTAGTCTTGATATTATTTTAGCACTCACTTGTTCTCTCTGAACTGGCTCATTGAACAATGTTTCCAGTTTGAGTTAGTGGCGGTAAATTGTGAGTCGTGTGCTGTAATTATGTTGTGTGCCTTTCCGTAATGTGGTTGCTGTCATCCATCACAAGTGCATCCCAATGCAAAATGTGTGTTGGAGAGAGAGAATGTGGTTAATTGGTTGTAGTTGTACCAAAAGAGCAGTTCAATGAGGAAGTGACCCTTTTGTTTGGTGCTTTAAGTGTTTTAGGACTTTAGCAAAAAGCTGCCTTAGTACAAAGACTGGAAACAGGGGCTGTTTTCAAAATTCCATACCACGCAAGCAGAGCATAGCCTGCTGATTTTGGCATTTTGTCGTATGCAAACATTTGTGAAATCTGTGCTTTGTCAAAAAAAAAAAACATAATGTCATACTACTTAAGGTAAAATTAGCATTATGAATCGGAAAGTCTACATTGCATAATATTTCCATCTATCCATCCATCCATCTATCATCTATACCACTTATTCCTTTCAGGGAACTTCCTGAACCAGCTGGGGCCAGGGCCATATAGAGAAACAGACATTCATTCCCACTCATACTCTTACCTAGAGGCAGTTGTGAATCTGTGGGAAGAAACCAGAGAGCCCAGAGAAAACCCATTCAGGCATAGGAGGACTATGCAAAATCCACACAAAAGACCCTGATCCACACTGGGAATCAAACTAGCAAGCTTTTTTTGCCGCAAGAAACACACACTAACCTGTACAATTTTCCACAATGCAAAGTGCAATGGCACAGGGGTCAAAATGGCGGATGGAAAAAGCATATAGCAACAGCCTGACCATATTGGCACTAGCATCAATACTGTTGCATTTATAGAGCAGGAAGCGAATCAAAAATCAGTAAAATTGCATTTTCAAGTTGTTACAACATGAGAATTTTCAGTTGTGAAATCATGAAAATCCAGCTAAATCAGTAAGGTTAGGTTTTTCAGTCCACAGATGCTAATTTAGTAGCGATAGCCATTTGCTGGACTGCCGTTTATTCATGTTTACAAGACCACAATCAGAAATTAGCTTAATTATTGGATTGGGGGGGGGAAATCACACAGCTTTAGTTGACACCCACCAGACAACAAAAAGAAAGAGTCAGCTTGGCCAGGACTAGCATAGGCCTACTGCAAAATAGAGTTGTGCAGGGATGACATATTTTTGTAGGCCAGCACAGAAGTTAGCATAGCGCTAGTTCTCTCAACTAAAAGCCTATGAGAGTTTTCACTGTATTCTTGGAACATTGCTGATAGTATGGTCTAAAACAAACAAAAATTATAGGATTTTTTTTCAAGGATTTGTTAACAGACAATCTTGGAAATGCCTTGGTGGAAGTTTGCACTCTCAGAGCATTTGTAGTTTCAGATATTTTTATGAAACAGCAGTTTTGAATTCGCATATACATTTGGCCTTGGGAACAGGGAAATGCTGTATGCTCACTGACTTTCGCATTCTTGGACTAATTTCTGCACCACTCTACAAAGCTGTTTGTCAGTCATACTACATGCTACATACTACATACTATTTCCAAACACAGCATGCCATGTGCAAATACTGTAGTATGTAGTTGAAAATGGCCAGGGAGACACCCCCCAACCCCCATCCCCCCACCCCCCACTTCACAACATTTAAACAGGACCAGAAATGGTGTCTCTAGCTTTATCTTCTTATCCGCTCAGCTGTACAAAACCAGCTGCGGGTTGTAACAAAGCAAAAATATAGTGGCATGTAGCTTTTTTAAAAGTGTTGATCAAGCTTCTAGTAGCATAAATTATGTGGCATTTCATCAGAGAGCCTTTAGAGTTACAAATAATGAACATCTTATGGTTGAAAAGTCCTGAAGACAAAAAATTACTCTTACTTCATAAGACATGTTACAATGGATTGTGCTTCCTGCACTAATAAGCTCTGTTGTCTGCAGAAATTAGCCTCAAATCTTTTTACTCTCCCAAAACAGTGGAGAAAAACACTCAACAGTGAACACTTGCTTTATCCACAGGAAGCCCTGATGACATAACTTTGTGACAGAAACATGCTATTAGTAGATTTTCAGCAGTCAGTGGGGATAACAGATAGCATTTGCCGACTTTAAGTGTTAAAGGTGTAAGATTGCATTTATACTTGTAGCTCAAAGGAACATTTTCACTGCCTGTGAAATGGTCTAAAGTGAAAAAAGTATGTTGTATTTATAAAGCGCTGAAACTGCAATACCAAAGATACTCAAAAATGTGTTGCTCATGTGTTCAATCATTCATCATAGCGTGCTGCACGTGTGTCTGACAGAGAGTGGATGATCACGAGGAGGAATGAGAGAGAAGGTGATTATTGAAGGAGACTGCAAAAGCCAATACCCAGCAGCTGTATATTCACCCTTAGAACAAGGAGTGAGACCCGGATCAATATTCTCTCTCTTTTTCTTTAGCGTCCCCCTTCTCCTCCTCACCCCAGGCTGCAGGGGAAGTGCACAGCTACAGGAGACATTTATTACAGGCCTGCTCAGTGGCTCAGTGGGACACAGCACAGCATCCCCTGGTTCTGCTTGTTAGCAGACCTCGTGTAGATCTAACAGAGGCTGTATGTCAGCACTGGGGCTGCGTGACATCACCTCCCATCGGGCCAATGATTGGGGGGTTTGACAGAGCAGCAGTGCTTTTACTGGCCCTGGGAGGATGATTGTTGCATCAAAAAACGCTAATGTTCAGGGATGCCTCCCCATTTGTCAGATTTTACAACTCTGCGAAGACTGTGTTTTAAATGTGTTCTACTGTCTTTTTATCAATCCTGCAAACAAAGCTACTTTTAAGGTGCTAACAAGCTCACTGCTTTTTCTGCTAGCAGCAACAATCAGTATAAAAGAGCAGCCAAAGCAGAAGTGCATCCACTGCAGTTCACTGAGTTTCCACTCGAGAGTGACTCCATTAGCGAAGGAAGTTGCATTCATACCCATGTTAAAATTCTGACTTTTGCATAATATTTGAACATGTTTGCAGTCTGGTTTAAAAAAAGATTTTGATCTAAATAAGTCATGTTTTTGTTTGTTTTTTTTTATTTACTTTTTTTTTCCGTCCATCTTGTCGAAAGAAAGATGTGAGTTATGCCTCGTCAGGGGCATGGCTAATCTGACCTTGACTGAGGGCAGATCTGTTTGTCCGGAGGCCTCACCTCCACCTCGTTGTCTGTTTGTAAGAGGGCAGAATGTGTCAACTGCTGCAGATAGGCTTCAGATGACGACTTCAGTAACAAAATGTCGGTCATCACTTACTTTGGCCAATACTTTTTACTAAGGGTTGGAACTAGCAAGAATGTGACAATGCAATACATACAGTAAAACAGAGGTGGCAATATGATGTAGCCTATGAGAATTTATGGAAATAATACAAGCAGGGCAAAATGTATCACTTTTTTTTTTACTGAACAGCTTGTTTTTTTTTATTTTGTATCATATTAAAAACCCACAGTATTATATGCATTTGAAATACTGTTTCTAATGGGTTAAGTTTTTTTATATTAACTATGTTACCTGCAACATGAATGAACTTCTTTGTCCTCTACAGTGACAGAAACGTTAACAACTAGAAGTGTCCTGGAAGCACAAACCTCCACCAAGGCATTTCTGACAGGGTTAGCAGAGTTTTTGCAAAAATGTGGGAAAACTGCCCTATTGTGCAGTTTCAACAAATATTTTTTAACATTTCTGGATCCACATCCGGACTCAGATCAGCACCGAAATCTAGGTACTTATCCATTGTGCCATGATTAATATTTCCTGAAAATTTCATCAAAATCTGCTGAGAACTTTTTGAATCATCTGCAAATTTTTGAAAAAACTTCCCTATCTCACAGTGTCAACAAATCCTTTAAAACATCCCTGGATCTGCAGCTGTTTTGGAATCACCACCAAAATCAAATCACTTCCTCATTGTGCCGTCACCAACATTTCCCAAAAACCTCATCAAAAGGACAAACGGTTACAAATGTAACAAGGAGATAGATAATCAAACGGCTGAATTCCCATCTAGCGACAGGAGGCTGACCTTAAGTCATAATTGCCTGGTTTAAATAAATTGTCAACAAATAAAATATTGATATTAGGCCATTAAGGTTGATCTCTTACCTTTCACATTTACACCCCCCTTATCATACTCAGTGCCCTTTATTTCGGCTCAGTTTATGACAAAAAAAACTGTGAACTGTCCAATGGTCATCTTTTTAAGTTCTTTAGGTGTAATTCAAGTATTGGAGTAAACTGTTATATCAATCTAAGTTGGTACAGATTCTTTAAACATAAGAAAAAGCATTAAAAAACTTCGACCAAGCACCTACCTGCCCTAAACAGCATTGCATTAGCTTCTGCAAACAAGCAGCTGCCTGCTAGCTGTAACTTATATAAGACTAAAGCGCACTTATTATTTCAAAAAAATCGACTTTCGTCTCATGATGCAGCATGTTCAGATGTTCCTCTATTTTTGTCCTCAATGCCTAACCCCCTCATCATCCTCACTGTACTTCACTTTTAGATTTGCACCATAATAGCGATCAAGCTAGCCAGTTATCAACAGCATTTTTATCCTCTCCCCAAAGTAACATGAGAAATGATTAAAAAGGCAGTTCATCATCATTCATTCTTTCACACACACATTCTGGAGCCTATCCCAGCTGTCATTGGGCGAGAGGCGGGGTACACCCTGAACCAGTCGCCAGTCGGGTGCAGGGCAACATATAGAGACAGACAACCATTCACTCTCACACTCATACCTAAGGGTGATTTAGAGTGATCAATTAACCTAATGAGCATGTTTTTGGTCTGTGGGAGGAAGCCGGAGTGCCCGGAGAGAACCCACGCATGCACGGGAAGAACATGCAAACTTCACACAGAAAGGCCCTGCCCGACCGGAATTGAACCGGTGACCTTCTTGCTGTGAGGCACGTGCACTATCTGCTGCGCCACCGTGCCGCCCCAGTTCATCATCATCCCTTGTATAAATGTTTGGTCTTGATGTAAAGAATTTTCATGTATTCTCACATTGCAGCTGCCTGCAGTTAAGATTTACCATTTATGTAAGCTTCAAATGTTCATCTGTGTATTTCATAAAAGAAAGTCTGCTGATCATATCCTTTAGGTGTAAGTATACCCTAGTACTTAAATTCTCAGATAAGATATAAAATGATTCAATTTAACATCATGTTAGTTATCACCAATAAATCCACCTTGCCTCTCCTGCTGTCAGAGCTTACTTCATCTTAAATAACATCAAGGTACATGAAAGTCTCAGGCTTATACAAATACTGGAGATGATTCTACTTTCAAAGCTGCATTCAGAAATAACATTTGTGCTTGTTTATTGTTTGTCATCTGGCTCTTACTTTAGAACATTTGACAGCCAACTTTGAAGCCCCAGATCTCACTCAGTCACACAGTCTCAAAGTCGTAAAATAAGACTATTTCACTGAATAAAGGAGGGGGTAATGTCTTTGACTATCATTTGCCTAAATATGATTACAAATTTGGTAAGAAGATATTCCACTTTAAAGGAGTAATAAGTCCTTTGGTATCGTTTCTTTAGACAGAAAATGCAGAATTATAAACCTTTATGAATATACCTGTTTTTTATCTGAAGATGCTGAAGTAAAGTACATGAGCCACATGAGCCATATGAAGAAAGATAGTTTATTTGTCAAAATAAAAGACTTAAAGACTGGGTACAATTGAACCAAAAGTTAATGTGTCAATAATTTGTTAACTGTAATTACTTTGCAAAAACCTAGTGGTAGTGCCTTTGATTTTTTTAATGTTTTAATTTTCCCAAGGAGCCATATTGACCAGAGTTAGTGCCTACTTTAATGGGGCAGGTGCATGTTTTCCAAGGAAATTTAAAGGTCCTTTATGACAACAATGGTCTCAGATACCCCCTGATTATATTTTTTAAGTTTCTTTCCAGAAATCCACCCATGATATTGGATTTTGTTATGTATATCATGAACCCTTCTGTTTCATCCCTGCCTAAAACAGACCTTTTCCTTTCATAAGATTGAAATTCTTATGAGCTGTGCCTGACTACGCCCCTTTGAAAAGGTGTATGTGGCTTCAGCTTTCCAGTGCTGTTCTCTAATGTTTACTGTGGCTGCACAGACATGTCCTTTGCACTTTTCTTCTGCTGGAGCCTTCTGTGGGCAGAACAAACCTCTTACCTACAGAATGTCTTCCATCTGGGGGAAGTGGTGTACCCCCTAATTTCATTAGGGGAACATTTTTGAATGGACTGTTTCAGCACAGATTTTCTGAGCAGAAGAGTGTGAGGAGGAAGGTTTCTCATGTTAGGGGAGGTTTGTTGACACATTGTTGACACACATATTTGATGTTAAAAAAAACATCAAAAGTGTATTTAGCAAAATATGGATCCTTAAAGATCACAGGGACCCTGGTTTTGTCCCCAAAACTGACTTGAGTTTATTCTCAAGTCAGAGTCAAAGTTTAAAGGAAATCCCACAAAGCATTCTGTCAGTATCCTGTTCACAAGCAAGAGATAAACATGAGTCTCAATGACCTCAACCTTTGACCTGTGACCTTGAATCCAAGCACTTAATTTTCCTTAGGCCAAGTTTGACAAAAGCCACCCAAGGCATTCTTAGGATATTGTGTTTACAAGCAATTGATGACCATGGGCCCTTAAAATCTTAACCTTTGACCTCCTAAGGCCTTCAGAATCCCAACAATCTATACTTGAATTAAAATGAACATTTGTGTAGTTTAAAGAAACACAACAAAGAGCCCTTAATGTATCACTTTTTAAAGCAGTTAATGACCATAAGTCGTAACTAAATTGACATTTGACCTGTGACATCCATTTAATCTATTCGCTAAAATCATGGTAGACATTTGTACAAAGTTCAAAGGAAATCATTTAAAGTTTTCTCAAGATAATACTCTAATAATTCTGGATAAAAAGTGCCTACATAAGCTGTAAACTGGATTTTTCATAGCAGTGAAAATACAGAAAAATGTTCACCAACTTCAGACTTTCCCTTATCTTGTTGTTGTTTCCTTTATTAAGTTCACATCTGTCTTCACTATCAATGCTTTGTTTACAGTCATATCAGCCAGCTGCTTTAAGAGAAGAAAACTCAAATAAACCCAGTGAACCACATCAGCCCAGCACCAAACAAAGGAAGAAAATATCCATTTAGCTGGTTAAAGAAATGGAGTATTTAGCAGCTATAGAGACACTAATTTGACTCATGAGAAAAGGGCAGAATCCTGCAAAGAAAAGGGAATTTTGGTCAAGGTGGTGTGAAAAACATCACATGAATGTGTTTGTCCTGGTTTGTTTTTAAAGACAAACAAGTATGAAACCATGCAAATGTATGAAAACAAGTGGAAACCTGTTGTGTTAAAAGAAATCAATCAAATCTAAGTGCCTGGAGACTGCAGTGCCTTGAGTGTCCACTTGATGCTGGGCCAGAAGCCCCTGAAGTCTCACTAATGCCCATATTGAAATGCCAGTTTTGAAAGCAGGAGTAAACAGCCTGGCACTAAAACAAATTTGACATTAAAAGCTCACGGCTTTATTGGCCCATACTGTGCAATGACTAGTTTATCATTAATTTACCCAATTGGTTCATATTTAGGCAAAGAGAATTATAACCTGCACACTTAAGGGTAGACTGTGTTGGCTTGTAGGCCATCATGTGGTAGCTGTCTGTAATGAGTCCAGGCGCCCACATAACCTTCCCTCTCTGTTTCTGGAGTGACAAAAAGTTAGGCTCAGCATTTTCAATATGGTGGTCATTATTGAGGAGATTTAAAGCTGTTTCAAATATCAAGAGGCAACGTCACAGGTGGTTTGTTATTTAATTATACGGTCTACATTGACAAGCTTTATGTGCCTTTTTTACTGCCAGCAAGTGCCCAAAAAGTCAGTTTCTGTATTTTAAGGTTAAAGATACTTATGCATTTATTTCAATTTAAAACTGTTTTGGAATTTGGGATTACATCAGAGCTCAAGCAGTTGGTTAAATGAAGAAAGCAGCTCAGTCAAATTGATATACAGCAAACTGAAGATAAAGTGGAGTACATCACACTGGATTTGTCTTATATCAAAGATGCATCTCTTCATACAGCAGCAGATTCTTATACTTTAAGTGCAACTTTCATCTGAACATAAGCCGTCCGACC
Organism: Cetoscarus ocellatus; assembly: GCA_037902135.1. Lineage (NCBI taxonomy): Eukaryota > Metazoa > Chordata > Actinopteri > Labriformes > Labridae > Cetoscarus > Cetoscarus ocellatus. The sequence continues at coordinate 761,897 of JBAMNC010000477.1, forward strand.
TGCTCTGGCTCTCTTTGATTGAAGAAGCTTTTCCTGGTTGCAAATGTCGAAGCAGGAGACATCACTCTGCTTTTTAGAGGCCCTGGTGGATCAACCGTCATGTTTTGTTCTGAAGGCCTTATCAGCACTGGTGTTGTACTGTGGGGGGAACAGTGAGTGCTACTTTTCTCTGCTCCAGCTTTTAAGAGGACATTATTTTTTATGTGATATGACACTGGGAGAGTTTCATTTCAGCCAAAACATGTACAATAGCATGACTTAATATATATCTGTTGAATCCTAACCAATTATCTTCATGTATTTTTGAACAATGTTCTATTAGCTGCATGTGTGACCATAAAAAATGAAGTTTTGTGTTGTTTTGTAATTGCAATAATATTGATTGACACACTGTTGAGGTTCCTTGACATCGAGTCTAATACAGAATTTCGGACAGAGTTTATGAAATTAGATGATAAACATACTAATACAGAATTAGCTGTGCAGAATTATGCAGGGGCAAGAGGGGATCTTCAGGCATTTCACCCCTTTAAAATACAACATATTCATTGTGTTAAAGTTATAACCGGCTCCCATTTCAGAATGCATGGGCATATGTTAAATTTTCCTTTCAGTCCAATTCCTTGAGTCTTTGTTTCCACTGGTCCAATGTAAGGTGGAGAGGTTTGAGCCAGTTCATGGTGACCATTTTATGAACTACTAGCAGGAGAGCTCTAAGAATGCATTTGCTTTGAAGCCCTAACCCTTCAAGTAGCATATTGCCCATAATTATCCCTTGTGGATCTAGTGGTATACTCAGGTGCACAATCTTGCCGATTTCCTCTTTCACTATCCCAAAATGATCCTATTTTTGGACAGTCCCGGAAAATAGGGGAAAAGTCATTCCACATCCTCTCCAACAGGGGGAGTTAGAGCTGCCGTCATCAGTAGACATCACAAGAGAAGCTTTAAAGTAACCTAACCTTAACTTTAAGGCAAATTCTCTCCATCTTGGGCTATTTAGACATTTATACCAAAACATCCGAGACTCTTTCCATTCATCATCTGATACTATGATGTTTGTTCAGTATTTTTATTTGCAATGTAGCTGTACACCCACCTCTTAATACAATCCATATCATAATAGTGGTTCGCAAAATGGTTTGATCCATTTCAGAAATTTTAATGACTATTATATGAATGCACAGTATATAATTCTTTACAGTTCTCTGACTTCTAACACTGCAGAATTTCCCTTTATTATTTTTTCTTCATAAATGTAGATACTAATATTACTACTAATACTTTCTAATTTGAGAGAGTTACTTATAAATTGTGACACTGAAAATGTCCTCGAAAAGTAATTCAGAAAAGTTGGTGAAAAATGATTAAAAAGACTAAATCAAATAAATGCGTGTGCAGCACAGTTAGATGAGCTCTATTAAAATAAACAAAGATGCTGCTTGTATCTCTGGCACTGAAGCAAGGAAACCTTTACAAGAACCTTTTTTTCTGAACTTTTTGCATCTAATCTAATCTTGTTCTTATGTTGTTGAAAATGTGGGTCATTATACATGGCTCTTAACGTTAATCATCAGCCTAGATGCCTGTAACAGCAATACAACGTTCTCTGTTGCTCCTTCACTCTTTTTCGGAGGGTTTCAAATCCCTATCTTAGGGGGTAGAGTAATGTACTTCATAAATTGGTCAATAACCTTATACACTAATCTGTATTGACTTTTAATTGTATGGTAAAGTGTCCTTGGATATATGCTGTATTTTGGCTTTGTGAAAGACATTACTAATAGTTTAGACAGCAAGCTAGATTTAAGTAGCTTGTGCAGACTTTAACCACATCAAGGTCACTTCGGACTAATGTCTTGTTTCATTACATCTTGATTGTTTTCCTCCAAGTTCACCTTCACACCATTTGGTCATACTCAAGAAAGCTTCGTCCTCTCCTTCTCCCTCTCCCATGGGCGGCCTCGTCTGTGGGGTAAACAATGTAGGACGATGTAACAGTGATGGATCAAGTGAAAGAAGCAGGGTGGTGTTTGTAGTTGTGGCATTTGTAGAAACCTGATAAGCAAACCTGAAGAGCATGAGACTCACTGACCCTGACCTTAAACCTATGACCTCTAAAATCTAACCATTTCATCTTATGTCGGAGAGGAAATTTGTGCCAGGTTTATAGAAGAAACCTCAGATTGTTTTTTTGAGATATTGCTTTCACTATCAAAGGATCACCATGAAGTTTCATGGCCTTGATTTTAAACTATGACCTCCAAAATTGAAACATTTCAATGCAAAGTTGGAGAGAACATTTGTACGACACTAAAAAAATCCTCTAAGCAGTTTTGAGAGTTTATGTTTACAAGTAAGGTACTTTGACCTGTGAACTCCAAAACAAAACAGTTTTATCAATAGTTAACTTTTCACATTAAGTAAATACCTCAAAACATTATAGAGATATTGCATTTACAAGTAAGGTATGAATATGGGGTTTGATGACCTTGACCTTCGAACTATGATCTCCAAAATCTAACCATTTATTGTATAGTCACAGAGAACATCTGTGAGTTGTTTGGAAAAAGTCTTCAAAGCATTCATTTGATGTTGCGTTCCCAAGCAAGTGATGAACACAGAGTTTCATGACCTTTACCTTTGACCTTCAAAACCCAACTTTTTAATCACTAAGTTATGTTTACCTTTGATCTTTAACTTCCAACATCATACAATTTTTATCATTGAGTCAGAGAACAGTTTCATCTAGTTTAAAGTTAATATCCAAAAGCACTTTTTAGGTATTGCGCTCAAAAGCCAGGGATGAATTTGGAGTTTAATGACCTTTACCTTTGACCTATGACCTCCAAAATACAACTATTTAATCTCTAAGTTTGTGCAAACAGCTGAGAGTAGTTTGGAGAAAAAAGGACGATTTGACAGCTGATGTGTGGAGGAATACAAAATGGACAAAATACATCAATAATAAAATCAATTAAGCAACCAGAGAGTCTAGTTTTTCATGAAATATATGAATTTATTTGGGAGAACAAGACTTAAGTGTCTTCATTCCTCTGTTTCGTGATACTCCTGTGATGCACATGCTGAGGAGGGTGTTGGTGGATGCATACGTGGACGGTTAGAATGGTAATATGTGTGCCAGTGTGTGTCGGTGTACCAGCATGTAGGTGTGTGTGAGTTTGTCAGCAGTGGCGCCTACAGGACGCCAACATGTGGAGCTACAATCACCTCGGGCGGATAAATTACAGTAGGCCGCACGGTTGTAAAAAAAAAAAAAAGAAAAAATGGCTGGTGTGTTGGCCTCGCTGCTGTGTCCGTCCAGGAACACTGAGTCAGATAAGTGGCTGCTCTCACACTGTACAGAGTGTGCGGGAGGTCAGAGAGACATAAGAAGTGGCAAGCCAACACAGCGGAGTGAAAATGTGTCGAGTTAACGCTCCACATTCAGCTCCCAGGCAGGATTTCATGCCTGCTGTGGGAGAGGGCTCTTACCATTGACTGATCAGTGAGTCACTCCACTGTGATACACACAGCATCTGTTCGAGGGAATTTAATGCAGCTTGGATTTGTGCTGTGTGAATTATGAGTTCTCATAACCTCGATGCAATATTACTGTCTGTGAGCTTTGAAAATGAGTAGGCAAGTGATAAAGAAGACAATTCTGTGGCCTTAAATCATCTTCATGTCTCTTATTTGCTCTGCGTGGTGCATGTTTCTATACTTTTGTCTGATGTTTGCTTTAGTAGCAGAGATGTATAAGAGACTGAGAGATATATTCTGACAACAAGGCCATATTAGATTTAGCTTAGACTCAGGAGAGCGGTAAAATGACTATTAGCTGTGTATCAGAGCTGCAGCATCCTGTCAGGTCTTTAGTGATTTGTTTTCAATGAAAATAAGGAGCTGAGGAGTATAAACAGTCTTTAAATTATAACAGGACAGACAGATGAAATTTTTCCTAAATAAATCAATCCCACATGTAGTGTTAACATCAGGCTATGAAATGGGCGGTTGCTTAAGGGCACATGCTCCAAGGGGCCTCATAATAAAGTTATTTTAGGTGAGAATTAATACATTACCAAATACCAAGTGCATTTATGATTAGTTAATTAGATTAATGCATTTAGTCTGTCTTACAATGCTTAAGGCATTATTAAACTGCAGTAAGACTTAAATTTTTTATACCACTTTTTAAGATATTTTGATGTCATTTAGTAGAAGTCATAGCTGTAATGACTTACATGTAAAGATTAAGATGGTGTTTGGTTACTCTTAAATATAATATGGCAAAGCATTAAACAAACAATATCATTATTTCAGCTTCCTTTCTCCAAATAAGGTATAGTTTTAGTAATTAGTTCAGCCTGTGCAACAGTTTTCCAAATCTTGCCAATAAATTTGTGCTGCTACTAACTAGAACCTCCGCCAAGGCCTCCCTGACAGTTTTTGTGGAGTTATAACTGAAATGTCGGAAACTACCCTGTCATGCTATGTAAACAAATTCTTTAAAGCCCCTGGGAACACAAATCACCAAAACTTTCATTGTATGATTTTTATGGTACGTACTAAAAAATATGTAAAAATCTTAGGACTGATTTTTGCATGATTTTAAAAACATCACCAGTTTGAGGGTTTTTTAAGGGTGCTGAGAAACTGGATGTCAAGTGGGCAAGCTTTAGACAATTGTTTATCAAATAATAAATAATTCTGCCAGTGTAAAAATAAACATGAAGTCCCACCTACTCAGAGGTAACAAAACTACTTCACTCTCACCCAAGCAGTCCCTTCATGTCATAGCAGTATCAACCAGGCCCACACAGTCCTGATATTTTATCTTAACTGATAAATAGAGCAAAACTTTCTAACCCTTACAGATGCTTTTCTCTCTCAAACGATCAAGGATGTTTCATGACACGTTGAACTTTGATATTCTATTAAAATTCTAATTTCATGTCATGTTCCCAGAGGCTTTAAGAAATTCCTGAATCTGCATTTAGATTCAGATCAGGACCCAAATCTGTCCAGTTTTCCCTTGTGCTATGACCAACATTATCTTAAAATTTCATCAAGATCACTTGTGAACCTTTTGAGGTATCTTGCTCATGGACAGACCGACAAAAACACAAACATGACCCCCCTGACAAAGTTCATTAAAGTCTGATAATTTAGAGAAACAAGCAATTCATTTCTTAACTAGAGGTGCTCAGAGAGGAAAAACCTCCACCATAAAAATGTGGAAAACTGGCCTATCATTCAACGTAAACAAATTGTTTATAACCACCTAAATCTAATATTTTCTACTTTGTGCCATAACCTACTGGCACAAAGGAAATTTTTTTGTCAAAATCCATAGAGCTATATGGATTCATGTTGGGTGTTGGATGTATATATTTGTATATATATGTATATGTGTATTTTTATATGTATATATGTATCTATGCATATATGTGTATCCATAATATGAAGAGCTTTGTGCTCTATTGTAAAGTGTCTTGAGATAACACTTGTTATGAATTGGCGCTATACAAATAAAGATTGATTGATTGATTGATTGATTGATAGAGAACTTTTTTGAGTTATCTAGCTCACTTAGACGGACAACAAAACAAACAAACTAGAAGTGTTTTAAGAGCACAAACCTCCACTAAGGCATTTCTGGCATTCTTGACCAAGTTTTTTATGAAAATGTGGAAAATTGGCCTATTGTGTCATGTTTACATCATCACCATCAAAAAGATGGGTATGTATTTCCACCAAAATCATGTCACGTTGTCCTTGTGCAATGACCAATATTGCCTGAAGATTTCATTGAGACATTTTAAGACATTTTTTTGGGCATTTTTTTGCATTTGTTGACCACGGAGAGACAGTTCATAGACTCAGAAAAAAGGGAGAGAAAGTAAGGGAAGACATGGGCCTTGGGGTGCTGGTTAGGTTGAGTAGTGAGCAACAAGGCATGTCCCACATATGCTTTGGCCGGCACTGGTTCGATTTCCCTGCTCTCCCTTCCCCTCTTTCACAAGAAATCCACTGTCTCTCCCTTCTATGCCCAAAAATAAAATAAAAAAAACATGGGCCTCAGGCAGACATTGAACCTGTACCACCCACACCAGGTAATAGCCTTCACTGATGGTATGTGCATGGTTGCTACCCACTCTGCCAAACCAGTGCCCCCACTGAGATGCTTTAAATGAACTTGCTCACAGACGGACAGATGGACAAACAAACAAATGGACAAACGCCGGCAAGAACATAATCTAATTTCCTCAAACAAACTGGTGATGTATGGACAAGTGGATGAAACTAGGGAACGTCATTTGCCACACATTGTTATCCCATCTGTGAACTTTAAATATCTCTCTTTCCTCTGGGGACATAAGCTCATTGCTGAAGATCATGTCATCAATACAATATGCCTTCATATAAAGAAAATAAGAGATAAATCCCTATAGAAACCAGGAAGGGCGTAATATTTATCTTTGCCTTGGGGGCCTAAATCACCAGACCTCTCCTGTTCATCCCTGAATATAAATGCTGCTTTAATTCATCAGTGAAAAATCTCCCGCTGCCCCAGAATTCTTCATTTCTTCCCCAGCATTAAAGAAGAAGTATTGCTCTTGATTTAAGTGGATTCCAGTGGATGGCAAAGCACCAAAGAAGATTTGTGTGGAAATGAGGTTTCATTTCTTTTTTAGAATAAATAGAGCTCCTTAAATACAAAGCTTATTTACATGTATGAGTCACAATATGGCTCTGTTATGCATTGTCAGCAGAGTAACTGCAGGCCGTACGTCACAGTGAAGCTTCACAGAAGGCCTCTGGCTGTACTGTTTCCTGCCTTGTTGAGGCTGCTCATACAGTTAACTGAAAAGGCTGAGGCATTTAGTCCGAATAAAACGTGATTAGGCCTCTTTGTCTTTAGTGCTTTTACCCTCATTGTTCTTCTCTGTGAAGCAGCAGCATGATGGAGAACTGAAGGCTTTAAGAAATGTGTTCAACTAAAACACTCAAACTGCTATAACCATACATTTGTACGTTTATCTTATCAAATAAGATTGTTCAGTTCTGCCAATGCTTTATTCATATTCTAAAAGAAACACCAAATTTGTCTTATTTCTTTAAAACATTATGTGGATGTTTTCCTTGTTCTCCAGCTTGCTGCTGCTGCTCCACCTGGTGGTCCTTTGTGTTTGGAGCACAGTGGCTCTGCTCTCCACTTTACTGTCTGTGTTATGATGCAGCAGAGAGACACTGTTAATTGTTTCTTAGCTCAGTTACTGTTCTGGATATTCAAGGGCATACAGAAAGAAACGGTCCTAAATGGCCTCAATCTGTAATGTTTCATTAACTTTAAGTATTAATATGGAGATCTTCCCCCTCTGAGTCTTGTTCTAAGCAAATGGCTGTTTTACTGCTATGCTCTGTTAAGTATAAGCTCTGTAAAGGGACAAACAATTTTCACTGAAGATACCTGAGAGAACCTGACTCTAAAGTAGGATTAACACTGTGGTTAATCAGAGAGAATCAGCCAAATAAGGGCAGAATAGACCCATAGATGTTGTTAAAGGTTTTAAAATGATTAACTTTGGTTTCACAGAGAGACACTAATTTTATTCAGACTGCCTGCATGCATAATTGTTACGAATTGTAGGACACTCTTGGCAGGATAATAATAATCTAACAATAGGAAGAAGTATCCTCAGTTTTTCTCAGGATCAATAACGTATCCGTGCACCCATCAGTTTACTCATCCATAAATCCACACATCCATCCTTATATCAACCCATCCAGCCATCCATCCATATAGTAAACCATACAAACACACATGCAGATATCCTTATACCCACTCATTCATCTGCCCATTCATTAATCCATCTATACACCAACCTATCATCCATCCATGCACTCATCACTAAACCCATCCATCCATGCTCTCAAACATCCAGTATTACATCAATTAACTTACCCATTGTGCATGCATCCAACTGTCAAGTCATCCATCCTTCATCCTTCTATCCATCTATCCATGCATTCATAGACACATTCATTCTTTCCACAATCATCCATGTATCCATTCATCCAACGATACATATCCACTGTGCAATGTGACGTCGGAGTGATGTCATAGCTATGTCATTTTTGGACGTCCAATTTCGGTCAACTGAAAGGGTTGTTTGTAACGCCAGGCGGCGTCTTTTTTCGACATCTACCGAAATCATCCTTGTGTCCATCTGTCAAATAGTCCATTAATTTATCCATCCATCTATTAATCCATTCATCCATAGATACATAGGCACATGCATGCATTCATACACTTATTCATTCACCCATCATTTTACTGATTCATAAAAACATTATTTAGTTCATCCAACCAGCCATTATCTAGAAACCCATCCACAAACAATTGGTCCATCCATATGTCCATCCATATGTCCATATGTTTTATCCGTCTGTCACTCAAACATCCATCCAAACTGCCATTAACAAACCCATCCATCAATGCATCCAACCATCCAAGGATCATTCTTCTAACTCTATCATTCATCCATCTCTCACTCAAAAATCCATCCAGACATTCATCCATGCAGCCATTTATCCATTACACAGTCATCCTTTGACCCATCTGTCAAACCATTTATCTATCCATCCATTCATCCATCCATTCTTGACCTATCATCCAAACAAGTGTAGATTCATTTAAACATATGTAAATAAAATGATGAATGATAATGGAAACATATATACATACATGTATCCATTATTATCCATCATTTTAATCATTCCTTAAACTATCCATCCATCCATCAATTAATTCATCCACATTAATGAATTCTTCATGTGACAATATACATTTTTTAAATTTAACTAATTATCGATTTACTCTGTTAAATTATTAAGGTATATTTAAACAATTAGTTATGTTTATGTATGCATGTATATATTGGTTTGATGAATGTAAGAGGATTAGCTGGGCTGGGTCACATATGTTTTTATGTATATTTAACCTGGTGGCTCACGAGTAGCTTTCTAAGTCTTAAGAAGAGCCATGTGGCTCGAAACTTGTTGAATAAAAATTCTTCTAGGGGAGCTTTTCTACTCTGTGGATGTTTTTGAATGTACAGGAACACAGTTACAACATTTTTACTTTTCTCCTAACATTTCAGTCATTTTTATTTAACCTTCTTGTCAACAATTGGAATCTTCCATATCATTTCATTTCTTAGCTAACATTTGGACTCTTTCGACAATTTAACTGTTACTTCTTCTGTTAGATCTTTTTTTCACATCTCTACTTAGTGCACAATGAAAACTACCTCCCTCATGCTTGACAACAAACTCTTTCATATATAAAACCACAAAGTCTGACATTTTATCATTGAGAGGCAGAGAGGTTTATTTTCAAGGCATATTATTATGATGTGGCACAACTGCAGTGCAAATCAATGAAACAGTGTCTGTGAATGATTTCTTTGTGTCTCTTTCCTCGCAGGCTGAGCCCTCAAGGTCAGTAGACCCGTTCTGATTGGAGACATGTTCTAAAGACGACCTCTCAGCCGCCATGAAAGGATTAGGACCGAACCGCAGCCGACACCTGTCCGACTCCTGTGAACCACCAGGCTGCACTCAGAAGCCCCTCTGTCCCCTGAGTTCTGACCCTCACAGCTCTTTTCTCCTGAGCCCTACCATTAACCACTATGGCACTTTGGACCCCCACCTTCACCAGTGCCCCCCAACCAGCCCAACCTCCCTCACCCCAGACTGCCTGCTGCCTTTCAGCCAGATCTCCAGCAGCAGCACCTTCCCTCGGCTGCACTTCACCTCCCAGGCCGAGCAGGGGGACTGCCAACAGGCGTGTATGGCAGGTGGTGTAGGACCAGGCGGTAGAGCGAATGCACTCTCCACCTCCCTGTCTTTGGGCATGGGCTTGGGTTTGGGTCTGACTGGGGCTCCAATGATCACTAGTGGGTCAGCAACCATCTCGTCTGCAGCCGCCGCCAAGATGAACCGACTGCCCTCCAACCTTTTGGATCAGCTGGAGAGGCACCTTCCTCTTCAGCGGGATGGCTTCAGCACACTGCAGTTCCACAGGGGACGCATCTCTAAGCAACGCAGCGAGAGCCCAGGACGTATTCGGCACCTGATGCACTCTGTTCAGAAGCTTTTTGCAAAGTCGCAGTCACTGGAAAACTCTGCAATCAAAGGCAGCTTAAATGGGCGTTCTGCAGGGGGAACAGCTACAGGGGCAGGGGAGGACGGAGGAAGACAGTCACGCAGGAGCAAGAGCAAAGATAGGGCTAAAACTGAGGGGGCAAAGCAGAGACCCAGGCCTAATGCAGTAGGCCTGTGGGGCTCAGACGACGCCCTGGACACTGACACCACCAAAGCTGGCACTATCGCTGTAGGTTACCGCAACCCACTGAGCATGATGACTCTGGGCAGGGCGGTGTCAGACAGCCAGGCTAGACACATCCCACAGGGCTACAACACCATTTCTGCACATACCCTCAAGACCTCCAAAAGCAGCAGTGACCTCAAGTTCCTGGCGTGCCCAGCGACACAGGTAGGATGCAAGGAAGAGAATGGGAGGAGAGGAGGAAGCAAAGATGACACGCTGGTGAAGAGGGGCTCCTGGTCCACCCTGACCCTCAGCCAGGCCAGGCAAGTGTTGCAGAAGGGCTCGGCTACGGTCAACAGGACGCTGCTAAAATCAAAGTCATGCCACCAAGATTTGGCACAACAGTTTCTACAGGTAGGAGGGACAGTGAGTATTCATCTTCATCATCATTTCTTGTAAGTTTGCATGCTATTTATATAATTTCCCTGAGGTTTGTTGATTTAATAGATCACTTTGTAGCATTGGAATAGATTATGATTTTATTTACAATAGAGTGGTGCAGGAATGACTCCAAAAAGGCAGAAGTGAGTTAGTATTATGCACTTCCTGTTTCCAAAGGCGAAAAGTATATAGGATTTCAGAACAGCTCAAAGAGATATTTCAGTATTTCTGAAGTCGGGTTACATCAGGTACTCTACAATAGTTAGTGAAGTGGCTGAAAGGGCTCCCAGCAGTGTTAGACTGAAAGGAGAACAAGCTAAGATGACTGGTCAGGTATACTGCTGTTGCCAGGTACAGTTATTTTGCATAATTGTGTGAGTTTTATGTAAACACGAGCCAAGAAACTTTATTGGGTTGAATGAAGGATTGTGCGAAAAAATTTCAAAGCACTTCCTTTTTCTTCTGGGAAGTCTCTGTGTTTCGCTCTATTTTCTGTTGCAGTTAATGGCTATGTGTCCTCCTGCCTGTGGGCATTGATTACACTGATCTGCTGTTTCGCTCTATGGATTCTGGAAGAAACAATGACAGCAGAGGGAACTAGTATTTAACCAGATATCAGTGATTTTGACTCAGGCATTGTTTGCTATAGACCTTATAATCAGCGATGATCCAAGAACACAGGGAAAAATCCCATAGACTTTTAGTCAGGGGAACAAGGATGATGCAAACTTCTTCATTGGCCTATAAAATACGTCAACCCTACACCACACTATTTAATTATACTGATTCTTATTATTTTGATCACCTATCGATTACCCTTTATTGTTGATCTTACTTATATAAATCAGTTTTATATAATTTTTCTCATTAATCGCAGTTTTCTAAGTTATATTTTCTCTCTTAAAGTTCCTGTGAGGAACTTTCTATTTAGGTTGGTTATGACCCGCATGTCCAAAAAAATGCCATTTCTCAATATGTTAACTATATCCTGCGAATGTGTTTTAGGTGTTCCCTACATTAAAAACTCATCCTGATGCCTTTTACATTAGATGTTTGAATCTCATTACCATCTGAAAACTCCTCACAGAAGCTTTGAGTTTCATTAATACACACTGAAAAATCATAATGTGGAAAAATATTGCAAAAGGTGGAAAAAGAACTAAACATGAAACATGTGATTTCTAAAAGGTTGAAGGAGTTCAATAAATGTTGTACATCAAATTTACTGAAGCAAAATTGAAACTGCTTGTCAACATATCTGTTGGAGTGGAAGTGAAAAAGCAAGGTATTTCGCACAAAAGACGGAGTAATGCTTGGATACTTCAGGTGTTGAATATAAATCAGTTATAGTTAAAGGAATTTGATTATTTGTTTTTAGGCGCGTATCTACAATGCCCAGTAGGGAAGGTGGCTCCAACCCCAAGGACCCCCAAAAAGGATAAGTAGTATAGATGTTGGGACAGATGTAGGAATCTTATTCAAAACACCGAACAAGTCTTTGAATCAGAAAAATAAATGTGTTATTTTCAGCTGGTCATGTGAACCTTGGCTTATTATGATGTTATCATGGTATTTTTGAACAGAATCTCCAACCACGCTGTTTAATTGAAGGAACACCTTTAAAATAAAGTGTCTTCAGGAATATTTTTGGATGACTATTTAATGTTTGTCTTGCTTTGTACCACAACAAGTTGTAGCATAAGCCAAACACTTGGTCAGATACATGTTCGACAAAAGCTTTGGCCTTCTTTTTGTTGCCATTTAGGTTTTTTTGTTGACTCAGTAACTATTTCTTTGTTAAATGTAGTGTAATACAATACTTCTCCTAAGATTCAAAAATAAAAACACAAAAATACTCACAGATGGTAAATGAAGTTAATGTAATTAATTACTTTCTATACCTGCAATGCACTCAGGGGTGATCCTAACCATTCGCTCCAACATAGACTCTCATATCAGTGTGTGTATAATAATCCAGGTTCCAGGTGAATGGACAGGAACTGTAGGTCGAGGCCGGGCCAAGGGAACAGAGATCCCCTGTCGAAGGATGCGCAGCGGCAGCTATGTGAAAGCCATGGGGGATTTAGAGGACAGTGAGGACTCTGAGGGGAGCCCCAAACCTTCCCCCAAGTCTGCCGCCCGCCGCCACAGCTACCTGAAGGCCACCCAGCACTCCCTGAGTGAGCAGCAGCCCCCTCCACCTCCCCGCAAGTGAGTCACACAGAGAATAAACACATTATACAGGGATTATAACCTCTACTGCCATGCTCATTATTTTGTCATAGTGATTGTTGTGCTCTTTTACTTTACATTCATTGAACAGAAACAAGCTCTGAATTGATATTAAAACTGAGGGGATGAACTTTCTTTCACTTTCCCCTGAAGTAGTCAGCAGGTGGCAGCATTTAGTCACAAATAGTGGGCTTAGGTTGCAGCAGCACTGGTTCAAAAGCAGGTCGTAGACGCTAATAATCAAGCACATCATATTTCTTTAACTATTAAAGCAGAAGCAGATGATTTTTTTTTGCCGTGTTTTTACCCCTACATCCACACGTGCAGGCCTCGTTGCTACGCTCTCATGCGGGAGGATTATCTGTGGTCTCCACTGCAAAGTGCATGCTCTATGCAGCATCTGAGGTCAGTGACATCCTCAGGCAGGCAGTGTGGCCCTCCACCCAACCTCACTTTCCCTACCACCTATTTTCGCCCTTACCCTGGTAGTATTCTCCCTCTATGCCCCCTCCTTTTTGTTTCTCTTCCTGCCCTCAGTGGTGTGTTACTACTTTTTCCTGCTTCCTTCAACCTTTAAGTTCATAACATGCAAATCTCATGAAAATCACTCCACCACTCCCTGCAGCTCAGTGCACACTTTGACTAACACCAGGTGCAAAAAGAGCATCCCAGAACAGAGGAAACCTTTTAGAAATGGCCTTCATTGACGTTCAAAAGCATTTATCAGCAGTTTTACTTTGAATTGTTTCCTCTGTGCTGGTGTTTTAATCAGTCTCCCCACATATCACTATTCCCATATCTCAACCATATTTAATTTCAAAACACCCAGGGGAATTTTTACAGAGTGTAATTAAATATTACTCCTGGATATCATCAATTAAGCACAGCCCTTACTTATTTCGCTCTCTGACTTCTGAAAGGATGATTAAAATGCTCGTTTTTGCAGCCCCCTGCCGTCCCTGAAAGAGCTGTCGACCAATCGGAGCCTCGATAACTTAGACTGTCTGGTGAGCCCACTGGAGGCCCCGCCGCGCCACAGGAACAATGAATTCAGCCAGTGCTCCAGCACACTGGGCAGAGTCTCGAGCTCTCAGGTATGTCCAATATATATCACAAATATGTTAGTTTGACTGCAGCATGTTACATTTACATCACTCAGCAGCAAATGCCACCCACTAAGTTTTATTTACTGCAGTTGTCCACTGACCACGACCCTAAAAGGGATAAGCAGTGTAGGAAATGAGTGAATGAATGAATGAGTTGTACACTGCTAATGCTCAAAAAGAAGCAGGTTTAATTGTCAAGTTTCCAGTCAAAAGCATCTCATTGCTCTCAGTTTAGGCCACATTTAACGGTTACG